>CM048822.1:39172344-39772344 GCA_026586065.1 Dioscorea zingiberensis
TATGTTTTAGAAGATATATTAAGTGTGATTATTGATAATTACTTGTTCTTCCTGCACATGTACACCGCTAAATTAATATAAATATGTTTGTTTCAATTACTTATTGTATGTACCAAGTTTTGCAATTTATATAGTAACAATGATAAATCTCCAGAATTAACTATCAAATTTATATATATATATAGCTAAATGGAAAAATTGCTGTGAAAATCGATATTACACCAATGCATATGTTGGCCACCTATATTATAGTTTACTATGTCAATGTTGCAAACTTGCAATCAACTCTAATGGTTCTATTTAGATTTCTTTGCTTTTGCATTTAAGACTTCATTCCTTATCTTTTATTAAAATGGTTTAATAATTAATTTATGTTGAAGATGATTTTAGCTCACTAATTAATGGAGCATCTTTAATAGATTGAAGATTATGTGATTTCAAAGTGCTAGCTCAATCGATTGTTCAATGCTAAAATATGTTTATCACAAAACAAATTTCTACAAATATAGTTTCCATGAATTTTATCGTAAATAAAATTTACTATCTTATCTAATATTATCGTGTCATAATTGGATCGCCCTGACATTTCCTCACAATTTATGTTCCTACAACTATAATCAAGAAATGAGTTTAATAAATCTAGTATTTCATAGATGTTCTTTCATTGGAATCTCTTAATTCTATTTTCTTGTTTGATTTGCCATTCTTCAATGCAAATCTATACCTGTTGTGCTCCTTTGAGGGTCATGTTTTTAAATCTCATATTGTTTTGAACCACTTTTAAATTTGTATATTAACAATGATAATTCTCAAGTACATGGTTAAATTACATGATTGATTCTATATACCATGGAACTTGATTATCATCAAGATACCCCGTGATGTGGTTTATTCATCTATTAGTTTGCTTATTAAAACCAAGCAGTCAAGCCATGGAGTGTCTCTTTGGGCTTTTTGTCATGTACATTGTTGCCCCTCTCAGACTTTCACGTGTAAACACTACAACTATATATATCATAAAACTTAAAGAAACATAAAGAAAATTTCTACTAATACTTCACTATAATTTTAAGCTATTTATGCATTCAATTTCTTCTTTTGGTATTGCATATCTCAGTATAAATGTCCTTCAGAAAATTATTTAGAAGGAAGACTAGTGCAATCATTTATATACTACAATAAGTGGTTTTACTTGGAATAACGAGATGCACTATTAAATGTGAGAAAAGTGCATATGATGAGTATGTTAAGGTATACCTATTTTTATTTGGTTATTATGCAAATTATGTTATAGTTTTCATTTGCATTTGTATTGCTAACTTTATTTTTTAATGCGCCTTCGCAACTATAAGAAAGCAAAACCGGTTCTTTATGGGAAAGCTTTTAATTTTTTCAATGACCTTGCCCCAAAGATTTGCAAGAGATAGAGCGGATGGCGGTGCAAGAGGGGATATTGGAGATGATGCGAGCAAGATCTAAATGAGAACATAACTTTGGACGATGACACGAGCTTCTTTCAAGTGTCAGGTGATGACATTTCTATGCCTACACAGGAACCCACTCGGTCTCCATCTCCTATGGATTCAGAGACAAGTACCTCAAGAGCACGTCTAAAGAGGAAAAGTATTGTGGATCCATCAATAGAGAAAATATCTGAAAATTTTCACAATTTTGTAGACTTGGTTGGTCCAAGATTTAAGTCTCTGGTTGAAGCTGTTGATCGTGCTGAGGCCCGTAAAGAAGCTCGTGAGAAGGCTATTGAAGCCCATAAGAAGGCCATTGACGATCGTGAGAAGGCTATTGAAGCTCGCGAGAAGGCTATTGAGAAAAGGGAAAATTTATTGTCTCAAGTAATTTTTGAGAATGAAGGCCTTCCTATAGATGAGGCAATGTTCATCTTACAGGTCTGGGCTTTTAACAAGGTTGTCATTTCTCGCTGTGTACTTTTTAACAAAAAGTCAGATTGCCGTGGTACTTTTAACAAGGTTGTCATTTAGTCCACCTAGTATGTAATCTTGTGTGTGTCGTGGTACTTCGAAATGATGATGTTTTTTTCAATGTATGTGGTTTGTTGTCTCCAATGAAATTCTATTTGAAGGGTAGTTTCCAAATGTATGAACCTCGAACAATCAAGGAAAATATGTTGTTAAGGTCATTTGATTGATATAGTTGTTGCAATCATATTGTTACAGCCATAATGCCGATTTTGTGCGGTGGGAAACACCGGATGTAGTGCATTGAACAAATGTATATAAGGAAATAAACCTCCTTTCGAAAAGCATATTCATATTTGCTAGAATTTTCTCAAGCTATATTCATCATCTTCATGGATGTTGTAATTCATTTGCAACATTCAAAACAACGAAATTAATCGAGAAACAACACCTACTAAACTCAATCATGCTTTCTAATCAATCAATCATGGATTTCTATTTTCATGTCTTGTGTGAGACCCATGGATGGATATAATCAATTTCCATGTGTTGAATTGAATGGTTTGTTTTAAATCTAGAAGTTGTAGCCGCAAATTAAGCATTGGACAACAAAACATCAACATCTTCTAGACTTCCATTAACAAGTATTTTGTTTCTCTGCAATCTTGATTAGTACATCCCACAAATTAAGAAATAGTTTGTGATTTTCCAAGCACGTTCCATCAAACTATTTCAGTGAACTGATTTAGTAGCTAGCTAATTACATTCATCAAGTAAATCTAAACTTCTACAAACATATATAAAATAGACTTCCAACTAATACTATTAAAAAAAACCAATAAATATTATAAAATATTTTTTATAATAAAAATTATATAAAATAATTTAAAAATATTTATTAATTAATTATAATATTTAAATATTTAAAAAATAGTTATACATCTCATTATTATATATATATTAATATTTACTTGTATGAGGGGCATAAAAGTCATTTCGTCATATATTCCTTCTTTTACTTTTTTCATTCCCAATAAACTACCATTCCAAACCCTTCCAACCAAACATAGTTTTCATTCCCATACCTTCATTCCCCTTATCCCATTCTCATTCCCTAATCCGCCAACCAAACGGGCTTGAAGCTTTTCTCCACGTATGTATAGAGGACGGAATGTATGGATTTGGTCGGCGAGGATACTACCCGCGGAGTGCACGTGGAAGCCACAGAGGACTCGTGGACACCCTTCCTCAGAATTTAAGAGGAGCAGAGGAGGAGAGGCTCAACTCTTCCTCTTCAACGCCTCTCTCCACTCTTCACGCCGTGGAACCCGGACGCATGCTCGAAGTTCCTCTACATGAGATCTAAAGATTGACCACGAGGTCACGATCCTAGTTTCCCTCGGTGCCCCCCTCTCAAGTGAGATCTCACCATACCAACTATTCGCCTCCTACTCGCTTCCTCTCGACCAAAGAATAAGTGACTCGTGACTCCCTTTGAACATGTACAGCCCTGCATTTGAAAGCACCACCCATCTCTCTTTCCTCTCGCTCAAATACTCAAGCCAAGAGGTCTCTTCTCCCTCCCCGCAACAACTTCAGAAAGGCCCCGAAGCCATCGCTCTAAGGTCGCCTCGCCAAGCCCCTTCTCATTTCCGACGCAGTAAGTTCGACGGCTTCAAAATCCACCTATACACTAGCGAAAGTGGTGGATTGTGTTAATTTTTGCAAGTTGGTGAGACTTCGCTAAGGGACTCTTGCTTAATTGTTTGAGATTAGTTGTAATGAAACTAGGATTATATATTGATTACAAGTAATCATAGGAGTAGTTTGATGAATTGTTGTATTATTTTGTACAACTTTAGAAGAGATCAATCTAGGGAGATGCCGCAGATTGAAAACCAAATATGCTCTATTAAAAGTTTGTTGAAATGTCTCATTGTTTTAATTATTCAAATATAGCCCTATTTCATTTATAAGTGAAGGAAGGTGGTGATTGTTTAGTTGGAGCATGCTTCTTTAATTTGTCAAAGTAATTCCTAATTTTGTAAAAGGGGAATTCAAGGTCGCCGATCATAGAATAAAGCAGAGGTTGAGTACCGCCGATATGTGTTTGTTCAAAAGCTAAATTGAACCAGAAATTAACTATCAACAAGTTAGTTAAGCTTTCCACTTATTTAGCTTAAAATTCATAACCTTTCCATGTTTTAACCTAACTTGAAGTAATTAATCCTATCAATACTTCATAGTACTTGGTTGGACCTTGAATTCAAGTCATGAGTTGAAGAATACTTAGGTTAACTAAGCTAGACTAAGAGGTTGCTTAAATAAAAGCTTCATAGTACTTGGTTGGATCTTTCCATGTTAAGATATATTTAGTGAATTGAATTGGAGAATTCATTATTATAATTTTGGTTAAGAATATAGAAGGAATATGAATTCTCCTTGCTATCAGTAATTAATGAGAGTTAACTTATGATGTTTGTAAATAAGGCCCTAAGCTACATTTGACTTGGGCCATAGATAATTAGGAAGAATGGTTAATAAAGAGACTATGAACCGTGAACTAGTATTCATTATAAGTTGTTATTATGATTACTAGGAAATGGAAAGAACACCGCAGGATAGGCAGGAGGATCGGGTCAAACCTAAGCTTGCTAAGGACTTCATGTGAGTGGACAAATCTAGAAATTTTCTTGCATGTTTTGATTGTTTTTACCGTGATTTCCTTATATAAGATTTAGAAATGTTTTCATTCACCTGTATGTGATCCGCTGCTGTAGTTTTCACTATGGCTTATTATGAAAATGAATTTTATGTGATGTTTATACTTGTGAATGAGTATGACATGTTTATGAAGAAAAATAAAAGAAAAGGCCTGATTTACATATTGATAGGTTGCACCCTATTTATACATGTTGTGGACCTAGAGGAGGCACGGTGAGAGTGCCGCAGTGGTCCTCGGACCGTGTACGGTACCGAGTTAAGGAAGCAGACTTTTGCAACTTGTTTTTACTATATACATATTTTTCAAATGTTTTTAAGGGATAAAACCCTTCCCGACTTGTACGGGTGCTCGATACTGTATACAATACGTATTGTGAAATGGTACGAAGCAGAGGATTCTGAACGGCCATGAGATGGTACAAAGCAGGATTTTGAACGGTCATTTCGATTATACATTTCGCACAAAACTTGGGTTGTCCACAAGGGTTTAGATAGGGGTACAAGATAAATCAATATGATGTAGTTATGATAGGACCATGATGTATGTTGTGTTTGATTTCTTCTTGCTTTTTCATTGATATACTCGGCATGCTATCCATATTAGAAGATAATGCACAGACAAACATGCTTTTGTTTTCCTTATATGTGTACAGAGTATTTTATAGAAATGATTACTTTTCAAATATTTATGAGCTTATGCTCTAAGTAGAGATGTCTAAACTCACTAAGCTCCGAGTCGCCATCCCTCTTTCACGCTTTTATTACATGTGCAATAGACAGGATCCGGGTAGAGTTTCATGTCTACGAAAGTGATGCTCGGTTACCCAGAGGTGGCTCAAGGCCCCTTAGGAGTTTTAGTTGATTGTTATCATGTTGTATTTTCTTTTTATGGAGACTTGACTTATTGGACATAGATGATATTTTGTGGTGTGTTGTATTTGTGAGACTCTCCTCTATGGTTGAGCTTATGTTTATGTTATGATACTTTAATTTATTGTCTCCTGCATCTAGTATGATAGTTATTGTTTAACAGTCTTAGGCTCAAGACACCTCCTAGGCTGGCTGGTATGGCATTTGTCTCATTAGGGAGATGTGTGTTACAAAAACACTTCCATTAGTGTAGAAATTGATCCATTTGCTATTGAATTTTACTAAAACAAGTATGCATACTAGTTGAGATAGAATTTATACAAAAGAGCACATATTGGCTCTTGAATACATAATTTAAGGACCATATTTATTTTCAAACTAGCATATTAAGCCCTAAAGTTAGCTCTCTTTAAAGGGCTTAACACATTAGAAATGTTCACTTGATGACCTACCGGAGGAAATGGCTACCTCATGGGATGTATGCAGCTGCCACCCAATTAAAAGGATCAAAAGAGTTTGCTTTAGTGAATAAGGTCTATAATCAGTTGGGTCATGCTTGAGTCAGTAAGAAGCACCATAGAAGGAGTTACACACACACGTGAGGAGTCTGATTATAAGGTGAACATATTTACTTAAAAACCTCGATTCATTTAACACTTCATCTTTCTAGGCATCAAAGGACTACTAACTATTTTGAGAACAAAGATCATGCACTCATCTACTTTTTGTGATCTCATATTTCCTTTGCTTGAGGATAAGCAAACATTAAGTGTGGGGGTATTTGATAAGTGCATGATCATATATATATTTTTACCATATTTGCATGCACTTATACAATTTTTCTTGCATTAGTTTCTCTATTTTTGTTCTCCTTTTCGTATATTTGTGTGATTGAATAGAAAAATAGGTATGGGGAGTGAAAGGAACATGAAACGGGACAATCCGGGGTGAAAGGAGCTGAAAAGGTAGCTTATAGAGAAGTGCATGGTCATGTATCTAATCTACACAAGCATGTTAAAAAGCACTGGCATGCATATACTCTTGCAACTCTATGATTTTGGAAAACATGTAAACTACGTCGTGGTTGATTTGTATGGGAGTATAACAGATCAACACGCCAATGCTTCGCAAAGTCAAAGCCTATAAATAGCCGCCTAATCACCTGAATTATGAACTTTTGTGCATCGGGCCTCAAGATTGAAGCAAAGGATGTACTAGGGTTTTAGGAGAAGATTGAAGGCAGAGTAGACATCAAGGAAGGGAGTGATTTATGATTTCAATTTTGTCTTCCTCTTATATCTCTGTTATGATTTTCTATAGTGTGAGAGGTTAAACCTTCTGTAATGCCCCCTGGCTATACAAACCCTCTAGGATGAAATTGTTATTGAATTTTGTTTAATTATTGGTTCCCTCTTTATTGATAGTTCTTGTGAGTCATCTTTGCATGCCTATGCTTTTGATTTGCGCGGTTGTATGTGCATGAGCCCTGATCATATACTTTGTTAGATTGCAGTGAAGCACGATAAGTGTTTATGGTTATAATCTATGTGTTTATTATTTTATTGGCCCATATTTCTTACAGTTTAGGTCACAGTTAGTAACATGTGATTAAGTACGATTAGCATGCAAAGAGATCGGGTGTTGCATCTAAAAGGTGCAGTTGTTGCACTCTCCAAGAACTAGTCTACAGATAACCAATACTAGGAAATCAATCATCAACAAGGGATTTCTAGGGGATTGTGATCTGAGGTCCTATGTTTCATCTCTGATTACCCACAATCTACCATATGTTCGTATTAGTTTCTTCTTTAGGATAGTTACTTAGATAACCACAATTCCCATATTTTAAACTAGATAATAGAGGATACTCAGTACTAGTATTCTACTCAGTACTAGTATTCACTCCTTGTGAATTCAAATAGCCTACCTTAGGGTACTTTTACTATTTGATCGACCCTATATACATTCGAGAGATATCATACACCTCGTATGCAGTAATCGCTTAGTTTTCTAATAATAATAGTATGTTCATATGGTTTTATGTCAGATATATATTAGTGGTCAAATCTATAATTTCTTTGATGATACCTCACGAATTATGTATTGTCCAAAGTACCTAACGATCTATTTTACTTATTGGAGACAATAACTCCTGTACAAAGTGATTCCAGGTTGAGAACTACACTTAGAGGATAGAGAGAGATACATCGGGCAAGAGCACTATCGTGCTTTGAGCCGCAACTCTCCTCAAAAAATTATAAAGTACTCTAAGCAAACAGTACATGGGCTTGCTCATGGGTGTGTTCGCAATTCACATGCATGATTGATGTATGAACAGATATGCGCCACACTCTCCCACATGTATACGGGGTCGATCAAGTAGTAAAGTACCCAAAGGTAGGATAGTCAAATCCACAGGGACTGGATATTAGTACTAATTATTCTTTAATACCTTGACTAAACTAAAGATGTGTGATAATTGGTGTGGTTGAATATCTTAATTAAAAGACTAATGTGAACAATCGGAGGATTAGGGTAAATCAGAGATGAGATATGGCACCTCGCATCACAATCCTCCTAGAATTTCCTTGCTAGCGATTAAGTACCTATTAATCAAGCTAATTACTAACAATTCCTTGACAATGTAGCAATTACACTTCTTAGTACAAAGACACAATCTCTCATGATGCTTATGTACACCGTGACATCTATATCTAGCTACTTAATCTATCTAGATAAATCCTTGGGCTATTGCAATATTCTATTAATCATTCTCCTAATCATCCGTGATAAACACCGAGGATGCCGGATGCCTCTATCCCACTAGGGTAGATGATGAAGCCTATGCAAGGGAAACCACACAAGGATATCGAAAAAGGTAACAATCACTGGCTAATGCAATAATACTAACTACATGACTATCCAAATCAAAACAATATTATGCTAATGATATCCCTTTAGAAGATAGATGATCTGGCTTATGCAAGTAAAACCATACAGATTTGTAAACACAGACAATCAGGATGCTAATCAAGAATCATTAATAAAGCAAAACCAAATCATATTAGAAAATCAATCAACAAATTCATCTTAGGGTTCATAGAAGGTTTAGCCTCTCATACTATAGAATACCATAACTAAGATACAAGAGGAGACCATAAAGATAGACATAAAAATCTACCCTTGACTGTCTCCTCTGTCTTCAACTCCTCCCTAAAACCCTAGTCGTCGCAGCCAGAGTTGCCTGAGACTGCTCTGCCAAAAGTTGCTTTCTAGGGTTTACGTGAAGGCTATTTATAGAATCTTAATCTGTGAAGCACGACCGTGCTTAATCTGGAGCACGCCCATGTTGGCTTGAGCACGGTCGTGTTTAAACTAGAGCACACTCGTGCTCTTTATAACTGCATCACAGTTGACGCGCTTCATCCAGGGAGTTGCACGGTCTTGAGCATGCTCGCGGCTTGATATGTACGCATCGTTTAATAAGAGCACGGGTTGTGCACTTCTCTCGCAAAATGTGGTGGTCTTTGCCCCTTTTGCTTCCATATGTCCAGCTTTTTGTTCCTTTTGCCCCTTTGCTGTTTGTTTGCCTATCCATCGCAAAGGAGTACCCTCCAAGTACAAACATAGAGAATTCATGCTCAAAATAGGATAAGTGCATGTAAATATAAACAAGGAGAATATGTATAATAATGTACTTATCAAATACCCCACACTTGAACTTTTTCTTGTCCCTCAAGCAAAGAAATATATGGATCCCGTAAAAGATGATGAGTGCATGTTCTCCAATCTCAAAATGGTCCGTAGTCCCTCTTGTGCCCGGGGAAAATACAAAGGCAAAGCGCCTCGCAAGTTTTACGAAAGATACGCCTTTACCTTGTAATCTAGACTCCCACATGTGTGTGTGTGTGTGTGTGTGTGTGTAACCCTTTTCTAACGGTATGCTTTACTAGATCAAATCCGCCCAAATTGGTCTAGATCATCTCTTATTTGTCAACTATTTGCTCTCATTCCTTTAGTTGTAGCTTCATACATCCAATGAGGTAGCCTTTTCTCCGTGTAGGTTATTGAGTAAATATTTGTGATGCCCAAGGTCGACTACTCAAGAGCAAAATTTCAAGCTTCAAAGGTGATAGCTCTTTCTACTATCTTTCTATACCAAGACAACATCCCTAATGGATCCGACTTGACAGCCGATAGGGCATCCTTGATTGATCCGACTTTCCAGTTATTCCAACCATAATAAACGTATTTTTCTTTTTACCTTTTGTTTTGTTTTCTTCCCATTTGTTTTTCCCTCTTTTCTCTCTCTTTTTTTTTTCAAAATAATCAAAAAATATCAACACTCTTCTAATGGTTAAACTAACTAGAGTCCAAACTTAAGTAGACAAGTGACAAACAAAGTCGTGGTTTGTGCTCAAAATTTTAGTGAGGTGTCGAGTAACGCACAAGATTAAATATTTACATATTATTTTATTTTTGTTTTTGAAAAATTTGGCACCGACGCTTAATGTCAACCTAGACTCAAAGGGGACTCCCATCAATTTGTTCATAGATCATCCTAAATCCGCACTCCATCATATCAATGTAATCGCCGATAATAATCCTCAGCCATACTTAAATCGTGCATTGTCCCTAATGCACACAATATATGTACTAAAATGAATATGACATGCAAGAGCAAGATGGGGGAAGCAAAGGTAAACTTAGCTCATTGTGATTCGTGATTTGTTCTCATACTTTCATTGTGTCACTGCCATGTGTGAATCTTAATTTATCCTGAAGAACATTGAAGGCAAAGAAAAGGCCCCATAGCATATTTAAGACTAAACCATTATTGAAAGATTGACTCAACTAAAGTAAAAAGTACAAAAGATGGTGAAAAGAAAATAAAAGATAGAGATGATGCTCAAGTGCTGAAGAAATCATCCTCATCGCTGCTATCTGCGGCATTCTCATCATCAGATGCGGCCGTGTCCTTGGGATCCACTCCTGGCTCAGGTTCATCCGCAGCCAAGAGGCCATGGCTGCAGTTAGTAGTCAGCTCCCTGCTGCCGGAGGACATAGTCGACTCCCGCCCCACCAGCCTGGCTGAAGTGAGGCGCCACCGCCCTAAGCTAATGTGGTTGCTAATGGTGGAGGTGTTGTAGGTGTTCTCTCCGATGGAGGAGGAGGTGGAGGTGCTCATGGGTCTTTCTCGTGGCTCGAATCGTGCCTCGGTGGGGCCTACAACTATGTACCTGATCCCTTATGCAGTCTGCACGGCTCGCACTATCTTCATTGCTCGTAAGGTCGCAATAGTGATCAGGGTTGAACTCCCGGCCACAGTCATTCCTCTTATTATTGTTGATAACACATTCATCCCTTTGGCAAGTCTTGTAATGTATGGTCCAAAGGAATAGTACCCACCGGGTCAGCCTCCTCGATGAAGAAGGAATTGTACAAAAGCCTCTTCCAAAGATGCTTCTTGGGAGCCAATGTCCCCGGGTGGCCTATGTAATTTCAATAAATAGATTGTATTCTTGTGTTTTGCTGAACTCAAGGTCCTAGAGGCCGAGCTAGAGTGCAAATTCGGTGTTGCTCATCTTTTTCCTTACACCTTGTGTTTGGAATTTGCTTTGTTCTTATCAACGCCATAAAACCCCCTTGATGATTGTGATTATGGATAGTACCCCATTGTGAGTTCTCGTATGATGGCTCGCTTATTTCTAGCATGCATGCGATCCCATGATCCCGTGAGTCACTAGTTTTCGGGTTTCCTTGGCTAGACCTACTTCTTCGATGATGTTCCAATCAATTGTCCCGATGTTGCGTAATCATAATTGTCGTGAAAGCTGCCGCATCTATCGCGGTAGGCTTATTTATGGAATTATTGGTTGTGGGTGGTGTGGTCTTCTCTTCTTGACCTCTTTCTTAGTGATGGTTGAGTGGTGGTTTACTCCGATTAGGCATGGTGGAGGGTGCTTGTATTTGCAATTTTGAGTGAAATCTTGAGGTTGGCGCTCTTGAGGAAAGGAGAAGGGGTTTTGCAGAGTTGTGTTGGCGGTGTGGTGATGATAGGGTTTCATAAAACCCACTCACTTCAGGTCAAGATGATTAAGCATGACTATGTTTCAAGGAAGCATGGTCATGTTTAATTACCGACTCTTATCTTGAATTTCTAGAGGTGTGTATGCCCCAAACACGGAGTGTTTTATAAGCACGGCCTTGCGCTTTGGAAGCACACCCGCTTTGATAAGCATAGTCGGTTCTTGATAACCACGCCTGTTCAATATTTACGCCCGCCTTTTCATAACTCGAGAGTTACACGCATAAAGTACGACCGTGTTCTTTGCCATGCAACTATTTGTTTCTTTTTCCTCTACTGTGTCGTGTGATCCTTCTTCCTATGTGTTAGTGGCTCCATACATGAAAGATTAGCAATAAAACCTTCTAGAACGAGCATCTTCAAATAAGTGAACTTCACTACTGGTATATTTCTAACTAAAATCCTAAGCTAACCTAATTGAACTTAAAAACTAACCGAGCTTGGGTTGCCTCCCAAGAAGCGCTTGTTTAACATCACTAGCTTGATGTTCCTCTATCCTTATGATGTGTCGGAGAGAAGAAATTTTCCTCCCTTTGTGCCGTAGGAAGTGTTACCTGGTAAATATAGCTTTAGGCGTTGTCAATTAACCTTAAAAGTACCTTTAGATGGGTGTTGCGTAATTATAAACGGGCTTGGTCATCAATACTTCAGTTTTCCTGGAAACAAACGAAGCCATGAGTTAAAAAGCGTAATCCATCTCCTACCTTAAAATGTCAGATTTTCTTTATGTGTGCATCTTGAAACTTCCTTGCCCATTCCTTGTATATCCTTGTGTTATCGTGACGCTTTTCGCTCTATTCCTCCAATTCGCTCAATTGAAGTTTTCGCTTTTGTCCAGCTTTTCAAGGTCGAAATTGAGGAACTTCACGCTTCAAAGACTTTTATGTTCAAATTCTACTAGTT
Source organism: Dioscorea zingiberensis (assembly GCA_026586065.1). Lineage (NCBI taxonomy): Eukaryota > Viridiplantae > Streptophyta > Magnoliopsida > Dioscoreales > Dioscoreaceae > Dioscorea > Dioscorea zingiberensis. Next base: position 39,184,864 of record CM048822.1, read on the forward strand.
GATGGCAGGACTTCCCATAAACCAACCAATATGGGGTACTCCCTATTGGTGTCTTGTATGCCATTCTGTACGCCCATAATGCATCATCTAATCTTTCAGACCAGTTACGTCTATTATGTTGTATTGTTTTCTCAAGGATTCGCTTCAGTTCTCGATTTGATACTTCGCCTTGACCTGTGGTTTGAGGGTGGTATGGGGTCGCCATTTTGTGCATTACTCCATATTTCCTCAAAGTTAGTTCAAACTAACTATTACAAAAATGTGTCACGCAGTCGCTGATGATTGCCCATGGTGTGCCGAACCGAGAGAATAGTTTCGTCAGGAACTTGACTACTACTCTTTCATCATTTGTCGGCAAGGCTTATGCTTCCACCCATTTGGAAACATAGTTCATCATGTAACCAAAATGTATTTATTTCGGTTGGAGTTTGTCCTATAAAGTCGATTCTCCAGACATCAAATACTTCACATTATTGGATTTGACTTTGGCTCATCTCGTCGCGTCTAGAAATTTTACCTGTTCTTTGACATTTGTTCATGCTTGCACGAAAGTTCTTGTGTTCTTGAATATTAAGGGCTAAAAGAATCTAGCCGTGAAGACTTTTTCAACAATTCGGTTTGCATTGAAGTGGCCCCCTGTTGGTCCGGTGTAACAGTGCCTTATTATTTCCCAACCTTCGAGTTGAGAGACGCACCTTCGAATTACTTGGTCTGCATAGACTCTATAGAAGTACGGGTCCTCCCATATGTAGTTCCGTAGGTAGGAGAAGAATTTCTTTTTTTCTTGGGTAGAAAGGCCTCTCGGGGTAACGTGTCCCACTAGATAGTTTACGAAATCTGCGAACCATGGAGTTTCTGTTTCTTCTATTGTTTCCATGAGATATAACTGCTCGTCAGGGAATGCATCATTGACTTCACCCCTTTTCAACTTCGCTTCGTCTGACCCTTCCAATCGAGATAGGTGGTCTGCGACCACGTTTTCTACCCCTCGTTTATTCTGAATTTCAAGATTGAATTCTTGCAAGAGTAACTCCCAACGTATTAAGTGAGGTTTAACGTCATAATTGTTTCGTAAGTACCTCACCGCTGTATAGTCAAGGTAAATAATGACTTTCAACAAGACCGTGTATGGACAAAATTTATCAAATGCATAAACCACTACCAATAGCTTATTTTCAGCTTGTTGTGTAGTTTTCTTGCACCTCCGCTAGTGTCTTGCTTGAGTAGTATATGGGCTGAAAGTGTTTATCCTTTCTTTGACCTCAAGAGGGTTATCCAAGCCGTATAAATTCCTCCTCGGGTTCTCACAAAGATAAACAAAGAATGCTAAGACTAATAGTTGCAATAATTTGTGACCAAGGATTACTAAGGTGCTTTTATCCCACTCGAGACAATTACTAACCTAGTATCCTCATTAATAGGCGCTCTAGAGAATCCATTACTTGGAAGGACTATGGGAACAAGGCATATATTAAGGATTTGCTCTCCTTAGTGCAATGCATCTCTCTAAGACACTCATAATCCCTCTATTGAGGTATGCCCGCATTACTGTGGAGGCGCTCGCTTCTTCCCACGTATGCTAGATTGGATAATCCAGCCGACATTACGAGATACCAATACATGGAAATGACACTCAATAGATCTCCAAACTTAAAAGCAACTAAATAGTCATTAACATTCAATATCAAAATTATACTTTAACCTCAAGGTTCATCATGCCCTAATACCTACAAAATTAGTTCCTCATCAAAGTGGAAAACTAATCAATAAATGTTGAAAGTAAAAGAAAACATATTAAAGAACGCCATTCCCTCCATCAAGCCGAGGACTCAAGTACATCTCCCTCCAAGCGTCCGTCATAGGGTGACTCTCTTCAATGCTTCGATATGCCCCAAGGGATGGGGGGTAAATGATGGTGGATGGTGAAAGCTCCCAAGGATAGTAAATGAGATTAGAAGCTTCTCTCAAAACCCAAAACCTCGGTATTCATAGTCCCAAACGTGTTTAGAGGGTGAGAATACATTTTCCAAGGCATTTAGACTTAATCTTCTTGACATAACCGGGTCCAGGTCCGAGCAAGACGGGGCCTAAGATAGGCATCTCCTTCCGCCGTGTCTTCGTGCATAGTCAAGGGCTTTGCTCTTATGCCATATGGTCCAGCTTTGGACTCCATGGTTCCGGCTCGCCTTGTTATTTTGGCTTCTTCAATCCGCATGGGGTGGTAGATACCCATCACCAAATTGGCCCGGTCTTCTAGCAAGGAAAAGGTGAGGCTTCGAGGTGTTATGCGCGGTTCGTATAAATCAGCTTTGTTCCACTTGTTCATCCTGGGTCTTCTTTTGGCTCTTATTTTCCTCGAACTTGTTCAATCGCCTGTAAATTAGTGTTACCCTTGAATCTCCTGCATGTATATAGTTTTACAAAATTAACATGATTTAAGTATCAGTGAGCTACAATTGATCAAAATCACATGCTAGGTGTATACAAATAAGATATAAAAATATGGTAAATTAAACACTTATCAAATATCTCCATAGTTAAGCCGCTTGCTTGTCCTCAAGAAAATAAAAAAATAAAGAATTGATAAGTGTTTAACCTCGCTAAGAAAGAATTAGTTCGGTTGTGCTTAAAGTTAACCATTAATATGTGTATTCTCATATTTTAACCTGTGACTCATTGATCCCAAATGACATGTCTCAATATTGCTCTAGATAAAAATATTCACTCCACATGGTATGTTTCTAACTCTTAGAGTGACAAGCATACCGACTCTAGAGGCTTCTTCGGACTATAAGTACAAAACAACTAGCTCATTAGGGAAAATAAACCCTTCTCCTTCTTTTCACTCCGGTAGGGTATCCCTAATTGATCCAACTTTCTGGGTAACCGAAGAATAATACATAGTGTAGATCTTCCATTCTGAGGGATACACATGCTAATTAGGCACCAGAACACCCTACTACTCAGAAGATTACAACTCTACATACACATGGTCATGCTCACAAGGGATTTTTTGGCTTGAGGGACACTCTGATTAGGAGCCAGAACCCCAAGCATAATTCATCGCCAAGAGTAGAGGAGCACTATATTGGTTCTTATCTTCATAGTCTAAAGATCCAGATTCTTTCTCTATCTACAGAATTTATTCACTTACTACAACTCTTCTTTCAATGGCTAGAAGTTGAACTAGTATCACGTGAATCAGCTGGAGCCATTAAATACATTATATATAAATCTAAGTAAAAGCAACATGCCAATGTGTTATCCAATGTCTCGAAAGAATATAGTTGCCACAAGGATTTTCACTAAGTATCCATAATGTTTCATAGGAGAATCTAAAAAAATTTTCTTTTAGTTTAGCTACATGGTGTAAACTCAAAGTAGAGTAAAACTGAAAATCTTTAAACAAGCCATCATCGGTTTACACTAAGCAAGTATTGTCACAAAAAGATTTTCAATGAATTCCTTAAAAAGATTTGCAATGAATTTTAGAACTACTCATCCATCTCCATACTTAAATCATGCATTGTCCTCAATGCACACAATAAAGCATAAAAATGATAAGACAGTGGTAAAACCGGGAGAAGGGTAAACTGAGACTTCCCCGATTCCAATACGATAAGATCCAAAAGTTGTGCGACCTCAGGGTTAAGTTCAGTTTGGGGGCCAAAATGTAAGCATTCTCTTAACCTCCAATTTAAGGAGGGATATATAGCTCAAGAACATAAAAGAAGCATAAAGTTTGCAAAACACTAAAATAAAAGATGACATGATAGAAAGTGGAGCATGGATAAGCCCTTGCTCACAAATACAAAATATAATCGCATGTCCTGATCTATGAAATTATAAACTACTCCTCATCGTGAAACCGTCTCGCGACGCAGAGTCGGGTCCGAGAGTGGCGTCACCGTGCCGCTCAAGTGGTAAAGGTGCTGGTATTGCTGTTGATGATGCTGGAGCAGGTGCTAGAATTGCTACTGATGATACTAGAACAAGTGCTAGAATCGCTGCTGATGATGTTGGAGTAGGTACTAGAGATGGTGGAGTAGGTGCTATAGCGCAAGCCAGGGCGCAGCATCTCTAATATTTGGCAAATATCTTCGCTCATCTAGTGCTACTCCTCTCTTAATCTTTGTTGAGCCTTCTCTAGTCGCTATTGGCCTGTGCGCAGCTCCTCTAACTGCTGATCAACATGTTAAGTACTAGGAGATGGTAGCGACGCTGCTGGAGAAGAATCATCGGATCCTGATGATGTGGTGTTTGGGCTCTCCTCCCTCACCAACCGCTCGCGAATGGAAGTTCGTTGGATGAGCTGGTACCTCTGGTTGACACGTCTAACCATCCCCATCAAAATGAACATGTTGAATTTCATGGGCTGGAAAATGACGATCTAGGTTATATTCTGCATGTCGCAGAGCAGGCCCATGCCGACAATCAATCTCGTCATGTATAAGCCAGCTGATATCTTCTTCATTATGGGGTGTTGTCTCTGGCGAGCCATATAATATGTAAGAATGTTGCCGAGATGGATGGGGTACCTGTGATGATGTTGTATTACATGTACAGGTCCGACTGAGTGATTGCCCAAGATCGCCCCTCCTGGCCACCATCGACCGCTGATGATGGCCTGTAGGTACCATTAAACTTGGTCAAAGATTAGTGAATTCTTCCTGGTATCCATACTACCTCCAAGTACGATGGACTGCCAGAATCGGGAGGGGGTCATGTCCTCGAGAAAGTCCACCGCCAACTCAAGCGCATCTCGTGTTTCGGCGAACTCACGATCATATAGACCCACAACTACTGAAAACTCTATGAAGCTCATCCTATGCATCTCCCCATCCCCATCTAGTTGGAAGAAGACAGAATCTAGCTTCCCCACAGTAAAAATTTTTCTCACAATTCTCAAAGCTTCTCAGGACCTCTAATGTCAACTCCCTCTAAACTAGGGAGTCTATCGTGAACATGCGATCCCATCCTCCAAACAAGATCCTCGTGGCATTCTATCCTCAATCCCAAGCTCATGTAATGTCAGCCCAATCGATGGTACAAATCTTGAGAAGTCACCGTCACAAATTACCATCATAGCGCCACAAAAACGCCTTAAAGAGAGACGAGATGTAGAGGAGAAGCTCCTCCTCACCAGACTTATGCGCTTGGGGGCTTTCTTAGTCCTCAACGGCATCTGCAAAACACAATTTGAAGCAATAAATATTAACTAAAACAATTCAAAACAAGAGCCTCCTCATTTTCAGCAATTTTGAACTACAAGATGGGTATGTCTGGGTTCAACTCAATACCGGTAGTTCTCAAGGTCACCACGCTTAGATGGAGCCGAATTGGCCTGCATTTATACCATAAAGTCTATACATTCAAATCTAAGTGGGATAAATCTCTAAACCTTAATATAGATGAAGATTTAACACAAACTTTGGCTCATTACACTCTAAATCCATGCACATTCATTCGAGATCAAGGTTGATGCCCTAAAACATAAATTTGTTCCATAACTCAAATGAATACATGAAAGCATACATCAAGGACGCTTACCCTCAATTTTCTTACGGTGAATGCCTAAGAAAAAACCTAAATAGGGAAGGGAGCCGACGGGGTTCAAGAATGGGGAAAGGGGAGATGAAGAGAACAGAGGGTGGTTGGGGTTTATAAAGAAGAGCAAGAGAATATGAACTGTCACGCTGCTTAAATGCAAAAAAATCCCGATGAAGACGGTTCGTCTAGGTTTTGACGGTCTCGTCTGCACTCCCAAACTCGGTTACCAAATCTAGACAGGATCGGCTAACTCAAGCTAGTTTCGCCTGACCTTGTTTTACTTCCATTTTCAAAAGGCGAGCTTGACCTGGTTAGAGACACCCGTTTGGACTCTCATCTAAGATGCAAAACAAAGAGGGAATACGTGTATTCCATGTTCCTATGTATGCTCCATGCAATCTACAAAATAAAGACTTCAGATTGGACACCGAATTCTAACCTTATAAAGTAAAAAACTGAGGAGTTTTACAAGTGATTATAGATCAGACATGCCATCAATTCATTAAAAATTTTTAGAACTAAGTAGCTAACAGCAAACAAAAATAGACATGAAAGAAAAAATTTTCAAGACTTGGCTTGCCTGCCAAGAAGGACTTGTTTAGCATCATTAGCTTGACGTTCCTTTCATTTACCTCATGGTTGATTGAATATATCAATATCATCTCCATTTTGGCCTTTAAAGCAATTTCCAATAAGTGAGAAGCCTAAACTGGAATAAATGAAAGACTCACTATGACAGGTACTAGCGCAGTGCCCAACCTCGTCCTAGACAATAGTAGCTTTGTTGTTCTTCCTCTTGTCCTTTTCCTTCCATGATCATGCTCTAGATGGGGGTTTCTTCTTCTTCTTTGCTACTTCCCCCAGCTTTCCTTTCCCTTCAACATTAGGATTTTATTTTCCAGATGTGCTTTGTTCATCATCCAGCTCGCCAAGGTACTCCTTCAATGGATCAATCCCAAGTACTTCATGCAAACAGTCATCGGAAATCAAGTCAATATCATCTATACAATAAGATGTGCCATTATGGGCCATAATGCGCCGAATGGCTTCAGGGACCTTAAACACTACTTCACTGTCGCCAACTCTCATTGACATTTTCCCTTCGTGGTAGCAATGTAGCGCCCTAGCGGTGGCCAAAAATGGTCTACCCATGATGATAGGCACCTCTACATTGTTTATACCAAAAAAAAAAAAAAAATGCCATGTCCAAAAGAGCCAATTATGAAATATTATGATTTTAAATTAAAATAAAAAAATATCATGAAATATCTTAAAATTAAAATATTTTCATAAAAAATATATATGTGGTTGTATCCCGAGGCAAGCCAAAGACACATATCCCAAGACAAGCCTAGGACATGAATCCCAAGATAGCCCGAGAATACAAATCTCGAAGCTACCTCAAATTCCAAGGTAGTCCAAGAACACAAATCACGAAACAATCTCAAATTCCAAGATAGTCCGACAACACATATCTTGAGCTGATCTTAAATCTCAAGATAGCTAGAGAACACAGATCTTGAGGCAATCTAAAAATGCAAATCTCAAGATAGCCCGAGAACGTATCTCGATGCAATCTAAATATATATATATATATATAAATTTTTAGTTAGTCCAAAAACACATCCCAAGGCAATATGGGGAAAATATAAATTCCAAAAATAATAAAAATAATAAAAATAAAAGAAAATAAAAAAAAAATCAATCAAATCAAATTAGAATTTAAATGTTGATTTTATTGGCCAAGATATATTTTAAATTAGGAAAAAATATCAAATCAAATTTGAATATTCTTGGAAGAATAAAAAAAAAGGAAACGAAAAATTAAGGGAATGATTGATTTTGAATATTATTGGAAGGAAAAATAAAAGGATGGAATGATTATATAAGGGAGAAATTGGAGAAAGAAAAAGATGAGGAGTAGAAGAAGGGGAGAGGGTCAAGAAGAAAGAGAGAGAGAGATCAAGCTCCCCCCTCCATGTTCTCCTCTTCATCATCTTCACCCACAAGCTGAATAATCTTGGCCAAATAAGAGAACACGGGCTTGTCTCTGATGGCTTTGCCAAATGATACAGGCTCGAGTTTGTCGATCGATTATAATACCGCAGAATAATAACACCACCGCCAAAGGAGGAGCACCGCCCCAAAGATGTGACGGTGTTGATGTTGTTGTCGCCACTAGATGAAGCCAATGCGAGAGATGGGTAAGGAATTAAAAAAAAAAAAGAAAGAAGGAGAGAGAGAGAGAGAGAGAGAGAGAGAGAGAGAGAGAGAGAAGTAATGAAAAAAAAAGATATGAAATAAAATTATAAAAAAAGAAAGAGAGAGTAGGGGCAGAGAAAGGATTTTTTTTAAAAAAATAAAAAATAAAAAATAAAAAGAGAAGAAAAGATTTGATAAAAAATGGGAAAAGAAAAGATTTGAGAAAAGTTTTACCTTGTTTGGTTGAGTTATCCCTTGGGGATAACCCCAACACAGTTTCCAATGAAAAAGTTTTTCCCGTAAAAATCCTTAATTAAGATTTAAAAACATAACCCACCAATATATAGTCAACACATCACTATCTTATCATTAATACCTTTATTTTAAAATTTCCCTCCAAAAATTTCAAAACATTTCAAAACTTATTCCTAATCCTGCGTGATAACTCCCAACGGCCTCCTCACCATGCCAACGCCGACCGTGGAATTATTGAAGACGCCACGGACCTTCCCCTTACCGGGCGATGTCGCGCATCAAGCTAAGGTTCTCCATGTCGATGATCGCCGTCCACCGCCGCCGAAGAAGAAATTAAAAGCTATAAACCCCCTCCGTCGCTCCGCCGCTGTCCCATGGATGTCGACACCATTGATGTCCCCTGACTCCTAGCATTATCCGGTCGCTGCCAAACCCCTATGAGCGTCCCTTGTGACGAAGACAATGGTAATGATGGGAGGGGTTCAAAAGACTGCAGTGGGCCTCTCCTTCATCTCATCTCCTCCAGCGATGATCGAGTCTCTTCTAATTCGAATTCAGATTTTTATGATTGTGATCATTCATGGGAATTAGATGGCAAGACCATTAATGCGTTCTTCACCTCTAACCGTAACGTATAGGCTGCTCTTGATGAACCTAGCGTCCATGTCGTGATACCCCTCGTGGAAGAGCAAGGACGGGCTTTCAAAAAGAAGGTTTCTGCTCCATATGCATAATACAACAAAAAGCCAAAGTTTCATGCTCCGGTTATTGTGGCAAATAGCTTTACTCTATCAAAGAATAAACTGGGCAAGCCATCTTCGAGAAGAAGAATACTTCTGAGAATGATGCAATAGGCAACCCTTGCAGCCCTTGAGATGAAGTTTCCCGTTGCTAGACATGAAAGTTATGTCCCAAGGAAATCATAAACTTGCTTTACTGCTAGGATTGCATGCATCTGTAGCTTATATCATTCAGGCGCCCTTTGTTTAGACAGTGCAAAGCTTTAAAGGCAATTGTGATGTTCATATGAATGTAAATTGGTAATGAACCTTCGATGAATATGAATTTTGTGTTGAACAATGATGTGCATAGAGTCTGTTTGATGAAATGTCCTAAAGAAAAAAAAAATTTGAAAAAGTTGCAAGTATGAAGAAACAAATAAAAGGGAAAGAGCTGTTGCTTTGGCTCTCATAGTTTGGGTCGCAATGACGAGTGTTGAAATCTCTTATCTCCCTCTTGGAACAATACTTCAACTGATGACTACTTGTGTGCATACAACTTGTTTGTTAAAATGTCCAAAGAGTTCTTGAGAGAGCTACTGCTCATTGTGGTGTGGATGGTGATGAACATAAAGAGAATATTGAAAAAGATGAGGAATATGAAAGGAAGTAGCCGCTAGTAGATGTTGGATAATTGTAAATTTGGTTAGAAAAACACTCTAAAGTTGTGTAAAATATTTAGTTGCATGAGGCGCACATGATGTGAGCTGTTAAGAGATACTGGAGCATTGCCATGGGTTTGTATCATTGGAACTGTGCATCCATTGGAAACTTGAAAAAGTAATACAAGTGAATCAATCAAATTGATAATTTGTATTGCCTAGGTGAATCCGGTGCTTTGGGGCTAGAACAAACACCAAAGAAGTCAGATGCTGCTATTATTAGAGATGGAGGCTATTGCAAGAGAAGATTATTGCAACTATTTAAGTTTTGATTTTCATTATGGATATAAGGATATGTATTTTGCCATGGAATAAATGGTGCTTGTGTTATTATTCTTGACCTGCAGAAGCGAACTGATGTAAAACATTTTAATACTTGGCCATGCAAGTGAAAATTAATTATAAATATTAAAAATATAATGTAATGACATAGTTGGAAGCCTGCAAATTCCATGAAGTGGCTTGAAGTGCAAGGCAGACACTTTAATTGCATTCTAGTATTGGCCAATGCTTGGTTATATAAAAAGCAATGTCATCATCCATGGAAAAAATCTCATTATGTTGTTCAAATTACTGTTTGCTTGCGGAGCATGTGAAGTCAACAATTTTGAAGTTAGTTAAAATGAAGATCTATTATCAAGAGTTGTTAAGAATCACTCAATCGTATTGTGAGGGGATACTATAAATAATCTCCTATAGAGGAAATGATAGTGTCTGTCTTTGCTGGCAGTGAGTTGAGTATTGATGGAAAAATAAATAATAATAATAATAATAATAATAATAATAATAATAATAATAAATAAGAGGTTTTATGAAGACTGATTTTGGAGGCTCTTCAGTGACTCAAGAGACCGTAGTCTTTTATGTGCTAATGGGAGCAAATTCCAAACAAAAATATATTTAAATATATATTCAGTGGTAAATAAAAGACATATATATATATATATATATATATATATATATATATATATAAAGGTTATGTGCAAATATCAAATTTTTGACGAAGTGTTCACCTAGAAGTAGCAATAAATCCCAAATGAAAGAAAGATATACAAATCTCAAGATAACACGAATCTCGGGATGATAGTGAGGCACATATCTCGAGCCGTTCGGTAAAATACGAATCTCATAGCAGCACGCATCTCGAGGTAGTGAAGGAAGGCACATCTCGGGGAGGTTGATAAAAATGCACATCTTGAAATGACAAAGTCTAGAGATGGCGATGAAGCACTCATCTCGAGGTAGTCGATGAAATATAAATCCTAAAATGGCACACATCTCGAGACGACAATGGAATACTCACCTCAACGCGGCCTATAAATGTAAATATCAAAATGACACTCATCTCAAGCCGATGAAATACAAATCATGAAGTGGTACAAATCTTGAAGCGACAATAATCACACATCTTGAGACAACCAATAAATACAAATTTCAAAACGACATATATCTTGGGGCGGCGACGAAACACTCATCCCGAGGTGGTCAATACAGACATAAATCCTAAAGTTGTGCAAGTCACAAGGCGGCGGCGAACTAGGCAACTTGAGGCAGCCAATGATACTCAAATCCTAAATTGTGTCGTGTCAAATATATATAAATAATGTACATATATATATGTAATAAAAGTCATGATTTGTAAATAAATAAAATTATTTTTGTTCATTGCCTCTACTTGTACTTGAGCCTTTAATCGGAGGTTCCCGCAATAACATTCGGGGTAATTAATAATAGAGGTTTACCTCTATTAGGGATGGAAGAACCCATAATAACTAAATAAATATGACATTTGTGATTCGATATGTCGCCTGGTGTCTTTTCACAAACACGATGCCAAGCAGTTATTTTCCATCCCACATACATCATTATCGATATCCAATAGTACAAAGTCCACAGGAAATATAAATTTATCAACACCAACTAATACATCCTCAGCAACTCCTCATGGATGTTTCATTAAGCAAGCGGCTAATCAGAATATCATTCTTCTGGGTTTTGGATCTCCAAGCCCCAGTTTCATGTGTAACATTTATATTTGCTCTCGAATCTGCCAATGCGCTCTCTTATACACCATCCTCAATAACACAAGGGATCACTATACTTACAGGGTCCTTCAATTTCTTCGATAATTTAGATTATACAATTACCGAGCACTATGCATTTAGAGTGACAGCTGCAATTTCTTCTAGCTTCTTCTTGTTGGAAAGCAACTCCTTTATATACTTGGCATATTTAGGCATATAGGACATCACCTCAACCAATGTGAAATTTATATGCAGTTGCTTGATTATTTTTAGAAATTTTCTGAAATTAGTATCTTCCTTATCTTTTCTCAATCTCTCTAGATAAAGGGTTTTGGGTTGATACTAAGGAATAGGTGGTTGTTCCACCTCTTTCTCTTTCTCCTTCACTAGCTCATCTTTAGCAGTCTCCTTGGTTCCAGATGCCTCACCAACTTCCACTTGAGGTTCCTTAATTCCTTGGAAGAGTCTTCACCAACAACTATATCTCCTTCCCACTTCTAAAAGTAATGGCCTTCAACTTGTCTCGGGGGTTGAGTTCAGTGTTGCTTGGAAGACAACCCTGGGTCTCTCTGAAGAATTTCTAACAAGTTGACCAACTTGGTTCTCGAAATTTTGAATACTTGTTTGCGCATTCCTCAAGGTAGTGTTGATGGTATCAAATTTGGCATCAGTGGTTATCATAAACCTAGCCAATATATCCCATGTAGTGTATTTTTGTTATTTAGGCTTGGGGATGCTGAAATCCTAGACGCATCTAAGCTCCTTGTGGGTTTCTAAAGATAGCCTGGGATGGTTCCAATTTGGCATGTAAGGCCTGAATTAATTCCCTTGACGTCTTAGAGCATTGCTCATGTACTGTGCTTATTGCATAGGGGCTACCTTAATACTAGAAATAGGGCATTGAGACACATCATGTCCTCCTCCACAAGTATTACAACATATCACTATAGCATGGCTCAAGCTATTAGCAGTTAATCGATCTAATTTCTTGGACAATTCCTCCACCTTAGCTATAAGACCTGACTCTAAGCTTATAGCACAAGCTCTCACATTAATAGGTTGTCTCCCTCTTGATGCCCAAAGTGACTCAATACTTGCCATATCTTCAAATAACTGTTCTGTATCTTAGGGGTATTTGTTGCTTAGGGAGCCGCCAGCTACGGTATTCACATGTTGCCTAGTGTGGTTATTAAGATCATTGTAAAAGGTATGAATCTTTGTCCATGGCTCAAGGTCATGATGGGGGCAACGCCGAAATAGATCTTTAAACCTCTCATATGCTTAAAAGAGTGACTCAGATTCTCCTTGCTTGCATGATGAGATCTCGTCTAATTTGGGCTGCTTGCTTGGAGGAAAATATCTGCCAAGAAATTTATCCAACATGTACTTCCATGTTCTAATACTCCCCGCAGGGACGGTAGTGAGCCATCTATATGTTGCTTCCCTTAAACTTAACAGAAATAATCTCAACCGAATAACGTCATCGGATGCTTCATTGATTTAAACAAGTTATAAATTTAAACGAAACTTGCCAGATGCGCATATGGATCCTCATCTGGACAACCATCGAATTGTGCTTGTTTTGAATCATGCTTATTATGCTTGCCCTTAGCTCAAAATTGTTCATGTTCACCGCTAGAGGATAAATACTGAATTCTTCCCCTGTATAGTTAGGTCTTTCATACTCAAATAACCTCCTCTATCTCTCAACCATGACCGGAGGGTTCTTGATTTCAATGTTCACTTCTATTGTGGTCTGATTTTAAGCTTCTGAAGGCTATTCTTGGACTAGCTCTTTTGTTTCTTTAAGGTTGTGGTGCAAAGTCCTCTCAATCTCACTATTTCCTTCAACTAACCCCGTTGGTCGTACTCGAGTCATGCACGGATTCCTCACAAAACAGATAGAGAAATTGATTAGTACAAAGGAACAATTAAATCGAACAAAAACAAAAAGAAAGAATAAGAAATAAAAAGGAAAAAAAAAAGAAAAACCTAAATCTAATGACTATAATAATAGACTCCTAGCACTCCTAGTAATCTATAGTCCCCGTCAACGGTGCCAAAAACTTAATCGTCACCGACGCTACCGCAAGTGCACAGGTCTGAAAAGTAATATAGTGGACTAGGAAAAGTTGAGTATCAAATCCTAATGGACCAAGAAATACTAGTACCAAGTATTCACCTATTATCTAGTCTAACCAAAGAGTTATGGAGTTCTAAAATAAGCTAAGTGCTAACCCTAAAAAGAAGATGAAATCAATTAAAACACGGACACTAAGTTCTCATAAAGATAGACAAAGAATGCTAAGACTAATAGTTATGATAATTTGCGACCAAGGATTCCTAAGGTGTTTTTATCCCTCTCTTGAGTATGCATTACTAACCTAGTACCCTCACCATAGGCGCTCTAGGGAATTTATTTCTTGGAAGGACTATGGGAACAAAGCCTATTAAGGATTCGCTCTCCTTATTGCTCGATCTCTCGGCGCACTCATAATCCCCTCTATTGAGGTATGCCGGCACATAGGGAAACATTTGCTTCTTCCCCCGGTTCATCGGATTGGATAATCCTGGTTGTCGCTGCGTAGATTACAAACACAAGGAATGGCACTCAATAGATCTCAAAATTTAAAATCAACTAAATAGTCATTAACATTCAATATCAAAATTAAACTACAACCTGAAGGTTCATCATGCCGGAATACATACAAAATTAGTTCCCTATCAAAGGGGAACACAAATCCAATACAATGATGAAAGTAAAAGTAAACATAATAGAGTATGTCATTCCCTCCACTGCTGGTGAGGATTGTTGGCTAATCTTCCTCCGAGCCTTTGCCGTCGGGTGACGCTCTTCAATGCTTTGATATGCCCCAATGGATGGTGAGTGGATGATGGTGGATGACAAGAGCTCCCAATGATGGTAGATGAGAATAGAAACTCCTCTCAAAACCATAAACCTCGGTATTTATAGTTCAAAACACGTTTAGAGGGTAAGAATACATTTTTCAAGGCATTTAGACTTAATCTGCTTCACATAATCGGGTATAGGTCTGAGCCAAACGGGACCTCAGATGGGTATCTTCTTGCCCATCAGGTCTGCTGGCAAAGTTAGAAGGGATATGTTCCTGAGTGAAACTGTCCAATCTGGACTCCAGAGGGGTCTTTCTAGCCTTTTTCTTTGGCTCCTTTGATCCGCATAAAGGTGGCGTGATGCCCATCCGCAAGCCCGCTTGGTCTTCTAGCAAGTCAGAGGTAAGGCTTCGAAGTGCTATTCTGAAGGGTCCGTATGTACTTTTTGGCTCTTATGTTCCTTGAACTTGCTCCAAATAGCTTTAGGAATTTGACTTGCCCTTGGATCGCCCCCGATGTATCTTGTTTTACAAAATTAACACAATTTAAGTATCGATGGGTTATATTTCATTAAAATCACATGCTAAGTGTATACAAATAAAATATAAAAATATGGTCAATACTTATCAAGCTACATGGCACAGGTGGGATAAGATCGACTTCCAGATCGGCGCCACCCATTTTCAGATGAGTCACACAAACTTCACTATCCGTTGGGGCTCTATGATACTGACTTTATCAGGATAACCTAGTACGATGAGCTGAGCATCCACATACCCTCCGAGAAGACATAGGAGAGATTCTGGAGGCGACATAATACTTATCCGATATACGACCTGAGGAGGTTGAAGGCCTCCATCTTCCGTTCCCCCATCCTTAGATATATTCATGCAGTGCTCAGTCATTCCATCACAGGGCAGCGTGTAGCATAGGAGTCATCAACACCAGGGACCACGTGTTCCTGTCGAGCATGATCGAGAGATCCTCGATCCACCTAGGATGGGTTATCACATAGTTTCTTTTATATCAGCCGATAGATTCCAGGGTGGAGGTATTGTTTGTTGAACCTTAGATCACACGGCTGGCCCAAGGGATGGATATTTTACTGTCGCACGTGACACAGAGGATGATAGTGGTTGGGGGTTCTACCCCAATCACTATGGACACTTTGAGGACGATGGGGATGTTGCACGCCATGCGCACTTCACGAGGCATTATCTACACGATTGCATCCCCCACAGAGTCATTGGACCCTATAGCTGAGACCGGGCCCAATATAGTACCGTCACTACCAGCTCCAGCTCCAACTAGGCTGATCGAGATGTACTATTGTGCTGGTTGGTAGAAAGCGTACAACGCCTCCTTAAGCATCACGGGATCTAGTATCTACCCCCAACATTTGCAACAACACCGACCACAAGAGATACAGGTGGGACTAATTTAGGACTCCTCCTCTGACAATGGTGACTACAATGAGATGATCCGTGACTGAGGATCATCACTATCCTTTTTTTACCACTTTTTATATATTTCTTTTACTTTTAAAATGTCGGGTGACCCACTGCTTAGTTATCTCTATATATCTTCTTGAGTTGCACCTATCTCATGTGCCTTCAATATTCACAGGGTATATTCGAATTAGTACTTCGAAAGATAGATATGGGACAACAACAAGGGCAGTTGCATACCATATATTGAGTAAAGTTCAACAAATCCCTGTTTCCCTATTGTTTTACATGCCATATTCATATTTTCTTTTTGCACATATTGGGTATATTAGGGACAATGTATAATTTAATTGTGGGGGAGGGATTAGTCGTTGCTTATATTTATTATGATGAGTGTTGATTTAAGAGATCGAAAGTATAGTTAATGATTGGAAGTCATTTTTTAGTCTATGTTGACATTAGCCTTAGCTGTCAAAATTTTTGAAAAAACATATATATTTAGTCTTGCCTTAACTTAACGTCTCACACAAATTTGAGAACAAACCCTAACTTTTTTGTTACTTGCCTACTTAGGTTTAGACTTCAGTTAGTTTAACCATTAGAGAGTAGATAATATTTTCTGATTACTATTATTATAGAGAGAGAGAGAGAGAGAGAGAGAGAGAGAGAGAGAGAGAGAGAGAGAAGAATGATATAAATATATGTATACATATTGTTGGAATAAACTAGAAAGTTGGATCTGTAAGGATGACCTACTGGCCGGAAAGTCGGATCCATTAGGAATGCCCTACGAACATAAAATAGATGGTAGAAAGAGCTATCACCTTTGAAGAGTAAAAGCCTCCCTTGAGTAGTCGGATAATACGCATCACAATGTTTACTTGATGACCTACCGGGGGAAAAAGCTACCTCATTGTATGTATGAAGCTACTACTCCAATCTAAAAGAATTAAGAAAAGTAGCAAATAAGGTCTAGGTTAGCTGGGTTGAGCGTGAGCTAGTAAGCCGCACCATAGGAAGGGTTACACACACACACACACACACACACACACACACATACGTTGGGAGTATTGGTGTAATGTAAGACCTATATTCCATAAAAACCTTCATGGCACTTAGCATTGTGTTTTCCCAGACACCAGAGAGACTCCTAACTATTTTGTGAGATTGGAGATCATGCACTCAACATCCTTTCTTGGATTGCATATTTCGCTTTACTTGAGGACAAGCAAATGTTTAAGTGTGGAGGTATTATGAGGAATGCATAATTATACATATTTTTATACCATATTTGTATGCACTTTGCTTGTTCTTTCGCATAGATTTCTCTATTTTTGTGTTATGTTGGGTATTTTCTTGTAATCGAGTAGGAAACAAGTACCCAAAATAAAAGAAGTGAAATACGAACTAATTCGGATAAAAATTAGACAAAAATATAAGTATACGACTGTGTACATTCTTGTGTAGATGATAAGACTACTCCAGGGTTAAATCGGAGTGTGCTCAGAGGTAGAGAGAGATACATGGCCTGGTGCACGGGAGTGCACTTGCCCATGCATCTCTCGGGATTTTAGAAAACCCGGTTACACCGCGTTATGGAAGAGACACACAGGCGTACTTATATCTGCATGGGCATGCAAATGGAATTTCAAAGTCTATAAAAAGGCACCCAACACGACTTTTAAAGGAAACTTTTGGCGGATCAACTTTGAGAGATTCTTGTACCGTCACTAGGGTTTATGTGGAGATTGAAAATGGATGAGACATTGATCGGGGAAGTATTATAGTATCTTTAATCATGTCTCCTCTTTTAGATCTTGTACTATATTTTCATAGTATGAGAGGCTAAACCTCTTGTTGTGCCTTGCGTCCTTGAACCTTAGGATGAACTTGTGAACTCTTTTCCCTTTCTTTAATATAAGCTTTTCTATTTTGAATATTCTTGTGAATTATCCATGTGATGCTTAATGCTTGTGATTTGTTAGTGTGAAAGCGTCAGTCACATAATCTGTAGTTGCTTGATGCATGAAGAGAAATCTTGGTCAAGCTAGATCTAGGCATAGATAATAGGTAGTGCGCACATGCGAGAGATCAGGTGTGGGGTTGACAGATCACATCACAATCTCCAAATTAGGGTAAAACCTAATAGTAGGAACCATAGAACACTCAATAATAATAATGTAGTCATTATGCAAAGTCACTATATGGGATTAGGGTTTGGTTGTCACGAGAGATCATGGTCAAACTAGCTTATAGTTCCTCATGATCCAAGAATACATCATTAAATAGCATGTATTAGGAATTGAGTCCAGCAAGGGATTCCTAGGGAATAGTGATTCGGGGTGCTATGTTCTCTACATTGATTAAACCCAAGATTTGTCAACTGTTCACGATAGTCTCTTTAGATTTATTTAGTTAGGATTAGATCACCAAATATATTTTAAGGCTAGGTAATGGAGTTCTTGTTAGTACTAGTTGTGCCGGTCCCTGTGGATTCGACTACCCTACCTTCAGGTACTTTACTGCTTGAGTGACTCACACACTTGCGGATAGAAATTGACTCTCTCTCATATATGTATGAGTTTATACTCCCAAGCGTAGGAGTTGCCAAAGTTTAACAAGGGTGAGTTCCAAGATCATTTACCACAGGGAGCAATGAAATCCAAAACAGGGAACTTTTTAGATACGAAAAAGGAAAACAGTAAAGAAGATGTTTTTGTTGTTTTGAGACAAAGTTTGCAAAGTTTACAATATAAATAGGATAAAAACAAAGGTTAGATAACAGTTGGAGGAAGGCATAGACTCAACCTGCACTATCTCTCAAATCAGGACTACTTATGGATCGTCAACACCCACTAGCTAGCATCCCTATCACTAGAACCCTAGTCTAGGAAAATATGAAATTACACCATGTGAAGACACAACAGTTAGAAGCAAAATGATTTGTCAAATATTTGTTTCTAGGCATGGTAGAACCAAGAGTCACTAGCCATGGGCAATCGGATCATCAAGGGAATCTATACCCCCTAAGTATTTGATGGGCTAGCCTCAAGGTTGGCAATGAGAATATTAGAGGGCTCTATACCTATAGACCTTGCAATCGTAAGGAGACTTCAACTTAAGTCCTGCTAGAAATAAAGGAATCTATACCTCTAATTCTATACAAAACATCAAAGCTTTCCTAACTAGAGGGATGGTTCTTGAGGGATTTATACCTCAAGTAACAAAGAGAAAATGAAACAAGATCTTAAATCAAACAAAAATTTTCATTAAAACCAAACCAAATCTAAGAAAAAACAATCTAATAGAAAGAAAGATCGGGAAGAGATCTACAAGTGCTTAAGTATACATATGGTCTAAATCACAAAGATTAAAGAAGAAAATACAAGCTTACAAATATAGGAAAAAGAAAACCTAAATACCTTTTTTCTCTACCCGCCAAAAGCTCTCCCCCATCTCTCTGTTCTCCCGTGCCCCTTTTCAGTCTTCAAAACAAAAGATCCATTAAGAGGCTTAATGGCTTAATAGGATATTGAATTCGGATCCAATAAGCTTTTAACAAATCAGAACTCCAGAGGGTATTTTCGGCAATCAAACTCTATTTTTTCGAGAATAACTATTTCTATCAAAGTTGTAGATCTCTGAATGATATTTCCAACGGTTCCTTGCTTCAGAAATTCTGATAAAACGACCAAAAGTTATCACCGATTTACTGCATCTCTGTCTGCAGCTCTGTCTGTAGCTCTGTAAAAATCAGCCAATTTCAAGCCGAAATTATGATATGAAAACCTTCTCCAACGAGAACAGTATCTGATATAAAGTTGAAGGTCTTAAAATTGTCTTTCCAATGATACTTTGTACAAAAGATTCTGCTAAGAATGGAGCAAGTTATGATTTTTTTTACTTCGACCCTGAAAAATACAAAGACAGTAAAATTAGAAATATTTTGGTTCTCGTTTGGCATGCCAAATTTTGATATAAACACAATCTAATCAAAACAAGTATATGAGCATCAAGTACACATTAAAATACATATGTTAGGTTATTTAACTATGATTATCTGACATTTATTCTATTGCAAAAAAAATTGTCAAAGATCACACATGTTCACTCAAACACACCAAATTAACACCAAATACAAGCTAAGGGTGCAAATGATCCAATTTTATAAATTTCATCATAAATATGCATAGATAACACAATTCAAGCATGATTTGGATATGAAAATCAACCAATAGAATGCAATATAAGCACCCAATCAGCAATACATCACCTTGAGTAATGCAGTGAATCAATAAAGAATTCAGAGGGTTCTTAGGGTATAGAAGCTCTTCTCTACTCTTCCACTAGACTCTTGTTCATGCACACAAAGCTATAAACAGGGAAGGGAAACACAATCCTTCTCCCGCTAATTGGGTTGTATGTATAATAGAATCGAATATTAAACACCCAATATTAATGGGCTTCTCTGTAACAATGGCATATAGCAACAATACTCTATCCTTGGTCACATCGCTGACATGCTTCTTCAATAGCAGTCTAGCAGAGATTAAATAATGCCAAATCTTTGTCTCCCTATCCAAGGCACTTCTCTTGAAGAAAACTAAAACTCATCAGGTTGTCTTCTACTAGGAGTTTGGGGCACAAATTTTGTCAATGACCCCGTCTAGGTTTACTCCTTTATCTAGAAATTGATTGTATTCATCCTCATTTATGTCTAGAGTATGGTAGAAATGGTAGATAGTATTGCGAATGAAGGGAACTTGATATCCTCTTATAAAAGCAACCCCCTGCCGATATTTTGCAATATTGGCATACAATTCTCTTACTACGGGGACAACAACTGCTTCAAATTGGGTACAAAACAACTCCCATCTCCTAGTGACAATTAGCTCTTATAGCCTCCCAAAGCACTCGTTGCTTAGGTCAATTCCCCATTTTGGAACTTCACTCCTAATTATCACTGCTTTGTTGTTTCCGCTTTCGGCTTCAAGAGACATAAATTTGGTTGTACCGAAGTTCTCTATGAGGGATTTCTTAGGAGCCATGCTTGTCTTGTATTTCTATGGCACTAAATTGTTATCATGAAAGAGATTTCATTAGTAAGTAGTATAAGAAAAGATAAGCCGGAACCAATGAAGGGTAGGGGCAATATTGAGGTGCCGGAATACTACCGTAAATTCATAGAAAATCCTCCATCTATTTGGGTAGAGCTGAGCATGGCAAAAATTATAAAATTTAAGTACTTTCTATAAGAAATGGTGAATAGGGAGTTGGAAGCCCACCTTAAAGGAGTCCATATATATAGCTATCTGCCTGACGATAGAGCTGTTGGCTCGCTCAGAAGAAGTGGGAGGCCTAAAGCTGAAGGGAGGGAGGATGTTATAAAGTTTTTCGATTCTAGGGAAAGAGGTACCATTAAGATTACCGGAGAATGACTCTAGACTCCTAGTCTGGCTCTTAGAAGCTTAGGGCAGGATCTCCATACTAGAGTCGATGAGCTGAAAAACGGAGGTCGAAGCATAGAAAAAGTAAAAGGTCTCAGAATTTTTCTCAATGACATAGAAGACGAATGTAAATATGGAGAGATTTGAAAAGTTGCTTAAAGAAGAAAGTACCTTAGCACGCCCTCTCACCAAATTGTGATGGTTGCAATCCAATGGCTTTGGAAGGCCGATGGAAAATCGTCACCCTCAAGGGTGACATGTGGGCCATTATCTGCCTAACTCTTAGAAAATGGTGCCTGGAGGACAACGCCTATCATGATCCCCGTCGAATCCATTTTATGAAGACGCTTGGGAGCCGAAGCACACCCACAAAGTCATAGGTCCAAATATTGAGGGTGATACATGAAAGTCATCTGGTCAATATTAGATTACCTCGAAAGTAGGTCGGAAAAATAAGACCACCAAAGGAATGCCCATGCTAAAGGATGAGCTCTATAGTCCAAAAGCTCGCCTAAGCACAAACCAAACATACTACAATGATCTAAACCTATACCGGATGGTTTGACCAAATGTAGTTTACTTGGGCCCATCTAGGAGCATATTTCACCCAAGAAGTGAAGACGGATACTCCTCGATTGGATCATGCCAATGACCTAGCTTACTAGGCTGACTCAAGATAAATCTCAGCGACCTAACAAGCCAGGGGATAAGTGTTATAAGGGAAAACCTAGCCTTACAAGTTACATGATCCTAGAACCTTACGGTAATGGGCTGCCTGTAACCGATTAGTTGCTATCCATTGGTCCACGTGGAGATTCCCTCATGCAAAGGTTGTGAGCAAGGGTGTGCAAGCTCCTACACTAACGACGATCATGACCTCCATGACTAACCGCCTGATAGCAACCCACAAGGTCAAAAGGAGGAGGAGAAAGAGACGAAGGGGACTTTTTGAACTCATATTCAACTGCGAAACCCTCTTTCTCTGGCTCCCTTTCTCTCTATGTTTTTTCTCTAAAACTCACTAAGGGCTTGTTCTGTTTTTTCTCTATTGTTTCTCTAAAACTTGATTATCGGAGGGTCTTGGAAGAAGCCCTCTGACTTTCCTTACAGGGAGATGGACCCACTAGCTGGAAGCAAGCTGTTTCCCTATGATAGGGATGAAAATAGTAAGATACGTGGCAGTCATCCAGACAGGCCACATGTCAAGATGACAAGCCCCTCAAATACCAACATATCGACCCATGATTGAATCATTCTGATATAACCCTTCAGCCCAGCTAGGTCATCCAGATATGATATGCTTGATCTATCCGATACGGTTCATCCTATATACGATAAGAGTACCGTTTACTGTTCATGAATATGGATCCCCACCAGCTTACCGATGTGACTCATCGGGAACGGAAAACACCCTTCTATGTTTTCCTTGTTCATGGAATCACTGTAAGATCTGTTGTAAACTCTATGATTGATAGTGAGATCTCCTTTCCCGTGGTTTTTCCCCATTGATTAGGGGTTTTCCACGTAAATTTGGCTTCTTTCTCCTTCTGTTTAAAGTCTTGATTGATTTTCTTCTAAGATAGCTACTAAATCTATATAAATTCAATTGTTAAGTCAAAATTGGGAGCTCATCTTGATTTTAGCTCTAACAGTTTGGCACCGTCCATTGGGACTTTAAGCAAAAAGTCCATGGCTACTATATAAAGGAAATCTAAGAGACTTCAAACCTAAGAAGGGGAGAAAAGAGCTCCAGTCGCTGCTCCTACTGAAGACGTTCCACCTCCAAGAACTGCGATATCTCAAGGAAACAGTAGAATCGAGAATGATGTTGATCGCATCCGGAGAATGGCGCAGGAGATCGAGGAGCTGAAAAAGGCTCTACATGAGGCACACCAGCGTGCCTCACATACCACTGTCCGGCATGACGCCCAACCTCTCAAGGAGAGTAGAGGAAGGAAGGCAACTTACTCCCCAAGGCGTCAAACACATTCTCTGATGCGAAACCAAAGCAGAGAATCTTCTACTGAAAGTTCTGATTCAGTACATCAGCATAAGAATCGTCACACCCGAGGAGATATAGTAAAGGATCGGAGAAAAAGAGAGATCTCACATTCTCCAGATCGATCTATAGATCAAAGGCGCAGGGTCCGATCACAAGCGTACCGGCCTCAAGGACGTAATCTTTCACCGGGTCGGTATCACTCATTTTCTGATCGATCTCCACGTTTGCATCATTCCAGATACCGATCCCCACGGTGCGACTCACCATATAGTCGTTATCCATCTCGACGGCGATATATTTCTGAGAGGGGCAGAGTCCAACGACTCGTGCCACACATCACTTCTCCTTTTATAAGGGAAATTTGGGAAGCCCCTTTCCCAGAACATTTCCGACCCTCAAATGTTCGCCATTATGATGGGACATCCGATCCCCAGGAACATCTGGAGAATTATTGTGATGAGATGATGATAAATCGGACAACTGAGGCTGTCATGTGTCGAGCGTTCCCTCGAACACTCACCGACATCGCCCATGATTGGTTTAGGGGCATTCCCCCAGGAACCATACACAGCTTTCAACAACTTTCTGACATCTTTCTTTGTAACTTTACCAACAAAAGGAGGTTGAAGAAAAATCCCATGATGCTGTTGGGATTCATGCAAAGGCCAGAAGTAAGTTTACGCGGCTACATAAGTCGCTTCAATAAAGAAATTAATGGCATGACCGATGTGAAGGGGTTAAAAGATGTGGGCATAGTAGTGAAGGGGTTAAAAGATGGACCCTTCAAGGATTCCCTCACCCGGGAACCTCCAACCGGTCTGGCAGATTTCCGAGCTATAGCAACAAAATATATAGCCTCCGAGGAGATGAAAGCTAAGTGGAAGGAGAGTGATTTGCTGCAAATGGAGGAAATCAATAAAGGAAATCACCATCCACAACCATATAAAGAATTGAAAGAAGGAGCTCCGAGATATGATAAACCTCAGAGAGAAGGAGGTCGAAACCGAAATTGACCAGATCGGTTTAATGAAAGGAGACCTCCTCCCCAGCAAAGATACGATCCTAAAAGGGCAGCAAAGTATCATAATTATTCCATTCTCAACACTTCCCGAGAAAACATTCTGTCTCAACATCAAGACCAAAAGATATTGAAGTCCCCACAACATATGAAAGACAACCCGAAGAGGAAAAAGAGCAAGAAGTTTTGTTAATTTCATCAAGAAAAGGGTTTCACTGAAGAGTGTCTCCAACTAAAAAATGTCATTGAAGATCTTATCAGGGAGGGCAAACTGGATCAGTTTCTACAAAAGGAACAAGATACTGATCATCCCCAGTGATACACATATGATTGTAATTGCTGGAGGTCCAGGATGTGGCGGGGAAAGCTCCACATCAAGGAAAAATTATGTGAGAATTGTGGGTTTTGTACAAAATGTCACATCCTTGAAAAGACCCCGCACATCCATGCAGATTTGCTTTTCAGATGAAGATCTAAAAAGGGTTCACTACCCCTATGATGATGTACTGGTGATTACCGCATGGATCGGTGTTTTCACTGTTGAGCGGGTTCTGATTGATGCCGGGAGTTCAGTAGACATTATATTCTCCTTTGCCTTCGACAAGATGAAATTTCCTGTAGAAAATCTGAAACCAATTAAATCTCCACTCATCGGGTTCAATGGTAGCCCTCTACAACCCGACGGTATGATCTCTCTACCATTGACTCTTGGCACTCCTCCACGGACAACCACTGCTCTCATTAACTTTTTAATTGTCCGATGTCCCTCGAGTTACAATGTCATCATAGGGAGGCCATCGATCAATCAATTGAGAACTGTCCCTTCAACCTATCATATGATGATCAAATTTCCGACTCCCAATGGTTGTGGTGAAGTGAAAGGCAACCAACTAGCCTCTCGCCAATGCTATGCTACTATGCTCAAAAGTCATAGTGAAGGAAGTAGCCGATAAAGAGAGGCACTCATTGTGAAGGATATGCAGCATGAAGACAATGAACGGGAGAAATGTCATCCCACTCTAGTGGAAGAGCTGAAGACTATACCTCGGAAAGAGGAACAATCAGAACGAACCATCCAGATAGGAGCAGATCTTCCACCAACATAGCAAGAAGAGATACTAAGTCTCCTGAGGGACAATTCCGATCTATTTGCTTGGACTGCTGAAGAAATGCTCGGGGTCCCTCGAAAGGTCATTGAACATCGACTCAATGTCGATCCAGGGCACAAGCGGGTCATACAAAAGCGAAGAAGCTTTGCTCCCGACCACTTGCAAGCTGCCCAAGAAGAGGTTGACAAGCTTTTAAAGGCAGATTTCATTCGAGAAGTGTATTACCCTGAGTGGTTATTGAATGTTGTACTAGTCAGAAATCCATAGGAAAGTGGAGGATATGTGTGGATTTCACTGATCTCAATAAAGTATGCCCTAAAGACTACTACCCTCTGCCTCTTATCGATAACTTAGTAGATTCTACTTCAGGATATGAAATGCTTAGTTTTCTGGATACATATTCTGGGTACAATCAAATCCGAATGGCGGAATCTGATGTGTAAAAAACCTCCTTCATCATAGGGAGAGGAACTTATTGTTACAAAGTCATGCCATTTGGTTTGAAAAATGCTAGTGCCACCTTTCAAAGATTAGTAAACAAGGTGTTCAAAAACCATATCGGGAGGAATGTGGAAATATATGTTGATGATATTCTGGTGAAAAGTGATAAGGCCGAACGATATGTTGGCGACCCGCAAGAAACTTTTGCTGCACTTCGGGCACATGGGATGAGCCTCAATCCCAATAAATGCAAGTTCGGTGTCCTATCTGGAAAGTTTTTAGGTTTCATGCTCACACACCGGGGAATTGAAGCAAACCCGGAGAAGATACGAGCTGTCCTGGAAATGAGATCTCCAAGAATAATTAAAGAAATACAGAAACTTAATAGCCAATTAGCGTACCTTAGGAGATTCATTTCGAAGTCAGGAGAGAAGAATCTTCCCTTCTTCTGAGCATTAAGAAAAGCACCCAAGATGGAGTGGAATGAAGAATGTGAGAAAGAATTCATACAGCTGAAGGAATACTTGCAGTCACCAGCTTTATTAGCGAAACCTCAACCAGGAGAGGAGCTTTATGTTTACTTGTCAGCAACTGATGCAGTTGTCAGCTTAGTACTAGTAAAGATTGAGGATAATCTGCAAAAGCCGGTATACTTCACAAGCAAGGTCCTCACTGATACTGAGTCGAGATATCTTTCTCTCGAGAAATTGGCCAACGCTTTAGTGGTTTCCGCTCGGCGACTCGACCCTTATTTTCAGTCACATCGGATAAGGGTATTAACCGATCAACCACTAAAGCAGATTCTACATCGGCCAGACACATGAGGGCATTTAGCCCGATGGGTGCTTGAGCTTGGAGAATATGACATCAGCTATGAGCCTCGTACTTCTATAAAAGCACAAGTACTTGCAGACTTCATTGTTGAACTTACAACCACCACTGATGATGATCCCTCAAAGATAAAACTATCTCAAACAGGAAACGACCTCTCATCCCAATGTATCTTACATACGGATGGTTCCTCCACAGGAGATAGTTCGGGGTAGAGGTTTGATTCTACAATCGCCATCCGGATGGAACACTTCCACTGTCCTAAAGTTTGGTTTTAAAGCAACCAATAATGAGGATGAATATGAGGCTATGATAGCTGGATTGCAATCAGCTCGCGATCTTGGAGTGTAGAATTTACAAGCTAACACTGATTCTAAATTCTTTGTAGGTCATCAGAATAAAGAATTTGAAGCAAGGGAAGAACATATGGTCAAATATAAGTCTCTGTTATAAAAGCTAACGCAAGCTTTGAGAAATGCCATATCTCCAAAATCCCTAGAGCAGAAAAAATCAAAAGGCCGATCTACTGTCTAAATTAGCTTTAGCAAACGCAGCATTAAACAACCAGTCAATACTCAATACTTGACAACCAGAACAATTGATTACCGAACAATTGATCAGGAACCATGTTGGATCAATCCAATCTTGAATTACTTAATTGCAAGATGGAACTCTCCCTCAAGAACCCAGAGAAGCTCGAAGGATCACAATCAGAGCTTCCCGATATAGTGTAGTGAATGGACAACTCTACAAAAGATCCTATACCCTCCCTCTCTTAAAATGCCTCCCCCCTTCTGAATCATAATATATCCTTTGAGAAATCCATATAGGAATAACAAGAGATCATTTAGGGGGAAGAGCATTGAGTCACAAAATTCTGAGGCAAGGATATTATTGGCCAACTCTAAATAAAGACGCCATTGAATTTGTTAAGAAGTGTGATGTCTGCCAACGCCATTCCAATATTCAACGACGCCCCTCGATACCACTCACTGCAGTTGTGAGTACAAGACCTTTTACTTTATGGGGAGTAGATATACTTGGGCCTTTTCTAGTAGTTGTTTGGCAACTAAAGTTCTTAATTGTAGCGGTCGACTACTTTACTAAGTGGGTGGAGGCAGAACCACTGGCGTCGATCAAAAAAAAGGCTTATCAAACTTTTTTATGGAAATCTATTGTTTGTCATTTCGGCCTACCCGTGGCTTTTATCACTGACAATGGCCGCCAGTTCGATAATCCAGCTTTCAAGAAATTCTGCACAGATCTTGGTATAGAATTAAGGTTGACTTTTGCCATTCACCCTCAAGTAAATGGGCAAGTGGAAGTAACCAATATAACTCTTCTTAACAGTTCGAAAACCCGGGTCCTCCGAAATGGATCAAACTGGGTAGAAGAAATTCCAAGGACTCTATGGGCATATCGGACAACTGCTCAAACCCCAACTGGCGAAACTCCTCTTGCATTAGCATTTGAGGTCGAAGCTGTACTCCTAGCTAAGATCACTTTACCCATACCAAGAACATAATCCTTTGATCTAGTGAGCAATGAAGAATAGCTCTGAGCTGAACTTGATCTTTTAGAAGAACAAAGGGATTGTATTAATGTTCGAGCAGCAGCATACCTGATAAGTGTTCAAATGAGCATATTTTACTATCATTTTTGTATATGTTTTACATGCCATTTTGATGAATTATAGCCCTCGGTACTTAAAAAGCGTTATAGTTTATAAATAGGGGACATTGAAGGTGTTTCGAGAGAAATGAGACTTTTGAATGTTTTTCGGAGGCAAAAACGTGCAAGTTAGGGGCTACAAAGGACCTACAAATGCCCCCATACACGGAGGACAAGTTCCCTGAAATTTTTGAGGCATTGGAGGGCCTCAAGAATTAAAAAAAGAAATACTACATCATTTGAAGCGAAAAAGGAAGCAACTAGAGAAAACTGCAACAGTCCTGAAAGAGCAGCAAAGATCAGAAATTTATTACAAGATATACAGGACTCTAAATCAAATCTCCACTATTCAGATTGAATATAAACAAGTTAGGAACACTAGGTTAAAATTTCAGGTCAATCCGACAAGAGTTGGTCATCAGATCGAGCGCTTGATGAAGACTGCGTGATGTAGATCCAGCCATACGGGATTCTATACGACCTGATATACGCCCGTATGCAGGGACCTGTAAGTCATACGGGATATCATATGGCCCGTATGACACGGGGAGTGATGTTTAAGGAATATATAGGCCCATATACTGCCCGTATAAAGGCCCATATGGCTCAATTCTAGGCCCCATTTGCATCCGATTTTTACATGATTTTGCCCCACATGAACCCTAAAGGGGAAACCCAATAAATACCAATGTTTTAGGGTTAAGGAGACCATCTCTTGACCTTTGGCCATCTTTTGGGCCGTCTTGTTGATCTTGGAGTTCATTGATAGCTAGGGTTTGCAGGGATCCTCTTGGGAACGAGCTAGGACTTGAAGGGAGATTCATCAACGATCCAATCGGCACACCAACAATGGAGGGAACATCGGAGGGAGTTTTCTTTGTATTTATTTTAATGTTTTCTCCTTTATTTGTATTGGATTTGTGTTCCCCTTTCATAGGGAACTAATAGTTTAGGTATTTGGGCATGTTGAACCCTTGGGTTATATATGAACTTTGATTTTGATTGTTATTGATTATTTTGTTGTTTATCATAATTAAGATCTAGTGGATGTTTTAATGTAAGTTAATCCCTCTACGTTGTAAGAGCCCGGAGGGATTTTTGTAGTCCATATGGGGGAAGAAGCGAACGCCTCCCCGTGTGTAGACCATCTCCAATAGAGGAGATTGTGAGTATACCGAGAACCCGGGTACTAAGGAGAGTGAGTCATTTAGATGTATTATTCCCATAATCCCTCCAAGAATTAGGTTCCCTAGAATATCATCGGTAAGGGCATTAGGATTAGTAATTCACCTCGAGAGAGGGAGTGAAAGCACCTTAGGAACCCTTGGTCCACTCAATTGCAACTAGTGATCTTCACATTCATTATCTATCTTTATGAGAACCCAAGCGGGATTCATTGCCCAAATACCCCCTTCCTATTATTGATTTACCCCAAGATTCATTCCCATCATTAGTGATATCCATTTTTTTAGGTTTTCTTAGTTTAGATTAGTTCAAACCACCACCAATCTTTGTTTAGACTAGATAATAGATGACTAGTTAGTACTAGTACTTCTCAATCCCTGAGGTTCGATACCTTACTTTTCAAGAGTCCACTATTATTACTTGATTACGACCAGTACACTTGCGGTTGCATCGCATCAAGTTTTTGGTGCCGTTGCTGGGGACCAAGACTACTAGGAACACTAGAAGTTTATTACTTTAGTCATCACTTCTATTCTTTATTTTTCTTTAATTTATATAAAAAAAATAAAAAAAATATTTGACTTGTTTCTTTATCTCTTTTGTGCAAGGTACAATGTTTACAAGGTCACCTCTAGAAGCTTCAGTTGATGTTCTTTTAGCACGGGTGGACAAGCTTATAAGCAATACACCAACTCGAAGCAATTCGTACATCAATGCCTATAATTCATATTGGGGAGGACATCCTAGCTATCCAAGCTATCAATATGAACCACAATGGGAGTATCCTCAACAAGGCTTAGGTTCATATTCTCCACCTAAAGAACATTGGCGCAATTATCCTCCAAGTTTTCATTATGAGACGATACAACAAAAAGAGTTTACTATGGAGGAGGTTTTATTGGAATACAAACAGATCAATGATGCTAGAGTTGCCAAAATACAAGCCTCCATTCACAAATTGAGAACCAAGTGGGAGAACTTCTCAAACTAATTTCTGATGAACAAAGGATTCATGAACAAGTAGAAGCCCCACTTGGAGATGACACTGACGAAGAGGAGAGTGACGAGGAAAAAGTGGTGGAAGAATACATTGGTGTGGAAAAGGAAAAAGAGGTAGAAAGAGCAAAGCCAACACTACAAGAAAAATGGTTTTTAGGGACAATGTGACGCCGGGCGGGGTAGTGATTATCCCGTGGGCTAGCCGGGTCCAAGGACCACAAGGAAGAACAAACGAAGAACAAAAAGAACCAGAGAATATACTCTGAAATTCAGAAAAATATTATTAATCAAAATTCAATAATGAAAAACTAACCCACAAGCCGGGTTAAATAGCCTCAAAAGATTAACCTAGAAACCTTATCATCTAATCTAAATTTGCTAAAATTGACAAATTATTATTTCAAACTAAACTTATCTAAATTTAAAACTCTAAACAAATTAGATAACTCTTAAAAATCCGAGATCAAATTGGATTCAAATCCTATCCTAATTTGGCATATGAAATATTACCAAAAATATAAAAAAAAAGACCGAAAACCCTAATTTGACGGATTAAATATTTCTAAAAATAGAAAAAAATAATTAAAGTTCTCTCTAATATGACGTCCCCATGTCGTGCGCGCCGCAAAGAGCTTTCCAAATTGGGGTCGAAGCCCGATTCTGATATCGGTAGCCAATGTTATGGCCAAAATACCGAACCACACCCAAAACCGACCTAATCTTGGAATTAACTCGATAACTTCCCATCTTTACGTTGACCCGCCAACCCGGCACCAATATTTGACTCGAGCCTCCTGCATCAGTTACCCCGAGTTGGAAAGAACTCGACCCTGAGTTCAACTGCACCTCAGTTAGTAGGTATGGATCTCTGTGCTTGATCTCAATCAAAACCCTAGAGACAGAAAGTAGGTTAGTAGTGTTGGTTACCTGGCCAGAAGGGTTTTCCTCCCATCGAGATACCAACACAACGCTAGTCCTATCATCTTCATAGATGGGTTCACCAATCTCCTCCTCGGGCTCACCAATTTCCTCCTCATAGTCGTCGTAGATGGGCGAGATCTCCTCCTCCACATCATCGTTGAAGATGGGCGAGATCTCCTCCTCCACATCATCGTCGTAGATGGGTTGGTAGATGGGTTAGCCAAACCTTTGATCGCTATGATTATGGTGCTGGACTTCCTCAGCCGGAAACTGCCCACGACAACCACGATCAAAATCGATCGCCGCCAGACGCCTTGATAATTTCTTGACTTGCCTTTGCAAATCCTTGAGCATCAAGCGTTGGGTTAACTCCACGACTTGCCTTTGTAGATTCTTGTTCATCGCCTCGAGGGCGCTCAGGTCACGGTATTGGACTTTCTCAGCCGGAACCTGTCCAACCCGACGAACACGACCACCAGTCATTGATGTCGCTGATGACGCTTCCCAGGAAGATGATGAGCTCTGGTACCAATTGACGCCGGGCGGGGTAGCGATTATCCCGCGGGCTAGCCGGGTCCAAGGACCACAAGGAAGAACAAACGAAGAACCAAAAGAACCATAGAAAATACTCTGAAATTCAGAAAAATATTATTAATCAAAATTCAATAATGAAAAACTAACCCACAATCCGGGTTAAATAGCCTCAAAAGATTAACCTAGAAACCTTATCATCTAATCTAAATTTGCTAAAATTGACAAATTATTATTTCAAACTAAACTTATCTAAATTTAAAACTCTAAACAAATTAGATAACTCTTAAAAATCCGAGATCAAATCGGATTCAAATCCTATCCTAATCTGGCATATGAAATATTACCAAAAATAAAAAAAAGACCGAAAACCCTAATTTGGCGGATTAAATATTTCTAAAAATAGAAAAAAAAATAACTAAAGTTCTCTCTAATATGATGTCCCCATGTCGTGCGCGCCGTAAAGAGCTTTCCGAATTGGGGTCGAACGCCCGATTCTGATATCGGTAGCCAATGTTATGGTCAAAATACCGAACCACACCCAAAACCGACCCAATCTTGGAATTGACTCGATAACTTCCCATCTTTACGTTGACCCGCCAACCCGGCACCAATATTTGACTCGAGCCTCCTGCATCACAATGTTTTATGGACCGGATGCGATACTGGTCCTAAAATGTATACTAATAAGGACCGGATTTTTAATGGTCCCAAAATTTCAATTTCTCTTATCATATTAAGGACAAGATTTTATTCTGGTCCCTATAACTTTAAAAATCTGGTCCTTATTTCTTATTAGGAATTTTGCTTCAATACCTCTATAAAAGTTTGAAATTGCTTCAATACAATTGTAAAAATGATATTTTCCTGAATACCCCTACAAATCAACTATTTTTATATTTTTTTAATAAATGTTAAATTTAAACTATAGTTAAGGGATATAAAAACAAATCTATATATTTTTTGAGGGGTATTCAAGCAAATTTAGATTTTTGGAGGGTATGAATGCAAATTTATTTTCTTTTGATTAATTGGGGGCGGGATCGAGCGGGACAATTAAAAAAAATTAATGAAAACTTTTCAAAACCTAATTAGGGATCTCAGGAGGCAATAGGCTTCAAGTTTCGTGAGAAGGGGGCGGGCGTGCGCAGTCAGAGAAACCAGAGAGGTGGAGTTGGAGAACTTGAAAATATTCTCAGGGAGAGGGATTTTTTATGGTTGGATTCAATTCCCAGGTGCTCCTCTTTCCTTCAATCAATTATTTTGTTAGTTGAATATGAATTATTTTGTTAGTTGAATCTTCTCCGATTTTTCTTGTTTCTTTGGTTATTTGTTGTGCTTGGATCGCATCATTTTCCTTCTTATTTCATTGTTTGGATGTTTTCATGAAATTAAGATGATTTTCTTGGAGCATGAGTTTTCAATTTGTCAAATGTGGTGAGCCATTATGTCCGGAACTTGGTAGATCTTTTAATGCACATCATTTCATTGGGATTTGTCTCTTGTATTGTATGTCTCAAGGAATGTCTCTTCTTGGTTTTGTTTGCCCCTTCTTCAAACAACATTTCAGATTCAAATCTTTAATGATTTTCTGAAATATTAGATTTATTTTCACTTACATAATAAACTCTAAAATTGTTTCTTTATATGAAAAAAGAATTAACTTATTTATATGAAAAATAAAAAATAAAAAGAATTTTTTCTTATGAGAAACAAGTCGTTGTGCAAAGTCATTAGGGTTCATCTAAAGATGAACTTTCACCATCTGAAAGGAGTTGCCTCCCATTAATTGTTTTTGCTCTATGGCCCTCACTGTGACATGAATGAATATTAATTATAGTACTTTATATTATTAAAGATCATTGTTTTCGGTGATTTTGGACCCATAGGAGAAGGTAATCAAGTAATCAACCTAAAAAGTAAAATAAAGAGCTTAAATGTTACATGAATTCACTATTTATTCAACCTAACTCACTGCCACTTTTTCAAGTTCCGGACATTTTGTCAAATGATGTTTTCATTCAAACCTAAAGCCTGCCCATGTTGGCAACATGGGCTTGATTTGGGTCATAAATGGGCCCTTCTTGCCAAATAGGTAATGGGAATTTATACTTATGACCTTAAAAACTAAAATTTGAGAGAATTCACTACATTTTTATGTGGTATATTCCATGGTACAATATTAAAGATTTACAGGGTCCAAGCCTACTAATCTTTAGATCAAAGTCATGGTATAAAATGTATCTTTTATGTGACCATAAGAGTACTTAAGGATAGCCATGTTGATAAAAAGTTTAAGACATAAGTGGATTACATTTGGGGGTGGGATAAATACTCATGGTATAATATTCTGATAAAAACATTCACTTATTTCACCAATTAAGTGTGACATAGTATAAATTAAGAACAATTTATTTGATATAAATAGATAAGTTGATTTCAATTAGTGTGATTCAATAGGCGAGTTAATTGAGGGACTAATTCGATCTTATTGTTTAATCCTAATAGCCAATATGGCTGAAAAATTAATTAAGATAATCTAGTTTATTCCACAAAGTTGTTGCCAAACACTACTAGTTAAATCTGAGATAGGTCAAAGATCTAGATAGAATCTCTCCCCAAGAAAATTTTGATATAACAATTAATCTCCATCTTGTATAAACTATATATAACTTCTTTTGAAAGGATATTCCTGAATATATTCCTTTCTTGTGGCCTAGCTGCTAAACTAATCCTAATTTCTCCATAACTCTTTTAAACCATGTTATTAGAGTTTTAATTTTGTAAAATGTGGTGTACCATTTATACATGAGATTGCAAGTTAGGTTTTGTTTGCCATGATTCTCCATCCCAGGTGTCTAGATTACATAGCTAGCTAGATGGGTCAAATGATTAACTAGGTGGGTTATAAAATAGTGGAGCATGGAAACAATATCATGCCAAGCTTCTCAGTTGTTGCACTATCAATTCCCAACACTCAAAACAGTTATATATATATATGGGTCCCAATTCCAATAGGATAAGTTTTATTTAGTTTACAATAGAAAATTTTTTCAGGATCTCCCATCTGTTGAAATACATAAATGTTGAGAATAACACATGGTTTCCAACATACTATTTATTTACCAACTGGTGCAGTTAATTAATGACACATGGTATCCAACATACTAATTAATTTGAGAATGGTTTTCGGCTTTTAGTATAAAAAGTTTTATCAATTGTTGTTATCTATCCTGCTATCCATGAGTGGCTTTCTATTATTCTAGATATACTATATATAAGTGTTCTTTTCAATTGTTGTTATCTATCCTGCCATCCATGAATGGCTTACTATTATTCTATATATACTATATATAAGTGTTCAATCAATGGTTTGAAACACAAGTATGTGCATATTGTTATTTTGAAATGTCCTGTTATTATCATTTTAAAAATAAAATATACAAAAATTGTGTATTTTGATTTTATTTGAAACTGTACATTGTTTATTGTTGTTCATAGTCATTTATCAGGCATAGTCTTTCACATAAATTGTTTCTTATATAAAAATATATAGTTAAATTATTAGTGTTTTTAGAAATAAATACATTTGAGTCGAGCTTTTATATATTTTGAACAGCTTTTATATGGGTAAGATGATGTCTTTTTTCCTTATAGGTGTAAAATGATGACTTTTTTTCCTTTTCTTTTTGGTTTATATCCTCATTGTTTATTCTAACCAAGCAAGTTTCATTTTGAACAGGATGAAGCAGGGAAGACATACAACATGGAGGTTAAGTGATGGGTTTGTAGTTATATATTTCACAGGATAGAAATTTTTGTTTTCCACTGATATCTTTTTCCTATTGAATCAGGGTCTTGGCATCTTAGATTGTGATGAAAATAAAAAAGGACTACTTCCACGTGTTGTCGATGGAATTTGAGTACTCAAAATCTTCTCCTAAACAAAACAATTGCACTGTAAAGTTGTCAATGATACTAAAGCCTGGCTCTGAGTTTGGAAAAAAAAATTATAACCTTAAATTTGTAGTATTAATCATTGCTCTATTGCTTCCATTGGTCTTGTAGATGGAGATATACATGGAAAAGTGAGGTTTGTATCTTCTAAATCCATTTCTTGGATTATTTTCTCGACATATGACCTTTTTGTAATTATTCCCAGTTCATGAAACTAGAGCTCTTTTACTTTTAACTATGAGATAACTTTGACAATAATTTTTGCCAATTCTTTTCAAGAGATCTTTTTGATTTGTCAAAAGATAATATCCAAACGAAGGAGAATAAGAGTCAAGGCATAATGATTTCTGGAACAACAGAGGTAAATAGTGATTTATAAACATGTTCATGAATATAGTGTCAGTTTTCCCTAGAACCTCTTCAATTTTTATGACATCTTTTGATGTTTATTTATTGTTTAATTTTCAAATGTCTATTCTGAATCCTACAGAAGCTTTGAAATTTCTTTTTGTAAGCTATTTTCTTGTGGTGTTGTCAGTATTTTTAGTGATCACAATTACCTAGTTTAACATGTGTAAAGTGCAGCGTGGTATCTTTAACAGAGATGTTGGAGACACACGTATTACTTCATAATGACAATATTTCTCTATCTCATGGAAGAAATCATAATTTTTTTTTAAAGTTGTCTTTATTAATTTTCCACAAACATGTTTTGTATTTTCCTTATTGAATATATGTGAAATCCTTTAATCATATACAGAAATGAGTGTATCCAGCTGTGGAAGCCAGTGTGTATATATGTTCTCAATTTAGCAGGAATCTACATTAGATAAGAGGTAAGCTTGTCACTCTGCCTCTAATTGAATTAAATTTAATCTACTTGTAATCATTTCACTTGTATTTGAGAGTTCCAATTTGGACTTGATTTTAGTCTTAATTTGGCTTTCAAATTATGCCTTCAAAAATTATGTTCCTTCAATGCTACTCATGACTGGGAATCTGCTTTGATTTCTTGTGGAGTTGGGCTGGTGTCAACAGTCTGCTATTCTTTGATTTTGATATTCAGATATGAGATATTATGATTTTCTATATCATATAAAGTTTTGATTGTTGAGTAGATTATTTATAGTTTTGTTTTTTGTTTTTTGTTTTTCTTTTTTTTTTTGGTTTTGGAGAAGAAAACTAATCATCTTATTTTTATACATTTTGCAGGTTTTGATTTTGTTATGGATTTCAACAATGTCATTTTCAAGACTTGATAGAGAATTGGCTACAGTATTTTGCTAAGATGATTAGAAGTTGGAAAGCAAGAAACTGTTGTAACTTGTGATCAAATTATTTTGTTAATGATATGTTTGTATATATAAGCACTATATAAAAAATATAGTGCGATTCATGGATGTTAAATGACAATGACAATAAAAAGTGTGAAGTTATTGTTTTACAAAGGATGTGTATATGGTTTTATTTTGCATTTTATAATTTTTGTAGGTTATTGAAAAAATGGCAGGTTATAAGGATTGATTCCAATTAAGAGGTTTATTATGTAGATTTGGAATTTAGGGACGACAAAGCTAGTCTACAAAAACTTTTAGGGACCGGGTGTAGAGTAGTACTAAAAGGTCCTTATGGACCAACAAACCTCGTTCTTAAAGAGTTTTAGCGACAAAAACATTCTAGTCCTAAAAGATATGTAAGGACCAGAATTTTGGCATTTAAGATGAGATTGGCCATTATTTAGGGACAAAAAATCTGGTCCTTAAAGTGGTTTTAGGGACAAGTAACAACCCCGTCGTTGAAATGTTTTAAGGACCGGTCACACTTCTCGTCCTTAAAAACATTTATGGGCAGAGCCTCTAAGGACGAGTGAGGACCAGATTTGACTCGTCCATATTGACCTTTTAAGGACTAGATGCAGACTTTTAAGGACGGGATTTCTCGTCCTTATAGGCCTTTTTTCTTGTAGTGGAAAACACTTGACGAATTCATCTACCTCGAAGTTGACATGCACATAGAGCACAAAAGAGAATTGACCGTTATGACAATAGAAGCGAGGAGGATGTTTCAACAATTCGAGGATCCGTCCAAGCCAAGATTGAACAAGTCCCTGGCCAAATTATTTCCTTGGAGGCCTAAAGGTAATTGGGCTGAATTCTCCATAAAAGCACTACCCCGGCAAGTATGTTTTACATTTTCTAGAAGTAGCTATGTGCATTGTAGCCGGGAGGAACACAGCCTTTAAAAGCCTCCATGAGGTAAGAACAAGGTACGTCAAGCTAGTGACGTTAAACAAGCCCTTCTTGGGAGGCAACCCAAGATTTTTAGTAAAAAGATTTTCGTAGTTTTGAATCTTAATTAGTTTCAGTTTGTTTTAGTGTGTTCAATAAAATGATG
The DNA here is from genome assembly GCA_026586065.1 of Dioscorea zingiberensis. NCBI lineage: Eukaryota > Viridiplantae > Streptophyta > Magnoliopsida > Dioscoreales > Dioscoreaceae > Dioscorea > Dioscorea zingiberensis. The sequence continues at coordinate 39,223,143 of CM048822.1, forward strand.
TTTCTTTTTAGCTCTTTTGATCCTTTCAGGTCTCGCATGATCTAGAGTATGGACATATTGGCCATCAAGAATATCCACGCCGAATTTGAATCAAATATGGAATTATGCTCAATGAATCGGGGAAGTTTCAGTTTGCCCTTCTCCTTGTTTTTATTGCATATTGTATACTTTTCATGTTTCATTGTGTACATTGAGGACAATGTACAACTTTAAGTATGGAGATGGGTTGCTACCTATCTAATTGTAGATTTATTGCAAATTTTTAAGTGTGGAGATAGGTAGCTAATAAATGGAATTTTTAAAAAAATTCATTGCAAATTTTTATATGATAGCATGTATGGTGTACACCGATAAGGGCTTTGTTAGGAGAAACCTTCACATGATTCTATTTTAGTGTACCATTATAGTACTCAATTTTGAAAATTTTCCTCTGAAACAGCATGGGCATTTAGAGACCATCTTTGTGATAATCATAATTTTTAAAGACAATAGATAATCCATTGCCATGTTCCTTTTACTTTAATAGGTAAACACATTTTTCAATGGCTCCAAGAGATCTAGTGGCACTAATTCAATTCATTAACCCCTCATAATATGACCTAGTGGACAAGTAGGGAGAGAATAAAATAGTTGTACATAATAGTCGTGAAGAAATAAAGACAGTGTTCCGCTGCTTTTTTTGATGAAGTAGTTTGGGGTTTCGGATCCCTATAAAAGTGTGCCTCAATTCGAAAAATCATTACTTAGCATGAACACAACCCTACAGAGTTGTAACCATCTTAGTAGCTAAGTGCTTCGGTGCCTAATCAGCATGAGCACTCTGCGAAGAGGAGGAACTACACTCTACATTAATCTTTAATACAAGAAAGTCAGATCCATTAGGGATGCCCTACCAAGAAAAAAAAAAAAAGTGTTCCTATTTGTCTACCACTTAGCTAATCTAAGGGGATCTTACTGATCATAAGGCCTAAAGAACCCTCTAGAGCCCATTGAGGAGGTGTTTGTCTTGCAAAGTTTTTTTTTTTTTTTAGAACATGAATTGTGGAGTGAACAAGTTTTGTCTAAAGCTATATCAAAATATCAGGAGACCAATCTAAGCCCTGGTGTGGAAATAGGAGAACATATAGTGTGATGGTGAACTTGGAATGGAATTTATGTATAGTTTCTATGGCCCAATATTGAACACTTATATTATTTTGTTGATTACTTTTCTTTGCTTGAGGATAAGCAAACCTTTAAATGTGGAGATATGTGATAAGTGTTCAAATGAGCATATTTTTCTATCATTTTTTTATATGTTTTACATGCCATTTTGATGAATTATAGCCCTCCGGTACCTAAAAAGCATCATATTTTACAAATAGGGGACATTGAAGGTGTTTCGAGAGGAAGAAGACTTTTGAGGGCTTTTCGGAGGCAAAAATGCCAAAGTTAGGGGCTACAAAGGACCTACAAATGCCCCCTTACACGGAGGATAAGTTCCCCGAAGTTTTGGAGGCATTGGAGGACCTCAATAATTAAAAAAAAAAAATGCTACATCATTTGAGGCGAAAAAGGAAGCAACTAGAGAAAACTGCAGCAGTCTTGAAAGAGCAGCAAAAATCAGAAATTTATTACAAGATATACAGGACTCTAAATCAAATCTCCACTGTTCAGATTGAAGATAAACAGGTTAGGAACACTCGGTTAAAATTTCAGGTCAATCCGACAAGAGTTGGTCATCAGATCGAGCGCTTGATGAAGACTGCGTGATGTAGATCCAGCCATACGGGGTTCTATACGACCTGATATACGCCCGTATGAAGGGACCTATAAGTCATACGGGATATCATACGGCCCGTATGAATCGGGGAGCAAATTGCAGGAATATACGGGCCCGTATGGCTCATTTCTGGCCCCATTTGCATCCGATTTTTACATGATTTGGCCCCGCACGAACCCTAAAGGGGAAACCCTATAAATACCAATGTTTTAGGGTTAAGGAGGCCATCTCTTGGCCTTTGGCCACCTTTTGGGCCGTCTTGGAGATCTTAGAGTTCATTGATGGCTAGGGTTTGAAGGAATCCTCTTGGGAACGAGCTAGGGCTTGAAGGGAGATTCATCAATGATCCAATCAGCACACCAACAACGGAGGGAACATCGGAGGGAGGTTTATTTGTGTTTATGTTGATGTTTTCTCCTTTATTTGTATTGGATTTGTGTTCCCCTTTCATGAGGAACTAATAGTTTAGGTATTTGGGCATGTTAAACCCTTGGGTTATGTATGAACTTTGATTTTGATTGTTATTGATTATCTAATTGTTTTCCATGATTGAGATCTAGTGGATGATTTAATGTAGGCTTAAAGCCACTAATGTAACGCCCCGCTTTTTCCTGTAATATTGTATAATATTAAAGAAAATGTCAGAGTTTATTATTAAATAAATGGTGTTAAATCTTAACTATCAAGAGAATTAATATGGTAGAAGGTGGATTAATGCCTTTTGGATTAAGAAGAAAATAAGTTCATTAAGGTATTAAATATATTAACTTGAAATAACTTAATTATCGTAAAGACTTAGTCTTGTGACAAGTGACAAAGTAATTAAATGAAATGTTATGGGGCTGATTTGGTCATTGAATTGAGATTGGGTTTGTGAGGGGAGGTCTTTGGTTTGTGAGAGAAGGTCAAGTAGTGAGAGAGAAGTAGGAGGTGGCGCCAGTGGGGCCGGTGGAGCAGGGCGTGGCGCGGTGCATGTGAGGATAATAGAGAAGCGTCCACGCAGCTCCTCGGCGCTGACGAGCAGAGAAGAGATAGGAGGCGTGGCTGCCACAGGCGCTCAAAGGGCGGCTGTGTTTGGTGTTTCAGAGGGAAGGAAAGGGAGACAGAGGTGGGGCAGTGTATTGGCGGAGGACTGAACAAGCACCGCGCGCGCTTCGAACCCGCTTCCCAGCCGCCACTACAGCACTAGAGGTTCTCTGTTCCCTTGTCCTGTGGATTCCGCCAGCCTTCTGCGGTCTCCAAAGACAGCCACCGCCAGCTAGAGGTGTTGTTGCCTTTGTATTGTTGTTATTGTTGTGTTACTGTTGTTGTTCTTGTTGTTAGTGAGGTTGTTGTTGACGTTGTTACTGATGTATAAACTTTGTTATGATGTCTAGAAGAACAACTGAATTGGTTTAGAATCATGAAGTAAGAGGAGATGATTTGTAGGAATTTCTGATAATATGGAGTGAGGGAATGGTTGTTGTTTTGATTCTATTTTATGCCCAACAGGTGTTCGATGAATTGTCCATGAAGAGATTGGTAGAAGAAGCTTTGTTTTGGATTAGTTTAGTTCTCATGGACCGAAGTTTTGTCCAAAGAGTCGTGGAATTGTTGGTGTGGTTTGATTGAGTATACATTGCCTTGTATTTGTAGATGAACAAAGTGTATTCAGTGTGTAAGAAGCAAAGAAGAGAGTAATCTCTGAAGCTTATTCATGCCGATTGTTCGATGGAATTGCTCAGTGAAGTATGGGCAGTTAACTAGGTTGTGTTGCATGTTTAATCTCCCCTATTAGCCTTAAAACCAGATTTTCTAAAAAGAGATCTACATTGTTATCTCTTGATTGGTTGAAGTTATTAATGAATATAATGAAGGATGCAAACTTTAATACCATAGTTGAGTTGGGATGTTGTTAGTGCCCTATTTTGTGCCTGCTGTCCTTGTATTTCGGTGCAGTTCTTGCTGCTGTAATGGAGTTGAAGTTTGCATTGTATTTGATTGGAGATAAGATGTTCGTTGAATTGTCCAGGAAGACATTTGTAGGAGAAGCTTTGTGTTGATTAGTTTCTATGTCTGTTATGACTGCAATACTGTAAGTTACTGTTGTTGTCGCTGAACCATAGGTGAGTAGATACCCAGGAGTCCATGAACTCAAAGAGTGTGTGAGTTTCATTTTATTCTTTTCAAGTGTTTGAGACAAGGTTAACAGAGGTATGGGTGAGGATTTAGGCGATGATTTGTAGACAGTCTTGCAGAATTCTGTCCTGCAGAATTCTGTCCACTTCGAGGCTGCTCCTTGCTCACTACTCCGTTTGGGTTGTGTAATACGCCGTTGGAAAGATCTCGAGGTCTTCTTTCTAACGAGCTTTAAATGAGAGAATTTGGACTTACGCTTCAAAAGTTATGACTGATTCTTTCCAACTGCGCGGGGCAGCCAGAATTCTGTGAATTTGTATTTCGGCTTGTAGATTATCGTATTATATTTTAGAGTTGTTATGGCATGGCTGTTGATGAAATGGTCCTTATGTGCTCTGTAACCTAGCAAGAATTTAGGTTCAAGAGGAGGGAATTATGTTTAAATTTCCTTATGCTCATAAGGTGTTTGAAAGAATGCTTATATGAAGATTAGGTGGGAATGTGTAACCATTGTGATGAAGTTGCTATTAATGGTTGAACTGCAGTACTCTCTAGTTGGATAGATTCCTAAGGAGTTCAAATGCTTGTCTCTGGTTCAGTTAGATCAGTTTGAGTGGTGGGCTTTAAGATAATTGGACTTAGGCCCATGGATAATTATAAGTGTGTTATTTTTAGAGTCCATACTAAAATATAGTATTGGTGTTTCATTAGAGTGGCAGTGAGATGATTTGCTGAAGAACATGATTAAAGCTCCCATGATACTTGATTTGAGTCTAATGAGTTGTAGTATTTTGATGGTAAATAGTCAATTTTAGATTTGCTTGGCTATAGGCTTCATGCTTGGATGTGGAATGATTTGCTTTAGTGTTGGGCCTTAATCTTTATTGACTTGGGCCCATGAATAGTTAAGATTATGATAGTGTACTAGTAACTAATTGAGACACGGTTGTAATTACTAGGGAAAGGGAAGGTCAAGACGGGATCTTCGGGAGGTCAGAATCAAACTTGACTTGCTTAGGACTTCAGGTGAGTGGACCTACTGTACATGCTCGTATTTTGATCGGGATTTATCCTGTTTTCAGTTTATATTCTTTGGATAAGGTTTTACTCCGGATTTGAGAATGATTCTGATCGGCTATGATTTATTCTCGGTTTGAGAATGCTTACGATTATTTACAGCTATTGTAGATTGATGTTTTCTGCATATGACTAGCTGTAGATCAATGAGATAGACATGAGATAGATATAGGACGTGAGCATCGATCTTCGTGATCCCAGATAGATGATCCTTGCTATGCAGATGCGGCTCCGTTGAGCTAAGACCAACGTGATACCGAGTAGGGGAAAGGTTTTCTTGTTTTCAAAATGAACTTCTAGTATCAAACCCTTGTTTTAAAAATGAATTTATCTTAAAACCCTTTCCCGACTCTTTGGAGTGCTCGGTACCACAAGTGAAGACCCAGATCGGGGGAAACCTCGCGGCTTCACATACAACCCAGATCGGGGGATACCTCGCGGCTATTTATCTGAGATCTTAGCAAGTTGATCCTACAGAGTGCATTCTTATCGATAGACGCTCACATATCTAGACATCTCATGAGACATAAACAGGCATGTTAGTGATTGATGACTTCTCGGGTTTTCTCGGACATTGCATTAGATGATCTTCCTAACTGCGAAGACATTGCATAGATCGGCCCCGATTTACTATATTTTCCGCATGTATATGAGTAGAGATTACTTTCCGTATACAAGAATATATTTTCAGATGCACGGGTCTTAGTTGACCTGACAGTAGGGGTCACATTTCACTGAGCTCTCTAGCTCAGTCCCTCTTTCTTACTCACCTTGTGTAGCGCATGTAAGTCCGTAGATGCTAGATCCGGTGAGATGAGATGACCTAGTTGGCTCTGGCGTCCCATAGTTATTTCTTCTGTTGTGTACTCTGTAGACATATTATTTTACTTTTGGAGACTAGACCCAGACGTATAGTCTGTGGAGATCTGTATCAGATTTGTCTCTTCTGTTTGGAAGAGTCTCCAGATTTATTATGATTTTATTACCGTCTCCAGGTTTATTCCGCAGGTTTGGTTTCAGATTTGACAGCCTTGGGCTCAGGATACGCACCTGGGCTGGCTGGTGTGACACGTGTCCCTATCTGGGATTGGGGTGTTACAACTAATGGTCCCTGTACTATAGCACTTTGTTCAATTCCAGTCCTCTACTTTATCAATGTTCAATACGGTCTTGTACTTTATGTATTTTGTTCAATACAATCCATGGTGCTAACATGGCAGCTGATTTTCAGTCCTGTACTTTTGTATTTGTTCAATACGGTGCTTGTACTTTGTGTATTTGTTCAATACGGTACCTGTACTTTGTGTATTTGTTCAATACAGTCCGAATGTGCTAACATGTGCAATGAATTGTCTATATTTTATATATTCCAAATCAGCTGGCACGTCAAAAATAGTGGACTGTATTGAACAAAATACATAAAGTACAGGACCATATTGAACATTGATAAAGTAGAAGACTGGAATTGAACAAAGTGTTATAGTACAAGGACCATTAGTGGCTTTAAGCCTTTAATGTAAGTTAATCCCTCTATGTTACAAGAGCCGGGAAGGATTTTTGTAGTCCATATGAGGGAGGAAGAAGCGAACGCCTCCCCGTATGTAGACCATCTCCAATAGAGGGGATTGTTAGTATACCGGGAACCCAGGTACTAAGGAGAGCAAGTCCTTTAGATGTATTATTCCCATAATCCCTCCAAGAATTAGGTTCCCTAGAACATCATCGGTAAGGACACTAGGATTAGTAATTCGCCTCGAGAGAGGGAGTGAAAGCACCTTAGGAACCCCTGGTCCAATCAATTGCAACTAGTGATCTTCACATTTATTATCTATCTTTATGAGAACCCAAGAGGGATTTATTGCCCGAATACCCCCTTCCTATTATTGATTTACCCTAAGATTCATTCCCGTCATTAGTGATATCCAATTTTTAGGTTTTCTTAGTTTAGATTAGTTCAAACCACCACCAATCTTTGTTTAGACTAGATAATAGATTACTAGTTAGTACTAGTACTTCTCAGTCCCTGAGGTTCGATACCTAACTTTTCAAGAGTTCACTATTATTACTTGATTACGACCCTTACGTATGCGGTTGCATCGCATCAATTCCTGCAGAAAGTCAAAAGATATTATAATGCCAAGGTAAAGGACGTAACTTTCCAAGTCGGAGATCTTGTACTACGAGAGAATATCTTTCAAGGTAGCAAGAGCCGAACGGGGAAGCTAAATACCAATTGGGAAGGCCCCTATATTGTGCAAGAAATTGTAAGGCCCGGTACAAATTGGCTCACCAAGATGGATGGATGCAGGCTCAAACGTCCATACCATTCAAAACATCTACGGAGGTACTACCAATAAAATCAATTGCTTCTCATGCATTTATATTCTCTTCCTTTTATTTTGTTTTTAGATAATTTTGTCCGTTAACGAAGAAAGAAGAAATTCATAATTAGGACCATACAGTTCCCAAAACATCAACGGACCATACCAGTCCTTCATTAAAAAAGGACCATACCAGTTTGCTACATCAAACAGGCCATACCGATCCCCTAATAAAGATGATTATACTGGTCCTTCATTAAAAAAGGACCATACCGGTCTACTATATCAAACGAGCCATACCGGTCGCCTAATGAAGATGACCATACCTGTCCTTCATTACAAGAGACCATACCGGTCTACCACATCGACAGACCATACTAGTCCGCTAATGAAGATAACCATACAGGTCCTTCATTACTAGAGACCATACCGATCTACCACATCGAAGGACCATATCGGTCCCTAATGAAGATGACCATACCGGTCCTTCATCACAAAAGAGCATACCGGTCTACTATACCAAGCGACTATACCGGTCTACTATATCAATTTAACATACCGGTCTATCATCCCAAAAGCAACCATACAAATCTGCTACATCGATGGATCATACTAACCTCTTGCAGATGAGATGCAGTTTCATACTTCAAAGGAAACATAACAATTTATCATTTCTGGAAGATCATCTCAACTTTTCAACCATAAAAAATACCCCTACTCTTCACTATTTAAGCAATTAGACACGCTCATCTTCTCGAAAGAATTACATTGCAATGGAAGAAAAGAGATTCATTCATAAAGATAATGAAACACTACAAAAGCAAGGAGGAAACATTTTAATAGAAACATAAATTCATTCATAGAATATGCGAGATTACAAGGAAAATGAATAAATTAAAGAGAATCAGAAGAATCAAAGTCAGAAACAGAGTCCGGGACTTGACCAGGAGAAGCAGTAAGCGCCGACGTCTTCTAACAGCTGTTTCATCCAAGGATATGAACTTCGAAACACTCATCCTCTCGGAGAACAAAAATTATAAGGAGGTCTTCTTCTGTCAATTGATGATCCATCACAAAGTTCTCCCAGCTATCTGTAAAACAAAACTCCCCAGTTCTCTTAACAGCAACAACGTGACCAACCAGAAATTTTCACTTAGGCCACGCAGCCTAATTGATCTGTCCCAAACACACCTCAAGCTATTCTGGAAAGCCCTTGGAATCCACAGAAGACGAGTGTTGTCACCTGCACAAAAAGAACTTATAAAAAGAAGGACGACTATTGTCACCCATAATGTTAAGAAAGATGATCTCGAAAGGACCATCACCCTCTCCATTTATACTGCAGTTCCTACAGAAAATCAGGAGCAGTTAATACCATGACCAGAATTCCAAGAGACGCCTGATGCTTCGTTTCAAGCTAACAAAGACCTTTTGACTTTCCATCAAAAATGCCTCATTAAAACTACTTTGGAAACGTCAAAATTCAAAGTTCAGCAGAAAGAGAATAACTACGTACTCTAATCCCATGGCAACAATTCGATAAATGATATGGGAAAAAGGATTCTTATTCCAAGGGTCCGTTATATCAAACCATATTGGGAATGATAAACACATTACTTCACATAATTTTCTTATCAATTTCCCTCGAAAACTGAAAAGCACATCGGGTCCAATATTAATATCAAACGATGAACATGGTCCGATCCGATATGAACACAGCCCAACTCAAAAATCGGCATCCAACAAATTAGTTCCCAAGAAGCTTCGAAGATAGATCGGATGATAGTTTTGGTCATTCCCAGAAAGAAAGAAAAAGGGCAAAGACAAAACAGAAAGACAATCAGTAAATTCATACAAAGAGGTACAAATCAAGAAGAACATGCCATTACACTCAAGTTCCAACAAAAATTTTGAAGAACAGTCAAAGATAGCTACAAAAATTTCATCATATGGAGTCCAAGTTTTTTAAATCGGCTATCTTCTTTCTTCGAGCTTCTGCAAGAGATATTGTTTTTAGAGTATCCTCGGGTTTTCTCACCCGTTTGTTCAATATCTCCACCCGTACCCTCTCCAATTCATCAATTTCCCTTCGAAGTTGCCTAACTTCTGGTCGATCTCAGAAAAGAAGGGAAGAAAAAAGAAATTAGAAAAATCTTCGTTCGAAAAAACTAGGCTGAAAATGAAAGAATGAAGATCTATCATTTACTTCTACGATATCCGATGCACAAAACATTGAGGGAGAACTGGAATCCTAAATCTCTAAAATCAACAGCAACTAATTTAGTGGCGTCGGTATCAGCAGAAGGAATGTTTGGTAGATGTAAAAGAAACAGAAAGAATCGAGCTAACCTTCTCTCCTATTCAGAGCAGTAGTCCTATTTCCGCCATCCTTTCCCGAGGCATCATCACGAATCGGAATGATGGAAGCTGCCTCAGTCAAACAATAAGTTGTTAAACAAAAAGCGATCGACAAAAAGGAAAGATATCCAGAAATATAGAAAATACAAACACATACTTGTAATTGCATCATCTTCGATTTCAATAACAGCCTGATTCGCTTCATTGATGGGATCGCATCCCCTCTAGTCACCGATCGGATCCTGATCTGGTATAGCCATATCGCCTTCGGAAATTATTCCCTCTCTTAGATCGGGAATAACCAATGAAGAAGCTGACGTATCGGAGACACCTTTATCGATATCACCACAATCGGAACCTCCTCTGAGCAAGGAGTACTAATCCTCACTTCTCCAGAAGCAGAAATCCCGGTTTCCTCCATCACTCCATGACATTTAACAAAGTAAACCTCCACCGCTTCATCATAGGAGGTCTGGCTGAAGTTCACGGAGGGATCAACGAAATGAATACTGACGAGGATCTCATAAACTTCTGATGAAATCTTTCGAATTTCATCATCAGACAATTCTTTCCCTTCCACAGCAACAACTTTCTCCTCTAACTCTATGGTTTTCTTCAAATTCTTATTTAGTTCAGACCGCAGGGATGATAATTCATTATCAACATCCTCTTTCATCTGTTGAGCATAAAGAACGCCGTCCTTAGCGCGAGTAAGGTGATTATCAGCAGATGACAACTTCTCAGAGAGGATATCATTGTCCTCCTTCAATTTGACAGCCGATTCTTCAGCAGTTTCAAGCCTCTTTTTCAAGCTATTATTAATCTCCTTCTCCAAAGAAATAACCCCCTTAAGCACAGTTAATTTTTCAGATAGCCCGACCTTCACAGCAACAACAGACTTCTTTTCATCTCTAGCTAGGTCCAGATCCTGCCTCAAGCCGGTAATAGTTTGCTCAGAGAGAGAAAGAGAAGCCTGCGCACTCTCATAATCAATTTTGAGTGCAGCATTTGATCCCTCAGATCTTCTCAATTTAGCAGCAATAGAATCTTTTTCTCCACCCAGTTTAACTATCTCAGTATCTTTCTGAGAAAGAGTTTCCAGCAATTTTCTATTCTCTTCCTCCAATTTAGAAATACATGCAATAATCTCAGGATCACCCCTCTCGTAAAATCTTGCAACCCATTCTCCCCACAAAGCAGTCTGCAAGAGAAATTCTCACTAAGGAGGACAAGATGTAAAGTTACTTTATCGACAAATAAGAGAAGAGACAACATACCGAAGCAAGGGACAAACGAAAATGAGCGGAGGATTCTTCCATACTGAATTGATTAAGGTGATTGTTGATATTGTCTTTCCTCTAAGAATGGAAAGAATCTCTAACAAGCTTGGACTCCCCGAGTTCCAGGACCTTGAACTCTTGAACCACCAACAGAAGGATTCATGGTTCCTATCACTCCTACAATCGGAATAGAAGAAATTAATATATCATTACTTGAAAAACTGAAAAGAAAGAAGTTTATGAGGGAAAAGGTATATCGGAAAGTACAAGCCTCTTTCTCTACCCCTACAAGCCTGCCTCCAATGGAAAACTCATTTCCGATCTGCGAGGTTCCTTCGATCTACGAGAATCTGGCGCATCGAAAATTGGAATATCGGAATCCGGTGTAATAGTAAGAAAGGAAAAAGGGACAGCACGGATCCCTTGAGTAGGACCGGTCAAAATTTCAGTAACCGGATTCGATGTAGTTTGCAAAGACGATGAAGAACCGGAACCGTATTTCTCCACTGCCTTCACCAATATCCTCCTTTTAACACTTGGAACGTCCATCGGAAGAAATGGAGGAAGACTAGCAACCACACTAGCCTCGACAATTTCAAAGTTGATAGTGGCCTCGGATCCAACTCCACGGTCTTCACCACGTTGTTGGGGGAGAACACTCCCAGATGGAATCCCTTCAACCTGCCTTTTGTTTGGATCTGAATCTTCTTCAATAGAAGGACAAAGAGGTCTCCCAACCTCAGCAGCCACAACCACATCTTCTTTCGAAGTCTCCTTCCCTTTTCTCTTCAGCTTATCCGAACGAGAAATAGCACGCATCCTTTCAGCCAAAGTCTTGGGAGCCATCCCTTCGTCTGAAAAAGAGAAAAAGAGAATAAAGACCACGCTACAGACCAGAAGAATTTAGCAATGTGAACAAAAGATTTCAAATGATGTTACCCAAAGCTAAATAAAGCCCACAGTCTTGAAGTCGTTTGTCAGATAAGAAGAATTTATCGACTGAGATATCTCGAAATTCTTTAAATCTTTTTAACAACCCTTCTTTAGTTGAGGATATCTTCTCCTTAGTAGCCACATGTGTTCGAGGAGTACCCCACTTGATACTAAACCCCAATTCTCACTACCGAAAAAGAAGAAGTATTTACTCTTTTAACCCTTGATTGAATCCGGGACTGAACCAAGAAACAGTCTACCTTGTTTAGCCTCGAAGTAGAACCAATCAGATTTCCTATCCTGGTTGAGACTAAAAAGGAGGCTAAAGAGACGAATGGACGGTTCCAATTGGCAAAAAAACGAAACCACCACAAAACCACAAAGAATTATCTAAGAATTCGGAGTTAGTTGAGAAGGATTCAAACTGAAATGTTGAAAGATATCGATAAAGATCTTTGGAAAAGGCAACCTAAGACCGGCTATCAAAGCATCTTGATAAACGACTAAATCTCCCTCCTGAGAAGGAGAACAAGCACGTTCGGAGGAAGAAGGAACTCTATAAGAGATTCTAGATGAAGAAAGATTATACTTCTTTACCAAATCATCTATTTTCGCTTCGGAAAGAATATTATCAAAGGAAATAGAATAACATTTTGGATCTCTGGAAGACTTAGACATCGTGAAAACTTGCAAAGAAAACCCTAAACGAGGAAGACTCAAGTTCTAGAAACAAGAAGAAACCCCGTACTTGGATGAATAGATCCTTCTGAGAATGTGGAGATCAATAACCTTTTGAGGAAGAGACAAAGTGAACCAGAGAATAAGATGAAAAAACTTTTGCGGAAAAAGCGTTGCTCCTGATTCCAAGAATGATTTCAGAATTTGAATCAATCCCTTGAACAGTACTTATAGATACAATCGACGGCCAAGATCAACTCAAAGCACAACACAAAACCCTCCATCTAACGGCTGAGGACAAATAAGAGCCTTTTACGATTTGAATTCCTGACGTGTGGAAGTTGAAAAGGCTAAACCATCATTAACCATACGTTACAACAGTCATTGTAAGCTTTATTTTGACATCAAAAGATTGCGAATAATCAATGCCAAATAGTAGGCAATTAATGTTTTGGAGGCGACAAGACTTCCTTACCCACAAGGGTGTAGTCACGTACGAATTCCTAAATAAGCTGCACGCTTCTTGATTTGGCAGATTGGTCAAAATTGTCAAATTAAATATCCGAGGGAAGAAGGACAGGAATGTTGGAACAAAAGAGTCACAAAAATATATTACAGAAGGGAAGAGAATCATTAAATGAAAACATTGGAGCTGATAACGATATGATGGAGTCTGGAACGATCTGATCTCGGAAATGCTTAGCTTCATAAACTCGAACAATGATCAAAGAATATTTGATTATTCTTCGAATTATTCGCAAGCATACTTGAAGGGGGACTATTGATAGGGATGAAAGTAGTAAGACACGTGGCAGTCATCCGGACAGGCCACATGTCAAGATGACTAGCCCCTCAAACACCAATATATCGACTCATGATTGAATCATTCTGATATAACCCTTCGACCCAGCTAGGTCATCCAGATATGATATGCTTGGTCGATCCGACACGGTTCATTCGATATGCGATAAGAGTACCGTTTATTGTTCAAGAATGTGGATCCTCACCAACTTATCGATGTGACTAATCGGGAACAGAAAACACCCTCCTAGGCCAACACGTGTCTACCAGAAAAGGCATTCCTAGACAGGAAATTCTCTATATCGGTTCCGATCTTCTAGAAGAAATACAGCTGTAGACAACCTGTCCTTCTAGAAGAATTACAGTTGGAGACAACTAAGACAATTAGCTGGCGCTTAGCTGGCACTTAGCTAGAAAGACAGCTGGCAAACACGTGCTCAAATTGAGAAGCGTGTTTAACACGCAACCCGCGCCTATAAAAGGCGGTAATCACAGTTCATTTGGACTAAGTTGAAATTCTAGCAGCGAAGCTCTGCCATTTTGGAATCAGGATCCATTCTCTCTCTTTCTCTGTTTTCCTTATTCATGGAATCACCGCAAGATCTCCTGTAAACTCTATATTGATAGTGAGATCTCTATTCCCGTGGCTTTTTTCTATTGATTAGGGGTTTTCCACATAAATTTGGCTTCTTTCTCTTTTTGTTTAAAGTCTTGATTGATTTTTTTCTAAGATAGCTACTAAATCTATATAAATTCAATTGTTAAGTCAAAATCGGGAGCTCATCCTGATTTTAGCTCTAACACCCTACTATATTAATTGTCACCTAACAACTTCATTGAGTTGGTCTCCCGAAATCTAGATCCCGAAGGTCCTCTGGTTACGAGCATCAACATATTAGTATAGTATCCCTTGTAAACATAGTTTTAAATTAAATGTATATCAGTCAAGAGAGAGGAAAGATTAAGCTAGGCCGATGAGGCATACGGTTTTTTGATAAAAAAAAAAAGAAATATCAACTATAGTTGTTGGGTTAATTTTTTTATACCCACCTGAACAATACCACTTTTTCACTTTGGCACCCCAATTTTTTTAAGAATGTGAGAGACCCCCAACTTTTTTTAAGTTGCAAAATGACACTTCTGTCAAAATCCACAAAACGGACGTGAGATTAAATGGCTAATCTTATCATTAATTTTAAAAAATTATAACTATTTTCGTTGACTTCAAACTAATTGATATTATAACCCGTTATCCCAATATTATAGCCTCTCTCTCTCTCTCTCTCTCTCTCTCTCTCTCTCTCTCTCTCTCTTTCTCTCTTCAAGCTTGGAGCTTCAACCTCGTTGCCATTAATGGCGTCCTCAGTCCTAAACTGCAATCTAGGGTTTCAATCCCTCTCTCTTCGTCGTTGCCTCCCCACCAAACCCCATCATTACTCCTCCCATAAGCCACTCCCTCCTCTCCGCCACCCCTCTCCTTTTGGCCCCCTATCTCCTAAACCTCTTCTCTCGCATCCTCGCCGTCTGATCCTTCAATCTGCGCCTCCTCCACCCCAGCTGCAGGATCCCCTTCTCCTCCGGCAGCCGCTCCGGCGCCATGGAAGGGCACCGCACTGAAGCCTTTTGCTGCCTCGATTCTGACCGGTGTGATCCTCTGGCTCGTCCCCGCCCCCTCCTGCGTCTCCTCTAACGCATGGCATCTCCTCGCCATCTTCTTCGCAACCATCGTCGCGATCAAGGAGGCTCACAAAAGATCGTGCTGATGTTCTCACTGATCACGCCGGCGATGACGATCCTCCTGTGACTTCTTGAACATTGCTTTCCTTTCACTGTGTTCTTGAAACCCTCATCTTTGGGGTACCCACTCCATACTGAGGAATTACAACATTTTTGAGCAATTTTATGATTAGAATAAGTATTTTGCTCATAGTTTTTTTAATTTTGGATTTTCTTGCCAAACCCTAGTTTCATTTCTTGGTTCTTGATCACATTGCCGAGGGTGATGAGATAGATGGTGGGATAGGGGAGGACATTGGAGCAGAGCAAGGAGAGGGGGGAGTGGGGCAGAGCCAGGAGAGGGAGGAGTGGGGATCGACGGCAAAAGAGTGGGGATCGACGGAGATGAGGGACGGGGAGGAGAGACGGATAGGACGGGGAGAAGTCAATTAAAGTTTAATTTTTGAAAAATTAATTTTTTGATTAAAGTTTAATTAACTTAATAAATTAATAATTAACTCAATTAATGAAAAATTAGCGACTTAATCTCACGTCCGTCGCTTGGGGGATGACAGGGGTGCTTTTTTGAAACTTAAAAAAAGTTGAGGCTTTTTGAGAGACTTAAAAAAATTGAGGTGCTAAATCGAAAAAGCAACATTGTTCAGGTGGGTTAAAAAAAAGGGCTTTTTGCAGGTGTACCCCTGAATAATTTTGAAATTACGTATTTACCCTTGAATAAAACATAATTGCATACATACCCCTGAATAATAGGTATAATTGTGTATATACCCCTGGGGTTAAAATCAAATGAAAAGCAGTAAGTTAACAAACGGTAGACATGCAAAATGACCATCATACCCTTTACATATATACCCCTAAAAAATTTGTTTGACTATAAATTTAAAAATACCCCTTTAAAAATCTAAATTTTAAAATAGTTAAAAAAATATATATAAAGAGGGGTATTTTGGACATTTTTCAACCCTTAACTTAAGTTGTAACCATGGGTAAGATTACTTGTTTAACTTCTGTCAACGGATCCTAACAATAGGGGTATATCTGCAATTCAACTTGTTTTTCAGGGGTATACAAGCAATTATGATTTTTTCGGGGGTAAATATGCAATTATGAAATTTTTGAGGGGTATATAACCAATTTATTAACCCATAGTTGTTTGTTAAAAAAAATAAAAAAATAAAAAATAATTTAAAAAAAAAACCATAAAAGCCAGGGATTGTTTGATCGGGCCGTTGTGAACCTCATCCTTCCCAATCTCGCGATATTGCCCCGCAGACTGACTCAAGAAATGCCGAAGAGAACAACGCACACGTACTCGAGCGAGGACGCAGCCCCCGACGGCCCCGAGTCCGATCTCTTCGTCTACTATTGCAAGCACTGCGGATCCCACGTCCTCATCACTGGTATGCGATGTTTGTCCTTTTGGATCCTCTTTTTAATGCTGAATTTCTATTTCCGGATTTTTGTTTGTTTGTGTTTTTTCTTAATTTGTTTCACTTGAAGATACCCAGTTGCAGAAGATGCCGAAGAGGAAGACTGACAGAGCGCATGTGCTTGACAAGAAGAAGCATCTCTCCAGGTTGAATATCAAGGAGGCGGGCAGAGTTCTTCTCAAACGGTATCTACTGAGCGTTTTCATTTCATTGCCTGTCATTATTATGTATGATAATTTTACGGGTTCTCATTTTCGGGGCAGGGTTCTTTTTCTTAGGTTTTAATGTGAAATTTAGCCTGTTAAATGTAGGCGACTAGCAAAGTCTTCTGAAAGGGTATCTATTAATACTTGTCATTTACTACAGTTTCTGATTCTCACTCATGTTAGTTTTTGGCTATTTCTTTGATTTATGTTTTACTGTGAAATTTAGCCTGTTAAATGTAGGAGACTGGTAAGATTCTTCTCAAGGCTATCTACTGGCATATTCTGGTCCCTATGCTTTTTAAACTTAGGGTTTCTCTCTGTCTTATGTTTTACTGTGAACTTTAGCCTGTTAAACAATCAGCTGATTAATTTATTTGGTTAGACGATTGGCTCTTAAGTAGTGAAAATTGTAAATTAGGACTTTTCAGAAGCTGCGGAGATTGGGCATAAGATCCGATACATGGTCTACTCTTCGCGGCTGTCCCATGGTGCTTTCCTTTTTTATACTTTAAGCGAGATCGGGGTTTAGTTACCTATACGCGCTGGATGTTCACACCTGCCATCTCGTGGCTTTAGTCTTGCCTCCTGTTTCTTATTGGTAGTCATTTACGGTGCAGTTTGTAGAAAGGAGCCTATTTTTTACTTGTTTGTGTTTATCTTTATTCCTTGACTGGATGCTAATCTATGCATGAGCGGTTAATCATAAATAAAAAGTTTTATGCAATAGGATAAATTATTTGGTCTATTATCTCAATCAACTAAGTCATTGATAAAGAACATTGTCAGCTATCGGGCATTTGATTAAGGTATATGCCAAACAATGTCAAGTCATTATTTATTTTATCGTTCTCTTCGAAATATTTTTAACCAGGGATCATCCTTCATATTAACATTTGATGGGTACAAGGCCAACATTTTGGAGGCAAAATTGGTCAAGACTCATTGGTATTATTGTGTTGCATAGATTTGGTGTTGTCTCTTGATGTGGCTTGATTTTGTATTCTGTTTTCTCTGAAGAAAAGTATAGTTAATATGTAAATGCTCCTATTTTAGTCCTGTATCGAGACTAGTATGGAAATATATTACGGGTTGCTTAAGTAAAAGCCCCTTTCTTGCTATTAAATTCTACCAACATAGTAAATAATTAGTCTCCTACAGATAGTAGTTGAATATTTTGTGTTCATTCTGCATTGAGGATCAAAATTGGAGTGCTAGTTTTGATCCATAGTGTTTTGATTTTAGCTAGTATGGTGTAAGGAAACACTTCGCAACAAATTAGAATTGGAAAGAGTCAAAGTAAACAAAACGCACATAATAAGATAGAATCCTTCAAGCAAACCCCATGTTAGGTCATATGTTGTTTGTGATGCTAACTCATTTGTAGGAAATCATTTATTTCAAGATTATGGATCTGAGAAGTTAGGAAGGTTAGCTTGATGTGTTTTATGGTGCCTTGTATCTTTGCTCAAGTATATTGTGTGATAAGAGTTTCGCAGAATGGACCTTCTGTCTTCATTTCAGGTTTTTGTCAAGGATGAAAACGAGAGCTTGGGTTTGGTGAACTCAAATTAGAGCTTGTCTCCAAATTGGGGGAGTAGAGGCCCTAATGGTGCCAAGGATGTCTATGCGATTGTACTTAGTGGTTCTTGCTTGTTACAAGCCTTCTATAGGCTGAACCAAGCAAATCCTTGTTTGTTTCAGATTAATTATCTTTTCTCTATTTTCTCTTTAGTTTTATCACCTTGTTGTTGTTTGAAACCCTAAATCCAGGCTTATTGCTTTATCATGATATCAACATACTCTTTGATCAAATTTCAACTAGTGCCTAATACTTGTGCTTCTTGTATGAGATTGAATTCTAAGCACAATTTCAATTAGTGCCTGATATTTACGCTTCTTGCATGAGATTGAATTTCGAGCACAATTTCAGTTAATGGCTGATACATTAATTAATTTAGAAAAGGAATTATAATTTGTCTAAATGTGGTATTTAAGTGAATTAATCACTTTGTGTAATATGCCCTGCTATAGGATTCTGTTCATTTTCCCTTCTCCTTTGGATAGGACTTGGTTTGTATACTAGTTATTTACAATTTATCAATTGACAGTTCTTGTTTTTATGCTAAGATATTGATCATTCTGTTTATGTTGTTGCTATTAATGGTTCTTCTTTATTGTGCAACCTATGAATCTTTTATATAGAGGTGAAGGCAAATTGGAAAAACAATTTCGTATGTCATGTGTGGGGTGTGACCTTTTTGTATGTTACCGCTCAGAGGAAGATTTGGAACATGCTCAGTTCATTTATGTTGTTGATGGTGCATTGAGCTCAGTTGCAGCAGAAACGAACCCACAGGTATTAGTAGTTGTTTGATAGAAGATATTATTTCCTTGTTCTCTCTTGTTGGTTGCTTTATGCAATTCAACTTTATGGCCCAATGAAAGAAGTTTTTACCTTTTTTAATGATTTTGTTGTGTTATTTTCTTTACTGGATAATAAGTCTATACAAGGCAACACACACACACTATTTTTTATGATTTTGTTATGGTATCTAATGTACTCCTTAATAAGTCTATACAAAACATGTGTGCGTGCGTGCACCCACACGATTGTTTAGGAAATGATAATGATTTAAATAATGATTTCATGTAGGTTTGAATTTTTTTTTATATATATATTTTTGAAAATGCCATTCTTCACCTACCTTCCTCTCTCTGCCTTTCCTCATCTACCTCTTCTTCTACCAAACATTCTTTCTTCACCTATGTGTCCTTTCAAACTACTTGTAAAAGACTTGTAAAAGTACCTCTAATATATGAATGTGTTGGTCAAAATTTGGAAACCAATAAAACCACCATTAAAAGTAAACTTGAAGTCATGTTTATGTTAATGCATAAAGACCTTTTAAAATATTTCAATGCAATTTTCTGCATCTAGTGACTTTCAAAGTTTTTACTACCTTTTCATCAAATTACAACAACAACTAAGTCTTAATCCTATACTAGATAGGGTTGGCTATATGAATTCTTTGTCTTTAAGTCGCTTTGTCAAAGGCAAGATCCGACTCAATATCTAATATACGCAGGTCCTTAGACACTATCTCTCTCCACGTAATCCCAGGTCTATCTCTACTCTTTTTCTTATCTTCTATTACTAAACTATCCCATTTTCGAACCGGGGCACCTGGGATATACAATGCATATGTCCAAACCATCTTAAACACCCTTCTCTTATTTTATCTTTAATTTGTGCAATATACATCTTTAGTCAGATATATTCATTTATAATCTTATCCAATCTTATATAACCACTCATCCACTTTAAGATCCTCATTACTACCACACTCATTTTATGAATATGTCAAATTGTAGTCGCTCAACACTTGTTCCTATATAGCATGGCTTGAGGCTAACTATCTTTCAATAAAACTTTTCCTTCATTTTGTTAGGTATCTACTTATCACATAACACACCCGTGACATTTTTCAATTTTAGCCATGTTTTGATTATGTGGGTTACATCTTCATCTATTATTCCATCATCCTAAAAAATGGAACCTAAATACTTAAAATGGTTACACTTAGGCACTACCAACCCACCTGGTTTCACTTCCCCTCCATCTCTCCTACTCAGACTAAAATTATAGTGTATATATTCTGTATTAATTCTACTTAACCTAAAGCCTCTACTTTTAAGAGTGTTTTTCCACAATTCTAACTCATGATTAACTCTATCTCTAGTCTCATCAATTATAACAATATCATCCGTGAACAATATACACCATGGGATGTCATCTTGGATAGAACTTGTTAACTCATCCATTATTCTTACAGTTATAACTGCTCTTTTATACATATCCTTGATAACATTTATATATTTAACATGAATGTTTTTCTTCTCCAATATCACCAAAGGACTTATCTTAGCTTCATAAGGCTTCTTTAAGTCAATGAAACCCATATGGAGATCCTTTTTCTTCTCACTGTAGATCTCGTCAAGTTTATTAACAAAAAAAATGGCTTTTGTTGTAGATCTACCTGGCATAAAGCCAAATTGGTTTTTTAACATGTTGAGTGCTTGCACACACTCACGCAAGTGTACGTATCATCAAAGTAATAATATTTATACCGGTAAGCCCGGGACGAAAACAAAGAGTGGGATGCTAGCTAACTAACTAAGCAAGGAAATGACACAAAATTAGTGAATACAAATTGTTGTTGTTAACTAAGGATCTCGATGTCAATCACATAACAGAAGGATCTTAAAGATTTGGGAAGACACTCAGTAAGGACGATCTAGGGTTGTATGATGTTCAGATTTGATTAAAATGTTTGCTATGATTAGTTGTGATTTACTTTGTTGGTTTGGTAAGGGTACACATAAAGGTAACTTAAGGTACTTCACGTGTGCTTTGGGCACATCATCCTAACTCCCTGTCACTAGGAGTACACCTTCCTTCCTCCCATATATCAAGGTGGTAAAACGAGGTGTTACTAGACCTAGGTTAAGATCTGCCGATGGAAGACCTTTGCATATGTCTCTGCTAGTAGGATCATTGGTTATCACCCCGATTTCCATCTTGTACTAAACAATCATCTACCCTAATCTAAGATTAGTGAAGTGTAGATTTGCCATTGTCCGTCGACTAACGATTACAGGAGATTGCATTACAAACATACCAAGTAACAACTAGTAAACCATTAATCAATAAATAATAAGGATGTTCAAGTCTTCATCCCATACAGTCCTAGAACAAAAGTTCTAGCCCAAAAACATGAAGTTCAAAGCAAAACAAAAATACAATTCATCCAATAAAGAGTTCATGTTCATAAACAAGGACAAAGCTAAAGATATTGAATGATGATGATGAGGATCTTTGTCCTTGGATCTTCCCTTGTCACGACTTTAACCTTCCAGATCGTCGGTTCTAACTGCTAAAAGCTCCCTATAAATGCCCTTGGCTCGTCACTCCTTAGCCGCTAAAAAAGGGTGTAAAATCCGAGATGAGATAGTTGACTAAGTCCTAGTTGCTTTATATAGCTGCGACAACCACCACGTCGATTCCTAAAAACTGACGTGTTGAGAAACATAGCATCCGGATACCTGCAGGTTGACGCTGTGTCGAAACACAATTGGCTGCCACGTCTTACATTCTTAGTTTTTGTTAAGACGCGGCGCTACCTTATTTTGACGCGGCGCTTTTCTTTTCAATACTTCTTCGTCGCAGCTCGCTTTGCTTTTGCTTTAGGGCATCCTCCTGCTTGTGTAACTCATTATAAAGGCCACACAGTAGCCTTTCTTGTGTTAATGAAATGTACTTGAATTAATGCCTAAACTCGTTGAAGTTATACGCATTTTAAGTAATTCGAGTGAGTTAACACAAGATGATCATTTGATATGAATTAGGACTAAACATATATGAATCATGTTATAAATACCTATGTTTGGCCCTAGACAATAGATATTTAACCCCTACAATGTGGTTAGCTTAGAGTGCTAACACACCCCCAAACACGAACCTAAAAGCACGCTTCAGTATATAGGTAAACACAAAAGCAAATAACATGACTGACATAACCCATATATAGACCAAAGTCCAAAATAAACCCCCCTACACTCAAGACGAGTCATTGTCCCGATGACTTCATCTCGAGCACAAAACGAACCATCAGACAACTATCACGAAGAAGGCATAAGTTAGGGTTAGAAGGTGACTTTGTTAGGCTGCGTCGCCACCAGGCGCAGTGTCGCTCGGCTCGTTGTGGTGATCGTGCTGGTAATGACTGCTCGTTATCAGATATCTCTTACTCCAGCAGCGTTATAGCTCGTTCTAGAAGCTCAGTTTGCTGGTGCTGCTAACCCATAATGGTCTGGTGTAAGTCTAGCGACCGTTTGCTGTAATATGACAATATCCCGGCGTAGCATCTTCCTCTCTAAGTCTATAGCGTTTGGCAGCTGTCGCCGTCGGTATTGCCGAGAAGGGGTGCTAGGGGCTGGTCTCGTCTGTGATGCAGTAGGTGTGGCAGAAACGTCATCGACATCGGTATCAGACGCCATTTGAGTGACGATCAGATGTCCATTAATCAACTAGCAAGGATGAAGTCGCTCCTCTTGTAGACTTTAGGAAACCCCAGCCTGCTCACACAATTGCCTAATCAACGAGGGAAACTAGAGGTCACCCGGGTGCGTCGAATAGCCTGGCTGATGGAAGCGTGCACCACGACGCCTACATCAATGGATATGCCAGTGACGATGGCGTAGAGCAGCTGTGCTCGCTCCTTATTAACCTCGCTCGTGTGCTCCGTCGGGAGGAGTTGAGCACAAATGAAGTACTACCACGCCTGGTAGACTCTCTGTAGGGCAGTGGTTAAGAAGGCATTAGAGTTCTTCTATGTAGACCCTATCTATGGCGGAAAATAGCATCCATATCATTCTTACTGGTCAATCACTCATGGTATTGGTCGTTGGGGGTCATGGGTGTCTTCAAAGCCTCGTTTATGACCTGTGAGGTGAAGACAACCATTTTTCCTTGTACCGTTACAACATATTGCCGCTGGTCGATAGCATTAGTGTAGAATTCTTATACCAGGGGGACCACAACAGTGTGGGGTTTGGTACAAAACTCTTCCCACCCTCGATCTTTTAGCACTTCGCTATGAGGAACAAACCAGCCTTCTTGCCACTCTATACCATGCTCTCCGAGACTGCTCATATCTATCGGCGGCCGCAGAGGAGGTAAACCTATCATTCGTCATGGGGGCTGTTTGAGCTCGCTTTCGTTGTCGGGACGAAGAGGCTATGATTACTGAAAGAAGAAATGGAGACGTGAGTTAGGGAGAAATATCTTAAAACAACATTGAAGGAAACAATACAGAATGCATTGGGGGATATAGTGACATGAAGGAATTTGATAATTGGGAAGGTATGCTCAGTGCAAGTGCAGATAATAGTTGAATGGAAACATACACTCACACACTCGGCTAGGTCTAAGAGGTGACAAGAATGCTGACAAAGACTCCCCACTAATGTAAATGTGAAATCGGACATGCATACACACACATGAACAAAGATTTGTTGATTTCTTATCTAAGTGCTTCATTAGTTTTGCAAAAGTGAACCCCGATCCCACATGGGGCCTATTTCAAAAAGGGCAAAACCTAAAATCCATTGTTAAATTAGAGAGGAAGGGCTTACAATCAAGTTGGGGCAGAAGAAATTTACCAAAGGGAAGCAAAACAATGTGTTAGGAGAAGTCCTAGCCAAACAGAGCTTGAATAAGTTGCCGACAGCTTGTTTCAAAATATGAACCGCCGTCGGGTCACTTCCCTTTTAACCTAGTTTACGAAAACTGCTATGTATGCCGACACGATGAAATCAGGTGACGCCGCCTCCTAAATTATAGATCAACGTAGCGTCGGCTGGCAGTTTTGTTTTCCAACATAAAGTCGACACAACGTCACTAGGGAGGCGCGGCGTCAAGAAATTACAGGCCGTTTGGCTATGTAAATAGGTCGCGTTGGCCACTAAAAGTCGACGTGGCACTACTTCGCAGGCTACTAAATTGAGAGCCAAGACACGGCGTCTCTAGGAAATGCCGCGTCCTTGATTGTAGAAATTCACACTTCTGCAATCAAGAAGCCTGTAATGCTTTTACAATTTCCCTTATGCGAGCTACCTGTTACAAGCACCTGAAATTACATCTAGCCATGACTCCAATTGCTCAAGTTAGTTTCCTTACATCATCCATAGCATGAGTACCCCCAAACTCAAATTATACGACATTCATTCTTCATGTTACCCTTTGTCGCTAATGCTGTTGAAAGAAAAGAATGCTCAAACAAACTAGACCTAGAGTGCAGACCTACATATATGCAATGTAGCATAAGGATACAGGCACGAGCTCCTAACCCAAAATGCAAAATGAAATTAAAGTCTAGTTACTTGGGTTGCCCGCCAAGAAATGCTCGTTTAGAGTCTAAGCTAGATTATTCTCCTGTTTTTTTCTCTTTCTGTGACATCCCCTTTATACAGTTTTAGTCTCTGTCCGTTAACCTTGAATTTGTCACTAGTTCGCTTATCTGTTAACTTGGTCATCCCTAAGGCATAAACTTGAGAAGTGGTGAAGGGCCCTGACCATCGTGACCTTAGCTTGCCTGGGAACAATTTCAAACATGAGTTGAATAATAATACCCGCTGGCCGGGCTCGATTTGTCGTGGGATAAATTTATGGTCATGCCATCGTTTCATCTTTTCCTTATATAGTTTTGCATTCTCATACACCTGTATTTGGAATTCATCCGATTCATTATGTTAGAGTAACCGTTTCTCGCCTGTAGCTTTCGTATCAAAGTTCAACTGTCTAGTTGCCCAGTACGTCTTGTATTCCAACTCGAGGGGTAAATGGCATGCCTTTTCGAATACCATCTTGTAAGGAGACATGCCCAATGCGGTCTTGTAAGCCGTCCGGTAGGTCCACAAAGCATCATCCAACTTGGTAACCCAATCCTTTTAGGATGGGCATATTGTCTTGTCGAGGATCCTCTTAATTTCTCGGTTAGAAGTTTCCGCTTGCCTATTGCATTGGGGGTGGTACGGTGTGGATACCTTATGGGGAACACCATATTTTGCTAGTAAGTTGTTGAAGCTTTTTGCAGAAATGGGAACCTTTATCACTATAGCAGTGCATGGTGTGTCGAACTGAGTGAAGATGTTCTTCAAGAATTTATTGACCACCTTTGCGTCGTTAGAAGATAATGCCACTGTTTCCACCCATTTTAACGCGCAATCTACTGCTACGTTATATACCAATATCGAAGATCTCCAAGTCCAACTATATGTGGAAACCCCACTACCTTAGGTGGTGTTTAGATGGGGGATAACTTGGGTTATCCTACCACCTTTATCCTAGCACCTTTTGTGGTTAGGGCTTGATAATTATTTTAAAATTTTATTAATAAATTTTTTATAATTCTTTAATATTTTAAAATATTATATAAATAATAACTATTAATCATTAGTTAGAAAAATATAAATTTGATTAAAATTATTTATTTAAATTAGTATGCCAAACTATAATCAACTCACCCTAAAATTTTCCTTTCAAAACAAATGTAATAAATAGCCCTAACCACCCAACTCAACCCCATCATAACCAAACATCACCTTATTGTTCTCCTTTGCATTCATTGCTTACTAAGAGGTATCAGTTGATTGCCTCTAAAAAATCTATTGAAGAGATTATCACGATTAATCAAGCTAATTTATGTCTTCTATTACTAACTCTAGTTTTCTGATTCTGTTTCCTGCTTATAGGATGCTCCTGTACCCCCCTGCATATCTCAGTTAGATGGTGGTCTTGTTCAGGTGGCAATTGAGGTAGAAGACCGAGCACAACGTTCAGCAATAACAAGTAAAAATCTAACTTATCCGACCTGTTCATGGGATGTGGCATTGGCATGCACTTTATAACTTCATCATGAGTGATTTGTGTTTTGCAATCAAAAGTTTGGTTCGTTTTGTATGGATGAACATGAATTTTTTTGTCAATTGTATTGGCCCTTAAATGTTCAAAGTAGTGTTGTTTATGGTTAGTTGTAGTATTTGTTGTTTAATTACTTGTATAGTTATACTATGCATCAGTTTACACAATTTTTCTGGCAATGTTACTTTGGTTTATCTTGTTAATACCATACCTTGTGCTGGAAGTAATTCAACTTTGAAAGGAAATCTTTAAGAGATTATGCACAATATATATTTTTTTTTCTAGAAGCACAATATTTTTTTTTCTAAAATGATAGCATCAGATGCATTGGATATTTATGTGTTTCTTATCTCTTTATAGAATTCTTGTTGCTTTGATTTGGTTGCAATCTCAATTCTCGTCTGGTTCTAGTTGTCCTAGGCATGCTTATTACTTGGGTGTAATTTTAAACCTCAGTTGATTGTTTTCAGCAAAAAATCCCTTTTGTAGAGCTATATCCATCGTCCTTTAGTTCTTATTTGACAAAAATGCAATGAATAATATAATGCCTTGATGCTATCTGTTTAACCTTGTCTTGATGTGGATAATTATTGTTTGACTCAAGTATATTTTGATGGGTTCCCCACTCTAAGTTCAGTGGTAGCAGATGAAGGTGGCTTTTGCCATGCTTTTCCTTTTGTATCCAATAATTTTTGGAAAGTTCAGTAAAAAAAGGTTTGTAAGGAAATTTCCAATGCATTTCCTTACGGCCCAAGAAAAAATGTATAAATTTGTACTTTTCTGCAATTAGTGTGCATGTTTTTGCAGTTAATGTTTGCAATTTTGTTGTGATTTCTCAAATTATTTCTACAGGAGTAAATGCTGATGATGTTCGAGTGACTGTAGCTGCTCCAGCTGCTAGGGGGGAAGCTAATAATGAATTGTTGGAATTCATGGGCAAGGTTCAACTCTCTCTCTCTCTCTCTCTCTCTCTCTCTCTCTCTCTCTCTCTCTCGAATGTACTTACATATTTACAACATTCCCTACTGGCTTTATTTATTTATTTTTTACTATTATTATTATTTTAACTTCCGAAGGGGGGTTTTCCAATGTGACTTTGATATGGAACAGGTTTTGGGTTTAAGATTGAGTCAAATGACCCTTCAAAGAGGATGGAATAACAAATCCAAGCTTCTTGTGGTAAGTTCTCGTATGAAATTCTAGTAACCGCTAGTACCCTGTTAAAACAAGTTGACTGGTTATTTTTTGTAAAAGAGCTCATTATCAAGATGTGAAGTTTGGCATAATCTGCCAACCCTTTGATCTTGAAAATGCCGAATTAAATAATCTAACAATTACTGCATTTAATGAAATTGAAGCATGTCTTTAAAATTGAACTTTCCGCCCCTGCCTCATGAATTAGTGAATGTATTGCTGTTGTTGTTTTGATTCTGATAAAATTTAGAGCTTTTCCGTGTCTCTTGCGGAACAACATGTTTTGAACATGTTGGATGTTAGCTTCATATCAAAGTAAGCCTTTTTTAATGCAAAATTTTGAAACAAGCTTACTATTACCATTCTGTTGTGGTGCCCAAATTAGGTTGAGGACTTGTCAGCAAGGCAGGTCTATGAGAAACTCCTGGAAGCTGTGCAGCCTTGATGCAACATATTTGATTTGGATGAACGGCAATCTACTCTTCCTGTTCATTATTTCCTTGCGGGTTACCTAAAATGGATGATAAAGGGGCTACCTATGTATATTCAATATTATATACTTATGTCTTAACGTGGGCATGGTTGGGGGATCAATTTTCCCAAGCATCAAAGCTGCTTTGGTAAATCTTATTATTTTATCCTATTCTGTGTTTTTGCCTGCCTCGTATTTTCTGCTAAATATACAGGCGTACCATGAAACTAGATTCATCATGTTTGAGGATTATTCTTAGATAAATCAAGATGATGTAAAGAAATATTGCCATTTTCCGTAGGCTTAAATAATGTTTCTTTGAGTGGTTGAGGATTTACATCTAGGAATGGGCATGTGTCCATCTAAATTATTATTATTATTATTATTAATATGAATATGGGCATTTAGAATTACCAGATGATCATATCCAATAAAAAATTTGGGTTGTGGTCAACCCAACAGCTAATCATCCATTTTAATGTATTTGGCCATCGTTTATAATTCTCCTCATCCCACCCATTCCCGTGCTCGTGTATTTCCTCACCTAACAGCAACTACGATAGCCCTTTGGCACTGTCCTTCCAACAACACCGATAGTCTTGGCAAATCAATTATTTTTAATATTTATTAATTATTAAAATTATGGAACATATTTAAAAATTTTGAAATTTTATTTATGTAAATAGAATTTTTTTTAAACATTTAAAAAAATTACAGTGTTTTATAAAATGATACCCGTTCAAATTATATAAATAAAAATTCAAATCTAATGAAGAAAAAAATGTGAAAAACACTAGTGGTAACCTCACCCCTCATATTAGGGTAATCATATTTCCTTTTCCAATAGAATTATTTTACAAACATAAAAAAAAGTACATATCACATCTACATTCTCTCTTTTAAACAATCAAATATAAAAAATATATATATATAATTTTTTTTTTCTCTATCAAACTAAACACTACCTTAGACGGGAAATGCAAGGTTGGATTTGTTGGAGACTAGTGTAGCTAGGATTTTGACAACTCATGAATACTATTAAGAATGATTATGAGTGAATGGCATGATAAGCACTAGCATTTAAATGAAGTCAAATTTCTCATTCTCTTCAACTTTTGCAACAGTTACAAACAAAGTCAGTATAGATGAACTCCATCCCAAGAAACGAGTTCGATCGATTCATCAAGTACATTCATTTGTTGATGTTCATCAGCCGCTCAATCTTGAATGTTACCTGTGTTACTATTATATATTTAGTACCAGATCGGTTATTGTGATATATGATAATGTTATGAGATCATATATAATATTATATAATTTAATACCACATCAGTTGTACTAAACTATATGGTGGTGTAGAGCACCATAGCTATAGTAATTTTAGCAAAGTGCAGGCGCCCATGCACACGCCTGCACGGGGTGTATTTGGACCCGATTTTTATGATTTTTTTAGCCTGGATTGGACCAACACGGACCCATCACGTGTCATATACTATTCTGTTATTGTCAGCCCTATAAAGGCCAATTTTTAGGGTTAGGGAAGATGTCTTCAATATCATTGACCATCTTTTGAAGACCTTGGCGGCTAGAGCTTGAAGGGAGATCATCTTGGAAGGCACCAACCATCCATAAAAGGGGAGATCCGTTGAAGATTCACCACCAGAGCATAGTGGAGACTAGTAAGGAGCTTTTATTGTTGATTTTTATGTCTTTACTTTGTTATTTCTTGGATTCGTGTTCCCCTTCCATGAGGAACTAACTTGTTAGGTATTTAGGCATAATGAATCCTTGTGTTAATGTTTACTTTTGACATTGGATTTTAATATGTACTTAGTTGCTTGTTTGTTTAATTTGTAATCTATATTACGATAGCCCGAATTTTCCAATCCGACGCACCTGGGGAAGAAGAGAACGCCTCCCTGTGTGAGGGTATACCATAATAGAGGGGATTGTGAGTACACCGAGAGATCGGGTACTAAGGAAAGCGAGTCTTTAAGATGTATTATTCCCATAATCCTTCCAAGATAAAGGTTCCCTAGAACGTTCATGCGGTGAGGGTACTAGGTTAGTAATCGCCTCGAGAGCGGAATAGAATACACTATAGGAATCCTTAGTCCAAATTTTTGCAACCATTAACCTTAAAATCTTGTCTATTTTATGAAAACCCTAGGGGGATTCATTGCTTGAATACCCCTTTCTATGATTTATTGCCCCAAGACTTCACCCTATTTTTATTGAGAGCCATTATAAGTTTTTCTTTACTTTGGAAATTAGATTAGAATCTCACTAATCTTGTATAGACTAGACAATAGACAAATAGCTAGTACTAGTATTTCTACGTCCCTGTGCTTCGATACCCACCTTTCCCACAGTCCACTATGTTACTTGTTCGACCCATGCACTTGCAATTGTAAGCATACAAATTAGTCTTATAAATAGGCAAACCTGAGAATAGAAACTGATCTCTGATACCAACTTATATGAACCCCACTAAGTCTTGATGAAACCTGTAGCAAGATTAGGGCATTCGATAGTTCTACAATCAGGTTTGGATTGAAACTGTGACCCGTCGCTTATAAAGAAGCAAGAACGTTGGTAGTGTGAGGATGCTACAAACAGGGATGGAAAACCGTTTAATAAGTCGAGATGAACGTCACAGGACAATCCTGATAAGTACATGCGAGGATGCCACAAACGGGGATGGAAATCCGTTTGTTAAGTTAAGATGAATGCCACAGGACAAACTTAATAAGTTCGATAGATAGTTGTATGAAGAACCAAAGAGAATTTTTCTCTCACTTTTTCATTCGAAAGAAACTTATCTCCAATTACATAGTTAAGCCAATATATAGGCTAATACAAGAGAATTCAAGCCCCGTGGTGACACTTGGAGGTTATACCTGTCTCCTTCCTTTTTATATAGGTTCTTGGGGGTGTTTTCTCCTCATCTTCTTCTTTCCCTCGTACTCTGAGCCCTCTGTCTTTTCCTCGAAGATGGATCTTGAAGAGCTCAAGCATGTTCTGAGGGAGTTCCTTAATTATCCCGCCATTCCCTTATCTTCCTTGGACAAGAGCAGGCGGGTGCTAGAAGGTAGGACAGGTTCGTCCGACGAGGCTGCGTTGTGAAAGTCTTCGGAGGAACCAAACACGTCATCATCCCCTAAAATGATTCTGATTCTTCCTCCTGCGGCTATGGAGGCTCTTTTGTCGAGCAAGGGGAGCCGATGGCTGCCGAGACGAGGTCCCTTCAAGGGGGCCTTTCCGCCACCACCAAGGCATTACACTCTCTTCTCCGTGGCGAAGTCAGGGAGGAACTAAGAGCTATGCTTGAGGAAGATCTCGCTTCCTATGCCTCATGGGAGCTTGGGTAGGTTTCCCTCTGCTCTCGCCTTTCTTTCTTTGACACTCCCTCTTTCAAACACAAGCGGTCACCTTGATGTGTGTTGCGGCAGTCCGTCTCCGGGGGTCAGAGACGAGTATACCTTCTAGACTACTGGCTGGTAACCGGGTGAGATAGCAAAGGCCGAGACTGACCTCTAGAGATCGAAGGATGAACTTCTCCGCCACGGATGGACGAATCACAAGTTGGAGAAGAGGAACGCTTAGAAATTAAAGCCGACAAAAATGGACAAGGAAAGGGTAAGGAATGAGCTTGCCTCCCGCCAAGCTACCTTGGCCCTCGTTCTAGCGGAAGTAGAGAAAGAGGGAGAGCGGTCGTCAGTCGCTGTTGTAGCGACTTGCGTTGACAAGGTAGCTTGATTTCTAGAGTCGATAGAGTACCGAATTCTTTGTGAGGAGGCCGCCCATTGCGTTGACGAGTTTATGGCCTCATTGGAGTTCACGAACCTGCTGAACCAGGAGGCTCGGAAGGTTGTCGATGAAGGTTTTTCCCTCTACCTGGGGATTGCTCACAGTCGTCCTGACTTGAACCTGACCACCATGGAGTTCCATGATATGCTCCAGAACCTTCGACCATCACCCCTGTTGTTAACTAAATGAAACTTATGTTATCCTTTTTCTTTAACTTCCTTTGTGCACTGTTCTTCTTCTTCTTCTATTTTGGTTATATTCGTCTCTTTTTTTTGTTTCATTGATAATGGAAGCTTCCCTTTTCTTCTAATGAAATAGTCTTCATTTAATATATGCTTCTACCTACGGGTCAAATGCTCTTCTCGAACGTATTTCCTCCCTATTTTTCTCTATCTCTTAAATCTCAATGGAAACCACTATGCGTTGAGAGTGGGTATTCATGTTTCTCTCTGGAATGAGCGATGTGTTTGCGAAGGTATCATTTCCTGACGCTTGGACCTTTTTCGATGACAGTTTTGCTCGTGCTCGGAGGTAGTGAGAAGAGTGTCCCTAAAAAGGTGACGACTTATGGAAATCTCACTGTTGGAATGGTAAAGTTATACTTGGCAGGGCTCGTTCCTTGGGGAGAGGCGAGATCTTAGTTGCTCAATGGGTCACACCTCGATGGGCTACCCCATAACCACCAATCCCTTAAGGGAGATGCGGCCTTCACAACACTCATGGATTGTATATCGGGAGATCGTGCCCATTGAGACCCTCTCCTTAGGAGAAGTCGCGACCTCCTTTTGTTCCTTAAGATGAGACGGGGAGTTGTTCCTCAGTAGATAACAATTTTAGGGTCACGTTCCATGATAGGGCACGAGTCATCCTTTAGTTCAAGGAGTCGTTCTTTTGAAGATGACTTTCAAGGGGTCACCCCTCGGAAAGGTATGAGTTATCTTCCCATTCCTTGAGAGGAGATGGGGAGTCGATCTTCAAAAAATGACTTTAGGGGGCTCATATCTCGATAGTGTATGAGTCATCCTCCCGCTCCTTATGGGGAGATTGGAAGCCGTTCTGGGAATAACAACTTTAAGGGGCTCGTACCTCGAAAGGGTATGAGTCGTCCTCCAATTCCTAGAAACAACTATAAAGGCTCGTTCCATGTGGGGAGATAACTACCATAGCTCATTCCTGAGAAGATAACAACTGGTACATGATAAGTGCATTATTATATATATTCTCCTTATCATATTTATATGCATTTATCCTATTTTCGGCATCAATTCTCTATTTTTGTACTTTTGGGGGTATTCCTTTCGATGGACAGGTAAACAAGCAACCAGGGCAAAAGGAACAAGAAACACGATGTACCAAAGCAAAAGGGGCAAAAGACCACACTTGCAGAGAAGTGCATGACTGTGCTCTCATTAAACACGGCCGTGCTTATCAAGCATGAGCGTGCTCAAGACCGTGCAACTCTCTAGATGAAGACGCATCAGCCGCAATGTAGTTATGAAGAGCACGAGCGTGCTCCAAATTAAAAACGGTCGTGGTCAAGCCAACACAGGCATGCTTAAGATGAGCACGACCGTATTTCGCAGATTAAGATTCTATAAATAGCCGCCGCGTAAACCCTAGATGTAGACTTTTGGCGGAGTGGTCTTAGGGCGAGTCTCGCTGTGGCAGCAAGGGTTCTAGAGAGGAGTTGAAGATAGAGGAGACAGTCCAGGGAAGATTTTTTATATCTATCTTTATGTCTCCTCTTGTATCTTAGTTATGGTATTCTATAGCATGAGAGGCTAAACCTTCTATGGTGCCTCAGATGCATGAATCCTATAATTAACTTGTTAATTGATTTCTTAATATGTTCGGTTTTACTTTATTAATAATTCTTGTTAGCATCTTAATTGTCTATGTTTGCAACTATGTGTGGTTTCACTTACAAAAGCTCGATTATCTATCTCCTCATGGGATAACATTAGTAGGATATTGGTTTTGTTGGATGATAGCTCTTAGTAAAGAGTTATTTTAGTAGATGTTTGTTAAGGTATTTCGAGCCGAAAAATGTATTATCAAATGAGTACTTGTTGTTTTGGCTCAAGAATGTACCACTCGACCATATGTGTTGTCTTGTATGCTTTAATAGTGATTTATATTTGTTTGTGATAAATGATAAAATAAGTGAAGTTTGTGTGCAACAGGTGAATTGAAGCAACACAGAAGTCAACATCGTGATGTTAATTGCAGATAGAGCGCCTATATTTGACAGAAATTCACATCGCGATGTTCTTTTTGACATAGCGATGTGAGGATCTATACCAAGATGAACTGGAGGCAACATCGCGATGTTGCTTTTAGACATCACAATGTTATCGAGGATCTGTGAGCCCTTATGTGGTTAAAAACTTAGATCGCGATTTCCCAAAGTAGGTTGGGGATCTGTGAGCCCTTATGTAGTTAAAAGGGATATCGCGATGTTTCGATTTTGGGGATTCTCAAAGTAAGTTGGACATTGCGATGTAACTTTTCGACATTGCAATGTCGAGTGCGCAGGATATAAAAGTTGGCTAATTTACTAGGGTTTGTATCTTTGAACTTGGCTTGTGGCTGCAAGCTAGAGCATTGATCCGGAGGGCTTCGTCTAGCATCTTGGAGCTAGAGATCGCACATTTCATGAGGGGGAAAACATTAGATTTGTATCTTTTATGTTTATAACTCTCTTTTAGCTTGATTATGGATGTTTATATGATGGATTCCATTGCTTGTGATTACTCTTTTGCAATGGTAGCTTAAACACCATTTTCTAGGGTTGTATGGATGTTTTGACTTGAATTCTATATTATCCATAGTTTTGCATTGTTTTCATGTCTGTGGATATGCCTATGAATCTCTTTTGTTTATCCTTGTTGGTCGAAAGACGACAAGCATCATAAGCTTCAAGTATATAGAAATATAAGCTTGAACGTAGAGTAGAGAAGGAGGGTTGATGGAGTGATACCGATTTGTTATCTAACTCAGGTATAAGTAGAGCTGTCTAACGATCAAGTTGTTCGTGAGAAGCTCGAGATAGGCTCGGTAAAAGCTCGAGCTCGGCTAGGAATTTCGAGCTTTCAAGCAGAGCTCGAGCTTTAATTTCGAGCCGAGCTCAAGCCGAGTCGAGCTCGATCGAGCTTAGCTCGAAAGATCGAAATTTAATATTAATATATAATATAAATATTAATAAAAAATTAATAAATATTAATAAATATTATAAACTGTTGATGCCAAAAACTGGTTCACGTCACGCTTCAGTCACTGTTGCCTCGTGATCTGGTCTCATCTTTCGATCAACGGTTAGAATTTGTAGTTGATGTGGACGCTTACTTCTGCCTATGAACAGGGAGTGTATAGAAATTCCGGCCTCGAGTGCAGGTGACTCATCGCTGAGCCCTCAAAAGGAGAGGGGATGGTGATCGGAATTGGGCCTTTCTGCTGGATTCAAATTGCTTAAGTGGACATAACTTGAAGAGAGAAATTTAATGTTAGGTAGTTTTTGTGTTGAGCTTTTTATTTTCTTGGATCCCCTTTCTTCTATTAGTGCTCTCCTTTTATAGCTCTTAGAGGCAGCTCAGAAAGGCGTGGGGTAAGGCGTGGAGTAGGCTGATGAATTAAGTAAATATCTCTTCGTGCTGGAAAGGCTGGTGGAAGGTGGTAGGAAAATATCTCAGCCACTTGTGGCGTGGATAAGGCCCACTCATCGTAGAGCGTTAGATATTTCTCTATCTCTTTCTTTCTACCTTACTCTTTATGAGAGGGTCGCTATAATTCCAATGGATTTGTTTTGTAGATTGAATCCTTACGCTTATAATTCCAGCGGACTTGTGCAAGGGATGGTGATAGTGCCGTGTAGTCAAAGGAACAAGTGGCTTTAATTTAACACACCTGTCTTCACCAAATATATCCGTGAATAATTAGTCCCTCCTAGTGTACTTGTTCGAAAAATCTAAGTGAGGGTGAGTTAAACGACGTTTCGCTTGGTTCGAGAACAAGTATTATTCTTAGTCATGTCATGTAGGCGAGTAAGGTAAGTCAGCTTGTACCTAAGGGACACATGTTTTAATAGGCGACCAACAAGCTATCAGGTTATCTTCTCGGCCAAGTATCTAGATAGATTTTGGTCTGATTCGCCTATAGTGTCAATGGGCTCTTCTATTTAAGGGTTTTGTATGGATAGGGTGTTTTAAATCCGTAAAACTTTTTGCACTCTTCTATTTTTGTATCATGGCTGGCCGCTTGTCTTTTTACAAGTTTTTCACTTTTTCTCAATGCTCTTCGCCGCTTACGTAATTCTAGTTCTTTTCATGAGCACCGCCGGAACTAAGGACCGGGTAATCCTGGGCTTGGTAAGTCCAAACGGGCCGCGCTTTGGCCATCTATTTTGCCGATCGATGCAGGTAGGCGAAATGAGCCTAAACGCTGGATGGGAAGCTTTTCATGTTGACCATGATGTGGAGGCGGGAGACCTTTAGTTTTACTTACGCGGGGGTACGCGTTTGCGGTTGAAATGTTGGAGATCGATTCCTCAGAGAGGTGGTCCCCACCTCTTCCGCTAGCCAACCGAGCTTCCCTAGCGGCAACGAGGATAGCGACGGCCGCTAAGTCCGTATCTCCTCTCGAAGTCTTATCCGAAGCGCTGTTTCCGGATGGATCCGCCAGACGCTTAGTTAGGGATAATCCGCTGGAAATATAGTTAGGATAATCCGTTCGAAATATGTTTTAGGGTTTGTTATATCGCTTTATTTACGCTCATTGTAACTTGAATAAATGACGCTTTGTCGCTTTTGTTTTTAAATCCTTTAGCTTTTGTTGATGATCCATGTTGGAGTGTGCGTTTTGTCTTTGTGCGGCAAAGCATGTGCTCGCCTTCCATGCGTGCACTGGTTCTACCTTCTATGTAACGCTTGTTCCCTAAAGCGACCGCTCCCTCTACTATTCAAAGATTGAAAGGAGGGATAGTAAGCTGGGATATGTGCGGTGTGAATGTTTGTCAACGTGATGATGGGCGATGGGGTTGACTTTCCATGTAGCTGTGCCAAAGCGGCGCTTGGACTGACGTGTACAAAATTTTTGAATTGTTTCGGTGGAGGTGTATGATGGTTGTTTGACGGTTTAGATTTGTGGGCCTTTGGTTCCAAGGGTCCGTGATCGGAACATAACCCTAGGATCTAACGCCACGGGTTCATTGCCTTTATATATATAGGGGAACCAGATAGTGCAAAGAAAAGGTTGTGTTGAAAATCAGTCTTCTTCTCCACCTAAAATCAGTCTCTTCTCTAGGTTTCTTCTTCTCTCCGTGAGCTCTGGTTTAGTGCTTTTTCTCTTATCTTTTTCTTTCTCTAAGGTAATGGCTAAGGCTACTTCTTCTTCTTCCTCTAGTTCTTCTCATGAACCCTTGATTCCTTTTTCGCCCAACCCTACGCTTCGTTGTAATTCGGCGATCCCGTGAACTTGGAGGCGCTCCAGCTGTGGTTCGAGGGTTCATCCCCGCCTCTAGGGCAACGGGTAAGGGTCCATACATTCTATAAGTCTTCTTGGACAGCCGTGAAGTAGATAGCTGGTAGCTAAATATGAGATAATTATCTCATTGTTTGAGGTTAGGGGTCCCTGTTCTGGGGAGAGGGAAAGTTCTCAGAGGGTAGGGTAGATTTCCATCTATCAAGATGGGCTATTAGGTGGCATTAGACTCACTTTTTCTGATTTTGCTAAGGCGCATTTCAGAGGAGTATCATCTGTGGTCCTTCAGCTTGGCCCCAATTTTGGAGGCTACCGAACGGCTTTGTTATTGTTTTCAAGCATTACGGAATAAATCCGACCGTCCGTTGGTTCCAGATACTTTTTAGTTTATGTCTAGAGTCTAATGCCGAATTGGTATTACTTCTCGCTACTCGGGAGGAAATTTTAGGGAAGGTTCCTTCTTCCATTAAGCATGGAAGAGCAAATTTTTCTTTGTCAAAAGTAAGTCCGAGCTGGATGTCCAACAAAATGGGAGGTTCCCTGTTTTACATCGCCAGTGAGGAAACACGCGAGATGGTTCTTCTTAAGTCAACCCATGGTTATCCAAAGTGTAACATGGATGAGTTTTTGACAAAGGAAAATCTTGTTAAATGTCGCTGATAGTGTCCGGCCAGTAGGAATTATTCGCTTATTTTTCTAGTATGATTTTTTTAACTACGTGATCTAATAATAATTTTTTAATAATTTTTGATATAGGAAAACTGATGGAGGACGCAGGACCCAGCTATGTTAAGGGTCTTTGGCCTCTTTCGAGGGTGAGTTCACCCGGCCCTCGCCTCATGACGGAAGAAGAAAGAGGTGGTACTTGGCCAAGGTTAAGTACCTCCAAGGAGGAAAGAAAGAAGAGGAAGAGAAAAGAAATGTGCTCTTCCAAAGAGGGGTTAAGAATGACCTGCCAAGTGGTCCTCACTGGGAGGAGGACTAAGAGAAGGAATTCGGGGACGTGACGTGTCCGTGGAATTGTAGGAGAGAACTAGTGGGGTACCTGAAGAGGCTCGTCATGGAAGAGATCGCCCGGCGCTCTCCCAATTTCAGGGCCCCTTCTCTTCCAAATTTAATCGAGGACATCCTTCTCGCAGAGTGAGAATTTCTATTTTCTATAAGTATATTTCATTTCATTTATAACCTTTAACTTAGGTTTATTTTTTACAAAAGGAGTTAGGAGAAGCGCCTTCGTGGGATAAATTACAGTGGCGGATTCCGCTTTTAAAGGGATCTGGCATACTAGGCGTAAGGAGTTATCTACCGAGGATACCTTTTCGTGATGCCACATCCGTAAGGGATGTTTTAATGGCCATGCGCTCCGAAAGCAGCTCTCTACAAAACTTCTATCGGTAGGGAAGAGGCCACTTACCGCTATTCCGCTCGGCCATGCCTTTGGTAAGGGTTGTTCTCATATTTCCCTTTGTTTCTAAGTTTAGTATATTTTCATGAAGCGTTTGTTATTTCATAGACCGCACAATGGGCGGATCGGGTTAGTGCCTTTGCCAAGAAGATTTGGCTAAGATGGAAATGAATAGGCGAGATCGCCTTCGGAGCTCTAGGGTGGCGGCCTTGGAAGAGAAAGATAAGAAACAAGATGACGCTTATCCAGCCCTTGAGCAAGACAAAGTCGAAGCCGGGCAGCAATAACTATCCGCCCTAGAGAAAGAGAAGAGCTAAACTAGCGGCTCACCTATCTATTTCCAAAGGTTCTCTTCTGACCGGAGGAGGATATCAAAGGGCTACAAGATGAATCCGCGGTTTGAAGAAGGAACTCAATCTACTCAAGAGGAGCTGGCCGCACATGGGATTTAAAGTTGAAGGTCAGCTTACCGAAGCCACTGCCCAAGCCGAAGGCGGAAATAAAGGGGGATGGATACACTTAGGGGCGCATTTGGCTTCCCGCTTGAAAGTTCAAGTCCCACTCGCAAGAAATTAAGGATTTATTAGATGGGCGGAAAATTTAGAGAAGGAGGTTGCCCTACTTTAGGCTTAAAGTTAAAGATGGGGCCACCAGATATATTACGTAGTGCAACAAGTGGGCTATCATATTCCTCCTAAGGAGGTTTTGTCTATAAATGGGAACAGTCTTGAAAATTTACTGAGCTCAAAGAGCAACAAGTTATCAAGACCCCTGAGGTTCTGTTTTCTCGTCTGGCCTACTGCCCCAAATTTTTCGAACCTTCTACCCAAGCTCCTTTAGCTGCTTCTTCGGAACTTTCTGCCCAAGCTCCTTTAGACGTAGGTAGTCGCCCTGAGGGCCCTAGTTCTTAGGATGTTTTTTTTATGAATGTTCTTGTAAAATGTTCAATCACTTGGAATGTAATTTCTATTCATATGAATGAAACGCATAAACCTTTATTTTTTGATGACGCTTTTATTTCCGAGATAGTTGTCTTTAATCATATAAGAAATTCATTCGAGAAGTAATCTTTGGTAAACTTCTTCTTCCTTCTTTCTTTGACTTTGTACCGTGCTTTGTAACTTGAGTCCTTAGTCCAATCAAGGACTTTGTTGAATGAGATACTCGCCTTCAAAATGAGATTGTTGCCTCATATTTCGATCGGGATTTTTGCCCCTTGCTTTTGGATAAGAGTTGTTGTTCTATCCCCAAGGATAATTCCTGACTCTTTCTCCAAAATGGGAATTGCACCGCATTTTTGTAGGATGGGAATTTCACCTCATCTTAGTAGGATGGGAATTTCAAGCATCTTAGTAGGATGGGAATTTCACCTCAGATCTTGGTAGGATGGGAATTTCACATCTTAATAGAAAGAGAAAAGACTTGAACTTTATTCGGATTTTTAAGGAATGTTCTAAAATTTCATAGTAGCTGCCTTAGATGTTCAGCATGGAATGGACGCTTAAGTGTCTTTTCCATCCATATTTACTAGATAATAGGTGCTCGCCTCGACGCATTCTTTGTATGGCGTAAGGGCCTTCCTGCTTAGGAGTTAGCTTCCCCGCTCGGGCTTTTATTTCCACGGAACTCATTTTCCCGTAGGACTAGATCACGATTTGGAAGAAGACTCTTTTACCCTTGTGTCATTGAACCTTTTACCTTCCCGCGATAGGACGGTCTTGTTTCCATAGCTTCTCTCCGCTCTTCAAGTAGGTCGAAGTTCCGCTCGGAGTTTTTCCTCATTTTCTTCGAGGAGAACGCTTGTCGGGTCCGTAAGGTTGGCGTCCCTATTTCTCGCAGGATGATGTTCTCCATAAGTAAGTGGAGAATGGGGTCTCTCTGGGTGGGGGTTCTTGTTGTTGTCCCCAGAGGGCCCAAAGGGCGCTGGAATTTCTTTCCACCCAGTTAGTACCGCTTCAATACCCGTGTTTTCGATTCTTTGGAAGCAGGTGCGGTTTGTCACTTCTACTTGGCGTTGGTTTGGGGATGTGTCGCTGATGTTAACTGGATTCAATTAGGAAGCTCGAGCAAAAAGTTTTGAAGGTTTTATTGTCAAACTCGTCGCCCATTATCGTAAATGAAGGCTTACGGCGTGAATGCCGAATCGACATAATCGCCGCCATAAGAACCCCCGGAGCTTTCTCCGTGATTTTGGCTAAAGGTTCAACTTCCACCCATTTGGTGAAGTAGTCAATGGCGACTATTAGAAACTTCTATTTTGCCTAATCAAGTGGGGAACGGCCCTAGGAGATCGACTCCCAGGATGGCGAATGGGACGAGGGCTAATGATGGGGCGTAAGCCGTGCCACGCCGCCAATTCTTGGAATGCCACGTGGCCGATTTCCAGGCCAATGCTATTGCGCCTTGAGTTAGTGTTGGCCAAGAATAACCTTGTCGTGGGACTTTGTAACTTAAGGCTTTGCCCCTATGACCTCCTCCAATGCCTTCGCGGAATTTCTTGAAGAACATAACTAGCTTCGTTGGGACGTAAGCACGCAAGGAAGGGTTCGCGTATAAGATCTTCCTCAGTATAGGTTTCATTGATGATGGTGTATTGAGCGGATTTGTAAGAAACTGGCCCGCTTCTCATGGTTGGGTGGTGCCGATCCACCTTGTAGATAGTTTCGATGGGGTCTATCCACAAATTGGCTCTTCTGCATTTCTTTGTACTTCCTCCTCTAATCCGTCGATGGTTTTTGTGGGAAGGTATTGCGGGTTGAAGGAGGGCTCATGGTCTCGCCGGTCGTGGCCTTTTTGGACAGAAAGGCCCGCTCTTCGCTTTGTGTTCATGAGCACTTTTTGATTTGGAAGGGCGAAGTGTGGAACTATTTTCTTTACCACTGGCTGGTACTTGACTATGTTTCTTCCTTCGCTTCAAAGTCAAGGTATGGCTTACTATTAGTACATGAGTCGAATATACATGCAGTGTCTTGAATTCAGCCCCTCGGGCCATGTAATCCCCGCGATGAGGGCTTCATATTCGCCTCATTATTGGTTGCTTTCTGAATTGGAACTTCAAGATCGCTATGCGATTTTCCACTTGGAAGGAGAGTAGAGGATCAAAACCTCGGCCTTTTCTTTCGCTACCGACCGTCAACATATAAGGTCCAAGGGATGTTCGAAGCTTCTTCCTGACTCGCGGACGGGGTTCATCCTCGCTTGCCGGAAAGCTAATTCCGCCAAAATCAGCCAAGATTTGGAGCTTTTTATTGCCGTTCGGGTTTGAGGGTGAGATCGAACTCGCTTCAATTCTATCACCCACTTGGCTAAGCGTCCGAGTGTTCAGTTTATGGAGAATCTTAGGGGCTGGGTCACCAATACTATGATTTTGTGGGCTTGAAAGTACGGCCTCAACCTCCGTGCAGACGTAATAAGAGCAAAGGCCAACTTTTCAAGTGGTAGATATCTTGATTCTGCATCGTTAAGGATTTTACTTGTGTAGTAGACAGGTTTTTGAACTCCGTTATCTTCCCTCAGAAGAACGGGCTACTGATCAAGGTGAGGCATCGCTTAAGTAAACGTGAGTTCTTCTCCCACCTGCTTAGTAAGTAAATCGAGGTGACCGAGATAGTCCTTAAGCCCTCGAAAAGGCTTTTTTCGTGATTCTTATCCGCTCCACCCATTTTGGGTGCTTTTCTTAGGGCTTGGAAGAGTGGGAGATTTTTCTCTCGCTTTGGAGATGAATCACTAAGCGCCAAGGCGTAGACGTCCGTTAAGCATAATTTCTTGAAGACTTTTGGGCCATCCCATGTCAAGAATGGCTCTGATTTTGTCCTGGATTCGGCTTCTATCCCTCTTTGTGTCAAAATAAATCCTGTGAATTTTCCCCGATCAACGCCAAAAGAACATTTGTTTGGGTTTAGCCGCGATAGTATAAATTCAAGAGACCTAAAAGCTTCTTGTAAGTCCTGAGTAGGTGTTCATTGGCCTTTCGGCTCTTTACTAAGATATCGCCCACATAGGCTTCGGCATTCCCGCCAATTTGCTCTCTCAAAATCAGTAGTTATGAGCCTCTCGAAGGTGGTTCTCATTTTAGACCAACGGCATTACCTTATAGCAAAGACGCTCCCGCTCATAATGAAAGACGTTTTCTTCGCTGCCTTTGGCCATTCGGATTTGGTTGTAACCCGAGAAAGCATCCGTGAAGCTCAACATCTCATGCCCCGCTGTTGAGTCAACCAAGCTTAATTGACGGTAAGGGAAACGTAATCTTTGGTGTGCTTTGTTTAAGTCCTGTGAAGTCACCACACATTCTCCATTTTCTCCTGGACGGCTTTTTGACTGTGGACTACATTGGCTAACCAACTGGGTAGTATACTTCTCGGATAAACTTAGCTTTGTGAGGTTAGATACTTCTTCTTCCGCACGCCTTCTTCGCGCGGAATTCTCCTTTCGCTTGTGGGTT
The DNA here is from genome assembly GCA_026586065.1 of Dioscorea zingiberensis. NCBI lineage: Eukaryota > Viridiplantae > Streptophyta > Magnoliopsida > Dioscoreales > Dioscoreaceae > Dioscorea > Dioscorea zingiberensis. Next base: position 39,266,125 of record CM048822.1, read on the forward strand.
TAAACGCTTGATCGATGTTGAGACGATGCTCGATGATATTACGCTTCACACCCCGCATATCCTCTCAAGACCAAGCTTAAGAGGTCGGAATTTGCTCTCAATACTCCCATGAGATCTTCCCCACACTGCTCATCACAAATCTGCCCCAATCCGCATCAAGGCGGTCCTGGTTATGTCTAGGGGACTGTTAGCAATTCTTCGACAGTGTAGGTCAAGCTCCTCGCTTTCCCGCCTCGCCATTCCGCTGACTAACATAGCTTCAAACTTTGTCTTGCTGTCTTTGTTGAGAGTTTTCCCTTTGAGGGTTGAGACATAGCATTCGCTGCGTGGGTTGATCTCCTCTTATCTCTCCACCGCCATTCTCAAATGGGAATTTGAGGAGTGATAAGTGGAGATTACGGCTTTTAAGGCGCTGAGGGTTGGTCTCGCCAAGGATTACGTTGTAACTTGAAGCACAACGTATAAACCGAAGTTTGTCGTTATCAAGTATGACCTTGGCGAAGTTCCCTATCAGAATCGGGTAAGGAGATCATTCCTTCCGGCCGTACCACCCTCCTGAGAACCCTACTAAGGATGATTTTACCGAGTAAGTCATCTCAGCTATACCTCATCCTCTCGAAAGCACCTCCAAAAGAGAATATCAATCAACTTCCACCGCCTATCAACTCTTTTCATCCGAAACTAGATATACTTTGATAGCGACAACCAAACGCTGGCCATCATGTGGGTGGCTTAACTCACCGGCTATCGCTGTCATAAAAAGATGATTGGGGCCGTAGGTGGGGATCGCCTCGTATGCTTCTATTTCTTGCGTGGCTCCCACCATTCAGCGAACTTTCCGAGAGGCGTAACTTTTCACCACCACAAATGTAGGGACCACCAATAAATCCTACCCATTTCTCCTTTTTCTTCAGTTAAGTTCAGACTTCGTGTTCCCCTTGGATCTCAAGGTCATGTATTTTTCCAATTGTCCTTTTTCGGAACGGCCATATTCTATTACATGCTCATCAATTGGCGGTACACTTTTCTCGTGTCATGTCCTCTGGATTGATGGAACTGCAATACTTCTATCGCTCTTTTTGCCGCTCGCGCTTCTTGCGTGCTCCGCCACGCCAAGTTTTGTTCTTTGATTTGCATAAGAATATGGCTTCCGGTTTGATTCCATTGGGGTATGGTGATCATATCTAGGCAATTTTCCTTCTTTAGAAGGTTCTCTGGCTGTAGTGTGTATGTCGCTGGGGGTCGTATGAGGTTTCCAGCTCGCTTATGCCTTTGTCTCTCCCCGTATGCATCCTTTTCCTTTCGTGGTATCCGGGGCCTTCACGACGCTATGGCGGGTTTTTTCCTTCCGGGGTGTCCATGCGTGTTTAGCCTCTTCTTTCCCAAACCCAGTATAAATTTCTTCGGAATTGATATACTTTTTGGCGTGGATCATAAGGGCAGTTATGGTTTTTGTTGGATCTAGTGTCATGGAGAATCTGAAGGTGTAGTCTAATAACCCTTCAATCAGAAAAGTCACCCATCCGTATGGCGGAAGGTCCGCAACATTAGTCAAGCTTCGCCTATGTAACGCTTAAATAGGCCTCGAGGCGCTTCTCCCTCATTTGCTTAATGCGTAGGAGGGTAGATGGGGTTTCTTTTGCTTTGAGTAATTGGCAAAATAGGCTAAGAATCGATCACCGCTAAAATCACGAAGAAGTAATTGTACTAGATGGGAGATCGACAAAACGCCTTTGCGCTTTTCCCTCTAAAGTGGAAAAGCTCGCATACGCGAAGCGCCTCTATGATTCCAAAGCCGGGAGCATCTTCAATCGGAAAAGATTTTAGGTGTCGGGATGGATCGGTTTTGCTTCATATGCGCCATAATCAAGCGGTCCGGGTTATCCGAACTTGCTCTCCCAATATTTTTGACAAAGGGTGAAATACATGCGAGGACGGTCGCTCAGGACTTTCTCGCTTTCAGAGAGGTTCTCCGTTGAGTCCTTCTATCAACTGCTTGAAACAGTATGGACTATTCCGCTCGGCCCTTGTCCGCTCGGGCCTTGTGGTGGCCTCCTTCTGTGAGCGGAGGAGGTTCCAACTAGCTGAAAAGGCGGTCCTTCGCTCTCTCTTTATGAGTGTTCTCGCTTCTCCCTCCTCGCTTTCAGAATTATCCAAATAGTTGGTATGTTTGGCGTTGGAACTTGTGTTTTGTGTAGGAGGAGGAGGAGGATGAGTCAAAGCACTGAATAGCCCGAGTCAACTGTCAATTGTCAGAGGGTTAAGGTAAAACTCGGAAATGCATTCTTGAGGTTGAAACGTAAGGACTATCTCAATGGCGTAATGATGGGCGGATCGCCCACCGGATTTCTTCGCGGCCTTTGGACCTCGCCAGATCCTTCTGATTATTTGGGGCTCCTCGCTCTTGAATTCGCTTTGATCTTCCGTAGTGGTTGCGTGGCTTTTTGTAAGGGTCCCCACGACGCCAAACCGCTGATGCCAAAACTGGTTCACGCCACGCCCGGGCCATCGCTGCCTCGCGGATCCGTCTCGATCAACGGTTAGAATTTGTAGTTGATGTGGACGCTTACTTCTATGAGTGGAGTGTATGGAAATTCCGCTCGGAATTACTGGAGTGACTCATCAGTGAGCCTGTAAAAAGGAGAGGATGGTGATCGGAATTGGGCCTTTCTGCCCGGATTCAGCTCCGATGCTTAAGTCAGACAACTTGAAGAGAGAAATTTAATGTTAGGTAGTTTTTGTGTGATGAGCTTTTTATTTTCTTGGATCCCCTTTTCTTCTATTAGTGCTCTCCTTTTATACTTTAGAGGCGTGTTCGTGAAAGGCGTGTGGGTAAGGTGGGAGCGAGGCTATGGCGAATTAAGTAAATATCTCTTCAAAGTGATTGGGAAAGAAGCGGTAGGAAGGTGGTAGGAAAATATCTCAGCCATCAGAAGTGTGGATAAGGCCCACTCACTGTAGAGGCGTTAGATGTTTCTCTATCTCTTTCTTTCTACCTTACACCCTTTATGAGAGGGTCGTTACAATTCCGACGGATTTGTTTGTAGGATTGAATCCTTACGCTATAATTCCGAGCGGACTTGTGCAAGGATGGTGATAGTGTCGTGTAGTCAAAGGAACAAGTGGCTCTTTAACTTAACGACACCTGTCTTCACCAAATATATCCGTAACATAATATATGAATAAAATATTTAATATTTAGTATTGATATATAATATAAAAAATTAATTTATAAATAAGTTTTTAATTTCAAACTAAATGTGAGATTTCAAAATTTTAATTGAGTGCTTAATTTCGAGCTTTCGGGCCAAGCTCGAGCTTTTGAAATTAAAATCGAGCCGAGCTCGAGAAAAAATTTTTGAGCTAATTTCGAGAGCTAGGCTATTTCGAGCTGAATTCTAGTTGGGCCCAGCTTGATCAAGCTCGGCTCGTTTACAGCCCTAGGTATAAGTAGAGTCATATCTAGAGCTGGATTTTGGGCCGTGTCGGCCCGGGCCCGGCACAACCCAGCACGATCGGGTCGCGTACCGGCACGCCCGGAATGAGCGATGGAATCGCCGTGCCGGTGCACGTTCTGCCTGCGTGTCGGGCCAAAGCCGACAGCGGTCGGCACGCACGCACGAAATATTTCGCGCGGCCGCGTTCGCCCGCTGGCCGCGGCCGCACGACCCATTACAAGCTGGCCCGAAATCTGACACGTGGCAGCGCCATATTTTGCCACATGGCGGATTTTAAATTTTAAATTTTTATTTTTAAAAAAGTGGGCAACTCTTATGGAGCTGTTGACATGTTTTAAATTTATTAATTTAAAACTTAAAATTAATTAGGTGTTAGACAATCACCTTATATTGATTTTTCTTTGATTATCAATCTTTCGGTTCCACACCCTCCACGAACAAGTTTTAATTTTCTCTTAAATTGTTCCTTTTTTTTTGGCATTTTGCTCCCTGTTTCAGATTTATTTATAATTTACCTTGAATTTTAAATGTAGCCTCTAATCTTGAGAGGTAATATGTTTTAGATAAAATGTAAAACTCCAATAAGGATTGAAGGAGTACCGAGTTTGTGGTGCTCATGATGAATGCTTATAATTTGTGAGAAGTTTCATTAGATATGAAAAAAAAAACTAATTTAATATGTAAATATATATATATATATATATATATATATATATATATATATATATATATATATATATATATATAATTTAAAAGATTTATATATAGTAGTATTAATCTTGGGAAGTAGATAAGCTTGTGATTTGTTTCTCATGATCATGTACAAACAAAACATTAATAAAAGAAGTATTAAATTACATAAAGTTGAAGCTTTGATCAACTAAAAGGATTTTCATTGCTTTCTTTTTTTTTTCAGTAGTGTTTGATTAATTTAGATTTATTTTATAATTTTTTAGATTTTTTTAGATTTTTTTAGATTTTTCTAGATTTTTTTATATTTTTTAAGATTTTTTTAAATTTAAATAATATTTTAATAAATGGGCCGTGCTTGACCCGTGCCTGACTCGGCCCGGCCCGGGCTGGGCCGTGCTCCGTGCCGGGCCAACTGTAAAACATTTCGTGCCGTGCCAGGCACGGCACGAAAATGGCGCCGGCACGGCCGGGCCCGTGCCGGCCCAAAATCCAGCTCTAGTCATATTCATGGTATTGGTAGAGAGTTGCCCTATACTGCTTCTAAAGTGCCAATAGAAATATGGACCTTAGAGCATGATCCGAAGAAATAAGGTCTTATATGATGCACTTAGAGTGCACTTAAGTGCAAATATCTACCTTTGACCCATATCCACAACCTTGATAATCTACCAAACCAAGGAGAAGATCTTAACAAGTCAATTAACACCATACAACCCTTGATTATTAATCCTGAGAGTTTTACCCTTTGAATCCTTCGTTCCTACAAACCCTATTTGACTTTTGATTACAATCTTCACTACTTCACATATAAATACCACAACCTCTTAGGCATAGTTAGGAAACCTAATCTCCATTCCTTGTTGAATTCAACTCGGTACTTGCTTGTTTTATTACTTGCGACCACATACACTTGCATGCAAGGACTGAGTGTTTGTACTCAAGTTTTCAGTCAACAAGTTTTTGGCACCATTGCCGGGGAAGCGACATAGGGCTTCTTACACTAAATAGAGTAGAAAATAAATTAGTTTAGCTTTGTTTTCTTGTGCTTTGTGAATTACTACAGAAATTGCTAACAATTGTGTGCATCTTTTAGGATTAGTTGTTACTACACTATCTTGCAAGTTTGGGGGTGTTTGAGTATGTTCTCATCAAGGAATATTGTAATGTCTTGCGGATCAGGGGTCTATGAAGAAGAGCACAGTGATACAAGTGAAATTGAGCCGGATATTATCAATGTTATTTGGGGGTCGATACACTATGAAGTACATTCGTGCGAGGATCCTTATTTGTATATTTGGTCATTTCTAGAGTTGAGTGATGCAAGCAAGCCAATCTAGGAACCGACGAGCACACTAAGAGCAAGATTGTTCCCTTTTCTTTGAGGGGAGAAGCCAAGAAATGGTATTTGTCACTATCATCTAAAGTAACAAACACTTGGGAATCCATAAAGAGGATATTCTATAGAAAATACTTTCCATTACAGAGAAGGCAAAAGCCATTTTTGGTCCCTGAACTATGGTCTATTGTTTATTTTGGTCTCTGTACGATCAAAATGTTCAATAACGTCCCTGAACTATTATTAGAGATTTGGCAATTATGGTCCTTGCTGCTGATGTGGCAGCCAGCCGGTATACGGGTTAAATACAACCAATTTTTAATTATGATATGGCAGCATAGGTGGCTAGTCTTTACTGACATGGCATGATGATGTGGCATAAAATGGAATTTTGGTATATTAATCCTTATTGCTGATGTGCATTGTTGACGTGGCACGCCACGGCAGCATGATGATGTGGCACTAAAAAAAATAAAAAAATATGAAAAAAAATCCAAAAAAAAAAATTTCTAAAAAAAATTAGAATTTTACTTTCAGATTTTTTTTTTATTTTTCTGACATGTCAGCATGATGATGTGCCACTAAAAAATTGAAAAAATCCAGAAACTAAAAATTTTGCTTAAAAACAGATTTTTTTATTTTCTTTAGTGCTATGTCAGCATGATGATGTGGTACTAAAAAAATAAAAAAAAATATGATGTAATCCGAAAAAATAAAAATTTCCTTAAAAAATTAGAATTTTATTTTCAGATTTTATTATTCTTTTAGTGCCACGTCAACATGCTGATATGGCAAATGAAAAAAAAAATCCAAAAAAATACAAATTTTCTTTAAAAATTAGAATTTTTCCAGATTTTTTTTATTGTTTTAGTGCCATGTCAGCATGCTACGTGGCATGCTGACATGGCAAGAAAAAAATAAAAAAAATTCAAAATCCAAAAAACAAATTCTTAAAAAATCATATATTTTTTTTTTCCTTATTTTTTCATATTTTTTATTTGTTAGTTCCACGTCATCATGCCACATCAGCAAAGACCAGCCACCCAGGCTGCTACATTATAATAAAAAAATAGAGGTATTTAACTTGTATACCAGCTAACTACCACATCTTCAATAAGGACCATAGTTGCCAAAACTCTGATAGTTCTGGGATTGTATTGAACATTTTCATAGTAAAGGATCAAAATAAACAATATATCATAGTTCAAGGATCAAAAATGGCTTTTCGCCTGCAAAAGATTGTGAAACTAAGAGCAACAATCATTTCATTTTCACAAGCAGCATCAGAATCCATTTGTGAAGCATGGGGAAGGTTTAAGATGATGCTCAGAGATTGTCCGGGCCATGGCCTCTAGCAGTGGGTGCAACTTCAGTACTATTATTATGGGTTGAAAGAAGAGGCCAGAACCTTTGTAGATATAGCAGCCAGAGGTGCTTTGTTTGAAAGATCTCTAGATGAAGCATTCACATTGTTTGACAACATTGAGACCAATGAGCAGAATTGGCAACAAGAAAGTGAGACAGTGGAATCTACTCCTAAAGCCGCAACAAATAAGAAAGTAGAATTGGTAAAACTCATTACAACAGTTGACTCAATTGAAAAAGAGTAGATGAGGTGATCTCATTGGTGCAAGGGAAAGTGGAAAGAGCATGGGCAAACAGTCAATTGAACAAGGAAAGGCCTATGGATCAAATACATCGAAGAGCGCAGCTGCACGAGGGAGTAGTCTCAATAGGAGAAGATATGAAGCCGGAATATCATAGTGAATGGTGTTTTTCAAGAGACTCTACAGAACAATTGATATTGATGGCTAAGACAGATTTGGATAGTGATTCTGAGGAGGACTAGAGTTAATTGAAGTGAGTGCCATTCATGAACCGACAGTAAAGGCCTTCGATATATTAGGATGGGAAGATAGGTTACCCCACGAAATGAAATCATCTTGGGATCCACCTCCTCAAGTAGAATTAAAGCCATTACCAGGACACTTGAAATATGCATTTCTTGGAGAAGGCAAAACACTACCTGTCATCATTTCTAGTGCACTACCCCCTAATAAAGAATGCCACCTCGTTGAAGTACTAGGTCGACACAAGAGAGCATTGGGATAGTCTATCAATGATATAAAAGGTATCAGTCCCTCTTTCTGCATGCATAAGGTACTCTTGGAGGATAGAGCAAAGCCATCTATAGAACACCAAAGAAGGCAAAATCCAGTTATGAAGGAAGTGGTGAAAAAGGAGATTTTGAAGTGGTTGGATGCGGGGATTATCTATCCTATATCTGATAGTGCTTGGGTCATCCTGGAGTAGTATATCCAAAAAAAAAGGGGGGTATCACGGTGATTACTAATGCAGATAATGAGAGTCTCTTAACAAGGATGGTAACGGGATGCAGAATTAGTATAGACTATCGGAAATTGAATAAAGCAACACTAAAGGACCATTTTTTATTTCCATTCATTGATCAAATGTTGGATCATTTGGCCGGGCAAGAATAGTATTGCTTTTTGGATGGATACTCTGGATACAATCAAATTGTAATAGCACCCGAAGATCAAGAGAAGATAACATTCACTTGCCCATACGAGACTTTAGCTTTCAGAAGGAGGCCTTTTGGGTTATGTAATACCTTGGCAACATTTCAAAGATGTATGATGGCTATATTCTCAGACATGATTGAAAAGAGTAGGGAATTCTTCATGGATGATTTCTCGGTGTTCGGTGAATCATATGACCAATGCTTGTCAAATTTGGAGAAAATTTTGACCCGATGTGAAGAAACAAATTTGGTGCTCAATTGGGAGAAATACCACTTTATGGTGAAAGAAGTGATTGTATTGGGGCACAGAATATCGAAATCAGGAATTGAAGTTGATAAAGCCAAAGTGGAGGTAATTGACAATCTACCACCACCATCTTCCGTAAAGGGTCTTAGAAGTTTCCTTAGACATGCAGGATTTTATCGAAGGTTCATCAAGGACTTCTCCTTGATAACAAAGCCTATGAGCAAACTATTAGAGCAAGATGTCCCCTTCGAGTTCAATGAAAGGTGTATGAAGGCATTTTTGGAAATCAAGCAGCAGCTTATATCCGCCCCTATATCATTAACCTGGATTAGACAGTGTCTTTTGAATTAATGTGTGATGCTAGTGATGTACCAGTAGGGGCAGTGTTGGGCAAAAGAAGAAATGGAGTGTTTCACTCTGTATACTATGCAAGCAAAGCTTTGAACCACGTGCAAGCCAATTACACCACTACAGAAAAGGAACTGTTGGCAGTAAGATATACCTTCGATAAATCCAGAGCATACCTAGTGGGCACAAGGGTGATAGTCTACACTAATCATTCAACAATCAAATACCTCATGCAGAAGAAGGATACAAAAGAAAGATTGAAGCGTTGGGTTTTGCTCCTCCAGGAATTTGATTTGGAGGTGAAGGGTCTAAAAGGAACCGAGAATCAAGTGGCCGATCATCTATCTCGGTTAGAGAGCAAAGATCACTGTTCCAACTCCTTGGTCATCAAGGAATTATTCTTGGACGAGCAATTATTGGTGGTAAAGGCACAACATCCTGCATGGTATGCAGACATAGCAAACTATCTTGTTAGCAAGATTGTCCCGGAAGGTCTTACCTATAAGCAACGCAAGAAGTTCATGCATGATGTCAAGAGGTATATTTGAGATGAACCTTATCTAGTTTGAGTCGGAGCTGATCAAATCATTTGGCATTGTGTGCTAGAGGAGGAGTAGAAAAGCATTATGGAGCAATGTCATTCTTCACCTTATGGTGGTTATTATGGAGGTGATAGGATGACAACAAAAATTTTGCAAGCAGGGTTCTATTGCCATCGATGTTCAAAGATGCGCACCAATTTGCCATTAGTTGAGATTGGTGCCAACGTACGGGAAACATGTCGACGCCATGAAATGCCATTGAAGAACATCCTAGAGGTAGAGGTGTTTGATGTGTGGAGAATTGATTTTATGGGACCATTTGTGTCATCCCTTAAGAACGCATACATTCTGGTAGCCATGGACTATGTGTCCAGATGGGTGGAAGCAGTAGTGGTACCATCTAGTGATTCACAAACATTGACCAAATTCCTCAAGAAAAATATATTCACTAGATTCAGCACCCCTAGAGCTATCATCAGTGATGGAAGGTCACATTTCTGCAACAAGAGTTTCAATAAACTCCTAGAGAAATATGGGGTCTCACATAGAGTATCCATACCCTATCACCTGCTGGCTAATGGACAAGCAGAAGTTCCAAATTGGGAGATAAAGAGGATGTTGGAGAAGAAGGTTAGCCCCTCTCAAAAAGACTGGGCACTTCCGCTGGATGACGCTCTCTGGGCCTACCGAACAGCTTTTCAAAACTCACCTCGGCATGTCACCATATCAACTAGTGTTCGGAAAAGCTTGTTACCTTTCATTCGAACTCAAATATAAATCTGATTGGGCCATCAAGTAATTGAATCTAGAACCACAGCTTGCTGGGGAGAGACGGATGTTACAACTGAATAAACTGGATGAATTTCGACTTCAAGCTTATAAGAATGCATGGCTCCATAAAGAAAAGGTCAAGATGTGGCATGATCTTCGTATCATTCACTGCGAGTTGGCACCAGGACAGTCCGTACTACTATTCAACTCGCGCTTGAAACTGTTTCTCAGGAAGCTAAAATCCCGATGGTCAGGCCCATATCGAATATCTAAGGTGTTCACTAACAACGCCGTAGAATTAGAAGATGAGCGCACCAACAATACATTTGTAGTTAACGACCAACGGGTGAAACCTTATGTTGGTTGTCAAGTGGAGCACAAGAGAACTGTCACAACACTTCATCCACCATCCCCACAGTCCAGCTTAAGACTATAAACCTAGCGCTGCTTAGGAGGCAATCGAAGACTTTATTTGTTCATTCGCTATTTTGTTTTGTTTGAATTAAGTCATGTTTAGTAATTATGTTTTCTTTTAATGAATAAAACTGAACCCCCCTATGGTTGTGCAGCCCAAGTTTGGGGGAGCCTTAACGGAGGTAAAAAATGTTGAAATAGTGTAACAAGAGTTGAATGAAGAAATCCACATGTCCTCCTACTTCTGGTAAGAGATTCTATACCTAAAAGAATGCACGTGAGCACCAGATGCACTAGGGAAGGAAGGTAAGCTGAAATTCAATTTTCTCCAAGACACATCACGATGTCTTCCCCAGGTTTGTTAACATTAGACTTGCCCCTATGTACATCGCGATGTCATAAAGGCAACATCGCGATGTCGACTCGCCTGAGAAAAAAATCTGATAATTAACACCGCGATGTTCATCTCTCGACATCATGATGTTATATTTTATATGGGCTTAACATTATCGACATCGCTATGTCACTTCTCGACATCGTGATGTCGACAACATGGATAGGTTAAATCGACCCGACGCTTCTTCATTTTCCCATTTCCTCTCCTGATGAAATGTATCCGTAAGTGCACGGGTCGTGATCAAGTAGTAGAGTGAACTATGAGAGTCGAGTGTTGAATCCACAGGGAATAGATTACTAGTGTAAACTAAACTTCTATTATCTAGTCTTGCCAAATAGTTGATTTTTTTTTGAATCTAAATCGAAAGAATTAAAAGATTGGGGACAAAAATTTGAAAATCGAGAATTAATTGAGATAGGACTATAGCATGAGAAGGTGATATTTGGGCATGAGTCCCCTTTGGATTTAAATCTAAATATACATAAAGAAATCTATGAATTTGATTGGAGATGCTTGTGCCAAGGGTTCCTAAATTATATCCAATCCCTCTCTTGAGGCGATTGGATAACTAATCTCCTAGGATTGTCTTAAGCTTAAGGGAACCTATGTCTATGAAGAATTGTGGGATTGAATCGTATTAAAGTGTCGCTCTCCTTCTAGTACCCGAATCCCTCAATGTACTCACAACCCTCTCTAATGGAGTATGTTCCTAATACAAGGAGGCGCTAGCTCTAACCCTCGTATCGCACCTAAGTAGTCTCTCCAAGCATCCCGCAACATAGAGAGATTACAATCAATACAAAACATCTAATAGACATTCAATCATACATCCAATCAATCAAAACATAGAAATCAATATGTCATTAATGCAATATCCAAAGGTTTCTCATACCCAAGTATCTATAAGATTAGTTCCCCATAGATGGAGAACTCCAATCCAAATCAACTAGAATACAATCAAAACTTGACATGGTAGATAATACCGTTGGCAGCTTTGTAAGTTTGATCTCCTTCTCTATCTCCTTCCTTCTCTCTCTCTCTAAGATTGAGGGAGAAGACCCCCAATCCCTAATCTCAATGATAATCTCCTCCAAAGCCAACCTCCCCCTCCTAAACCCTCAAGCCTCCTATTTATACCTCAGCTTAGGGTTTTAGGAGTAAAAATTACGCTCATACCCCTACGTGGGTCCGTAATAAAAAGGGAGGGTTACGACTTACGGGCTCGTATACGGCGGTATACTAGCCCGTATGAAGCTCAGTGCCCAGTATATGGCCATATGACAGCCAATATATGGCGCAGGTGTGAGTATACGGCCTAGTATACGACTGTATAACACCCCGTATGAATTCATACAGGGCGTATGCCATCCAGGATGGTAGATGTGTAGGTCATTCACTCTCGCTAGTAGCATACGGCCGTATACACCCCGTATGCCTTCCCGTTTTCTCCAAAATAACGTTGGTTCGGCCTCTTTTTCGCCTTGAAATGCTTCCTTTCCCCCCGAGTGGCTTCTATATGCCCTGTTTAACAAATATGAAGCTTTTTAAGTACTAGTGGTCTATAATTCATCAAAATGGCATGCAAAACATATAGGAAAATGATATAAAATTATGCTCATTTGAACGCTCATCATCTCTGCAAGTTGTTTGGTTCTTGGGCGGCGCCGACGAGTGTTTTCCCCTCCTCTTGCATTTCCATTACTTAGCTTGGGTTTTTCTCTTGTCGGTACGCATTCTATCCTCCCTACCAAGGTTTTCACAGTTTCAATTTGTTATTTGGTGCTTGATTGGTAGATTTTATTCAAAAGTTAGGGGAAATTGTCGGTGTAATGTTCAATACCTCGTGTAGAGGCTTGTGGGATTGATTGTATTCTTTTGCCAAGCCAATTGTTTAAGAGGAGGCCCTGCCGAAATTTTGGGCAAATTTCTTACTTAGTTTATTTTGTCATCTCTCTTTTGTCTCACATGTTTGTTACTTTTCTTTGTAGGCTACCATGGCCCCCAAAAAGCAAGTTGCCACCAGGTAGAAAGCCGCCGCCTCGCCAAGTCAAGAAAGCAAGGGGATTCACTTCCAACTTTGCCTCACCAGACTCTGTTGGCATTTTCTCATCCCCTGTGGCCCTTACTTGCCATAAGGTTCTGTTGGGTAAGAAGTCGGTTCCTGAGCGCGGCCTCAACTTCAGTGATCCTGAACTTGCCTCTTACTTCCAGATCATTCAAGCAAGGGGTTGGGAGAGATTTTGTTCCCATCCCGGGTAGACAGTTATTCCTATCGTGCGGGAGTTTTATGCTAACCTCCCCGATCACTCAGAAATTACTATTGTGGTGCGCGGACACTAGGTCCGTTATGATGCCTCCACCATTAACAAAGTCTTCGGAACCCCCGTAGTCACACAGGATGAGTATCCAAACTAGTGAAAGGGGCATGTGGACGTCGATGCTGTTTTCGTGACCTCTAGGCTTTCTGGAGTGCTGAGGCTCCCTCCTTTTACCGGGGTCTCTTGCAGAGGGATGCTCGCGTTTGGTTATACTTCATCTCTACAAGGTTGATCCCCGCTCAATTCACAAGCCGGCTCAACATTGACAGAGTCTGCCTTAATTATTCGATCCTCCATGGCATACAGTTCGATGTGGGGCGATTTATCCATTGGAGCATCCGTCAGTGTTCTCGCCAAATGCCCAAAGGGTTATGACACCCTTCTCTTATCACCGCCTTATGCAAACAGGCTAGAGTCACCTGGGAACAAATTGAACAAAAATTACCTCCCAAATGCCTCATCGATTCTAGCATTCTTCATCGTATGGCTCCTGAGCGTGTTGAAGAGGAAGATTCCCCCGCCGATGCACCCACGGAGCACACCGGAGCCGATGTGCCACCTGAGGCAGCTGCACTTGAGGGGACACCTCACCACCCTCAGCCTCCTCCTCCTATTGATCGCCTGGCATAGCTCACGAATCACCAGGTTCATATAGTAGCGGCGATCACATAGTTGTGCAACGAGATGAGACAGTAGAGGGCCATGCTTTCCCAGCAATCATGGACATTACATCTGTCGTGATGAGGGTTTTAGGGTTCATGGCGTTGGCGACACACCTCACCCGCCAGCCACTGCTGTTCTCCTTCCCACCTCCACATCGACTCCAGAGCACGGGCGTGAGGGATGACCCATCCAGCTAGGGGAGTGTTTATTTATTGTCATTTACTTCTTCTCATTTCTATATGCCCTGTTCTCTTTAGGGTGTGCGGGAATCATCGGGGACGATGCTCTCGTTTAGTTTGGGGGGTGGGGATATGATGTGTCAATAGTTGAGTCCATGTATGTGAACTTCTAGATAACTTATTTCTATGATGATGATGAGTTTTGCGTACACTACATATGAGCATGTGAACACATATTGTATCTCTTTTACATTTGCATGCACACATTCCACATACTTAAGTGATAAGCATGTGACATGGATAAATTGAATGTTGTATTTGTCAAATCAGAAGAACTCTATTTTGACATCACCATGATGCATTGGACATTCCTTGAACTTTAAAGAATGACTTGAGCTTAGTGGAGTCAATTAGAGAAAATTTATGCTCTAGGGGAATAAAATTAGGGTATATGATCCCTAGTAGTTGAGTAGCACTTGAAATCTGGGGAGATTTTCAATAACCGGGGGTACAAGTGAGCATCCATCAATGTGTTGGTCAATCTATGAATAAAAGTAAGTCGGGTCCTTTAGGGATGCCCTACTAGAATAAGTGTTAAAAAATAAAAAATTAAAATTAAAATATAAAATATAAAATAATTAAATAATAAAAATGATGACTCTTCATCGGTAACAAAAAGAATAAAAGCAACACTATAAGATGTGAAGCAATAGCTTGCACTGGGAATAAGAACTTCCACGAGTAGAGAGTAGTAAAAACTTAGCTAGGGAGTTATATGCTTCTAATCTCATTCCCTCTTGCATATATTTATCCGTTGATCTTTACTACGCTCATGTCGTTGTATGTAAGAAACTCCAAGCACAAGTGGTTGTTTGTTTATGGTGAAGTCTTTTGGTTTGACAAGTACGGCTTAACAATGTCATATTGCATTTATTTTATAAGCATCTAAAGCAAGTCTGAATTGAAATGATAAACTTGAATTATTGTGTTGTGAAAGTGTTCTTGCTCATTGCTTGAGGACAAGCACTAGTTCAAGTTTCGGGGTGTGATAGCTCTTGGAAAAGAGCTGTTTTACTAGATGTTTGTTAAGGTATTTAGAGCCAAAAAATATATTATCGAATGAATACTTGTTTTTTTGGCTCTAGAATGTACCACTCGACCATATGTGTTGTCTTGTATGCTTTAATAGTGATTTACATCTATTTGTGATCGATAAATGCTAAAATAAGTGAAGTTTGTGTGCAACAAGTGAATTGAAGCAACACAGAAGTCAACATCGCGTGTCACTTTTGGATATCGTGATGTTAATTGCAGACAGAGCGCCTATATTTTACATAAATTGACATCGTGATGTTCTTTTTGACATCACTATGTGAGGATCTATAGCAAGATGAACTAGAGGCAACATCACGATGTCTCTTTTAGACATCGCGATGTTATCAAGGATCTGCGACCCTTATGCAGTTAAAAACTCAAATCGCGATATCCTTTTAAGACATCACGATGTCTCGATTTTGGGGAGTCTCATATTAAGTTGGATATCAAGGGAACAAGATATAAAAGTTGGCTGATTTACTAAGGTTTGTATCTTTGAGCTGGGCTGGCGGCTGCAAGCTAGAGCATTGATCCTGAGGGCTTCGTCTAGCATCTTGGAGCTAGAGATCGCACATTTCATGATGGGGAAACATTATATTTGTATCTTTTATGTTTAGAACTCTCTTTTAGTTTGATTATGGATGTTTATGTGATGGACTCCATTGCTTGTGATTCCTCTTTTGCAATGGTAGCTTAAACACCCTTTTCTAGGGTTGTATGGATGTTCTGACTTGAATTCTATATTATCCTTAGTTTTGTATTGTTCTCGTGTCTGTGGATGTGCCTATGAATCTCTTTTGTTTATCCTTTTTGTTCGAAAGACGACAAGAATTTTAAGCTTCAAGCATATAAAAATATAAGCTTGAAGATAGAGTAGAGAAGTAGGGTGGACGGAGTGACACCGATTTGTTCTTTAACTTAGGTATAAGTAGAGACATATCCATGGTATTGGTAGAGTTGCCCTATAATGCTTCTAAAGTGCCAATAGAAATATGGACCTTAGAGCATGTTCCTTAGAAATAAGGTTTTGTATGATGCACCCGGAGTGCACTTAAGTGCAAATCTCTACCTTTGACAAACCCATATCCACAACCTTGATAACCTAGCAAACCAAGGAGAAGATCTTAACAAGTCAATTAACACCATACAACCCTAGATTATTAATCCTGAGAGTTTTCCCCTTTGAATCCTTCTTTCCTACAAACCTTATTTGACACTTAATTACAACCTTCACTACTTCTCATATAAATACCACAGCCTCTTAGGCATAAGTTAAGAAACCTAATCTCTGTTCTATGAGGAATTTGGCCTGGTACTCACCTGTTTTATTACTTGCGACCACGTACGCTTGTGTGCGGGGACTTGAGTGCTTGCACTCAAGTTGTCACCGTTCCTGATATCCTTGTGTAGTTTTCCTGTGCATAAGCCTTGAGTCATCTACCCTAGCGGGATAGAGCATCTTGTACCCTTAGTGTTTGTGTGGATGATTCAAAACGGTTAGAATTGCACTAGCCCGAGGATTTATCTAGATAGGTTGTAGCCGGACATAGGTGTTACGGTATGCATGAGCATCACGAGAGATTGGGTATTGTACTGAGAAGTGCAATTGCTACATCATCTAGGAGTTGTTAGTAATTAGGCAGTAATAGGGAACCAATCATTAGCAAGGGAATCCAAGGAGGATTGTGATCTAAGATGCATATCTCATCTTTGATTGACGCCAATCCCCCAATTGTTCGCATTAGTCTTTTAATTTAGAGATCCAATCATCACAAATAGTTCAGTTTAGGCTAAGTAATAAAAGATAATTAGTACTAGTGTCTAGTCCCATTGGATTCGACTACCCTACTTTTTGGTACTTTACTACTTGATCGACCCGGTATACATGCTGGAGAGTATCGTGTGTACTTGTGTGTGCATCAAGTTTCTGGCGCCACTGTCGGGGACTGGTAGTTCTAGGAACATTAGAATTTGCTATCCTAGCTATTTTTTTTTTATCGTTAAGAGAGAGAGAGAGAGAGAGAGAGAGAGAGAGAGAAAGAGGGTTCTATCGTGCTTTTGATAAACTGAGCAATTTTCTTTTCAGGTACTAAGGAGCATAATCTAACCAAGATGACACAAAACGAGCAACCCCTACTCGAAGATCTCCTGGCACACTATATTCACCGCAACAAGGCAGCGACCCAGAAACTAGAACTCATAGAGGTAGATCAATTCAATTTAGAAAAAGTGGTACGCAGACTCCAGGAAAGCATTGACAAATTCATACAATCAGTCTCCGATGAGACAAACACTATTGAACAAGTCGTATCTATTACAATGAACACCGAGGACTCAGCCATTTGGGCTGTGAATTTGGGCTGTGAGCAGTCATCAAAGTCAGCAAGAAACCGAAGCTAGACCAATTAAAGGGGAGGCAGAAATTAAGGACACCCATACAGAATCTACTATCTGGGATAATCTAGTAAAGGAAATGTGGGTAAAAATTAGACCATCCATTGAGGAACCCCCAGAATTAGAACTCAAAAAGCTACCTCGGCACTTGGAGTATGCATTTTTGGAAAACGACACGAAACTTCCGGTAATAATTACAGCCGATCTACAAGATTGTCAAAAGGAGAAGTTGTTGACAATGCTGAAGTGGCATAAGAAAGCTATAGCTTGGAAGATAACCGATATCAAGGGAATTAGCCCTGCATTTTGCACACACAAAATATTGATGGAGGACTACTACAAACCTAAGGTACAACCTCAACGGAGATTGAAACCCAATATGAAAGAGGTGGTAAAAGCAGAAGTGAAAAAGCTACTAGACGCAGGAGTAATTTACCCCATCTCGGATAGCCCGTAGGTTAGTCTGGTGCATGTTGTTCCCAATAAAGGAGGAATGACAGTGGTGCAGAATGATAGGAAAGAACTCATCCCAATAAGGACTGTCACAGGATGGAGGGTATGCATTGACTACAGAAAACTCAATAATTCCACCCACAAGGACCACTTCCCTCTACCATTCATTGATCAGATGTTAGAACAACATTCAGGCCACCATTATTACTGCTTATTGGATGGTATGTCGGAATATCTACAGATCCCAATAGCCCCTGAAGATCAAGAGAAAACCACATTCACCTGTCCAAACGGTACGTTTGCCTATCGTAGAATGCCTTTTGGTCTATGTAATGCTCCATCTACTTTTGAAAGTTGTATGATGTCGATCTTTGATGATTTTCTAGAAGACATCATGGAGGTTTTTATGGATAACTTTTCGGTATTCGGTGATTTATTTGACTTGTATCTCAATAATCGAGAAAAAGTTCATGGTACATGAAGGAATAGACTTGGGTAACAAGATTTCCAAACACGACATAGAGGTAGATAAGGCAAAGATCAAAACCATTGAAAAACTACCACCCGTAGTGTCAGTCAAAGCAGTTAGGCTTTTTCTAGGGCATGCTGAGTTTTACCGAAGGTTCTTAAAAGATTTTTCAAAAATCACAAAACCTCTGACTAAACAACTAGAGAAAGATTTACCATTTAACTTTAATCAAGAATGCATCAAAGTATTTACCATTTTAAGGGACCAATTAATAAAAGCTCTGATCCTGGTAACTCCAGATTGTAGCTTACCTTTTGAACTAATGTGTGATGCGAGTGATTTTACAATTGGAGCAGTTCTAGGTCAAAGGAAGGACAAGCAATTTCAGCCCATCTACTATGCAAGAAAGACACTAACGGAGGCTCAAGAAAACTACACAACAACTGAAAAGGAGCTATTGGCAGTGGTTTATGCGTTTGATAAATTTTATCCATACTTGGTTCTTTCGAAAGTCATTGTTTACAGTGACCATGCAACGCTGAGGTACTTATTAAACAAACCTGATGCTAAACCTCGCTTAATATATTGGGTATTTCTACTGCAAGAATTTGATCTTGAAATTAGGGATAAATGAGGAGCAGAAAATGTGGTGGCAGACCACCTATCCTGATTGGAGAGGTTATACAAAGCTAAAATGGAAAGGGGTGAAGTCAATTACGGATTTCTTGAAGAGGAATTATACCTTGTGGAAACATTAAAAGAGACAGAGACTCCATGGTTCACAGATTTCGCAAACTACCTTGTGGGGCATATCACTTAAAGAGGCCTCTCTACCCAAGAAAGAAGAAAATTCTTCTTTAATCTAAGGAACTATATATAGGAAGACCCATATTTATACAGAGTTTGTGCAGATCAAGTAATTCGAAGGTGTGTGTCTCAACTAGAGGGCTGGGAAATAATAAGGCACTGTCACATCGGACCAACAGGGGTCCACTACAACGCGAACCTGACCGCTGAAAAGGTTTTCACAGCTGGATTCTTTTGGCCAATAATATTCAAGGTTGCAAGACCTTCGCGCAAACATGTGACAGATGTCAAAGAGCAGGTGACATTTCCAGATGCGACAAGATGAGTCAAAATCCAATCCGACAATGTGAAGTATTCTACGTCTGGGGAATCGACTTTATGGGACCCTTCCCAAACTCCAACGGAAATAAATATATTTTAGTCTTAGTAGACTATGTTTCCAAATCGGTGGAAGCTTATCCTTGCCGACAAATGATGCAAGAGTAGTATTCAAGTTCCTAAAGAAGCTCTTCTCTCGTTTTGGCACACCACGGGCAATCATCAGCGACTGCCGGACACATTTCTGCAATAATCAGTTCGAACGAACTTTCAAGAAATATGGAGTAACATAGAAAATGTTGACCCCATACCACCCTCAAAGTAGCAGTCAAGTTGAGGTATCAAATCGAGAATTGAAGCGAATCCTTGAAAACAAAAAATTAACGCAATAGACGTGATGGTCGGAAAGATAAGATTATGCACTGTGGGCGTACAGAACAACATACAAGACACCAATAAGGAGTACCACATATCGGTTGGTCTATGGGAAGGCCTGCCATTTACCAGTGGAGTTAGAACACAGAGCGTACTAAGCGACGTAGTTCCTCAATTTTGACTTGGAAAAAACTAGACAAAAATGAAAGCTTCAACTGAATGAACTGGAGGAATGACGCGAAAAGCCGTACGAGAACACAAGGATATACAAGGAACGGGCAAAGAAGTTTCATGACACACACATAAAAAAGGACTGTATTTCCAAATAAGGGATCATGTTCTGCTTTTTAACTCACGGCTTCATTTGTTTCCAGGAAAACTCAAGTCAAGATGGTCGGGCCTGTTCATAATTACGTAAATCTTCCCACATGGGGAAATTGAAATAACACATCCATCCAAAGATACTTTTAAGGTCAACGGACAATGCTTGAAGCCATATTTATCAAGTGACTCTTCCTACTGCAAAGAGGGAGAGAAACTCCTTTTCTCCGACACTCATAAGGATAATGGAACCTCAAGCTAGTGATGTTAAACAAGTGCTTCTTGGGAGGCAACCCAAGCTCGGTTAGTTTGTTGTAGATTAGTTTAGGATTTGAGTTAAGTATAAATTAGTGGTGGATTTTAATTGCTTGATGATGCCCACTGATTATGTGCAGTCCAAAACGTATAATGACTAATATTTCAAGTCTGGAGCTACTAACACACAGGATGATGGAGGATAGGGCAACGTGGAGGACAAAAAGAGCAACAGAGAGTTGCACGGCCAGGAGCACAGCCGTGCTCAAGACCATGCACCTCTCGGGACCAGAGAAGGAAGAATGTGAAAAGAAAAACAGATCGTGCTTCCAAAGAGCACGGGCGTGCTCTGCTGGAGAAATATGCATGTGTATGAGCACGCTCGTGTTTTGAGTCATGCATACCTCTAGACATTCAAGACAAGAGTACGCAATCAAACACAACCGTGCTTCTTTTGAAAATGGTCGTGCTCAATTACGGGATCATCGCACCGTCTCCTAATAATAGATGAACCATCATACCGAGAACTTACAATGGAGGTGCTATCCACAATCACAATCATCAAGGGAGCAGTTTCATGGCACCAGCAAGATCAAATCAAATTCCAAATACAAGTTGCAAGGAAAAAGATGAACTATACTGAGTTTGCAATCTACCTCATCCTCTACGACCTTGACTTCACCAAAACACAAGAATACAATCTATTAAAAGCACATAGGCTACTAGGACATGACTCCCAAGAAGTATGCTGGAAGAGGCTAAGCACAGATCAAAGCCACAATCCCCAGGTCTCGAAGGCGTCCTCACTTCGCTCTCCCCCGCGTCCTCATTAGGTACATCTATGTACTTCTTAGTTATTCCATAACAGGGTGAGGTGATAATACAGGCGTGGTCAACAACAAGGATTTCCTATTCTTGCTAAGTATGGTGGACAGATTGAAATTACACTTAGGATGGGTCATTGCACAATTCCTTCTTCATCAAGGAACCGATCCCAGGGTAGGGATACTATTCACTGGACCATATATCACAAGACTCCCCAAGGGGATAAATGTATTATCAACGACAATAAGAGGAATGACTGTGGTCGAGAGTTCAACCCCGATAAATATAGCAACCCTGCGAGCAATGAAGATAGTGTGAGCTCTGCATGCCACATAAGGGATCAGATACATGGCTGTAGGCCACACAGAGACACGGGACTCAGGAGACGCTTCGGGACCCGGTATAACACCTCCACCTCCATTATGTCACGACTCTCATTGAGCGCACTGCTGGCTGCCTGCTTACTTGACTGATTTTTACTTGTGTAATCTTGTAACCATGACTAGTTAGCTTGTTGGGTCATGTTAGACCCTTACTTGGTGCTATGGTGCATGTGTATATGAGTGTATATGTGTCATGTAGCCATACTTAGATATTTTCTTTACAGCTGGTTGTAACTTTACTTGTAGACCATGCTGGTATGGGCTGAAAAGTCCAAGGGATGGGATAGTTGGCAGCTGCCACCATACTTGTAGTTTGACATTGTTGTAGCTTCTTCTCTAAGAGAAGACTAGTGTTCATTTTGCTTGGTTGGTTGAGCAAGAGGTGAATGAGAAGAGTTTTCCATTCTCTCAAACTTGAACTCTCTTGTGAATGATCTTGTTCTTACTCTCTTTGCACACTTAGCTTGTTTTCCTCTTGTTTGGTGCCTTGTTGTTGTGCTGAACCCCCTTGTAAGGCTGGATGGAGTTGCTTGCTTGGTGGAGTGGCTGTCCAGAGCCATCACGGAGCTCAGGTAGCCTTCGTTTACTCTGATCTTGTGAGGTGGAAACCTGAGGTCGTGACAGGTTGGGTCGAGCTACCGGCGAAGGGCTTCGATCAGCTTTCGCTTTGTTGTTCTCATGAGGACCTTCAGGTTGTGGCAGATGGCTGGTTCTCAGGCTGGTGGTTCCAAGGATGCTGAGCGGGGTCGACAGGAGACTCGCCCTGCAGCGAAGGAGAAGGGAGGGAAATCAAAGTCTAAGTCCAAAGAGCCTCCTCATGATAGAGAGGAGCTTGGTGAAGAGCAAGCACGGTTGCTTCGCATGGAGAAGGCTGTTGGAGACATAGCCATTCGCTTGGAAGATGATCTTGTGTCGCCTTCAAGTCTAGAGAAACTCATGGAAGAGTTCAGAGTTGAAGTGCAGGCTACCTTGGATGGTATATTGGGTGGTTTCATGGACCAAGTGAATGCCGATGTGAAGGAAACAAAGGATGGACTTGCTACCTTTCAAGAAGCTGTGCAGAAAGATATGCAAGACATGCGGACCAGTTTTCAGCAAGAGATGCAAGGTCTCAAAGATGAGTTGGCTTTGTGCAAGAAAGCTCTTGTTGGGCAAGCTGCGGCGCATGATTCGGTCAGGTTTGATGCTCCTAAACCTTCTTCATATGATGGCAAGAGGGATGCCAAGGAACTTGACTCGTTTCTATGGAGCATGGAGAGGTATTTGAAGCACTCAAATGTTGTTGGTGATGGGGAGAAGATATCTGTTGCAACTCTCTTCCTCACGGGCAATGCTTTGCTATGGTGGCGAAGGCGCAGCGGAGAGATTGAGCAAGGTGTTGTGAAGCTGGACACTTGGGCTGCCTTCAAAGATGATTTCAAGAAGCATTTCTATCCGGGCAATGCGCTGTCTGAAGCTAAGGAGAAGTTCAGGTGGTTGAGGCATTCCGGATCTATTGGGCAATATGTGACGGAGTTTACAAACCTGCTGTTTGAGATTTCTGATTTGAAGGAGGATGATAAGCTGCTGTACTTCATGAGTGGCTTACAGCCCTAGGCAAGGACTGAACTTGAGAGGAGAGCTGTCCAAACTTTGTCTCAAGCTATCACTGCTTCCGAAACATTGGTGGAGTTCAGGAAGGCTGCTGATCCTAAACCAAATGTGCCTAAGGGTGGGCAGTTTGGCAAGCAAGGTGGCAAGGACTTTCACAACAAGAGCAAGAAGGATTACACTCACAAGGGTGTGGGAGCTGGCAAGGGTGGATAAAAAGGCAAGAATTGGCAACAAAAGGGCAATAACAACAAGGAGAAGGCTGCTGCATCTACTCAAAATCAGTCCCAAGTTGCTAGGGGTTGCTACCTTTGCGATGGGCCACACTTTGTGAGGGATTGTCCTAAGAAGAAGGCAATGAATGCCTTGGTAGCTCAGTTGGATGAGAAGGAGAGTGACCCTGCAGGAATGGGTGCACTTTGTCTCATTGGTGCTGTGGGAAAGGCACAACAACCAGGAGCCCAAGTTGATCTCCCAAAAGGCTTAATGTATGTTGATGCTTTGGTGAATGGGAGGCATTCACAAGCATTGTTGGACACTGGTGCCACTCACTGTTTTATCTCTTGTGAAGAAGCAAAGAAGTTGAGACTCCAAGTGTTCAAATCTGAGGGATCGATCAAGGCTGTAAATTCTGCAGCGCAACCACTTGTTGGTGTTGCCAGAAATGTGGTGCTGAAGTTGGGCAAATGGGTGGGACTGCTGAACCTATCTATCATTCCCATGGATGATTTCACACTTGTGCTGGGCATAGACTTCATGGAGAGGGCCAGGGCCATCCCAATCCCTCATTCTAATGTGCTGATGATCACACAAAAGGGCCAAGACATCTTCATTCCTGCAATCAGGTTGGCAAAGGAGGAGAAGCAAGTGCACACTCATGGCAAGGAGGTGGCTGCTCTTTCTGCTACGGTGAAATCGGGGACTACTTGAGAAGGCGAGGAGACCTTTCTTGTGTCATTGAGGGCTGAAGAAGGAGGTGTTGTGAGTCCTCAAGTGTTGCCTCATGATGTTGCTCAGGTGTTGGAAGATTTCAAGGAGATGATGCCCAAAGAGCTGCCCAAAATTCTGCCACCGCGCAGAGATGTGGACCATGTTATTCAGCTGGAGCCTGGTGCAAGGCCTCCAGCCCGGTCCCCATATAGGATGTCTCCCCCTGAGCTTGTTGAATTGAAGAAGCAACTGAACGAGCTGATTGAAGCAGGTTTCATTCAGCCATCGAAAGCTCCATTTGGTGCTCCTGTCCTATTTCAGAAGAAGCGAGATGGAAGCCTTCGTATGTGCATCGATTATAGGGCTTTAAACAAGCTCACTGTCAAGAACAAATACCCAATTCCTTTGATTGCTGATCTCTTTGATCAATTGGGGAGCGCAAAGTTCTTCACCAAACTTGACTTGCGCTCCGGGTATTGGCAAGTGAGGATAGCCCCGGGAGATGAAGCAAAGACCACTTGTGTCACAAGGTATGGTGCATTTGAGTTTCTAGTTATGCCATTCGGTTTAACAAATGCTCCTGCCACATTTTGCACATTGATGAATCAAGTCTTCAGACCTTTTCTTGATAAGTTTGTAGTTGTGTACTTGGATGACATAGTAGTGTATTCAAATTCTTTGCAAGAGCATGTTGCACATTTGAGGGAGGTATTTCAGGTGCTGAAAGAGCACCAGCTCTATGTGAAGAAAGAGAAGTGTTCCTTTGCTCAAACTCATGTGTCATTCTTGGGGCATTGTATCAAGGAAGGCAAAATCATGATGGAGAATGATAAGGTGAAGGCTGTGCAAGAGTGGCAACCTCCCACCAAGGTCACTGAATTGAGATCTTTTCTTGGCTTGGTGAATTATTATAGGAGATTCATCAAGAGCTACTCATTGAGAGCTGTCCCATTGACTGATTTGCTGAAGAAAACTCATGCTTGGGACTGGTCTGCAGCCTGTCAAGCTGCATTTGATGATCTCAAGACTGCTGTTATGGAGGAACCTTGTCTTCAACTCCCAAATCAAGAGCTGGCTTATGTAGTGCACACTGATGCATCAGATTTTGCCATTGGTGGAGTGTTGATGCAGGCTGGTCATCCAATTGCCTATGAGCAGAAAAGCGGAATAAGTGAGAGGAAATACACCATTCGTGAGAAGGAAATGGCTATTCGTAATCATGCCCGAGGACATGGAGACATTATCTTCTTGGTTCTGAGTTCACTGTCTTGACTGACAATGTGGCAACTTCTTACTTTCAATCTCAAAAGAAGTTGAGCCCAAAGCAAGCTAGATGGCAGGATTTCTTGGCCGAGTTCAACTACAAGCTACTGTACAAGCCAGGGAAGGCCAATGTTGTTGCTGATACACTTTCGCCAGAGGGCAGTTTGCTCTGTTTTCGATTCTGGTGAGTCAAAGACAACATAAGGGAGGGCTTGCAAGTGGATGAAGTGGCTCAGAACCTTGTAAAACTGGTGCAGGAGGGGAAGACTCTTAAATTTTGGCTGGAGGGTGGCTTACTCTATGCCAAAAGCGAGCGTATGTGCCAAAATGGGAAACTTGAGAAGAAGGATTCTCAAGGAGTGTCATTACACCTTGTCGGTCATTTGGTGTTCAAAGAACTCTTGCATTGGCGTGATGCATACTTTTGGCCTAAAAATGCTAGGCGATATTGAGTTCTATGTGAAGACTTGTGTTACTTGTCAAGAAGACAAAGGTGAAGCAAAAAGCTCCCCTACAGGCTCGCTTTTGGCAATCCTTTTGTCCACCGCGAGACCATGGGAGAGTGTCTCTCTTGACTTCATTTCTGCTTTGCCTGCTTCAAAGGGATTTGGATCCATCTTGGTCATTGTTGACAGGTTCTCTAAATATGGGACTTTCATTCCTGCCCCTGCGGTGCCTGAGCAAGTGTGGCCCTCTTTATGAGCAATATTGTTAAGTATTGGGGAGTGCCTTTGAGTATAGTCAGTGACCGAGACTCTCGATTCACAGGTGGCCTGTGGAGAGGCATCTTTAACCTGCTGGGCATTGAGATGAAATTCTCTACAAGCATGCATCCCCAAACTGATGGCCAAACTGAGTGCATGAATGCTTTGTTGGAGTTGTATTTGCGCCATGTTGTTGCAACTAACCAGCAGGATTGGGCTGAGTATTTAGATAGGGCTCAGTTTTCTTACAACCTCGCAATCCCGAGGCCATTGGGAGGAGCCCATTTGAGATGGTGCAAGGACAGCAGCCCTTGACCCCAAACACCCTTGCTGCAGGCACAATCAGAGCTCCTTTGGCAGCAAGGAATTCTGTGCAAGCTTGGGATGACGAGCGTGAACTGACCAAAGCTTGCTTGGAGCGCGCTGCTGTGCGCATGAAGCGTTGGGCTGATTTGAAGAGAAGACCCCTTGAGTTCCAAGTTGATGACCTTGTCATGGTGAAGATGATCTACAAGCAATTTAAATCAGCAAGGCATTTGCACAAGGGGTTGATGAAGAAGTATGAAGGCCCATTTCGGGTGGTGAGGCGAATTGGAGCTGCTGCTTATGAAATTCAGTTGACGCCCAGGTTGAAGATACACAAGGTTTTCCATGTTAGTAGCTTGAAGCCTTTTCATGCGGACGAGGGGGATCCGAGGAGAGGTGTTCCAGTGACATTCCCTGAAGGAGGTTCATATTGCACCTCGATGAGGACATCACTGTTTGGGTGTGGGAGGTGTCCGCGACTGCGCATTGAAGCGCGCTGGTACACCGCTTACTTGACTGATTTTTACTTGTGTAATCTTGTAACCATGACTAGTTAGCTTGTTGGGTCATGTTAGACCCTTACTTGGTGCTATGGTGCATGTGTATATGAGTGTATATGTGTCATGTAGCCATACTTAGATATTTTCTTTACAGCTGGTTGTAACTTTACTTGTAGACCATGCTGGTATGGGCTGAAAAGTCCAAGGGATGGGATAGTTGGCAGCTGCCACCATACTTGTAGTTTGACATTGTTGTAGCTTCTTCTCCAAGAGAAGACTAGTATTCATTTTGCTTGGTTGGTTGAGCAAGAGGTGAATGAGAAGAGTTTTCCATTCTCTCAAACTTGAACTCTCTTGTGAATGATCTTGTTCTTACTCTCTTTGCACACTTAGCTTGTTTTCCTCTTGTTTGGTGCCTTGTTGTTGTGCTGAACCTCCTTGTAAGGCTGGCTGGGGTTGCTTGCTTGGTGGAGTGACTGTCCAGCGCCATCACGGAGCTCAGGTAGCCTTCGTTTACTTTGATCTTGTGAGGTGGAAACCTGAGGTCGTGACAATTAGCACAGACAACACTTATAGCACCTCTACTTTTAGCCACCATGTTCACCGAGGCCAACCGCACCATACTTCATTGGCTAGTAGGCGAAGTTGACTATATCCTCCGACAGGTAGGAGCTGACTACCCATTGCCACCATGGCCTCCTGCCCTACCCACGACACAGACCGGAGCTGATACCGAGGATGCGGCCACATTTGATGATGAGGATAATGTCGATTGTAGCGATGAGGATGATTTCTTGAGCACTTGAGCTCCTTTTATTTTATTTTTACCACTTTTATACTTTTTACTTTTGTTGAGTCACTCTGTTAATAATGGGTTCGTCTTATTTATACTATGGAGCTTCACCTTTTCTTTTCCTTCGATGTTCTTCTAGATATATTAAGATTCACACTTGGCAGGGACAAAATGAAAGGACGAGATAAATCACGAATCACAATAAGCTAAGTCCACTTTTTCTTCCTCCAATCTTGCTATCGCATGTCATATTCATTTTAGTGAATATATTGTGTGCATTGGGGACAATGCACAATTTAAGTGTGGAGGATGGATTATCATTGAGCGATTGCATTGTATATGATGGGTGCTGATTGAGGATGATCTATGTGCAAATTGATGGGAGTCCCCTTTGAGTCTTGGTTGACATTAGCGTTAGGTGCCAAATTTTTCAAAAATATATATATTTAGTCTTACCTTTACTTAACACCTCACAAAAATTTTGAGCACAAACCCTGACTTTGTTGTCACTTGCTCACTTAGGTTTGGACTCCAATCAGTTTAACCATTAGAAGAGTGTTGATATTTTCTAATTATTTTGAAAAAAAAGAGAAAAAAGAAAAGAGAGAAAAGACAAAAAATAAACAAAACAAAAAGAAAAAGGAAATAAAAAGGA
The DNA here is from genome assembly GCA_026586065.1 of Dioscorea zingiberensis. Lineage (NCBI taxonomy): Eukaryota > Viridiplantae > Streptophyta > Magnoliopsida > Dioscoreales > Dioscoreaceae > Dioscorea > Dioscorea zingiberensis. Next base: position 39,294,469 of record CM048822.1, read on the forward strand.
AAATACATTTATTGTGGTTGGAATAACCAAAAATTCGGATCCATCAAGGACCCCCTACCGGCCGGCAAGTCGAATCCATTAGGAATGGCCTACCGGTGTAGAAAAGATGGTAGAAAGAGCTATCACCTTTGAAGCGTTAAAGCCGCTCTTGAGTAGTCAAATCTTGGGCATCACAAATGTTCACTTTATGACCTACCAAGAGAAAAGGCAACCTCATTAGATATATGAAGCTACTACCCCCAGCTAAGAGAGTGGAGAAAAGAAGTTCAGTGAATAAAGTTCAGATCAGCTGGGCCAGACTTGAGTTAGTAAGTGGCACTATAGGAAGGGTTAACACACACACGTGGGATGTCTCGGTACAAGGTAAGACCTATCTTTCATAAAAACTTACAGGCACCTGACATTGTGTTCTCCCGGGCACCAGAGGGACTCCCAACTATTTTTAGATTAGAAATCATGCACTCATTATCATTTCTGGAATCCATATATTTCTTTGCTTGAGGACAAGCAAAGGTTAAAGTGTGGGGGTATTTGATAAGTGCATTATTAAACATATTCTCCTTATCATATTTATATGCAATTATCCCGTTTTCGGGCATCAATTCTCTATTTCTGTATTCTGTGGATATTCCATTGTCGATTGGACCGGTAAACAGGCAACCATGGCAAAAGGAACAAGAAATGAGACGTACCAAAGCAAAAAAAGTAAAAGACCACACCTGGAGATAAGTGCACGACCATGCTCTCACTAAACACAGCCGTGATTATCAAGCACGAGCGTGCTCTAAACCGTGCAACTCTCGATTTAAAGACGCGTCAGCCACGTTGTATTTACAAAGAGCACGGGCATACTCCCGATAAAAAATGGTCGTGCTAAAGCCAACATAGGCGTGCTCTAGATGAACACGACTGTGCTTCACAGATTTCAGATCTATAATAAGCCACGTAACCCTAGAAAGGAACTTTTGGTGGAGCAGTCTAAGGCAGAGGCGACTAGGGTTCCAAAGAGGAATTGAAGGCAGAGGAGACAATCCATGGAAGCTTTTTATGCCTATTGTTATAGTCTCCTCTTCTATAGTAGTCATGGTAGTCTATAGCATGAGAGGCTAAACCTTCTATGGTGCCTCTGATACATGAATCCTAGGATGAACTTGTCGATTGATTTCTTAATATGTTTGGTTTAACTTTATTAATAATTATTATTAGCATCTTAATTGTCTGTGTTTGCAGCTATGTGTGGTTTCACTTGTATTAGCCTGATCATTTATCTCCTTAGGGGATAGCATTAGCAGGATATTGTTTGTGTTGGATGGTTGTGTGGTTATTATTATATTAGCCCAAAGTTGTCACCGTTCCTTATAGGCTTAAAGCCACTAATGGTCCCTATACTACAGCACTTTGTTCAATTCCAGTCCTCTACTTTATCAATGTTCAATACGGTCCTGTACTGTATGTATTTTGTTCAATACAATCCATGGTGCTGACATAGCAGCTGATTTTCAGTCCTGTACTTTTGTATTTCTTCAATACGGTGCCTGTACTTTGTGTATTTGTTCAATAAGGTGCCTATACTTTGTGTATTTGTTCAATAAAGTCCAAACGTGCTGACAAGTGCAATGAATTGTCTATACTTTATATATTCCAAATCAGCTGTCACGTCAAAAAAAGTGGACTGTATTGAACAAAATACATAAAGTATAGGACTGTATTGAACATTGATAAAGTAGAGGCCTGGAATTGAACAAAGTGCTATAGTACAAGTACCATTAGTGGCTTTAAGCCTTCCTTATATCCTTGTGTGGTTTTCTTGTGCATAAGCCTTGAGTCATCTACCCTAGTGGGATAGAGCATCCAGTAGCATCAGTGTTTGTGTGGATGATTCAAAATAGTTAGAATTGCACTAACCAGGGGATTTATTTGGATAGGTTGTAGCCGGACATAGGTGTTATCGTATGCATGAGCATAACGAGCGATTGGTGTTGCACTGAGAAGTGTAATTTCTACATCATCCAGGAGTTGTTTGTAATTAGCCAGTAATAGGGAAACAATTATTATCAAGGGAATCCTACGAGGATTGTGATATGAGGTGCCATATCTCATCTCAAATTGACCCTAATCCCCCAATTGTTTGCATTAGTCTTTTAATTCAAATATCAAATCATCACAAATAGTTTAGTTTAGGCTAGGTAATAAAGGATAATTAGTACTAGTGTCTAGTCACTGTGGATTCGACTACCCTACCTTTAGGTACTTTACTACTTGATAGACCCCATATACTTGCGGGAGAGTGTCGCACATACTTGTGCGTGCATCACGATGTCGACACTGCAGTTAGGTTATAAAGAGAAAGCTCCTATGCATTTACCTATCTTCTATCTCTATTTCCTTGGGTTCTCCGTTAGCGCCGGCGAGTGCTCGCCCATCTTTTTGCCTTCCATTCGACCTTTTAGGCATTCAATCACTAAGGTATGAATTTCTATCATCCCTAACATGGTTCTCATCGTTCAATTTTCTTACTTTGTGAATGGATAAACAATCCTATTGAGTTTTGGACTTTGAATGTTTGATGAGATGATGAATGCCTCGTGTAGTGGTCGATGGGTATGTTTGTATATATTGGCGAAACCCAATGTTTAAGGAGACACTGTGCCAAGGGCAAATTCTATACTTAGGTTATTCTCTTGGGGGGTCCAAAGGGCCCCCGAATTTTCCTAAAGAATTTGCTCCGCCCTAACCCTTTTGTATTCATCGTGATGCCTTCCATGCATGCCTATCCTTGTCGTAGTATCTCTGGGTCCTTGAATGCTCATGTGCCCCTATCTCTTTGCAGGCTGACCATAGTTCCAACCAAGATTGTCGCCCTCAACAATGAGATGGCACCTAGCACGGACCCAACCAGCTAGGGGAGTTCTTTACTGACTTATCTTTTCCTCTCACATTTCCTTTTTGTCATCCTTCTACACGGGAATCATCAAGGACTATGATCTCATTTAGTTTGGGGGTGGGGATGTGTTTCGTTTGTGACATCATTAGAGGAGTCCATGTATGTGAACCCTTATTTTGCTTTTATCTATGATGATGTCGAGTTCAACATATGTTTTTCTTACCTGTGAGCATATGAACAAATACTTCTCTATACTTGCATGCACACAGTGCACACACCTATCGCACTTATGTGAAAATGGGTTATTGCTGAGTTTATTGAGCATGTGACATGGATAAATTGGATGATGTACGTATCAAACTAGAATAATTTCACTTTGATATCAGTTTGATGCTCTAGATATTCCTTGAACTTTAAAAGAAAGACTCGAGCTTAGGGAAGTCACTTAGAAAACATGCATGATTTAGGAAATGGAATTAGGGTATAGGACCCCAATAGCCGAGTAGCACTTGAAACATAGGAGGACTCTCAGAAACTGGGGGTACAAGTGAGCTTTCATCAAGGTGACTATTAATTTATGCTTAGAAGAAAGTCGGATCCATTAGGGATGGCCTACTAATAAATACTTTGATTAAAAAAAAAGGAGAGGAGAAGAATAAAAGAAAAACCATGAAATGCGAAGCAAATAGCTTGCCTCGGGAGTACGGACTTCTATTTATTGAGAGTAGTGAAAACCTAGCTAGGGAGTTATATACTTCTAATTCCATTCCCTCTGACATGCATCTATCTTCTGATCTTTACTAAGCTCAAGCCATTGTATGTACGGAATTCCATGCTTGAGTGACTGTTCTTTATTGATAAGTACTCTGGTTTGACAATACAATATTAGAGCTTCACAATGCTCCTATTCCATAAGCATCGGAAGAAAATCCTGAATGAGTTGCCAACTTAAATTATTGTGTTGTGGGTTTCTCTTGTTCATTGCTTGAGGACAAGCAATACTTCAAGTTTAGGGGTGTGATAGCTCTCTAAAAAGAGCTATTTTAGTAGAGGTTTACTAAGTGTTTATAGTCGAAAGGTCTATTATTGAATGAATACTATCTTGTTTCGACTCTAATATGTATTACTTGACCACATTTGCTGTCTTGAGTGCTTTAATAGTGATTTACACCTGTTTGAGGTCGATGGATGCTAAAAAAAGTGAAGTTTTTATGTAATAGGTAAAATGAAGCAGTAGAGTAGTAAACATCGTGATATGCTAAAACAACATCGCGATGTTAATTTCAGCCAGAGAGCAGTTTTGGAGGAAAAATTCACATCGCGATGTTAGAAAGAAACATCGCAATGTCAAGAACATAAGGAATCTTAGACTGGGGAAAACATCGCGATGTATGATTTGGACATCGCAATGTCCTGAGCACCAAGTATAAAGAGGGCTGAGAGGCTAGGGTTTAGGATCTTTGGTCTGGGTGGCGACTAGTGCGTTGGAGCATTGATCTAGAGGGCTTTTTCCAGTATTCTGGTGCTGGGGTCTAGTCATTCATGAGGGGGAATCTTCAAACTTTAATCTTTGATGTTTATTAAACTGCTTAAATATGGATGTTTATGTGTATGATGCTATTGCTTTGAATTCGTCTTTTGTAATGGTAGCTTAAACACCCTTTCTAGGGTTGTATGGATGTTATTATGACTTGAGTTTAATATTATCTTTGCCTTTGCTTTGATATCATGTCTGTGGATGTGCTTGTGAATCTACCATGCTAACTCTTGTTGGTCAAAAGGCAACAAGTATCTTAATCCTAAAGCACATAGGCAGATGAGCTTAAGGGAGAGTAGAAACATAGGGTGGACGGAGTGACACCGCATTGGCCTCTAACTTAGGCATAAGTTTAGGAATTTTCACGGTAGTCATAGAGGTCAGCCCTGTAATGCTTCTATCATTTCTATAGACATATGGGAATTAGAGCGTGAACCTTAGAAGTAAGATCTTGTAGGTTGCACCCGGAGTACACATAAGTGTAATCTCTACCATTGTAATCCCATATCCTTAACCTTGATATTTTAGAAAGTTAAGGAGAAAACCTTAACAAGTCAAGTAACACCATACAACCCTATAGCTTTATATTTGAGAGTTTTCCCTTTGTGACCTTCATGTTTCACTCACCTCATTCTAGACTTAATTATAAATTTCACTACTTGACAAACACTTCCCTTAAGCATCTAATACATTAGTTTAGTAAACCTAGTATTTATTCCCTGAGGAATTCGACCTGGTAGTCACTGGTTTTATTACTAACAACCACATACACTTGAGTGCGGAGGCTTGAGTGCTTGCACTCATAGCTATGGTCAACACCGAATCTACAAATGATGGACTCCAAGATGAAGTTCTGATATGCCTGTTCAGTAATTTTGGCCAACGGTTCTACTTTCACTCATTTCGTGAATTTATCGATGGCGAATATCAAGAACTCGAGCAATTAGATCAGCATTGAAAATGAGCCGAGGATGTCAATCCCCCAGATTGCGAAAGGCCTAAGACTCACTATGTGGGTGAGTTGTGTAGTCAGTTGTCTCTGGATACACGAATGTAGTTGACAGGCTTCATAGTTCTGAACCAGCAGTAGTGAGTTTTTAACCAGGTCGGCCAATAATATCCTTGAGTTAGAGCTTTATGTGTAAGGGATCTCACTCCAAGATGGTTACCACAAACATCTTCATAGATCTTGATGTACACACAGGATGTGCAATGACTATCCCGTAAGTGTATGGAGTCAGTCAAGTAGTAAAGTACCCAAAGATAGGGTTATCGAATCCACATGGACTGGAATCCTAGTACAAACTATCCTTTGCTATTTAGTCGAAAGGTAATGATGGTAGTTGGAAATCTGGTTATGTGTCCTAAACAATGAACTAATACAAACAATTGGTAGTAGTGGGAATCATAGATGAAACGTGGCACCTTAGATCACAATCCTCCTTGGGTTCATTTGTTAATAATAGAATTCTAAGTATTGGCTATCCATTGATTAATTGTTGGGAGTTCTACAATTATACCATTTAGATGCCATATCTGATCTCTCGGTATGCAGATCAAACTCATTACCTACGCCTAGTTATAATCTAATTGAGAGAGATATGGATTTATGCATAAAAAGACAAGCAAGTTAAAACCCTAAGCACGTATGTGCCTCACCAAAATATAACGAGGTACATGACCATGGCTCATGCAAAATACAATCACATAAATCAAACACAGAATCACAAGAATCGTCAATAAAGGAAATGCTAATAAATAAAAGAATTCAATTAGCAAATAATCCAAGGGTTCATGTGTCTGAAGCAACACCAAAGGGGTCTAGCCTCTCTTGCTAATGGAAACCATAGCAGAGATATCAGAGAAAGACATAATTGAAAATATAGGGATTCCCTTGCTCGGTGCTTACTCCACCTTCGATCTTCTCCGAAATCGTAGCCGTCGCTCGGAACACCGGCCGAAGACTTGTCTGCCCCAAAAGTACCGAAATCTGTGTCCTCTGTGGCTTATACAGATTTTTGATTTAATTTGGCATGGGTGTGTGCACCTAATGCATGCCTGTGCCAACTCTCATGGCTCGATCTTCACACGTTTTGAAGATATAGAGGTGCAGGGCGTGTGCACTGATGCGTGTGTATTGTAATACTAATGCGCAAGTGCACAGTTTGTATCAAGTAATAAAATGGACTATAAAAGTCGGATGTCGAACCTACATGGACCGAGATACTAGTACTAACTTTTTCCTCTATTATCTAGTCAAAACAAAGATTGGTTAAGGTTTAATCTAATCTCAATTCTAATTCTAGAAAGCAAGATAAAATAGGATGTGATGAAGTCGTGAGCGCAATCAATTAGGAGAAGAGGTATCTAGGCAAGGTATCCCCCTCGAGTTCTTGTGGATAATGTTATGTATGGATTTCTAATTAATGAACATTAGTTTATGGACCAAGAATTCCTACAACGATTTATGATGATTGTTCAGATGAGCATATTTTCATATTATTTTCTTATATGTTTTTGCATGCCATTTTGATGAATTATAACCTTCTGGTACTTAAAAAGCTTCATATTTGTTAAACAGGGCATATAGAAGCAACTCCGGGAGAAAGGAAGCATTTTGAGGTAAAAAAGAGGCCGAACCAACGCTATTTTGGAGCACATACGGGGTGCATAATGCTGTATGCTACTGGCAAGAGTGAACGGCCTACACATCGACCCTCCCTAGATGGTATACACCCCGCTTTCTTGTGTCATGAGTTTGAGTGGAAAGTAAAACGAAAAGAAAATCTTGTACAAATTATTGGCTCCACAAACTTCAATTTAAGCACAAATTTTGTCGACGTGTTTGTTCCATTTTTCCATTTTTAGGTACTTTGCTCAAGTCGATTTATTTTCTTTGATCTTTGATTCTTGGGTGTACTAAGTTGAAGTCAAATTTAATATGCATTAATGGTGTTTCTAGTTCATTACTGAGCCATGACTTTTCTTTTTAAAATTATAATTATATTTTTGAGGAACTGATCTTATGAATAATTCTTCAGATGATTCAACATCTGGATCTCGTAGGTGGCTTGGAAGGAGTCTTTCTTGTGTTTGTACTAAGAGAAAAAGGCATATGAACGTATTGGCACTAATCTGACACCATTAAGGGCAAGTTTCCATCAGCCTATTGTTCGGTTGATGTCCAAGATAAAATGTGCAGATCATGAGAAGATGTGCAGATGTGCAGATGTGCAGATGTGCAGATCATGATCCGATGTGATGAGCTGATATGCTGATCCGATATGCTATGCTGATATGCCGAAGCAGATGTGCTGAGCCGATGCAGATGTGCTGAGCCGATATAAGCAATGATGTGCTGAGCCGATATAGATGTGCTGAAGCAAGATATAGATGTGCTGAAGCAAGATATAGATGTGCTGAGCCGATATAGATGTGCTGAAGCAAGATATAGATGTGCTGAGCCTATATAGATGTGCTGAAGCAGGATGTAGATGTGCTGAAGCAAGATATAGATGTGTTGAGCCGATATAGATGTGCTGAAGCAAGATATAGATGTGCCGAAGCAAGATATGCGATCAAGCAAGATGTGTTGATATGCTGAACTATCATAGTGCTGATCCCAAGGTGAAGTACCTTGGGATAATATAAGTAAGGCAAGCAAGGAACTGACTGTTGATGTCACTTAAGTCAAAAGAAAAAGGTGTCTTGGAAAACACGCCAGGATGGTAGAACTGAAAAGGTAAAAAACATCACGTGGTGTATATAGACACATATATAGAGATAGAGAGTGTGAAGCTCAAGACAGATAGCTGTGATTTCTGAAGAAGAAGATGAAGGAGAAGAGAGATTTTCTCTATTGAAGAAGAAGACAGGTGCAGCTTTGTAGTTTTACAAAGAGTTTAGTTATCTGAGTATCTGTGCTCAAATTTGAGTCTTCTTTATTAGATCTTCTTCTTGTAAAAGTTTTATCTCAAGTTAGGGCATCAACTTGAGATTTGTATGTTCTCTCTCTGTTTTAGTGGAATTTCTTGCTTGCCGGTGCCCCGTGGTTTTTTCCTCTATTTGTAGGGTTTTCCGCGTAAAATTGTTTGTGTGTTTTTCTCTACTGTGTTACTCATTTACTCCCCTGCACCTCCTTCATCACACGATTCCGCACTAACAAGTGGTATCAGAGCTATGACGAAGGAGATGGATACTGGCTCTAGTAGGATGATCAGCTTGAATGGGACTAACTATAGTCTGTGGAAAAACAAGATTAAGGATCTCCTGTTTGTAAAGGCTATGCATCTTCTGGTGTTTGCCACACAGAAGCCTAAGTCTAAGAGTGATGAGTAGTGGGAATTTTAGCATAAGCAAGTATGTGGTTTTATCAGACAATTTGTTGATGAGAATGTCTACAACCACATACAGAATGAGAATCATGCAAGGACTTTGTAGACAAAATTGGAAAATTTGTATGCTTCCAAGACCGACAACAACAAACTTTTTCTGCTGCAAAGACTAATGCGGTTGAAGTTCAAGGAAGGTAGTTCAGTACCTGATTTTTTGAATGAGTTTCAACGAATCATTAGTCAGTTATTTCGCATGGGAATCAAGTTTGAAGATGAAGTCTTGGGACTACTGTTGCTTGCTACTCTTCTAGATAGCTGAGAGACCTTTAGAATTTCTCACCTCAATTCTGCTCCCAATGGAGCTGTTTCTTTGGAGTTTGTCAAGGCAAGTGTCCTGAATGAAGAAATGAGGAGAAAATCTCAAGGTTGTTCTTCGAAGTCAGAGGTTCTTATCACAGAGAACAGGGGGAGAAACAGGTTCAAGAATGAAAGAGGCAGAGATAAAAGTAGAAGCAAGTCTAGATCAAGATTCAAGAACATGGAATGTCATCACTGTGGAAAGAAAGGGCATATCATGAAATATTGTTTTCAACTTAAGAAAGAAAACAGGCTAGCTGAGAAGCTGAAAAAGGATGATAACAAAGATGGAAATGTTGCTGCTGCTGCTACACAAAATGATATGCTTATTGTTTGTGATACCGATATGGTGAATGTAGCAAGTGATGATACCCATTGGTTGGTTGACATTGGCTCTTCTCTCCTTGTAACATCCAACAGGAGTTTCTTCACCACTTATACTCTTGGCAGTTTTGGAACGTTGAGAATGGGCAATGGCTCTTTGTCACAAGTTATTGGCATGGGAGATGTTCTGTTGAAGAATACAGATTGGCAATTATTGAAACTCAAGTAAGTTAGGCATGCTCCAGATATGCATCTGAATCTTATCTCTACAGGAAGGTTATATGATGAACGGTACTGCAGCACCTTCAGTAATGGACAATGGAGACTTACCAAAGGGTCAATGGTTATGGCGCATCAGTAGATCAAGACGCTATGAATGCAACTCGGGAAGATAAATCCATTGAGTTGTGGCATAGACGCCTTCGTCACATGAGTGAGAAAGGACTGTATTGCTTGATCAAGAGGAATCTTCTTTCAAATGTAAGGAGAGAAAAGTTAGAGAGATACATTCATTGTCTAGCTGGGAAGCAAACAAGAGTTACTTTCAAGATCAGGTCACCTTCAAGAAAGGCCCAAGCATTAGAGCTAGTTCACACAAATGTGTGTGGTCCTTTGAAAGTAAGTACTCTTGGTGGTGCACTCTATTTCGTCACATTTTGTAACACCCTATCCCGACACTCGGACAGAATGTCACACCAGCTGGGCCGGGGGTGCACCCAGCCCATAAGCTGTGTAATTTAAACCTGATGATCATGGTATTCAACTAATAAACATGATTATTAAATAAAGTATTTGAAATCTTATATATAGAATACAATCTTGCGGAAGCGTTCTACAATTTTATACATTAAGTAGGGATAGACTATCCTCTTCTGCTAAGTCAGAGCCATCTACAGGAATACTCAATCTGGTCTACCTGCACATTTCACTTGAGTGAGAATCACTATACAAGGAAATACAAAGACTGAACAATAAATTAAAACATGAATAACGGCATGCTGATTATAATCAAAACCATGGCAAAGTTCAATGAAAACATGTAGCATGCTCTTAATTTGTTCTTTAATCCTTTAAAATCAGAACGGGAATTAGTTTCCACATATGTCCTGGCTGACCGTATCATGCCAGTAGCCTTCCAGGTTGGACCGTATCAACAACCGTGGAGGTGACAAGCTATGGAAACAATCCTCGTCTGAGGGAAATAAATTCCACAAATGTCCTGGCTGACCGTATCAAGCCAGTTCCTCCCGGTAGCACCGTGGAGGTGACAAACTATGGAATTAAATCCTCATCTTCTATCATATTAGTGTCATCTACACTTCTACTCTCATATAGCGGCACCAGAGTGGAATAAACCAACTCAATATGTCTCCGGTCGAATCAACTCAACGACCGTGAGCTATAAGAGGATATAAGTATACTAGGAACCCGAAGAGTACGGGAAGGGGGTTTTTGTTTTCTGGAAAACAGAAGGATTTGAAAACAGATAGTTGCACGAGTAAAAATAGAGATCATATAAAACCACCCCTTCTCTACCTAGTACAGTACTCTCTGGCTCTATCGTAGAGCCACGTCTGGCACAGGCATATATTCGAGTATGATGCAATGCACTAATACGTTCATCAAGGCAATTTCTAACAATATACAATAATTTTCACATGATTTTCATGAACATAACTACAAACTCCGAATGAATCGGCAATTCATGCTTGAAAACTGAACGCATTTCATGAAAATCATAACGATCTCATAACATGAAATCCCAAAGATCAATTCGATCGAAATACAATAAAATATGAAAATTTACAGTTGTGTTCCCTCACCCCATTCCAAGTATAGTGTAATCACTCACCTGATGTCCTTAGCAAGCTTAAGTTTGACTCGGTCCGGCTGAAGCTCCCGCGGGACCTTTACCTTTCTCTAGAATTAATAATAGTAGCTAAGTAAATACGGAGTTCGTATTTTCCATAACCTTGTTCTATAGCTTTAGAATACGAAGATGTAAGAATACAGAAGTCGTATTCTTTCTAAACTCTATCTTAAACTCAATAAAATACGATAAACTCATTAAACTATCTAAGCTTGATCCTTAATTAAGATCTAACACATGCTTCAAAATTCATAAGAATACGGAAACCGTAATCTTAATTCTAATTAGACTCATTAGAGTACGGTAAAGATGAAATCATTTAATCCAATCATGGCATGATTTTCTCCTATCAATTATTTCATACTTTTCAAGTACATAACTAATACAAGATCCCTAACTCTCTTAACATAAATTCTTAGCATATTAGGGAATAAAATCTACCTCATCTTAAGCACATCCCAAAACATCTAACATGCTCTCTAGATGTGACTTATTGCTAAGTATGATTATGGGAATTAAATCAAACATTAATAATAGAATTTTCTACGAAAATTCGGCAGCACCTCCTCTGTTTGGGGGGGCCCCGAAATTATACAAACATACACCCATATACACAATTCGAAACATATACAATTTACACTTCACCCTACCTACAATCCATGGTATCATTGACTACTTATTTCGCTGCCCCTAAACCCCTAATAATCCATTCAAGTCTACAAGCATACAATCCCCATAATTTGATGCTTCAATTCATTTACTCAGTTCAGAGTTCCCTCTAATTAAGGGTTATAGAAAATTTGCTAAGTTCTCGATGTTCTTGAGCAAATTGTCAGCAAACACGATCTGGCCGGAGAGAAAACGACAGTGAAGGGAACGTTGGCTCACCGGTGTCTCGCTGAGCTTCGCCGAGAACAGAACCGCCCGGCCGCATCGTAGAAGCAAGGCGGCTGTGGCGGCTCTGAGGGGTTGTTCGGCGGTGGAAAGAGCTCGCAACGGCTCCGTGGCGTAGTGTGCACGGCGTAGCCGGAGCGGCCGCTTTCTCGAGCAGGCGGCGCGCTGCCAGACGACGCCAGTAGGCCGCTGACGGCGCAGGAGAAGGGGGACTAGGCGGCTGACGAGTGGCGTCCGGCCAAGTCGTCTTGCGCCAAGCACAAGGTGGCTGGAGCCGGCCGGGCCGGGGCGGGGCGTGGGCGCGGCGGCGTCTATGGCTATGGCGGCCGGTTGGGCGGCGGGCGAGGATAGCCGACAGGCGGCGTGGGTAGGGAGAGAAGGAAAGAAAGTGGAGAAGAAGAGGAGTTAGGGCATCGAATGAGGTTGAGAGAGATGAGAGAATTGATTTTCTCTCTCTCTCTCCCTCCTCTCATCCCCTAAGTATTATTATTATTATCATATAGTTAGTGTTTAAAAATAAATTCCTTATTTTATTTCAATTCTAAAACCTTTTAACTTAAAGTCACAAGCCCCTTTTAATTAAACTTATCTCTTTATTCAACATAGTCTAAGTCCACCTTAGTCTATTAATTAAATTCAATATTTAACTTATCCCTAAGTTTGTCACATGCTTGTCTATTCAAGATTATCTCCTTGATTTTATTTTTATTTTTATATTTATATTATTATTATTATTTTCAAAAAAATTCAAAGTAATTACTAGAAAAAACCAGGGTGTTACATTTCTCCCCCCCTTAAATGAATTTCGTCCCGAAATTTCCATACCTTAGTTGCTTAACAAAAATATTTGGAAATCTCTAATTACGCAAATTCACTATTCATGTAACTCATGTAGCGTACTCATGTTACTGTAGCGGCTACAGAATCCCCGGATTTTATTTTTACTATTTAAATATCTGAAATGGTCCATCAAAGCTACTGAACCTCAATTTTATTAACTCTACTAAATTTATATTCCAAGTGAATATCGATATAATACCAATATGATGTCAACTATAAATAACAAACACCAAGAAATTACAAGTTGAATATGCCCATTAACCCCATTCATTACCGTACATCAATGTTGTTCCATTAGTGAACACTACTAAACAAAAGTCACGCAACCTCTCTCTACCTTATTTCGATCAGTTACCTTTATTCCCAAGTTTAATCTTGCAAGCAACCCACCCAGTTCACCATTACTAATTGAACCTTGAATTGTAGCAAACATAGCATTAAACTCCTCTATAATATTACTTACATGATTTTTATAGTTGGGATATAATCATATTCAGCTTTGGATTTTCCAATATTAGCCTTGTAACTTGTCTCATGTATACCTGGAAAACCACATCAGCATGAACATATTTTTGACACACCAAACATGTAGACATTACTATATTTCCCAGATCTTTAGTCGTCCAATCCATATAACCCAGTGTTTCCTAGACTATTTCATCCTCAATTAAAAACCATTCCCACATTTCCTCTTGTGAGTATTCTCCACCATATCCTTTAATACTCTCTAAGATTTCAAAGGAACCCTATTAAAACTGGACTACATACTAACCTTACAAATTGGTAATTTAAAGAAAAATTTAGCAGATAAAGTAAGGAATTTCGTATACAAATGATGCTTGATTCCACATGGAAAAACAAACAAGAATCCCAGCAATTGTGATTTGTTACTTCAAGGAGGTGTTATCACGAGGCGGCTAATGCTGACAGTTATCCTGCTGCTACCCCAATGAGATAACAATGCAGTTTCCAGAAATTAAACCTCAACTTTTGGCAATCAGTTGGTTCATTCAATTAGCATCCCTCACTATTTAACCACTTACAGTGACCAAGTCCAAAAATTTTAGCGGTAGAATAGTACTCTCAATATAACTGCAAAACAATAGCAAATAACTCCATCCTCAATAGCTAACAATCATATAAAACTCTTTATAAAAGTAAGAACAATCAGCAATTTCTCCTATCCATTGTATCATGATTCTTTACTGAAAAATGGGGACACTAATTTCACGAAACTTGATTCCGTTTGTAACACAAGAGCACAAAATTTCTCATATACTAATTTGTCCATCTATGCTCATACATAGTATCTTTTCCTTGCTCGAAACCTTCGCATAAAACATTGCCCATGGACAAGATCAGAATTCTCATTTTCTTTAATACAATCAAGAACCATGTAAGTTATCAGCCAGTAATCAAATCATACAATGTATCCCAGAAGGCACCAGTATGCACAACCTTTAAAATTTCAGCTCTAATAATGGAAGTAGAGAGCGTCTATAACAAAGAACATTGCACTGATATTTACTAAACACCTTAGACTCTACATTATTATTCTACCAAATACAAAAAGCAAATTAGCATCAAGACAGATTCTTCAGGAACTGGAATCACAAAAGGTACACTTCAAGTAATTTCACATCCATGACTGAATATTTCCTGTAAGAAAATAGTTTCTTAGATTTCTACAGTAGAACCTATTGGTATTTCTTAAAGTCACATCCTAGGGATCTGGTACACCAAATTTCCTAATTCTTGTAATAAAAGTAATACTCCCAAATTTAACGATGAAGAATTATTAAATCTGAGAACACTTTGATCTCCCCAACTTCTCAGCCATAGTAAGATATCGCCAGGACCAATTCAGCAGAATAGACTCTATAGTTCCTGATTTGAATATGCCTAGTTTTAGGGTTGTCTATTCCGGAATTCTTATAAATACACTACCCAAGCATTGTATCTAAGTGACCGAAATTCCTTGTTGTAACTTAGAGACAAAGCTTCTTTAATCTTTCTTTACCTTAGTAGTGTAAAAAAAAAAAAAAAAAAAAAATGACCGCCAAAACCATTCAGTGATCCACAACATCATCCTTGAAAATTTTAATACAACAAGGTGATCTTCTTCATCAGTGTTCAACTCCATACTCAAGAATTCCTGATTTCATTGCTAAGGTATAGTTCTGACTCTTCCCTACAAACCAAGACTTAGTTATGCCCAAACTGCAGGGAAGAATATACATGTGGTATGAATTGAAAATTCCTAAGTAGTATGTGCATACATATTCTGTCTTGCATCTAAGACTTGATAACAAGTCCTGAATGGAAATATCAAGCAATTCAAGCTCTATAGTTGGAAACACACAATCCAGTAATTCACACACTATTAAGGAGATGGCATCCTAAATAATTTCCTACTAGGGTTTATCAAAACTTGCCCTTCACTCACAACAGTCATATCAAGAATGCTGCAGAAATTTTTATTTTTATTATTTTATTTTATTATTATTATTTTTTATTTATTATTATTATTATTTTTTTTTTAGTTCTTAGACCTGTTAATATTAAAGTATAATCAAAAGGGTTGTAAAAGCTCGATACTAGCGGAACTTCTGAGCATTGACAGCAGTAGAAACAACAGTAAACGTTTAATTTGACTCCATCCTAAAATCAATGTTCAAATCTCTCAGACTTGGTCATAGTCGCACCTATGGCTCTGACCATTTCTAGGTTTCCTAGGACTAAACCGGCGGCCGTTCTGATACCACTAAATGTAACACCCTATCCCGACACTGGGACAGAATGTCACACCAGATGGGCCGGGGGTGCACCCAGCCCATAAGCTGTGTAATTTAAACCTGATGATCATGGTATTCAACTAATAAACATGATTATTAAATAAAGTATTTGAAATCTTATATATAGAATACAATCTTGCGGAAGCGTTCTACAATTTTATACATTAAGTAGGGATAGACTATCCTCTTCTGCTAAGTCAGAGCCATCTCTGAGGAATACTCAATGTTCTACCTCAAGATATTTCACTTGAGTGAGAATCACTATACAAGGAAATACAAAGACTGAACAATAAATTAAAACTTGAATAACGGCATGCTGATTATAATCAAAACCATGGCAAAGTTCAATGAAAACATGTAGCATGCTCTTAATTTGTTCTTTAATCCTTTAAAATCGAGCGGGAATTAGTTTCCACATATGTCCTGGCTGACCGTATCATGCCAGTAGCCTTCCAGGTTGGACCGTATCAACAACCGTGGAGGTAACAAGCTATGGAAACAATCCTCGTCTGAGGGAAATAAATTCCACAAATGTCCTGGCTGACCGTATCAAGCCAGTTCCTCCCGGTAGCACCGTGGAGGTGACAAACTATGGAATTAAATCCTCATCTTCTATCATATTAGTGTCATCTACACTTCTACTCTCATATAGCGACACCAGAGTGGAATAAACCAACTCAATATGTCTCCAGTCGAATCAACTCAACGACCGTGAGCTATAAGAGGATATAAGTATACTAGGAACCCGAAGAGTACGGGAAGGGGGTTTTTGTTTTCTGGAAAACAGAAGGATTTGAAAACAGATAGTTGGACGAGTAAAAATAGAGATCATATAAAACCACCCCTTCTCTACCTAGTACCGTACTCTCTGGCTCTATCCCAGAGCCACGTCTGGTACAGGCATATATTCGAGTATGATGCGGCAATTTCTAACAATATACAATAATTTTCACATGCTTTTCATTAACATAACTACAAACTCCGAATGAATCGGCAACTCATGCTTGAAAACTGAACGCATTTCATGAAAATCATAACGATCTCATAACATGAAATCCCAAAGATCAATTCGATCGAAATACAATAAAATATGAAGATTTACAGTTGTGTTCCCTCACCCCATTCCAAGTATAGTGTAATCACTCACCTGATGTCCTTAGCAAGCTTAAGTTTGACTCGGTCCGGCTGAAGCTCCCGCAGGACCTTTACCTTTCCCTAGAATTAATAATAGTAGCTAAGTAAATACGGAGTTCGTATTTTCCATAACCTTGCTCTATAGCTTTAGAATATGAAGATGTAAGAATACAGAAATCGTATTCTTTCTAAACTCTATCTTAAACTCAATAAAATACGATAAACTCATTAAACTATCTAAGCTTGATCCTTAATTAAGATCTAACACATGCTTCAAAATTCATAAGAATACGGAAACCGTAATCTTAATTCTAATTAGACTCATTAGAGTACGGTAAAGATGAAATCATTTAATCCAATCATGGCATGATTTTCTCCTATCAATTATTTCATACTTTTCAAGTACATAACTAATACAAGATCCCTAACACTCTTAACATAAATTCTTAGCATATTAGGGAATAAAATCTACCTCATCTTAAGCACATCCCAAAACATCTAACATGCTCTCTAGATGTGACTTATTGCTAAGTATGATTATGGGAATTAAATCAAACATTAATAATAGAATTTTCTACGAAAATTCGGCAAAGACTCTCCTCTCGCTTGGGGCCCCGAAATTTACAAACATACACCCATATACACAATTCGAAACATATACAATTTACACTTCACCCTACCTACAATCCATGGTATCATTGACTACTTATTTCGCTGCCCCTAAACCCCTAATAATCCATTCAAGTCTACAAGCATACAATCCCCATAATTTGATGCTTCAATTCATTTACTCAGTTCAGAGTTCCCTCTAATTAAGGGTAATAGAAAATTTGCTAAGTTCTCTATGTTCTTGAGCAAATTGTCGGCAAACCAGATCTGGCCGGAGAGAAAACGACAGTGAAGGGAACGTTGGCTCACCGGTATCTCATGAGCTTCGCCGAGAAACAGACCCGGCTGGGCCGCACGTAGAGGCGGAGCAAGGCGGCAGTGGCGGCTAAATGGGTTGTTAGGCGGTGGAAAGAGCTCGCAGCGGCTCCTGGGCGGTAGCAGTGCAGCGCCGAGCGGCGTTTTCTCGAGCAGTGGCGGCGCGTGGCGGTGTATGCTGCTGGGCCGACGGCGCAGAGAAGGGGACTAGGCGGCCGACGAAAGTGGCGTCCGGCGGGCGGGTAGTCGCGCACAACAAGGCGGGGTGGAGTTGGCCGGGCCGGCAGGCGTGGGGCGGGCGACGTGCGGCTGCTGGCGGGCTATGGCGGCCGGTTGGGCGGCGGGCGAGGATAGCCGACCGGCGGCGTGGGTAGGGAGAGAAGGAAAGAAAGTGGAGAAGAAGAGGAGTTAGGGCATCGAATGAGGTTGAGAGAGATGAGAGAATTGATTTTCTCTCTCTCTCTCTCCCTCCTCTCATCCCCTAAGTATTATTATTATTATTATTATTATTATTATTATTATTATTATTATTATTATCATATAGTTAGGGTTTAAAAATAAATTCCTTATTTTATTTCATTTCTAAAACCTTTTAACTTAAAGTCACAAGCCCCTTTTAATTAAACTTATCTCTTTATTCAACATAGTCTAAGTCCACCTTAGTCTATTAATTAAATTCAATATTTAACTTATCCCTAAGTTTGTCACATGCTTGTCTATTCAAGATTATCTCCTTGATTTTATTTTTATTTTTATATTTATATTATTATTATTATTTTCAAAAAAATTCAAAGTAATTACTAGAAAAACCAAGGTGTTACACATTTATTGATGACTTCTCCAGGAAGGTATGGGTCTATGCTTTGAAGAGAAAAGACCAAGTCCTTGGTGTGTTCAAAGAATTTCATGCATCAGTTGAGAGACAGACTTGAAAGAAGTTGAAGTGCATCCGAAGTGATAATAGTGTGAATATGTAGGTCCTTTTGATGAGTACTGTAAGACTCATGGGATTAGACACTAGAAAACTCCACCAAAGACTCCTCAGTTGAATCGAGTGGCAGAAAGAATAAACATAACACTCATGGAGAGGGTTAGATATCTCCTGTCTGAGGCCAAGTTGTCCAATACGTTCTTGTGTGAAGCTCTTTATACAGCCGTGCATGTGTTCAACCTGTCTCCACGTGTATTCTTGGATGGTGATATCGCCGACAAAGCTTGGTATGGTAAGAATGTATCCTACAATCACTTACGTGTTTTTGGATGTAGGGCCTTTGTGCATGTTCCAAGAGATGAAAGATCTAAGTTGGAAGCAACGACCAAACAATGTGTGTTTGTGGGATATAGACAAGATGAATTTGGATACAGGTTGTATGATCCAATTGAGAAGAAGCTGGTTACAAGTCGGGATGTAGTGTTTGCTGAAGACCAAATGATAGAGGACATTCGTAGAGATGTCAAGGGTCCTTCACAAAGCAGTTACAAGTCGGTTGATGTGGAATCTGATGTGCCAGATCTTACTTCCGATGTGCCAGATCTTACTTCCGATATACCAGATCTTACTTCCGATATACCACATCCTACTTTCGATATTCCACATCCTACTACTGATGTGTCAGATGCAGCTTCTGAAGATGCAGACCCGATTTCAGAAGAACCTGATTTTAGAAGAATCGGAGATATGCAGGATGATAGCACTTCATCTGATGAAGTTCCACACCGCAGATCCACGAGGGAAAGATGTCCTTCTACGAGGTATCCTTCTTATGAATATGTCTTATTGATAGGTGATGGTGAACCTGAATGCTATGAAGAGGCATTGCAGGATATACATAAAGAAAGGTGGATCGAGGCGATGAAAGATGAGATGTAGTCCCTCTTTGACAACCAAACTTTTGAGCTTGTGAAGTTGCCACGAGGGAAAGGGGCACTGCAGAACAAATGGGTTTTCAGAGTGAAGCATGATGAGAACTCTTCAAACCCGAGATACAAAGCTAGGTTGGTTATAAAGTGCTTCAACCAATGAAAAGGAATTGACTTTGAGGAGATATTCTCTCCTGTTGTCAAGATGTCATCTACATGATTTGTTCTTAGCTTGGCAGCTAGTCTTAACTTGGAGATTGAGCAGATGGATGTGAAGACCGTCTTTCTCCATGGAGATCTTCAAGAGGAAATCTACATGAAGCAACCAGAGGGCTTCGTTGTTAGAAGAAAGGAAGACTATGTTTGCAAGTTAAAGAAAAAATTGTATGGATTCAAGCAAGCTCCTAGACAGTGTTACATGAAGTTTGAGGGGGAGCATGGGTAGTCCAAGACAACTTCAGATCACTGTGTTTTTATGAAGAAGCATTCAACTAATGATTTTGTCATTTTGTTGATTTATGTTGATAACATGCTCATTGTTTGCAGCAACACAACAAGAATCTCGAGTTTGAAAAGAGAGTTGAGTAAGTCTTTTGTTATAAAGGACTTGGTTGCTGCAAGTCAAATTTTAGGCTTGAAGATTACTCGTAACAGGAAGTCCAGGAGACTGTAGTTGTCACAAGAGAAGTATATTGAGAAGATACTTCAAAGATTCAATATGGACAAAGCCAATCCAGTGAGTACTCCTCTTAGACCACAGTTCAAGTTAAGCACCAAGCAAAGTCCAAAGATAGAGGTAGAAAGAAAAGCTATGGAAAAGATCCCTTATGCTTCCGCCATAGGAAGTCTGATGTATGCTATGGTTTGTACTAGACCTGACATTGCTCATTCAGTTGGAGTTGTGAGCAAGTTTGTCTCTAATCCAGGGAAGGAACATTGGGATGCAGTTAAGTGTATTCTGAGATAACTTCGTGGCACTAGCAATCTGTGCTTGTGTTTTGGAACAAAAGAGCCGTTACTTATAGCTTATACAGATTCAGACATGGCAAGAGATATTGATAAAAGAAGGGCATTGTCTGGATACTTGATGACCTATGCAGGTGGTGCTGTTACCTGGCAATCAATGCTTCAGAAATGTGTGGCCCTGTCTACCACAGAAGCTGAATTTATTGCAGCAACTGAAGCAAGCAAAGATTGTTGTGGATGAAGAAGTTCATGCAAGAACTTAATTTTGAACAAGAAAAGTATGTTTTGTATTGTGATAGTCAGAGTGTCATTCACCTTGGAAAGAATTCTACATTTCATGCAAGGTCGAAGCACATAGACGTGAGATATCACTGGATACAAGATGCATTAGAAGAAAAACAACTTGCTCTTGAAAAGATTCACACAAATGATAATGGTGTTGATATGTTGACAAAGGGTTTGTCAATTGGGAAATTTGAAGTGTGTCGCTCCATCGCAGGTATGGAGCAAAGCCGACTTTATCGGTAAGAAGTCATAATTTTATATCTTTCTCATTTGTCTTGGAGGGGGAGATTCTGATTGGTTGATGTCCAAGACAAGTTGCGCAGATCATGAGAAGATGTGCAGATGTGCAGATGTTTAGATCATGATCCAATGTGATGAGCTGATATGCTGATCTGATGTGATGAGCTAATATGCTGATCCGATATGCTATGTAGATATGCTAAAGCTGATATGCCTAAGCAGATGTGCTGAGCCAACGCAGATGTGCTGAAGCAAGATATAGATGTACTGAGCTAATATAGATGTGCTGAAGCAAGATGTGTTGAGCCGATATAGATTTGCTGAGCCGATATAGATGTGCTGAAGCAGGATGTAGATGTGCTAAAGTAAGATATAGATAAGCTGCTGAAGCAAGATGTGCGATCAAGCAAGATGTGCTGATATGCTGAACTGTCATGGTGCTGATCCCAAGGTGAAGTAGCTTGGGATAATAATAGTAAGGCAAGCAAGGAAATGATTGTTGATGTCACTCAAGTCAAAAGAGAAAGGTATCTTGGAAAACATGCCAGGATGGTAGAACTAAAAAGGTAAAAAGCATCCAGTGGTGTATATAGACACATTACATAGAGATAGAGAGTTGAAGCTCAAGAGAGATAGCTGTGATTTCTGAAGAAGAAGAGGAAGGAGAAGAGAGATTTTCTCTATTGAAGAAAAAGACAAGTAAAGCTTTGTAGTTTTACAAAGAGTTTAGTTATCTGAGTATTTGTGCTCAGATTTGAGTCTTCTTTATTAGATCTTCTTCTTGTAAAAGTTTTATCTCAAGTTAGGGCATCAACTTGAGATTTGTATGTTCTCTCTCTGTTTTAGTGGAATTTCTTGCTTGCTGGTGCCCCGTGGTTTTTCCCTCGGTTTGTAGGGTTTTCCACGTAAAATTGTTTGTGTGTTTTTCGCTACTGTGTTACTCTTTTACTCCCCTGCACCTTCTTCATCACACGCTTCCGCACTAACAAGTAGTATCAGAGCTATGGCGTAGGAGATGGATACTGGCTCGAGTAGGATGATCAGCTTGAATGGGACTAACTATGGTCTGTGGAAAAACAAGATTAAGGATCTCCTGTTTGTAAATGCTATGCATCTTCTGGTGTTTGCCACACAGAAGCCTAAGTCTAAGAGTGATGAGGAGTGGGAATTTGAGCATGAGCAAGTATGTGGTTTTATCAGACAATTTGTTGATGAGAATGTCTACAACCACATATAGAATGAGAATCATGCAAGGAATCTGTGGACAAAATTGGAAAATTTGTATGCTTCCAAGACCGACAACAACAAACTTTTTTCTGCTGCAAAGACTAATGCGGTTGAAGTTCAAGGAAGGTAGTTCAGTACCTGATTTTTTGAATGAGTTTCAAGGAATCATTAGTCAGTTATTTCGCATGGGAATCAAGTTTGCAGATGAAGTCTTGGGACTACTGTTGCTTGCTACTCTTCCAGATAGCTGAGAGACCTTTAGAATTTCTCACCTCAATTCTGCTCCCAATGGAGCTGTTTCT
Organism: Dioscorea zingiberensis; assembly: GCA_026586065.1. Taxonomy (NCBI): domain Eukaryota; kingdom Viridiplantae; phylum Streptophyta; class Magnoliopsida; order Dioscoreales; family Dioscoreaceae; genus Dioscorea; species Dioscorea zingiberensis. The sequence continues at coordinate 39,317,242 of CM048822.1, forward strand.
TTGGAGTTTGTCAAGGCAGGTGTCCTGAATGAAGAAATGAGGAGAAAATCTCAAGGTTGTTCTTCGAAGTCAGAGGTTCTTATCACAGAGAACAGGGGGAGAAACAGGTTCAAGAATGAAAGAGGCAGAGATAAAAGTAGAAGCAAGTCTAGATCAAGATTCAAGAACATGGAATGTCATCACTATGGAAAGAAAGGGCATATCATGAAATATTGTTTTCAACTTAAGAAAGAAAACAGGCTACTTGAGAGATAGAAAAAGGATGATAACAAAGATGGAAATGTTGCTGCTGATGCTGCTACATAAAATGATATGCTTATTATTTGTGATACCGATATGGTGAATGTAGCAAGTGATGATACCCATTGGTTGGTTACCAGTGGCTTTTCTCTCCATGTAACATCCAACAAGGGTTTCTTCACCACTTATACTCTTGGCAGTTTTGGAACGTTGAGAATGGGCAATGGCTCTTTGTCTCAAGTTATTGGCATGGGAGATGTTCTATTGAAGAATACAAATGGGCCATTATTGAAACTCAAGGAAGTTAGGCATGCTCCAGATATGCATCTGAATCTCATCTCTACAGGAAGGTTAGATGATGATGGGTACTGCAGCACCTTCAGTAATGGACAATGGAGACTTACCAAAGGGTCAATGGTTATGGCTCATGGTAACAAGTGTAGCGATAATCTCTATATTGTTCAAGCATCAGTAAATCAAGACTCTGTGAATGCAACTTAGGAAGATAAATCCATTGAGTTGTGGCATAGACGCCTTAGTCACATGAGTGAGAAAGGACTCTATTGCTTGATCAAGAGGAATCTTCTTTCAAATGTAAGGAGAGAAAAGTTTGAGAGATGCATTAATTGTCTGGCTGGGAAGCAAACAAGTGTTACTTTCAAGATCAGTTCACCTTCAAGGAAGGCCAAAGCATTAGAGCTAGTTCACACAGATGTGTGTGGTCCTTTGAAAGTAAGTTCTCTTGGTGGTGCACTCTATTTCGTCACATTTATTGATGACTTCTCCAGGAAGGTATGGGTCTATGCTTTAAAGAGAAAAGACCAAGTCCTTGGTGTGTTCAAAGAATTTCATGCATCAGTTTAGAGACAGACAGGAAAGAAGTTGAAGTCCATCCGAAGTGATAATAGTGGTGAATATGTAGGTTCTTTTGATGAGTACTGCAGGACTCATGGGATTAGACACCAGAAAACTCCACCAAAGACCCCTCAGTTGAATGGAGTGGCAGAATGAATGAACAGAACATTTATGGAGTGGGTTAGATGTCTCCTGTCTGAGGCCAAGATGCCCAATACGTTCTGGAGGGATGCTCTTTATACAGCTGTGCATGTATTCAACCTGTCTCCACGTGTATCCTTGGATGGTGATATCCCCAACAAAATTTGGTAATCGTAAGAATGTATCCTACAATCACTTACGTGTTTTTGAATGCAAGGCCTTTGTGCATGTTCCAAGAGATGCAAATCTAAGTTGGAAGTAAAGACCAAACAATGTGTGTTTGTGGGATATTGACAAGATGAATTTGGATACAGGTTGTATGATCCAGTTGAGAAGAAGCTGGTTAGAAGTCGGGATGTAGTGTTTGCTGAAGACCAAACGATAGAGGACATTCACAAAGATGTCAAGGGTCCTTCACAAAGCAGTTACAAGTCGGTTGATGTGGAATCTTATGTGCCAGATCTTACTTCCGATGTGCCAGATCTTACTTCCGATATACCACATCCTACTTCTGATATGCCACATCCTACTACTGATGTGTCAGATCCAACTTCTGAAGATGCAGACCTGATTTCAGAAGAACCTGATTTTAGAAGAATCGGAGATATGCAAGATGATAGCACTTCATCTGATGAAGTTCCACACCGCAGATCTACGAGGGAAAGATGTCCTTCTACGAGGTATCCTTCTCATGAATATTTCTTATTGATAGGTGATGGTGAGCATGAATGCTATGAAGAGGCATTGCAAGATATACATAAAGAAAGGTGGATCGAGGTGATGAAAGATTAGATGGAGTCCCTCTTTGACAACCAAACTTTTGAGCTTGTGAAGTTGCCACAAGGGAAAGGGGCACTGCAGAACAAATGGGTTTTCTGAGTGAAGCATGATGAGAACTCTTCAAACCCGAGATACAAAGCTAGGTTGGTTATAAAGGGCTTCAACCAACGAAAAGGAATTGACTTTGAGGAGATATTCTCTCCTGTTGTCAAGATGTCATCTACATGATTTGTTCTTAGCTTGGCAGCTAGTCTTAACTTGGAGATTGAGCAGATGGATGTGAAGACCGTCTTTCTCCATGGAGATCTTCAAGAGGAAATCTACATGAAGCAACCAGAGGGCTTCGTGGTTAGAAGAAAGGAAGACTATGTTTGCAAGTTAAAGAAAAGCTTGTATGGATTCAAGCAAGCTCCTAGACAGTGGTACAAGAAGTTTGAGTCTTTTATGGGGGAGCATGGGTACTCCTAGACAACTTCAGATCACTGTGTTTTTATGAAGAAGTTTTCAACTTATGATTTTGTCATTTTGTTGATTTATGTTGATACCATGCTCATTGTTGGCAGCAACACAACAAGAATCTCAAGTTTAAAAAGATAGTTGAGTAAGTCTTTTGCTATGAAGGACTTGGGTGCTACAAGTCAAATTTTAGGCATGAAGATTACTCGTGACAGGAAGTCTAGGAGACTGTAGTTGTTTTAAAAGAAGTATATTGAGAATATACTTCAAAGAATTAATATGGGCAAAGCTAAGCCAGTGAGTACTCCTCTTGGAGCACAGTTCAAGTTAAGCACCAAGCAAAGTCCAAAGACAGAGGTAGAAAGCAAAGCTATGGAAAAGATCCCTTATGCTTCCGCCACAGGAAGTCTGATGTTTGTTATGGTTTGTACTAGACCTGACATTGCTCATTCAGTTGGAGTTGTGAGCAGGTTTGTCTCTAATCCAGGGAAGGAACATTGGGATGCAGTTAAGTGTATTCTGAGATACCTTCGTGGCACTAGCAATCTGTGCTTGTGTTTTGGAACAAAAGAGCCGTTACTTATAGCTTATACAGATTCAAACATGGCAAGAGATATTGATAAAAGAAGGTCATTGTCTGGATACTTGATGACCTATGCAGGTGGTGCTGTTACCTGGCAATCAATGCTTCAGAAATGTGTGGCCCTGTCTACCACAGAAGCTGAATTTATTGCAGGAACTGAAGCAAGCAAAGATTGTTGTGGATGAAGAAGTTCATGCAAGAACTTAATTTTGAACAAGAAAAGTATGTTTTGTATTGTGATAGTCAGAGTGTCATTCACCTTGGAAAGAATTCTACATTTCATGCAAGGTCGAAGCACATAGACGTGAGATATCACTGGATACAGGATGCATTAGAAGAAAAACAACTTGCTCTTGAAAAGATTCACACAGATGATAATGGTGTTGATATGTTGACAAAGGGTTTGTCAATTGGGAAATTTGAAGTGTGTCGCTCCATCGCAAGTATGGAGCAAATCCGACTTCATCGGTAAGAAGTCATAATTTTATATCTTTCTCATTTGTCTTGGAGGGGGAGATTCTGTTGGGTTGATGTCCAAGACAAGATGTGCAGATCATGAGAAGATGTGCAGATGTGCAGATGTGCAGATCATGAGAAGATGTACAGATATGCAGATCAGATCCGATGTGATGAGCTGATATGCTGATCCGATGTGATGAGCTGATATGCTGACCCAATATGCTATGTAGATAAGCTGAAGCTAATATGCCGAAGCAGATGTGCTAAGCCAACGCGGATGTGCTGAAGCAAAATATAGATGTGCTGAGCTAATATAGATGTGCTGAAGCAAGATGTGTTGAGCCGATATAGATGTGCTGAAGCAAGATGTAGATGTGCTGAAGCAAGATATAGATGTGCTAAGCCGATATAGATGTGCTGAAGCAAGATGTAGATATGCTGAAGCAAGATATGCGATCAAGCAAGATGTGCTGATATGTTGAACTGTCATGGTGTTGATCCCAAGGTGAAATACCTTGGGATAATAAAAGTAAGGCAAGCAAGAAAATGACTGTTGATGTCACTCCAGTCAAAAGAAAAAGGTGCCTTGGAAAACACGCCAGGATGATTGAACTGAAAAGGTAAAAAGCATCCAGTGGTGTATATAGACACATTACATAGAGATAGAGAGTGTGAAGCTCAAGAGAGAGAGCTGTGATTTCTGAAGAAGAAGAAGACGAAGGAGAAGAGAGATTTTCTCTGTTGAAGAAGAAGACATGTGAAGCTTTGTAGTTTTACAAAGAGTTTAGTTATCTGAGTATCTGTGCTCAGGTTTGAGTCTTCTTTATTAGATCTTCGTCTTGTAAAAGTTTTATCTCAAGTTAGGGCATCAACTTGAGATTTGTATGTTCTCTCTCCATTTTAGTGGAATTTCTTGCCTGCCAATGCCCCGTGGTTTTTCCCTCGATTTGTAGGGTTTTCCACGTAAAATTGTTTGTGTGCTTTTCTCTACTGTGTTACTCTTTTACTCCCCTGCACCTCCTCCATCACACGCTTCCGCACTAACAACTATGCTGTAAACCTCTGGTAGTTTGAACTATTCAGCTTTTGACTTTTAGGTTTCCCGTTTCACTATTATCATATCCGAGCTTGTACTCTTTGAATATTTGTTATCTTTTTCAGGTCTCTCTCGAGTTTGAAGTAAAGGAGTCTCTTTGTTATTCTAATATGCTACTGAAAATATTTGAGCTCAATGTTGAACCATGAAATATTTGATTAAATTTTTTTTATAGAATGCTTTTCATTGAATCATTATTGTACTCGTTTATGTTTATCGGATGGTGAGGATTAACTACTTCATCTTGTGTAGTTTTCATTCCTCTAAGTGCTTGCAAGATAATCAAATTCTGAAGCAAATGCTTATATTTAGCCATATCCTTCTTTGCAATATAATGTATGTTAAAGTATGGCTCATATTTGTTGCGAGCACAGTGGCAAAAGAGCAGATGCCGGAGTGAGCGGAGCAAACGGAGCGGAGTGGAGCGAAGCGCAACGTAGCGGAATGAGCGGAGTGATCGACGGCATCTGCCATGCGGGGGACGTCGAATAGGGTTGGGGGTGCGGGGGCAACGCCCCCCCAGTACGGTACAGAAAAGGGCAATTTTGTAATTTCCGTACATTAGGGTTTTAGTATAAATACCTATGATGTAACCCTAATTTTTATATAGTGAAATTCCACCGTTCGCTCCCATGGATGTAGGCACATTGCCGAACCATGTTAATTCTCTTGTTTTCTTGCTTTTCTTCTTGCTTTTCCTTGCTTGTTTGATGCACAATCCTCAACAATGTACCATCACTAAAATGAATAAAAACTAAAAGTTAGGGATCTTTCTTGTTTCTATTTTAGTTTCTAAACTTGTCCGCCCTTTTTTCTTTATGTGATTCCAATTTTTGGTGCTTTTACCATCTCTTTACTTTTAGCTGTCATATGGGTTTATTGCTGACCATGTCTTGGCTATTATGTGGTTTTGATTATTTTGAATTTACAGTTTGTAAGATGGGCTTAAAAATTTTTGGTTTTGGTTTGAATATTTAACTATAATAATTCTATGTATAATGTTGACTGTTTATGTAATGCTATCTCTCGTTTACATGAAGAGATTACACATCAGTCTAGCTTCTGTTGTTCTTTTGGTTGAGAGATTGTAGAGATTAAAACACTGTATGGAGGTCTATTTCGATGCCTCTAGGCATGAGCATCAGGTATTAAGTTATTGAAAACCTGTTTAGTCACAATCTACTCATGGCAATTGTGAAACATGCAACATTCTGAATGAGATAATAAAAGCTTAAATAGGACATAAATAAAAATTTCCATTTAATGCATAATTTTAAATGGCATCATCTATTGTTTAAGATGAAGTATTAAAGTGATTAGACATGTTAACATAATATGATATTCTTTTCTTAGTATTTATTTCCTGATGTATTGGCAAATGTCAGAATATATATGATAAGCGTTCAAATGAGCATATTTACATACCATATATATACTTATTTTCATGTCAAATGTAATGATTGGTAGCCCGCCGGTACTTAAAATGCTTCATATTTTGTAAACAGGGCATAAATAGGCCACCCCGACGAAAAGGAAGCATTTATCAACACAATGAAAAACAAATGAAGATATTTTGAAGTAAACAGGGGGTGAACGGCCTTGTGAACGGCCGTTCACACCTGGGCACAAAGGCAGGCACAAAGAGAGGGTGAACGCCCTTGTGAATGGCCGTTCAACTGCCGGTTCAGAGCAAGCTGTGAGGTGAACCGACTGATAAACCGCCAGTTCACCTGCCGGTTCAGAGCAGGCTATGAGCTGAACGGACTGATGAACAGGCCGTTCACGAGGCCGTTCATCGTAACTTTTGCAGTTTCACGGGCCCAATCAAGGGCAATGTTGTAATTTTTTAGTGGAACCCTAACTCATGGGTATAAATAGTTAAGTATGAGAGTTTAGAAGAGAGGTTGGCTTGGGAGAAAGGAAGAGGAGAGATTAGGGCTGGGGGTCATCACCCCCAAATCTTGAGAATAGAGAACCATTGGAGCTGCAATCTTGGAGGTAATGGTGTTCTCTATTACCTTTGCATTGATTTGTAAGCTTTTCCTTCTTTGGTTTGAGTTCCCCATTTATGGGGAACTAATCCATTGGTACTTGGGTATGTTGAACTTTTGGATTGAGCATTAATAGCATTGAATGTTTATGATGATTTGTTGGTACCTTCTTGAATATCTAATGAATGTTATGTATTGACTGTAATTTCATTACTAGAAATTACTTGTGTGCAATACAAGGGTAGAGCTAGCGCCTCCTTGTATTAGGAACTTGCTTCATTAGAGAGTTTCATGAGTATACCGAGGAATCGGGTACTAGAAGGGCGAACGACTCTTTCATACGAATTCACCCTCATGATTCTTCCAATATACATAAATTTCCTTGAGCCTCATATCAAGTCCTAGGAGACTAGTCATCCAACCACCTTGGAAGAGGGGTTGGGTGTAATTTAGGAATCACCCCTTGAGCTTCATATCAAGTCCTACGAGACTAGTTATCCAATCACCTTGGAAGAGGGATTGAGTATAATTTAGGGACTATTGGCACAAGAAGTACCAACTTTGATTTATAAACATCTTTGCTCATCTTTAGAATTGAAATCCAAAAGGGATACATACCCAAGTATCCTCCCTTGCTATTGATTTACCCCAATCAACTCTTGATTTTTAGTTCTCACTTTCAACCCTTTTTAGTCTTTACGTTTGAAAACCAAAACCCCCAGTTTACCATTTAGACTAGGTTATTAAAGCTTGGTTTACACTTAGCAATCTCTATTCCCTGTGGTTCGACATCCGACTTCCCATAGTCAACTTTATTACTTGATCGCGACCCGTATACTTGCGGAAACCACCCATCAAGTTTTTGGCGCCGTTGCCGGGGAATAGGATTGCTAGTTAGACTAGGATTTTATTAATTTAGTCTCTTATTTTCTTGTTTGCTTTTTTTTCTTCTTCTATTTTATTTTATTTTGATCCTTTAGATACTCATTTTTCGTCTTATCTCTTCGTGCGAGGAATCGTTGCATGACCCAAAGGAACCCCAAGGGTCTACTGGAAAGAGATAGTGAAATTGATAGAACCTTTCATCGCCGTTTGAGAGGATTAGAAGGTTCGTCGCTGGATCCTTCTTCTGAAGCAGAAAACTCAGTCACAGTTGAGATTGACACTGAAACTGAAGTAGTACCCATTATGGCCGAAAGAAGGCGTACATTAGCTGACTATGAGCGATCTCAATACACCGGAGAAGAATTCAGCATCCACCCTCAGAATGTTAATATCAACACCTTTGAAATCAAGGGAAGCACAATGCATATGCTTCAAAATTCAGCTCAATTTGATGGAAGGCCAGATGAAGACCCTCATGCACACATAGCAAAGTTCCTTCAAATTTGCAGCATTTCTAAGCCAGATGGAGTCACCGATGAAGCCATTCGATTGGGACTCTTTCCATGGAGTCTACGAGGAGGGGCTTATAGTTGGCTCACATCGCTCCCATCGGGTTCCATCCGTTCTTGGGCTGACATGCTAGAGAAATTCCTGGGCCACTACTTCCCACCAAGCAAGGCCGCAAAACTCCTATCTGACATCAATGCCTTCAGGCAGAATGGGGGTAAAACATTCTCTGAAGCCTATGAAATGTTCAGGGAACTACTTCGTCGTTGCCCTCAGCATGGTTTAGATGCTTGCAGCAAGGTCCGCACCTTCTATAATGGATTAGACAATGCCAATAGAATCTTGGTGGATTGTGCTGCAGGAGGTTCATTAAGCAACAAGTACCCCGAAGAAGCGGAGAAGATTTTCGAGGACATGGCCGGGAATGAGGCCCATTGGTCCACAAGGGATAAGCAAGTTAAGCTCGTGGGATCGGTAGAAGGCCCTCCTTCTATAGACACTTTTCTTGCTGAAAAATTAGACACTCTGTCAAAACAAATTGACCGCCTTACCACGAGTGGTGCCCCTCATGTTGGTAGTAGCTCAACTCCGGTTGCCGTTATGTTTTGCACTACTTGTGTAGGAGGCCACGAGCTTTCGAATTGTCCAATCTCTTGTGCTGAGGCATCACCTATGGAGCAAGTCAAATACATGGGAAACCAACAGAGAATGCCAAACAATCAGTATCGACCACCAAACCCAATGTGGAACAACCCGGCGCTTTCATATGGGAACCCCCAAGCGGGACAATATCCACCCGGTTTGCAGCCGATGCCAAGGCCACCACAAGAAAAGAAATCCATCTTCGAAGAAACCATGTTGAAGTTCGTACAAGACACTAATGCCTCAATCAGAAATCTTCAAGCAGCGTTTCAGGGATTGGAAAACCAGGTGGGGCAATTGGCAAGGGATATCTCAACAAGGCCGCAAGGCACCCTTCCGGGAAACACGGAGGCAAACCCCCGGGAGCATTGCAAGGCCATCTCCTTGAGAAGTGGCAAGGAAGTGCAGTCATCTATTGCACCACCTCCGGCTGACAATACAATAGAGGTTGAAGAGGTTGAACCCCCAGAGAACTCAACGGGAAAGCCGACAGAGAAAGAGAAAGGGGTAGATCAAACATCCCAAAGCACCTATCAACCTCAAATTCCATATCCGGAGAGGCTCAGAAAGACAAGGAAGATGCTCAGTTCACAAAACTCATGAGCACGATTAAGCAGCTACACATCAGCCTACCGTTGGTGGAAGTACTCTCACAAATGCCAAAGTATGCTAAATTTATGAAGGAACTGGTTTCCAATAAAAGAAAACTAGAAGATGCAGGTGCTGTCACATTGAACGCTCAATGTTCTGCAATATTGCAACATGAGCTGCCCAAAAAGCTAAAGGATCCAGGGAGCTTTGTAGTCCCTTGCATACTTGGTGAAGGTGTTGTGAAAAAGGCACTAGCAGACTCAGGTGCAAGCATAAATGTAATGCCTTACAAATTGTACATGCAATTAGGGCTTGCAACCCCAAAACCAACGGGGATGACACTTCAACTAGCCGATAGATCAGTGAAAAGACCAAAGGACCTAGCTGAAGATGTGCTGATTCAGATCAATCAATTTGTATTCCAGGCTGATTTTGTCCTTCTAGATGTTGATGATAATATGGATGTCCCGATTATACTCGGTCTCCCCTTTTTGGCTACAGCTCAAGCCTTGGAAGACCACGCTCATGGAAGATTGGCACTTCGAGTAGGGGACCAAGAAGTGGTGTTCAAGCTGCCCGAAGCCATGCGACACACAATGGATCACGACGATACCTCTTATAGTGTCGATGAAGTTGACAAGATTACAACCGACTGCTTGGAGAATTTTCTACATACTGATCCAGCATTTCAATGTTTGGGGGAACTTGACGAACAACATGAAGAACTCATGAATGTTGGCACCACCTTAACTCAACCTCCAAAGCTGTCACGAAAGACAAAGTGGAAGGAGCTGAAACTCATTGCCGATGGCTATATATGGAGACAAAGAAAAAGGGTACCCTCTACTTCCTCAACTCACCCACTAAATGAGGGTGACCCTGGTATGACTTCTCAAACTTGCTCCATATATGATAATTTGGGAAAGATTCTGTTTGGTAAGTGTTTTTATGGAAATACTGATGGATGCCTCTTCACATATGACCCTCCATAGGTATGATTGAGGTACGTCAAGCTCGTGACGTTAAACAAGCGCTTCTTGGGAGGCAACCCAAGCCAAAAATTTCTTTTCAATCTTGTTTCTTTGTGTTATTTGCTTTATAGTGATAGAACTCATGAGATCTATTGACATTAAATTCCTTTGTCCGCATTTGCATTATTAGACTCATCATGCTAGATACGCACTAATGTTTTGTTCAAAATCTGGGCCTTATGAAACCAGCAAGTTTGATTTAAACAATACCTGTCTTTGTACTGGATAGTGAACGGCCGTTCACTGGCCCGTTCACATGGTGATTGGCACTGCTACAATGCTGTTCTGCAAACATTCTAAATGATTTTTTCTCAGAAGCTATTTTTGCAGGCAAACCCGAAATACCAACCTTTTGTTCAGTAAACCATGGCCCATTTCAACTTGCGCATCAGGGTTCCACTACTTCTTCCTCACCAACATTTCCAAGTTGCAGCTCCATCAACACCACCTCGTGTGGAAGGGCCATGCCCGTGCATCGAAGATGTGAGGAGGAAGACACAGTTGCTGAGCTCACCCACACATTCACTCTCTTGACCGTTCACACGGCGACAACCACACGAGCCCAAGCAACTGTAGCGCCAGTCTTGAACCCTTCGCCTAAGGCCGCACCAGCATCCGATGAGCAACTACATACGGATCATTGAGATTTATTGTTAACAGAACTCCTTTTTCGTTTGTTTATCTCCTGCACTATGTCATCTCCTTTCGAGCTATCCCTCCCCTCTCACTCTATTTTGCAGATACTCATGATGGAACACCCCAGCAAAAGCTTTCACGTCTAAACCAAATTGCAACACCATCTACCAAATATAACCGGGGAAGTTTCAGTTTGCCCTCCTCTTTGTTATTATTGCATATTACACACTTTTCAATTTAATTGTGTACATTGAGGACAATGTACGATTTTAAGTGTGGGGACGGGTAGCTCCCTTCCATTGATAAATTCATTGCAAAACTCTAAGTGTGGGGATAGGGAGCTAATTATTTGAAGCATGTTCGACATGGACCTATGATGGCACTATTAGGAAATGCAATGTTTCACTCTACTTCTTGTGCACCATTTTAGTACCCAAATTTTTTTTAGAATTCTCCTACGATACACCATGGACATCTAGAGATTATATTCATGAAATTCAAAAGCTCTAGTCATAATAGATAACCCACTACCATGTTTTGTTGACTTTAATTGCTAAGCATTATTCTCAATGGCTCCAAGAGGATTCGTGGCACTAGTTTAGCTTCTGACACTTCATAATTCAACTTAGTGGACAAGTTAGAGAAAAATAAAATAGTATGTACATAGTAGTTGAGTCATTAGAGCAATAAAGACAGTGCTCCGCTACTTGTTGTGATGAAGTAGCTTAGGGTCCTGGTATAAGCACATCTAGGTAGAGTTGTAACCCTCTAAGTACCCGGGTGTTCTGGTGCCTAAACAGCATGTGCATCCTGAAGAAAAGAGGATCTACACTCTACACTGATTTGTAGCACGGGAAAGTCGGATCTATTAGAGATGCCCTACCCGATATATATATATATATATATATAAAAGTTGAAGCCTCTCTAACTTGTCCACCGTTTTCTCAATAGAGGGGTAGTTGTCTCAAAACTTAGGGCCTCAAGGACTTTCTAGAGTCCATTGAGGGAATGCTTGTCTTGCTGAGACTCTAGAACATGGTATGTGGAGTGAAAACACTCATCTAGAGCCGCGATGACATTATACAAACTCTAGTTCCCGGTGTGAAAATAGGAGAATATACACACTTCGGTGGTGAACTTGAGGTAGAGCAAATTCATTATTATTATTGCCGGAGGTTGAACACTTATCATCTTTTTCTTACTTGTACTTTCATTGTCTTGTTTGCTTGAGGACAAGCAAATGCTTAAGTGTGGGGATATTTGATAAGTGTTCAAATGAGCATATTTACATACCATATATATACTTATTTTCATGTCAAATGTAATGATTTGTAGTCCGCCTTTACTTAAAATGCTTCATATTTTGTAAACAGGGCATAAATAGGCCACCCCGACGAAAAGGAAGCATTTATCAACAAAATGAAGAACAAACGAAGATATTTTGAAGTAAACAGGGGGTGAACGGCCTTGTGAACGGCCGTTCACACCTGGGCACAAAGGCACCCACAAAGAGAGGGTGAACGGCCTTGTGAATGGCCGTTCAACTGCATGTTCAGAGCAAGCTGTGAGGTGAACCGACTGATGAACCGCCAGTTCACCTGCGGGTCGAGGCGAGCTATGAGTCTGAGCGGGTGATGAACAGGCCGTTCACGAGGCCGTTCATCGTAACTTTTGCAGTTTCACGGGCCCAATCAAGGATTGTTGTAATTTTTTAGTGGAACCCTAATTCATGGGTATAAATAGTTAAGTATGAGAGTTTAGAAGAGAGGTTGGCTTGGGAGAAAGGAAGAGGAGAGATTAGGGCTTGGGGGTCATCACCCCCAAATCTTGAGAATAGAGAACCATTGGAGCTGCAATCTTGGAGGTAATGGTGTTCTCTATTACCTTTGCATTGATTTGTAAGCTTTCCTTCTTTAGTTTGAGTTCCCCATTTATGGGGAACTAATCCATTGGTACTTGGGTATATTGAACTTTTGGATTGAGCATTAATAGCATTGAATGTTTATGATGATTTGTTGGTACTTCTTGAATGTCTAATGAATGTTATGTATTGATTGTAATTTCATCATTAGAAATTACTTGTGTGCAATACAAGGGTAGAGCTAGCGCCTCCTTGTATTAGGAACTTGCTTCATTAGAGAGTTTCATGAGTATACCGAGGAATCGGGTACTAGAAGGGCGAACGACTCTTTCATACGAATTCACCCCCATGATTCTTCCAATATACATAAATTTCCTTGAGCCTCATATCAAGTCCTAGGAGACTAGTCATCCAACCACCTTGGAAGTGGGGCTGGGTGTAATTTAGGAATCACCCCTTGAGCTTCATATCAAGTCCTACGAGACTAGTTATCCAATCACCTTGGAAGAGGGATTGAGTATAATTTAGGGACTATTGGCACAAGAAGTGCCAACTTTGATTTATAAACATCTTTGCTCATCTTTAGAATTGAAATCCAAAAGGGATACATACCCAAGTATCCTCTCTTGCTATTGATTTACCCCAATCAACTCTCGATTTTTAGTTCTCACTTTCAACCCTTTTTAGTCTTTACGTTTGAAAACCAAAACCCCCAGTTTACCATTTAGACTAGGTTATTAAAGCTTGGTTTACACTTAGCAATCTCTATTCCCTGTGGTTCGACATCCGACTTCCCATAGTCCACTTTATTACTTGATCGCGACCCGTATACTTGCGGAAACCACCCATCAATATATGATGCAATGGTCTAAAAAATTTAAACAAATTAAACGACTTGTGTTCATTCTTTAGGTGCAATCATCATTTTGTAATATACTTATGGATGCTTTGTTGGCCTTGCTCTTTCCTTATAAACCACATTCATGGTGATAAAGTTTTTTAGCACACTTTACCCAGGCCACCAAGGCTGATGTGTGCCATCACATTCTAAAAACTCCCTAGTGGTCTGCTCGTGAGATTCACTAAGGTTTGCCACACAGTTTGTGGCTAATCAAACAATCAAGACTCGCATGGAGGCCTATCATTGTACCCAAATACCTATGTCAAATTTTGGATTCATAGAGCCTCTTTGGGAAAAATTGTAACGCCGGGCGGAGTAGCGATTATCCCGCGGGCTAGCCAGATCCAAAGACCGCAAGGAAGAACAAACCAAGAACCAAAAGAACCAGAGAAAATACTATAAAATTCTGGAAAATAATTTTATTCAAAACTCAATAATAATAAATCAACCCACAAGTTGGGTTTAATAGCATTCAAAGACTAACCTAGAAACCCTATCATCTAATCTAAATTTGCTAAAATTGACAAATCATTATTTAAAACTAAACTTATCTAAATTTAAAACTCTAGACAAATCATATAACTCCTAAAAATCGGAAATCAAATCGGGTTCAAATCTTATCCTAATTTGGCATATGAAATATTACAAAAAATATAAAAAAGACCGAAAACCCTAATTCGACGGATTAAATATTTCTAAAACTCGAAAAAAAAACTAAAACTCTCTCTAATATGACATCCCAATGTCGTGCGTGCCGCAAAGAGCTTTCCGAATTGGGGTCGAACACCCGATTTTGATATCGGTAACCAAAATTATGGCAAAAATACAGAACCACACCCAAAACTGACCCAATCTTGGAATTGACTTGATAACTTCCCGTCTTTATGTTGACCCGCCAACCCGGCACTAATATTTGACTCGAGCCTCTTGCATCAGTCACCCTATGTTGGAAAGAACTCGACCCCGAGTTCGATTGTACTTCTGTTCGTAGGTTGGATCTCAGTGCTTGATCTCAATCAAAACCCTAGAGACAAAAAGTAGGTTAGTAGTGTTGGTTAACTGGCCAAAAGGGTTTTCCTCCTATCGAGATACCAACACAACGCTAGTCCCATCATCCTCATAGATGAGCTCACCAATCTCCTCCTCGGGCTCGCCAATTTCCTCCTTGTAGTCATCGTAGATGGGCGAGATTTCCTCCTCCACATCATCGTTGAAGATGGGCAAAATCTCCTCCTCCACATCATCGTCGTGGATGGGTTGGTAGATGGGTTAGCCAAACCTCTAATCACTATGATTATGAAGTTGGACTTTCTCAGCCGAAAACTGCCCATGACAACAACGATCAAAGACGATCACCGCCAGACGCCTTAATAATTTCTTGACTTGACTTTGCAAATCTTTGATCATCAAACGTTGGGTTAACTCCGCGACTTGCCTTTGTAGATCCTTGTTTATCGCCTCTAGGGTGCTCAGGTCATGGTACTGGACTTCCTTAACCGGAACCTGTCCAACCCTACGACCATGACTACCAGTCACTGATATCGATGATGATGTTTCCCAGAAAAATAATGGGCTCAGGTACCAACTAACGGCGGGCGAGGTAGCGATTATCCGGCGGGCTAGTCGGATCCAAGGTCCGCAAGGAAGAACAAACGAAGAACAAAAAATACCAGAGAAAATACTCTGAAATTCAGGAAAATAATTTTATTCAAAACTCAATCATAATAAATCAACCCACAAGCCGGGTTAAATAGCACTCAAAAACTAACCTAGAAACTCTATCAACTTATCTAAATTTGCTAAAATTGACAAATCATTATTTAAAACTAAACATATCTAAATTTAAAACTCTAAACAAATCATATAACTCCTAAAAATTCGAGATCAAATCGAGTTCAAATCTTATCCTAATTTGGCATATGAAATATTACCAAAAATAGAAAAAGACCGAAAACATTAATTCGGCGGATTAAATAGTTCCAAAACTAAAAAAAAAAACTACAATTCTCTCTAATATGATATCCCCATGTCATGCGCGCCCCAAAGAGCTTTCCTAATTGCGGTCGAACGCCCGATTCTGATATCGGTAGCAAAGTTATGGCCAAAATATCGAACCACACCCAAAACCTACCCAATCTTGGAATTGACTCGATAACTTCCCGTCTTTACGTTGACCCATCAACCAGGCACCAACATTTGACTCGAGCCTCCTGCATCAGTCACCCCAGGTGGAAAGAACTCGACCCCCGAGTTTGACTGCA
Source organism: Dioscorea zingiberensis (assembly GCA_026586065.1). Taxonomy (NCBI): domain Eukaryota; kingdom Viridiplantae; phylum Streptophyta; class Magnoliopsida; order Dioscoreales; family Dioscoreaceae; genus Dioscorea; species Dioscorea zingiberensis. Next base: position 39,333,158 of record CM048822.1, read on the forward strand.
CTTCTGTTGGTAGGTCTGGATCTCGGTGCTTGATCTCAATCAAAACCCTAGAGACAGAAAGGAGGTTAGTAGTGTTGGTTACCGGGTCAGGAGGGTTTTCCTCCCATCGAGATACCAACAAAATGCTAGTCCCATCATCCTCATAGATGGGCTCACCAATCTACTCCTCGGGCTCCCCAATTTCCTCCTCGTAGTCATCGTAGATGGGCGAGATTTCCTCCACCACATCATCGTTAAAGATGGGAAAAATTTCCTCGTCCACATCATCGTTGAAGACGGGCGAGATCTCCTTCTCCACATCATCGTCGTAGATGGGTTGGTAGATGGGTTGGCCAAACCTCTAATCACAAAGATTATGGTGCTGGACTTCCTTAGCCGGAAACTGCCTACGACAACCACGTTCAAAGACGATCGCCACCATACGCTTGATAATTTCTTGACTTGCATCTGCAAATCTTTGATCATCAAGGGTTGGGTTAACTCCGCGACTTGCCTTTGTAGATCCTTGTTTATCGCCTCCAGGGTGCTCAAGTCACGGTACTGGACTTCCTCAGCCGGAACCTGTCCAACCCTACGACAGTGACTACCAGTCATTGATATCGATGATGACTCTTCCAAGGAAAATGATGGGCTCTCGTACCAACTGACGCAGAGCGGGGTAGCGATTATCCCGCGGGCTACCCGGATTCAAGGACTGCAAGGAAGAACAAACGAAGAACCAAAAATACCATAGAAAATACTCTGAAATTCCAGAAAATAATTTATTCAAAACTCAATAATAATAAATCAACCCACAAGCCGGGTTAAATAGCATTCAAAGACTAACCTAGAAATTCTATCATCTTATCTAAATTTGCTAAAATTGACAAATCATTATTTAAAACTAAACTTATCTAAATTTAAAACTTTAAACAAATCATAAAACTCCTAAAAATCCGAGCTCAAATTGGGTTCAAATCTTATTCTAATTTGGCATATGAAATATTACCAAAAATAGAAAAAAGACAGAAACCCTAATTCGGCGGATTAAATATTTCTAAAACTAGAAAAAAAAATAACTAAAATTCCCTCTAATATGACATCCCCATGTCATGCGCACCGCAAAAACCTTTCCGAATTGGGGTTGAACGCCCGATTGTGATATCGGTAGCAAAGTTATGGACAAAATACCGAACCACACCCAAAACCGACCCAATCCTGGAATTGACTAGATAACTTCTCGACTTTACGTTGACCTGCCAACCCAGCACCAACATTTGACGTGATCCTCCTGCATTAGTCAACCCAGGTTGGAAAGAACTCGACCCCGAGTTCGACTGTACTTCTGTTCGTAGGTCTGGATCTCGGTGCTTGATCTCAATCAAAACCCTAGAGACAGAATGTAGGTTAGTAGTGTTGGTTACCGGGCCAGGAGGGTTTTCCTCCCATCGAGATACCAACACAACGCTAGTCCTATCATCCTTATAGATGGGCTCACCAATCTCCTCCTCGGGCTCGCCAATTTCCTCCTCGTAGTCATAGTAGATGGGCGAGATTTGCTCCTCCACATTATCGTTCAAAATCTCCTCCTCCACATCATCGTTGAAGATGGGCGATATTTTCTCCTCTACATCATCGTCGTATATGGGTTGGTAGATGGGTTGGCCAAACCTCTAATCACTATGATTATGGTGTTGGACTTCCTTAGCCGGAAACGACCTACAACAACCAAGATCAAAGATGATCGCAGCCAGACGCCTTGATAATTTATTGACATGTCTCTGCAAATCTTTGATCATCAAGCGTTGGGTTAACTCCGCGACTTGCCTTTGTAGATCCTTGTTCATCACCTCCGAAGCGCTAGGTCACGGTACTAGACTTCCTCAGCTGGAACCTGTCCAATCCGACGACCATGCCTACCAGTCATTGATATCAATGATGACGCTTCCCAGGAAGATGATGGGCTCCTGTATCAACTGACGCCGGGCGGGGTAGCTATTATCCTACGCGCTAGCCGGATCCAAGGACCGCAAGGAAGAACAAACAAGGAACAAAAAGAACTAGAGAAAATACTTTTAAATTCAGGAAATAATTTTATTCAAAACTCAATAATAATAAATCAAACCACAAGCTGGGTTTAATAGCTTTCAAAGACTAACCTAAAAACTCTATCAGCTTATCTAAATTTGCTAAAATTGACAAATCAGTATTTAAAACTAAACTTATCTAAATTTAAAACTCTAAACAAATTTTATAACTCCTAATAATCCGAGATCAAATTGGGTTCAAATCTTATACTAATTTGGCATATAAAATATTACCAAAAATAGAAAAAATACCGAAACACTAATTCGGAGGATTAAATATTTCTAAAACTAGAAAAAAATAACAAAAAATCTCTCTAATATGACATCCTCATGTCATGCGCACCGCAAAGAGGTTTCCGAATTGGGGTCGAACGCCCGATTTTGATATCGGTAGAAAAGTTATGGCCAAAATACCGAACCACACCCAAAACCGACCCAATATTGGAATTGACTCAATAACTTCCCGTCTTTACGTTGACCCGCCAACCCGGCACCAACATTTGACTCGATCCTCCTGCATCAGTCAACCCAGATTGGAAAGAACTCGACCCCGAGTTCAGTTGTACTTCTGTTCGTAGGTCTGGATCTCGGTGCTTGAGCTCCATCAAAACCCTAAAGACAGAAAGTAGGTTAGTAGTGTTGGTTACCGGGTCAGGAGGGTTTTCCTCCCATCGAGATACCAACCCAACGCTAGTCCTATCATCCTCATAGATGGACTCACCAATCTCCTCCTCGGGCTCGCCAATTTCCTCCTCATAGTCATTGTAGATGTACGAGATTTCCTCCTCCACATCATCGTTAAAGATGGGCAAAATCTCCTCCTCCACATCATCGTCGTAGATGGGTTGGTAGATGGGTTGGCCAAACCTCTGATCGTATGATTATAGTGTTCTACTTCCTCAGCCAGAAACTGCCTAAGACAACCACGATCAAAGACGATCACCGCCGGACGCCTTGATAATTTCTTGACTTGCGTATGCAAATCTTTGATCATCAAACATTGGGTTAACTCTGCTACTTGCCTTTGTCGATCCTTTTTTATCGCCTCTGGGGTGCTCAGGTCACGGTACTGGACTTCCTCAGCCGGAACCTGTCCAACCCTACGACTATGACTACCAGTCATTGATATCAATGATGACTCTTCCAAGGAAGATGATGGTCTCTCGTGCCAACTGACGCCGGGCGGGATAGCGATTATCCCGCGGGCTAGCCGGATTCGAGGACCGCAATAAAGAACAAACGAAGAACCAAAAATACAAGAGAAAATACTCTGAAATTCTAAAAAATAATTTATTCAAAACTCAATAATAATAAATCAACCCACAAGCCGGGTTAAATAGCTTTCAAAGACTAACCTAGAAACTCTATCATCTTATCTAAATTTGCTAAAATTGACAAATCATTATTTAAAACTAAACTTATCTAAATTTAAAACTCTAAACAAATCATATAACTCCTAAAAATCCGAGATCAAATTGGGTTCAAATCTAATACTAATTTGGCATATGAAATATTACCAACAATAGAAAAAAGACCGAAACACTAATTCGGCGGATTAAATATTTCTAAAACTAGAAAAACAATAACAAAAATTCTCTCTAATATGACAACCTCATGTCATGCGCACCGCAAAGAGCTTTCCAAACTGGGGTCGAACGTCCGATTTTGATATCGGTAGCAAAGTTATCTCCAAAATACCGAACCACACCCAAAACCGACCCAATCTTGGAATTGACTCAATAACTTCCCGTCTTTACGTTGACACGCCAACCCGACACCAATATTTGACTCGATCCTCCTGCATCAGTCAACCCAGATTGGAAAGAACTCGACCCCGAGTTCCACAGTACTTCTATTCGTAGGTCACGATCTCGGTTCTTGATCTCAATCAAAACCCTAGAGACAGAAAGTAGGTTAGTAGTGTTGGTTACCGGGCCAGGAGGGTTTTCCTCCCATCGAGATACCAACCCAACGCTAGTCCCATCATCCTCATAGATGGACTCACCAATCTCCTCCTCGGGCTCACCAATTTCCTCCTCGTAGTCATCGTAGATGGGCGAGATTTCCTCCTCCACATCATCGTTAAAGATGGGCAAAATCTCCTCCTCCACATCATCGTCGTAGATGGGTTGGTAGATGGGTTGGCCAAACCTCTGATCGTTATGATTATGGTGTTCTACTTCCTCAGACAGAAACTGCCCAAGACAACCACGATCAAAGACGATCGTCGCCGGACGCCATGATAATTTCTTGACATGCCTATGCAAAATCTTTGATTATCAAGCATTGGGTTAACTCTGCGACTTGCCTTTGTAGATCCTTGTTTATCGCCTCGGGGGCGCTCAGGTCACGGTACTCGACTTCCTCAGCCGGAACCTGTCCAACCCTACGACTATGACTACCAGTCATTGATACCAATGATGACTCTTCCAAGGAAAATGATGGGCTCTCGTACCAACTGACGCAGAGCGGGGTAGCGATTATCCCGCGGGCTACCCGGATTCAAGGACTGCAAGGAAGAACAAACGAAGAACCAAAAATACCAAAGAAAATACTCTGAAATTCCAGAAAATAATTATTCAAAACTCAATAATAATAAATCAACCCACAAGCCTTGTTAAATAGCTTTCAAAGACTAACCTAGAAACTCTATCATCTTATCTAAATTTGCAAAAATTAACAAATCATTATTTAGAACTAAACTTATCTAAATTTAAAACTCTAAACAAATCATATAACTCCTAAAAATCCGAGATCAAATTGGGTTGAAAGCTTATTCTAATTTGGCATATAAAATATTACCAAAAATAGAAAAAAGACTGAAACCCGAATTCGGCGGATAAAATATTTCTAAAACTAGAAAAAAATAACTAAAATTCCCTCTAATATGACATCCCCATGTCATGCGCACCGCAAAGAGCTTTCCGAATTGGGGTCGAACGCCCGATTATGATATCGGTAGCAAAGTTATGGACAAAATACCGAACCACACCCAAAACCGACCCAATCCTGGAATTGACTCGATAACTTCTCGTCTTTAGGTTGACCCGCCAACCCAGCACCAACATTTTACTTGATTCTCCTGCATCAGTCAACCAAGGTTGGAAAGAACTCGACCCCGAGTTCGACTGTACTTCTGTTCGTAGGTCTGGATCTCCGTGCTTGATCTCAATCAAGACCCTAGAGACAGAAAGTAGGTTAGTAGTGTTGGTTACCGGGCAAGGAGGGTTTTCCTCCCATCGAGATACTTACACAACGCTAGTCCCATCATCCTTATAGATGGGCTCACCAATCTCCTCCTCGGGCTCGCCAATTTCCTCCTCGTAGTCATAGTAGATGGGCGAGATTTCCTCCTCCACATCATCGTTCAAAATCTCCTCCTCCACATCATCGTTGAAGATGGGTAAGATTTTCTCCTCCACGTCATCGTCGTAGATGGGTTGGTAGATGGGTTGGCCAAACCTCTAATCACTATGATTATTGTGTTGGACTTCCTTAGCCGGAAACTACCTACGACGACCACGATCAAAGATGATCGCCGCCAGACGCCTTGATAATTTATTGACATGTCTCTGCAAATCTTTGATTATCAAGCGTTGGGTTAACTCCGCGACTTGCCTTTGTAGATCCTTGTTCATCATCTCCAAGGCGCTCAAGTCACGGTACTGGACTTCCTCAGCTGGAACCTGGCCAATCCGACGACCATGCCTACCAGTCATTGATATCAATGATGACGCTTCCCAGGAAGATGATGGGCTCTTGTACCAACTGACGCCGGGCGGGGTAGCGATTATCCCGCGGGCCTGCCGAATTCAAGGACCACAAGGAAGAACAAACGAAGTACCAAAAATACCAGAGAAAATTCTCTGAAATTCCAGAAAATAATTTAGTCAAAACTCAATAATAATAAATCAACCCACAAGCCGGGTTAAATAGATTTCAAAGACTAACCTAGAAACTTTATCATCTTATCTAAATTTGTTAAAATTGACAAATCATTATTTAAAACTAAACTTATCCAAATTTAAAACTCTAAACAAATCATATAACTCCTATAAATCCGAGATCAAATTGGGTTCAAATCTTATACTAATTTTGGCATATGAAATATTACCAAAAATAGAAAAAAGGCCGAAACACTAATTCGGCGGATGAAATATTTCTAAAACTAGAAAAAAATAACAAAAATTCTCTCTAAAATGACATAGTCATGTCATGCGCACCGCAAAGAGCTTTCCGAATTAGGGTCGAACGTCCGATTTTGATTTCAGTAGCAAAGTTATGGCCAAAATACCGAACCACACCAAAAACCAACCTCAATCTTGGAATTGACTCAATAACTTCTCGTCTTTACATTGACCCGCCAACCCGGCACCAACATTTGACTCGATCCTCCTGCATCAGTCAACCTAGATTGGAAAGAACTTGACCCCGAGTTCGACTGTACTTCTGTTCGTAGGTCTGGATCTCGGTGCTTGATCTCAATCAAAACCCTAGAGACAGAAAGTAGGTTAGTATTGTTGGTTACCGGGTCGGGAGGGTTTTCCTCCCATCGAGATACCAACCCAACGCTAGTCCCATCATCCTCATAGATGGACTCACCAATCTCCTCCTCGGGCTCGCCAATTTCCTCCTCATAGTCATCGTAGATGGGCGGGATTTCCTCCACAACATCATCGTTAAAGGTGGGCAAAATCTCCTCCTCCACATCATCGTCGTAGATGGGTTGGTAGATGGGTTGGCCAAGCCTCTGATTGTTATAATTATGGTGTTCTACTTCCTCAGCCAGAAACTGCCCAAGACAACCACGATCAAAGACGATCGCCGCCGGACGCCTTGATAATTTCTTGACTTGCCTATACAAACTTTGATCATCAAGCATTGGGTTAACTCTGTGACTTGCCCTTGTCGATCGTTGTTTATCGCCTCTGGGGTGCTCAGGTCACGGAACTGGACTTCCTCAGCCGGAACCTGTCAAACCCTACGACTATGACTACCAGTCATTGATATCAATGATGACTCTTCCAAGGAAGATGATGGTCTCTAGTACCAACTGACGCCGAGCTGGTAGCTATTATCCCAGCGGGCTGGCAGATTCAAGGACTGCAAGGAAGAACAAATGAAGAACCAAAAATACCAAAGAAAATACTCTGAAATTCCAGAAAATAATTATTCAAAACTCAATAATAATAAATCAACCCACAACCCGGGTTAAATAGCCATCAAAGACTAACCTTGAAACTCTATCATCTTATCTAAATTTACTAAAATTGACAAATTATTATTTAAAACTAAACTTATCTAAATTTAAAACTCTAAACAAATCATATAACTCGTAAAAATCCGAGATCAAATTTGGTTCAAATCTTATTCTAATTTGGCATATGAAATATTACCAAAAATAGAAAAAAGACCGAAACCCGAATTCGGCGGATTAAATATTTCTAAAACTAGAAAACAATAACTAAAATTCCCTCTAATATGACATCCCCATGTCATGCGCACCGCAAAGAGCTTTCCGAATTGGTGTCGAACGCCCGATTATGATATCGGTAGCAAAGTTATGGACAAAATACCGAACCACACCCAAAACCGACTCAATCCTGGAATTGACTAGATAACTTCTCGACTTTACGTTGACCCGCCAAACCAGCACCAACATTTGACTTGATCATCCTGCATCAGTCAACCAAGGTTGGAAAGAACTCGACCCCGAGTTCGACTGTACTTTTGTTCGTAGGTCTGGTTCTCGGTGCTTGATCTCAATCAAGACCCTAGAGACAGAAAGTAGGTTAGTAGTGTTGGTTACTGGGCCAGGAGGGTTTTCCTCCCATCGAGATACCAACACAACGCTAGTCCCATCATCCATATAGATGGGCTCACCAATCTCCTCCTCGGGCTCGCCAATTTCCTCCTCGTAGTCATAGTAGATGGGCGAGATTTCCTCCTCCACATCATCGTTGAAGATGGGCGAGATTTTCTCCTCCAGATCATCGTCGTAGATGGGTTGGTAGATGGGTTGGCCAAACCTCTAATCACTATGATTATGGTGTTGGACTTCCTTAGCCGGAAACTACCTACGACAATCACGATCAAAGATGATCGCCGCCAGACGCCTTGATAATTTATTGACATGTCTCTACAAATCTTTGATCATCAAGCGTTGGGTTAACTCCGTGACTTGCCTTTGTAGATCCTTGTTCATCATCTCCAAGGCGCTCAGGTCACGGTACTGGACTTCCTCAGCTGGAACCTGTCCAATCCAACGACCATGCCTACCAGTCATTGATATCAATGATGACGCTTCCCAGGAAGATGATGGGCTCTTGTACCAACTGACGCCGGGCGGGGTAGCTATTATCCTACAGGCTAGCCGGATTCAAGGACCGCAAGGAAGAACAAACAAAGAACAATAAAACTAGAGAAAATACTCTTAAATTCAGGAAATAATTTTATTCAAAACTCAATAATAATAAATCAACCCACAAGCTAGGTTTAATAGCTTTCAAAGACTAACCTAGAAACCTATCATCTTATCTAAATTTGCTAAAATTGACAAATCATTTTTTAAAACTAAACTTATCTAAATTTAAAACTCTAAACAAATCAGATAACTTCTAAAAATCCGAGATCAAATCGGGTTTAAATCTTATCCTAATTTGGCATATGAAATATTACTTAAAATAGAAAAATGACCAAAAACACTAATTTGGCGGATTAAATATTTCTAAAACTAGAAAAAAATAACTGAAATTTTCTCTAATTTGACATCCCCATGTCGTGCGCACCGCAAAGAGCTTTCCGAATTGGAGTCGAACGCACGATTCTGATTTTGATAGCCAAAATTATGGCCAAAATACGAATGACACCCAAAACCGACCCAATCTTGAAATTGACTCGATAACTTCCTGTCTTTACGTTGACCCGCCAATAGACTCGAGTCTCCTGCATCAGTCACCCCAGGTTCGAAAGAACTCAACCCCGAGTTTGACTGTACCTCTGTTGGTAGGTCTGGATCTCGGTGCTTGATCTCAATCAAAACCCTAGAGACAAAAAGTAGGTTAGTAGTGTTGGTTACCGGGCCAGGAGGTCTTTCCTCCCATCGAGATACCAACACAACGCTAGTCCCATCATCCTCATAGATGGGATCACTAATCTCCTCCTCGGGTTCGCCAATTTCCTCATCGTAGTCATCGTAGATGGGCAAGATCTCCTCCTCCACATCATCGTTGAAGATGGGCGAAATCTCCTCCTCCACATCATCGTGGAAGATGGGTGAGATCTCCTCCTCCATATCATCATCGTAGATGGGTTGGTAGATGGGTTGGCCAAACTTCTAATCACTATGATTATGGTGCTGGACTTCCTCAGCTGGAAATTGCCCACGACAACCACGATTAAAGACGATTGCCGCCAGACGACTTGATAATTTCTTGACTTGCCTCTGCAAATCTTTGATCATCAAGCGTTGGGTTAACTCCGCGACTTGCCTTTGTAGATCCTTGTTTATCGCCTCCAGAGCACTCAGGTCACAGTACTGGACTTCCCCAGCCGGAACCTGTCCAACCCTACAACCATGACTACCAGTCATTGATATCGATGATGACGTTTCCCAGGAAGATGATGGGCTCTGGTACCAACTGACACCGGGCGGGGTAGCGATTATCCCGCGGGCTAGCCGGATCCAAGGACCGCAAGGAAGAACAAACGAAGAACCAAAATAACCAGAGAAAATACTCTGAAATTCAGGAAAATAATTTTATTCAAAACTCAATAATAATAAATCAACCCACAAGTTGGGTTTAATAGCTTTCAAAGACTAACCTAGAAACCCTATCATCTTATCTAAATTTGCTAAAATTGATAAATCATTATTTAAAACTAAACTTATCTAAATTTAAAACTCTAAACAAATCAGATAACTTCTAAAAATCCGAGATCAAATCGGGTTCAAATCTTATCTTAATTTGGCATATGAAATATTACCAAAAATAGAAAAAAGACCGAAAACACTAATTCGGCGGATTAAATATTTCTAAAACTAGGAAAAAAAAACTAAAATTCTCTCTAATATGACATCCCCATGTCGTGTGTGCCTTAAGAGCTTTCCGAATTGGAGTCGAACGTCCGATTCTGATATCGGTAGCCAAAATTATGGCCAAAACACCGAACCACACCCAAAACCGACCCAAACTTGGAATTAACTGGATAACTTCCCGTCTTTACGTTGACCTGCCAACCCGGTACCAATATTTGATTCGAGCCTCTTGCATCAAATTGCCTTTATACTACATGCGGATATCAAGGACATAGATGCTTTACCATGCATCTAGACCTCTCAGATGAATCAATTTCTAGGTTTGTATCTAGGTGATCAGACTATCAATTTATTGAGGTCTTGGTTGACGGGGTTCAGTAATGTTGGCTTTTGAATGTGTTTCTATACATAATAACCAACTTGTATTAGGTTTTTCAAAACTTCCTGAATTTTACAGGATGCTCTAAGAGCTCTTTGGTCTCCCACATTCCTAGATTTAAGAACTCATCATTCTCATATCTGATCAGTGGAAGAAATTGGGCTGGCAGGGCAGGGACCCATCAACTGACTTCAGGTGAAGATTTGTACTGATATATCATAGTGTTGCTGCACCTTCCTGATTTCTTTTTGTCATCTAATTCAATTGATTTGCTGGTTCAGTAGTGTGCTGGATTTATTTCATTGGAGAACCTGCTCTTCTTTGCAAAAATTTTTAGTGAGAGTCCAAATTTTTGTTTCATTTTTTTAGGTGTGCACTATTGCTTCCAGTTGGACTTTTTGATCTGTCATCTGCAGACTGATATTTTCGTTCATTTCGACCTGTTTTTTGGATTGTGATGTTGTTTGCTGGCTTCCTTTTGAAAGCTGCTGAACAAGCAGGGTGGAAAGCGTTCTGATTGGGAATACCCATTTGAAGTTGCTGGTGTGAATATGACATTCATGATCATGCAAATGCTAGATCTGGAATCTTGTAAGGATTCTTCCCCTCTACAATCAATTTGAACTAATTCTTGCCTTGATGAAAACTGATAAGTGAGTGAAACAAAGACACCCATGCATCTGTTTGGTGATGGTTCAATCTCAAATTCAAAAATATCCAGAGAGAGCCATATTGGAATCTTGATCGGACTACTCCTAACATCAGCTTTTCACATTTCCTTAATTCACTTGTCATAATGGGAATTATTCACATTCAGGGCCTAATAACAATTGATTTATTAATAATGGACGGTTTATCTTCAGCTAAGCCAAAGACATTTATCAGAACAATCTTCATCCAAATGCTGTCAGGTGAGTCTGTAAATTGGGATATACTTCTCTGGCAATCATGTGAATGAATTGGGTTTCCGTTGAAAAAGTTAGCAAATGTCCTAATCTTCAAAACACTGATTTGTTCTCAGAGTACGAATGGGCCTTTGATCTACTTTACTGTGTCGCATTCATGGTGATGGACAAGCAATGGCTGGATAGGAATGCCTCTTACATGGAATTTAATGTAAGATTAAGCCTTAATTAGCTTCTCTTACTAATAGGTGGTAGCTTCTGGGGTTCAAAATCGGGTTACATTTTGCAGGAAGTTCTTAGATGTACCAGAATACAATTAGAGAGGGAACTTCTATTGGATGATGTGATGAGGATAGAAGACAAGCCATCTTACAACCTCCTCTCCCAGTGATGGCGATTGTAATGTATTGAGAGTCTCAATGATCTCATCCAAGTGTACAGCTCGTTTACCCTCTCTCATTCTTCCCACTTCTCATTCGGATCTTTTTGTAACTGATTCAACAGCTGCATTCTGAGTTTTTTAGATTAAGAGCAATGCTTATATACTTTCTCAAACTCAATTCCTGTCAAGCCAACACTTTTGGTTCAGTTTGCAAAACAATGTTTTCAAAATTCACAGCAGTGCTATCAAAATGTATTTACATTTGAAACCAGCATTTTACTATTAATTTATGGAATCCACATGAATCAAACTATTTACAGAAACCTCCTAATGCATCATCTTTTTCAGGATGAATGGTGTTTAGTCAGAAGATTGACATCTTAACATCCTGTCACAATGATTGTCTCCATTGTCAATGACATAACTTGAACCTGGGATCTTCTTTAATCCTCCCTGCTTCATCACCCTCCGCAACCTGAGGACATCTCCCCATCTCCTAGACTCTGCATAAATATTTGACAGAACTACATAAACACCATGATTCCTTGGCTCCAGTTTGAGAATCTCTTTCACCACTCTCTCAGCAATCTCAACATTCCTGTGGTTCTTGCATGCTGTCAGCAATGCTCCCAAAACCACAACATCTGCTCTCCATTTCATACCTTTAACAAGCTCTTCGGCCTCTGCCAGTCTACCACTCCGCCCAAGAAGATCAACCATGCACCCATAGTGCTCCAACTTTGGCTCAATGCCATACTTCACCTTCATCAAATGAAAAACCCGGCGACCATCCTCAACCAAACCAGCATGGCAACAAGCTGATAGAACACCAACAAAAGTCACATCATTCGGTGGAATGCCTTGCTCTTCCTGCTCTAGGAAGAGCTCAAGCGCATCACTGGCATGTCCGTGGTGCGCCAACCCACAGATCATGGCATTCCAAGTAACAGTGTTCTTATCCGGTATTTCAACAAACAGTTTCCGCGCAACAGAAACTTCGCCATTCTTAGAATACATATCAAGCAAAGCAGTGCCTAGTATCACTCCCACTTCAATCCCCTTCTCTTTGATGAAGGAATGTATTCGCCTGCCGAGATCCAGTCCACCAACTCGAGCACAAGCAGAGAGCACGGAGGCCAGCGTCGCATCGCAAGGCTCGACTCCAGCATGCATCATCTCATCGAACAATGAAATGGCTTCACTGGAGCAGGAGTTCTGCGCGTACCCGCAAACCATAGTCGTCCAGACAATAACGTTTCTCTTAGGAAGTTCGTCGAACAGGTTGCGTGCAGCTGCGATTAGGCCACAGGAAGTATAGCTTCGCATCAGTCCGTTGACGATGTAGAGGTCGGAATGGAGGCCGTGCTTCAAGACATGGGAATGGATCTGCGTGGAGGTCGGCAAGGAGCGGAGATTGGCCGAGGCCTTGAGAACGAACGGGAAGGTGTGCTTGCCAGGGGGTACGCCGAGGCGGTGCATTTGGGAGTAGATGCCAAGGGCAGAGGAGGGCGTTGGTGTGTCAGCAAGGGCGCGGATGATGGTGTTCCACATGAAGGAGTTGGGGCGAGGAGTGTGGGAGAAGAGGGCGAAGGCGTGGGCGAAGTCGCCTGAGGGATGGAGCGCGGCGAAGGAGAGGATGCGGCTGGCGGCGTAGTTGTCAGAGAGGATGCGGCCGGAGACAACCATGAGAGCGTGGACTTGCTTGAGTTCGCGCATGGAGGAACAACAATCGGCGAGTAGCGAGAGAGGAGGGATCGTCGCCATAGTTGATGCCGGAGCTCATCAGCCACCGTTTCATCGGGACGAGGAAATTGCCATTAGCTGTAATAACGTGGGTATTTCAACCGGAGACGTTCCCCACCATAATTATTTTAATAGATTTTTTAATCACTTGCTTCTCACTTTTTTTTTAAGTTTTAAAATTAATTGAGGCATATTTAATTATTATTCTAAAAATTTGATTTTAATATTTAAAAATCGGTCAAGATCGATGATCATTTTTCTTCTTTTGCTCCACGAGATTGAGGTCTTCTATAGAGATCAGTCTTCACGAATCATACCTCGCTCTGAAAAGGAACAGAATCGTGGGAGAAAAGAGATCCGAGCGCTCGTGCTCAAGGGGAGCATCCAACGATCAAGTCATTACTTATAAAAGAGAGAGAGAGATAGAGAGAGAGAGAGAGCTCAGAGAGATACCAAAATTCTGATTGGATTTCAGAATAGGTATCAGAATGCAAGAATTGCAAAATCCCCTCTCAATGGGATGATGACTTCCTTTTATGCTCTTTTGAGTCTAATTTGCTAATTCTTTAGAGCCCTTCGGAGTTCATACTGCTCTGTTGGATGACCATGTAGTAACCCCCCACACACACACTCTCTCCAAGTCGGGGAGTTCGGTCATCGTTGGGGCATGATCGAACCATAAGGATGTCTTCGGTCAGCCGACTATAGGCTGATTTTTGGGGGGGACAAAACGGAGCTGATAGGGCTATCGCTTCATAGTGATATCAATCGACGGGGTACAACTTCCGATGGACAAGGCATTTCAAATTTCGAAGTGTCTTCAGCTAAAAAGTAATTGTAGGAGTTGGTTAAGAAGTTCATGGACACGACTTTATCAAATAATCTCGAAGTGTGCCAGATATGCTTGCCTATGTGTCTCTTATTTGTTAATGCTTTCGTTCGGCGAGTCATTAGGGCAGTAGGATTCCACCTAATTATCCCTAAGGAAGCACCTTTGTGGGTACTACCTATAAATAGGCATGTAGAGTGCTGGGGTTTTACTTTCGTAATCATTGTTTTTACCTTTATCGCCACTTAGGTAATCCTTTAACCTTTCACTGAGCGATTTATCTTCGTCCCCTCAAAGTGAGGTAATGGAAGTCCTTCCCTAGCATCTAGAGAGTAGCCCATCAAAGTTGAGTTAGTAGCCAATACCTTGAACTTCCCTGAACTCATCCAAGTAGGTGACGACTTTGCATTATTGTCTCCTTTTTAGGGTTAGGCTTCCAAATTATACGGAGTGTGCTTGTTCTCCTCAACCTGAAGACTTAACTTTTTGTGTAGATTCATTCTAGGTCGGCCTTCGACTTCCTCTTCCTCCTTTGTTTTGTGAATCTTATCTTTTCATAACCTAACTCCTGTGCAACTGGTCCCGAACTCATAGAGGATTTTATGTGGGTTCGTTATCCAAATCCTCTTATTCGCCCTCGAGCCATCTTTCTATTGGTTTTGTCTTCTCTTCGTTTTGAAGAAGCACCCTAATTTCAGGAACACATACTATTTTGCTATCAGATCCCACAGATCATTCTTAGGGAAATCCCCGTCTTTTATCCATAATTGGAAGACATGGTTCTTCTTCATCTCCTATGAATTTGGGTCGACATTCCCAACCTCCTGGGATCCCCCAAACACCAATATAGCTTTTAGGGCAGAGATGTCATCTGTAGAGAAGGAACTGTAATAATACAGCCAAAGACCTATATGTAGAAGTTTTAAATTATAAGGATTAAATGTGATTTTATGGGGACTTTATGGTAATGAAATATTGGGTCGTGGACTAAATCAAAATTTTGCAAAATTACAACATCCACAAAGAATTTCTCCATCTTTCCTGAGGCTTCTATAGTTTTCTATGATTTCTTTTAAAGTCATCTGAAATCTCTCTCTCGTCATTTTCTCTCATTGACGAATCGCTTCTTTTAATCTGTCTCTTTAGTTTCTAAATTGTTAGCTCTCTAAATAGGGCTATCTTATAGTACTTTTATTAATAGTTTAGATCCAAAAATGATCTTTTATGATTAATTTTTTCTATGTTTTGGCTCTATTATTTTTATGAAGTGCAACTTGGGTTGTTCTACTTGTTTTAGTTCATTTCCACCATGAATTGTAGGTTTTCTGGCACTAATTCAAGTGTAGTTTACTGCATTATGTGAGAGGAACTTTGAAGCTAAGTACCACTCGGGAAGACTAGTTCTCACCACTTTGAAGAGCAACTTGAAAGGTGGCATCTTATTGCCAAGGCATTGCATCATGACGCCAAGCATTATTGCGAGGCTGAGACTTCGCATTGTGATACCAATCCCTTGGCATTGCAACGCCAAGTCGTGGGCCTATAAAAATAGGTCAATTTTTAGGGTTTTGCATCTTTGCTTAGAGGTGGAGTTCAACCTTAGGGTTTCAATCCGGAGAGTCCGACGCTATTCCAACAGAGGAGAAAGCTCAACCAAAGGGATAAGGCTTGCTTTTACTTCCTAGATTCTTAGTTTTATCCTCTTTGTATTCATATTCATGGATTCTATGTTTGGATACATTAATATTTTTTTGTTGAACTCCATGTTTCGTGGCTATCTTCTTAATCTAAGGTTGTATGACCTTACTAACATGTTAATCTATAATAATCCTTGATTTATATGGATTTCTTGCTATTTGGATGTGCTTGTGTCATGATCTTTGTTAAATCATGCATCAAAAGGTGATGACAAATCATTAGCTTTACTTTCATGCAAATGATTGTATGGATTGGTCATGCATTGCAAGGTGGAAGTTTGGTTAGACCGAAAATCTGTGCATAAACATATGTCGTAGTTGCCCCATGGTCAGGGTATAGCAAGTAGGGTTATATAGCGTCTCACTCTACCTATAGATGTCTTCTGGGTGTATTCACCGAGACATCGGGAATCATCATCAATGACTTGCATTGAAGTCCCCCCAGCATACCACTGAATTGCCCTTGTTCACTAGCATAACAATCATATATAAATCATAGATGAAAAATCTATAACATGTCAAGAAGACATGCAACCCTAGTACCTCATTATTGTGCTTTTTACCATAATCTTCGTTAACAGTTATTGCTTTCTAGGATTAGATTAGTTTAGTAAAACTCCTAATTTGGTTTGATTTAATGAACCAAGGTTTTAGAGTTGGCTAGTACTATTAGCTCTCAAAAGAGAGCTATTTTAGAGGGTAATTTCTCACTTATCTGGGACCAAAATGTATGGTTTCGAGTTTTAGTTAGATTGTTTTGCTCCTAACATGCATCATTTAGCTAAATTGGTTGTCTTATGTGATTTAGTTGTGTTATGTATCAGGTGAACTTAAGCAGCAAAGGGCTATTATCTCTATGTTATATTGGAGCATCGCGATGTTTGAGTAGACAAGCGACACCAACTCAGCTGGGTGACAGTATCGCGGTGTATATAACAAGTATCATGATGTTTTGAGAAGACAGAAGATCAAATTCCCAATTGGTATCAGTATTGCGATGTTCATTGGGAGCATCGCGATGTTTGGGTGAAGACAGGAAGCTGAAATTCTATGGAAAAACAATATTGCGATGTTCAACAGGTACACCATGATGTTAAGGAAGAGGGGCTTCTTAGGAAAACATGGCAACATCGCGATGCGCGCAGATCGCATCATGATGCTTTTGGGGGAGCACCCAGAGTTAGTGAGTGTAACACCCTATACCAACACAGGGACAGAATGTCACACCAAATTTGGTCGGGAATACACCCAGCCCATAAGCTGTGTAATGTAAAATTTATAACAACAATAATTAAACTAATAAACATGATTATTAAATACAATAATTAAAATCTTATACAAAGTTTACAATTCTTGCGGGAGCATTCTAAAATTCTAGTTATCACATGAGAACAAACTATCCTCTTCAGCTAAGTCAGAGCCATCTACAGGAACACTCAATCACGACTACCTGCACATTCCACTTGAGTGAGAATCACTATACAAGATATAACTATAATATCAAATAAAAGAGTATCGAAATAATGCTAATCATATGCATTATATCTCAATCAATTAACATGCTAAAAGCATAAGAAACTTGGATAAATCCAAAACATAAAAAGCTCAATGTCAACACATGAATATAAACATGATCCTACAATTATTTTAGCAATACAATCATTTCCCTAGCCTCCAGGTGTGGCAACACACAATTGTGGCAATGGGGTTTAATAACATATCAACTTAATGTGAAATCATGATCTCAATGTCAAGAAATCTGGTCTCTACGGACTGTGCTCTCACACAATCGTAGGTTTGATCTGATAAATTGGCCTCTACGAACTGTGCTCCGACAAAAACGTAGGTCTTATTTGATAGTCGATCTCTACGAACTATGCTCCCACAGAATCATAGGTCTAATCTGGTAACCGGCCTCTACGAACTGTGCTCCCACAGAAACGTAGGTCTGATCTGGTAGCCAATCTCTACGAACTGTGCTCCCACAGAATCGTAGGTCTAAACTGGTGGCCGTCTCTTTCCCCGGTAAGACACCAGATGAGTCCCGGGCGGAACGTATCTCTGTCCCCAGTGACCCTGTGGTATAAACTAGCTTAACTTAATTAAAGTGCACGTTCTTCAATATTTCTAATAACTCTTTGTCTTATTCAAAGTTCTCATTCTTTATTTCCTCTATCCACATATATTTTCATTTACAATACATGAATAAAACAATCAAAACGCAAGTATTATGATCATAGTATCAACCAGCAGCATTGCACAAAAACTCGATACACGCTCGATGGAAAACCATATAAACAAGCCATTGATTAAACTCGATTATAAAATATCCCAGTATAGTGAAATCACTCACCTTAGGTCCTTACTAGCTTAAGTGTGACTAGGTCCACACGAAGTTTCTGGGTCGTTCTTCCTTTTTCCTAGTAATCATATTACGGAAATTGTGAATATGGGAACCGTATTCTTAACTGGTACTCTACTTAAACTCGATAGAATACGATATACTTGTTAAACTATCTATACATTCATAGTTAAGATCTAATACATATTTCAATAATTCATAAGAATACAAGAACCATATTCTTATTTTATACTCTAATTAAATTCGTTAGAGTACGATGAGTTCATAAATCTAAGTAAAGTTTAATTTCTCTTAACTTGAAATTTGTATCACCAATAATTTAACAATACGAATTATCAAATTTAAGATGCTTAACTTTTCTTCAATTTAATCTAAACTTGGGAATTATAGCATGCTTCTAAAGAGTGATTAAGTGTCAATTATGATCTTCGTATTTCTATAAAACTAAAATACGAACTTGTTCAATAAGAAACCTGAATTGTAAAAGCTTAAAATGTGCCCCTTACATGAAATGAACGCACCGAAATTTTTACGAATAAATTAATTAATTTTGTTAATAATTATGAGATTAATTAGTACGAAAAATGAATTGATTATTTTTAAACCCAATTAAGGGGAAAATCGGGAAATTATAAATCTAAAATACTAATTCCGGTTAATTGTTTGGGAAATTTATTAAGTGTTAAATTAATTCAGATTAATTAGGTGGAAAATATAGGACAGATGTTCGAACCCCGATAAAGTAGATCTGACATGAGATTCCCGAATCTAGGTCGATGAAATTATTGATAAGATAATATTATTAAATAGTGATGTGAAGGAAAGTTAAAAGATAATCTTAATTATTAAACCCTTTTTAGAAGACAGGTTAGTTTAATGGGGGTTTAAAGATAAGAATTATGAGTGATTAAAGTATAATTTAATTTAAATATTATTTAGTTAAAAATCTGTTAATGTGTAATATATATATATATATATATATATATATATATATATATATATATATATATATATATATATATATATATATGATAAAAGGGAGAGAGAGAGAGAGAACATTTTCTCTCATTCTTCTCTCTTTCTCTCTCGACCAAGAACAAAGAGGCCATTCTTGCCCTAATCTAACTCATGCCCCTGGACTCCGGCGAGGCCGACAGCCACCAGCCCACCCTCCTCCCTACGAACCCGGCGGCGGCCAGCCGCCCTAGGCCTCGTGTTGTTGCGTCTCCGTGCAGTCGGCAGCCACTCCGCCTATAGCCGCGCCCCCGCGAGCTCTCCCCGTCGCCGCGCGTCCTCTGCTCACGACGCCCCGCCGGCGAGCCGTCGTCGCTCGGCCGAGATCCGCCCTTAGCCTTCCTGCACGCGCACCGGCAACCCTAGCTCCGGCGTTGCCCCATCAACTTTCTCGCGCCGCCCGTAAGTCTTCCAGTCGCTAGCCAACCATTCCTCTCCGGCGACCTACCCGACAGCTCATGTTTTCCCCTTCTTCCGGCAAGGAATACCGATGAAACGATCGTTCCCTCTCTTGCGATAGTGAGCACCAAAATTTGGGGAAACTTCATTATTAGACTACTAGACTTTGCATGAACATAAATTAAAATACATGATCTTGAATGGGAGGAAATTAGGGGAAAGATGGGGCCAAGAATGCTCTAAAAAAATTTCATTCTATGTTATGGATGTGTTAATTAGATTAATGAGTGTATGTTTGCATCCATTCGGGGCCCTATAATGAGGGGAGTTGCCGCCGAAAATTCATAAAAATCTATAGGAATTAAGAGTCATTAATCCATAGTTTCATGCTCCCATATTTAGCCAATTATTCTCATTTTATATTTTAATGCTAGTTAGCAAGTTAATGAGGTGATAAAATTAGCATAAGTAAGGGATTGATAGAAGCATGAAAGAAATACAAGCATGATTCGTATCTTTCATACCTTAGAAGCATGAGTTAGATCTTTAAGAGAAATCATGCTTCATTTAACTTGATACAATCTTCATATTCTCTTGCCATGGAAGCATGTATACATGTTAAGTATGGAACTATGCAACTTAGACTCTTGTGAATGCCTTGTAGGATCACATGTTTATTAGAGTGGATAATAGATGTTCACCTAAGAATGATTAAACCCTCATTACCCTAATATTGATTAAGTACCCTTTTATAATATTAGGGATAGTTAAAGGAAAAGGCAAGAAAAGAGCCGGCAAAGGTTGGAGCAAAACTTAGAAACTACTCAGATTGAGGTGAGGGAACACAACTATAAATCTTCTCATTTTAATTGTATTTTGATCGTAATGATCTTTGGAGATTTCATGTTATGAAATCGTTATGATGTTCGGAAAATGCTTTTCAGTTTTCAAGCATGTTTTGCCGATTTACTAGGAGTTTGTATTTAGGTTATGAAAAACATGTGAAAACATTGCACATTTTTAGAAATTGCCATGATAAACATATTAGTGCATTGCATCATACTTATATACATGCCTGAGCCAAACGTGGCTCTACGATAGAGCCAGAGAGTACGGTACTAGGTAGGGAAGGGGTGGTTTTATATGATTCTATTTTTTTTATTCGTCCAACTATCTGTTTTCAAACCTTTCTGATTTCACTCTTCGAGTACTCTTCGAGTGCTTAGTATATGTATATACTCCTATAGCTCACGGTCGATGAGTTGATTCGATCAGAGAGATATTGAGTGTTGGTTTATTCCACTCCGGTGCCGCTGTATGAGAGTAGAAGTGCAGATGACACTAATATAATAGAAGATGAGGATATAATTCTATAGTTTGTCACCTCCACGGTTGTTGATACGGTCCAACCTGGAAGGCTACTGGCTTGATACGGTCAGCCAGGACATTTGTGGAATTTATTTCCCACAGACGAGGATTTGTTTCCATAGTTTGTCACCTGATGCGTTCTAACCGCAAGTGTACGGGTCGGATCAAGTAGTAAAGTGGACTATTGAGAAGTCGGGTATCGAACCTTTGGGAGAAAGAAAGTACTAGTAGCAGCTATTTATCTATTATCTAGTCAATCAAATTGAATTGAGGATACTAAACCTAATTCTAAAGCTAACAATGCAAATTAACAAGTAAAATCGACCTTGAAGATAATCAAATGATGAAGGGGATACTTGGGTGATTGAATCCCCTTTGGATTTCCTTAGATATGGATAATGCTCTCTATGTTGACTCTTGGTGAATCTTTGGCCAAGGGTTCCTAATGTGATTTCATCCCCTCGCTCGAGGGTGATTACTCAACCTAGTGCCCTTACTAGTTAAGTTCTAGGGAACCTATCTCTTGGAAGGGCTAAGGGAATAGGACATCTAAAGGAGTTGCTCGCCTTAGTACCCGGGCTCCCGGTGTACTCCTAACCCTCTCTATTGAAGTTTGTCTACACATGGGGAGGCCAGATCTTCCCCATATGGACTATAGAAACCTCTCCGGGCTCTACTTAGCGTAGAGGTTAATACTATCACCATACATAACATTCAATAGACTACAATGCATTCAACCAAGCAATCAACATAGAAGAGACAATATCAATTAACCATAATCCAAAGGTTCATCAACACCCAAGTATCAAGAGTTTAGCTCTCCATCAATGGAGAGTAACAATCAATGCTAAAAGAGAAATCAAACATAGAGTTCATGAGATAAAACCCCTTGATGATGACCGTTGGTGGATCTTTTGCTTCTCTCTAGCCCCTTCTTCTTCTTCTTGAGCCCTCTTGATGGGGGAACTCCTCAAACCCTCTTCTCCTTGGTGATGGAGAAGATGATGATAGCTTCCTCCCTCTTGATGCTTTGGCTCCAATCCCCTCTAAGATGACCCAAAACCCTCATTAGCATTTCTATTTATACCCCCCTCTAGGGTTTTGGGTGTATTTTCCGACTTTACCCTCGATTCGGCCAAAATCACAGCTGCAGTTTTACGATATACGACACAGTATATGTTCCATACGACCCCGTACGGCCCTGTATACGGACACCCATACGGAGTACCATACGAGGTCGTATACTTCTCAGGTCCACATGTACGGGGTTCTGTCAGTCCGTTCATGTGTCCGTATAAATCTCCAGGTCCATACGGGTCCGTATGGGACTCCGTATGGACTGTCCTTTCGCTC
The DNA here is from genome assembly GCA_026586065.1 of Dioscorea zingiberensis. NCBI lineage: Eukaryota > Viridiplantae > Streptophyta > Magnoliopsida > Dioscoreales > Dioscoreaceae > Dioscorea > Dioscorea zingiberensis. The sequence continues at coordinate 39,355,693 of CM048822.1, forward strand.
GGTTTCGCTTACTTTGGCCCGCATTCTCTTGAAAACGCTTCCTTTCTCTTGGGATCGCTATTTTCTGCCATGTTTACAAAAACAAAGCCATTTTGAGCACAAGCGGGCCAACATTCCTCCAAAACATAAGGTAATATGCATGAATTTCATATATAGATGATGCTCATTTGGACACTTATCACACATCTCCACACTTAAAGGTTTTCTTGTCCTCAAGCAAAGAAAAGAAATCAAGAAAAGAAGATAAGTGTTCAACCTTGGGCTCTACACACTATACATTAATTCTAGTCCAATAGCACCACCTCATTGTATTTTCCTATCTCCACACCAGGGCTTAGATTGATCCTGTAATTCTTCCGATAAAGTCCTAGACAAAGCTTGTTCACTCCACATGCCATGTTCTAAAGTCTTAATAAGGAAAGCATGCTCTCAGTGGACTCTAGAAAGTCCTTGGGGCCCTAAGATCAAAGGAGTTACTTCCCTATTAGATGAACGGTGGACAAATACAACAATATTTTTTTTTTTTTTTTTGACAAAATTTTCGGGTAGGGCATCTCTATTAGATCCGACTTTCCCAAACTAAAGATTAGGGTAGAGTGTAGTCCCCCCCTTTTTGCAGAGGAATCATGCTGATTAGGCACCTGAGCCCTTAGCTACTTAGGTGGTTACAACTCTACCTATAGATGTTCATGCTAAATGGTGATTTTTCGAAATGAAGAACACTTTGGTTAGAAGCCGGAACTCCAAACTAGTTCATCACCAAAAGCAGCGGAACACTATCTTTATTGACTTAATTGATGTGCTAAACTACTTTATTTTCATTGTATTTGTCCACTACGTGTATTATGAGGGGTTAACAAATTTGAACTAGTGCCACGAAATTTCTTGGAGCCATTGAAAAACAATGCTTAGCTAGTCAAGTCGAAAGAACATGGCAATGGGTTATCTATTGTCTTTCACAATCATAATTGTCACAAAGATGACCTCTACATGCCCATGGTGTTTCGATTGGAAGCATTTCAAATCACAAATAGTGTGCTTGGAAAAGAAATTTATGTCACATTTATCTATCGCTATCGCCAAGGTTGTCATGCATATCACGCATAATTATCACAAAAATATCTACAATAAATGATCATGATAACTACCTATCTCTACACTTAAAAGTTTACAATATCCCTAAAAGGGGCTAGGTAGCCACCCCCCCCCCCCCAACTTTAAAAGTTTGCATTGTCCTCAATGCAAGAAATTAAATTCAGCGCAAGAAATTAGTGGAGAAAGGTGAACGAAACTCCCCTAAATATAGTTGCCGAGAGTTGTTTGTGGGAGCGGGGGACTGCTTTGATTATCGAGGGTCGTGGATCCAATGTTGACTCTACGAACAGAGAGAGAAGAATCAAATCCAACAGCATGCAAAACAAGATAATCCACATAGCGAAAGCAAGACATAGGGTAGCAGGGCGATGCCCTTGCTCAATGTATCATGATGCGCAAAGGTAAGTAAAATAACAAGTGCAGATAACAAAGTTCCATATAAAGAGAAATGAAATATAGAAGTAGTGCATCAGGTGTCCCGTGCTGGCTCATCGTCTGCTGGTGCTGGAGGCGGAGGAGGTGCAAATGCGGCGTGTCCACGAATAAAGAGGGAGAGCTCGGAAAACTGCTCTCCGAGCCGTCGCTGCTCTGCTAAGATCGTGTCCTGGACAGCTCTCATCTCGGTCATCTGCTCCTCCAACCTCGCGTATCGGCTCCTGGATGCGGAGGGTCCACTGGGTGCTGGGGGTAGCTGCGCTGAAGGGTCGACCGCATCAGAATCATCAGAGTCAGATCCCTCCTCCTCAGAGCTATCTGAGACATGGCCAACCAAAGTATAACGTCCGCCGGCTCGCCGCACCAATCCAATTTGTGCTAGGAGTGTCATGTCCAGTGGGGATACCAACTGCTGGTGCTTCTCCCCCTCCAACTCAACCTCGAGACCCATGTCCATGATAAGCAGTGTGATGTAGGGTCCGGCATGGATATCGGTGAGTCAGGTGTTCTGCCCCTGATGAGCCAAGTAGTCTGCGAGTACATATCCCAGGTGGATCGGTTCTTGCTCGATGAGGGTGTAGAGAAATAAGCGATCAATAACTATGACGACTCCACAATTGTCACTGCGAGCTGCGATGGTGCGGCTGATGAGTGCATGTAGGTAACGGTGATGAAGGACGCCTTGTGACTGTCATGGCGCCGGCCCAGCTGAATCCAGAAGCTCGCAGAAGAAATGGTGTGCTCGAGGAAGGCCGTGAGTAGCTCGGCGTACTCTCATGTGAATGTGTAATCACAATCATATAGCCCCATGTACAGCCCGAACTGAGTGTACCTCATCGCCCTCTGTCGCCCGAAAAGCTGGAAGGTAATGGCGTTGCGGTTCTGTTCTCCCACCGCACTCCTGTCGGCCTCGAAAGAGCTCAGCACCTCCAAGGTCGGGAGGCGGAATACCTCATGGCTAAGGGAGAAGATCCTGTCCCAGCCGCCGAAGGATATCATCTCTCGGACTCAGTCGGCGATGTTAAGCTGGATGAGGGTGTCCCAATCTATGACTCGGGTCCGACCGAAGCGGCGAGAGGAGAGACGGACATGTCGGAGGCGGTGGACCTCATCTGTGAAGTGTGTCACAGTAGATGACGACCCGGCCCCTGTTCGGCGCTTCTTTGATGCTGTGATCTTCCTCGGCATATTTGAAACTAAACAAGGAATGTCAGTGTCGATGAAGCTAAAGGGGTACACCAAAATTTTCAAATAAATGACCTAAATTGCCCCTATACGAGGTGCCATATGGACTGACCGAAGTCCGTATACGGGGACAGCCCCCTATACGAGTCCGTATGGGACTCCGTATGGGACTCCGTATGGACTTCGACGCTGAAGCTTGCGTGACGCGGCGAATCTTGGCCCCATTTCTACATCTCTCGCATCCAAAACACTTCTAAAACATAAAACATTCATCCAATGCCAGTTCTATCACAAAATAGCACAAGAATCGTACTCAATCATTTCATTCACAAGAAAAATCGGTTTTAAACAACCCTAGGTTTCTAAATCATGTCGGCGATGCATACAATTGTGAGATTGAGCGATTAGCGCATACCTAGGGATGATCAAGCATTAATTTGAGGAAGAATGGGCGCCGCGTCGCAAAGAGAGGGTGTGGGGTCTTTAGGGCACGAGAGGGAGAAGAGGGTGAAGTGAAAAGGGTGAAAGGGGTCTATTTAAAGCGCCCTGCACTTGTGCCCTCGACAGACCCTATACGGACTCCTATACGGAGTCATATACGGGGTCATATAGTCCACTGTCTCCATATACGGACTGCTATCAGTCCGTATGGGACCCCATATACACCTGGGTAGAGGCTTACACATCCCTCCCAGGGTTCATTCATGTCCCTTCTCTTTGCGCGGCCTGATAGAAATCAAGACATTACCTCTAAATGACCACATCCAACATAAGAATGAAAAGAATTGGACAAAAACACCACTTCCACTTGTTTCAAACATCACTAGCTAATCAAGAAGAAACAAAAATTGCTAAAGACTAGGGAAGCAAGTTTTAGAACTTGGGTTGCCTCCCAAGAAGCGCTTGTTTAACGTCACTAGCTTGACGTGCCTTCACTTACCTTATGGAGGCTCAAATACCTTGAAGCTTCCATCACTCTTTCCCTTGAAGCATGACCCAAACAAACACTCTCCCAAACGTGCATAAATAGAAGAATCTTTTACTTTCATACCTAGGTACTCGGTGGGAGGAGTGGAGGAAAAAGATGTGGCAGTTACCCCTTCTTGTTGCACTTTCCTCCAGCATTTCTTCAAGGCCGGAATGGGCCTTCTTCTCTTCTTGGTCTTTTCAGCTTTGGCCCGGTTTTCATTCCTTGGTATAGCTGAATTTTTCTGGGCCTCTTCTGCAGTGTCTTCCACTTCATCCAACTCGTCATGCAATTGGTCTATCATCAAGAGATCTTCCATGCAAGTGGAGGTGATTAGGTCGATGTCGTCCACACTGTAGGATGTATCGTCCTGGGCCATGGTGTGTCGCATTGCCTAGGGTATTTGGAAGATCACTTCTTGATCCCCCACGCTTAATGCAAGCTTCCCTTGGGCATGATCTTCAAGTGCTTGGGCGGTAGCAAGGAAGGGGCGCCCGAGGATGATGGGCACATCCACATTGTCATCAACATCATAAAGAACAAAATCGGCCGGGAATACAAACTCATTAATCTTGATGAGGACATCTTTGGCCAAACCCTTAGGCCTCTTCAAGGACCGATCCGCTAATTGTATTGTCATCCCCGTGGGTTTTGGGTCATCAAGCCCAAGTTTCACGCATAAGTTATAGGGCATCACATTAATATTTGCTCCCGAATCCGCCAACGCTTTCTTGGTGATCCCCTCGCCAAATGTACATGGGACAATGAAACTACCCGGGTCTTTGAGTTTCTTGGGCAGATCGTGTTGTAGGACGGCCGAGCATTGAGCATTGAGAGTAACGGCACCCACTTCCTCTAACTTCTTCTTATTGGATAAGAGGTCCTTCATGAATTTTGCATACTTGGGCATCTAGGACATCCACCAATGGCAAGTTAATTTGTAGTTGCTTCAACATGCTTGTGAACTTTGCAAATTGGGCATCTTCTTTATCCTTTCTCAATCTCGCCGGATAAGGGACTTTTGGTTGGTATGGAGGAATAGGTGTGGCTTCCTCTTTGTCCTTCTCCTTTTCGTTGGAAGTGGCAACGGGTACCAGTGCATTCTTTTCAATTGAACTTCTCCTTTGTTGCTTCTCCACCGGAAGGTCGATCTCCTTACTACTCCTTAAAGTAATTGCCTTGCATTGCTCACGTGGGTATGTCTCTGTGTTGCTAGGCAAGCTTCCTTGCGGCCTCTCCGAAAGTGTCTTGGCCATTTGACCCACTTGATTTCCAAATTCTACATAGTAACTTGTAGACTTCGGATGGTTGTTTGATTATCTTGCACAATCTTCAACATCATCTCCTCTAAGCTTGGCTTTCTCTCTTGTGGCTTCGAGGCATGTTGGAAGCCCGGCGGGTATTGCCCCCCACTAGGATTCCCATATGCTAACCCGGGGTGGTTCCACTTGGGTGCATAAGCTCTGTATTGCCCCCTCGGCTGCCCTTGGTTGTTGTTCAAGTATTGCACTTGCTCCATGGTGTTATTCTCCATGGTCATAATTGGGCAACTTGTCATGTCATGCCCTCCACCACAAGTATTGCAAGATGACACCAGAGACGATCTTGAGGGGCTACCGGTGGTCAACGCCTCAATCTTCCTTGTCAAGATATCCAACTTCTCTGCGAGAGCTACATCAATTGTATTGGGTTCATTTAAGGAGCTCACCAATTTAACTTGCTTCCCCCGAGTAGACCAATGTGCTTCATTACTAGCCATGTCTTCAAAAATCTTCTCGGCGTCATCGGGATATTTGTTTCCAAGAGAGCCTCCGGCGGCCGCATCAACCAAATGTCGTGTTGCATCATCCAATCCATGGTAGAAGGTTCGTACTTTAGCACAATCGTCCAACCCATGTTGGGGGCAACGCCGGAGTAGGTCCTTGTACCTCTCATAAGCTTCATAGAATGACTCATTGGGTCCTTGCTTGAAAGAAGAAATATCCAATCTAAGCATTGCGGCCTTACTGGGTGGGAAGTACTGCCCAAGGAACTTATCGAGCATCTCGGCCCATGTGCGAATAGATCCCGATGGAAGTGAAGTCGACCACCTGTAGGCTCCTTCTCTCAAACTAAAGGGGAACAATCTCAATCGAATGGCGTCATCGGATGCCCCATTGATCTTGAACATGTTGCAAATCTGAACAAACTTGGCAATATGAGCGTGAGGGTCTTCATCCGGCCTTCCATCAAACTGGGCTGAATTCTGGATCATAGTCATAGTGCTTGGCTTGATCTCGAAGTTATTCATGTTCACATTAGGAGGATGCACATTGAATTCCTCCCCCGTATAGTGAGATCTTTCATATTCGGATAATGTAAGCCGCCTCCCAGCCATGATAGGAATCTCTCTAACTTCCAAACTACCTTCAGTGGGTATGAAGTTCTTCGACCCCGAAGAGGGTCCTGGATTTAATTCCTCCACTTCTCTCAACCTTCTATGAAAAGTCCGATCAATTTCACTATCGGCTTCAACAAGACCCTTAGAATTCTTTCGGGACATACATCAACACCTCGCAATGAAGAATTGAGAGAAATTAGTCATCACGAGACAATTAAACTGAAATAACAATTAAGATGCAGAAAGACACTTAGAGATCAAACAATTATTAAAACAAAGTAAAAATTGAAAGTAAATGACTAAATTAATAAACTCCTAGTTTTCCTAGTAGTCCTAAATCTCCCCGGCAACGGCGCCAAAAACTTGATGCGTTCTAACCGCAAGTGTACGGGTAGGATCAAGTAGTAAAGTGGACTATTGAGAAGTCGGGTAACGAACCTCAGGGAGAAAGAAAGTACTAGTAGTAGCTATTTGTCTATTATCTAGTCAATCAAATTAAGTTGAGGATACTAAACATAATTCTAAAGCTAACAATGCAAATTAACAAGTAAAATTGACCTTGAAGATAATCAAATGATGAAGGGGATACTTGGGTGATTGAAACCCCTTTGGATTTTCTTAGATATGGATAATGCTCTCTATGTTGACTCTTGGTGAATCTCTGGCCAAGGGTTCCTAATGTGATTTCATCCCCTCGCTCGAGGGTGATTACTCAACCTAGTGCCCTTACTAGTTAAGTTCTAGGGAACCTATCTCTTGGAAGGGCTAAGGGAATAGGACATCTAAAGGAGTTGCTCGCCTTAGTACCCGGGCTCCCGGTGTACTCCTAGCCCTCTCTATTGAAGTTTGTCTACACATGGGGAGGCGCTCGCATCTTCCCCCATATGGACTATAGAAACCTCTCCGGGCTCTCGCAACGTAGAGAGGTTAATACTATCACCATACATAACATTCAATAGACTACAATGCATTCAACCAAGCAATCAACATAGAAGAGACAATATCAATTAACCATAATCCAAAGGTTCATCAACACCCAAGTATCAAGAGTTTAGCTCTCCATCAATGGAGAGTAACAATCAATGCTAAAAGAGAAATCAAACATAGAGTTCATGAGATAAAACCCCTTGATGATGACCGTTGGTGGATCTCTTGCTTCTCTTTAGCCCCTTCTTCTTCTTCGTGAGCCCTCTTGATAGGGGAACTCCTCAAACCCTCTTCTCCTTGGTGATGGAGAAGATGATGATAGCTTCCTCCCTCTTGATGCTTTGGCTCCAATCCCCTCCAAGATGACCCAAAACCCTCATTAGCATTTCTCTTTATACCCCCCTCCAGGGTTTTGGGTGTATTTTCCGACTTTACCCTCTATTCGGCCGAAATCACAGCTGCAGTTTTACGATAGACGACCCAGTATATGTTCCATACGACCCCGTACGGCCCTGTATACGGACACCCATACGGAGTACCATACGGGGTCATATACTTCTCAGGTCCTCGTGTACGGGGTTCTGTCAGTCCGTTCATGTGTCCGTATAAATCTCCAGGTCCATACTGGTCCGTATGGGACTCCGTATGGACTGTCCTTTCGCCCGGTTTCGCTTACTTTGGCCCGCATTCTCTTGAAAACGCTTCCTTTCTCTTGGGATCGCTATTTTCTGCCCTGTTTACAAAAACAAAGCCATTTTGAGCACAAGCGGGCCAAGATTCCTCCAAAACATAAGGTAATATGCATGAATTTCATATATAGATGATGCTCATTTGAACGCTTATCACACATCCACGGTTGTTGATACGGTCCAACCTGGAAGGCTACTGGCATGATACGGTCAGCCAGGTCATATGTGGAAATCAATTCCCGTTCTGATTATAAAAGATTAAAGAACTAATTAAGAGCATGTTATATGTTTTCATTGAATATTGCCATGGTTTTTATTATGATCACCATGCTGTATCCATGTTTTAAATATTGTTCAGTCTTCGTATTTCAATCTTTGATATTTTATTTATTGAAATTAAAGGCATACATGTATGTAAACCTGACAGTAGTGTTAGTACCTCACTGAGCTCCTGTAGCTCACCTTGTGGTTATGATCTTTTACAGGTAGTAAGACAGGTCCTGGCTCTGCTTAGAGTGGAAGTTAGGGTTTGGATTCCCTTAGTTGGCTCTGACCACCTGGCCCGCGTCATCTATTTTATTTCTTGTTGTATGGTTTGAGGAGTATATTAACTCCCATCTAGACTTGTGTGAAAAGTTTAAGACATTATGGTTTGTAATAGTATTATATTAGACTTTATATTATATAATATTAGTGTTGATTTTGAGTAAATATTTATTTTATACAGCCTTAGGCTGGGGTTCACTCCCTGACCTGGCTGGTGTGACACCTGGGTCCTGAGAAGGATAAGGGTGTTACATGAAACTAATCACTAATCATGATCATGAAGGTTCAATCAACTATGATTTTCATAAAATTTCTAGGAAAATTCGGCAGCACCTCCCCTATTTGGAGGGCCCCGAAAATTATACAAACATACATTTTAATACATCTAATTATTCATACAAACATAACAACTCAATGATTAACCTCCATCCATGGTTTAATCATCATACTCTCATCTAGTTTAACAGGTTGATAGTATCACAAATGAGTTACTGGAATTTCTCAATTCAATCATCTCATAAACTAGTTCCATGAATTTAATCTTCTCAGCCCGTACCAATCTCACTATCGTTCAGAACCGTTGGAGTAGGCTGAGCTGGCTGCTAGTATTCTCGCCCCAAATCTGATGGCCTGCAGAGGGGCGGATTGAGGCTGTAGACACACTCCTGGGCCTGGGCGCGGATGGCGTGCAGAGCTATGCACCGTGGCTGCAAATGCCGGCTCGTGGAGGCGGCGAGGTGGAGAGCATGTCTGCAGGCTGGGGACGAGCAGCACAGGCTAACGGTGGTTGATGGTATCCGCTGACATTGGAGGCTGGGGCGGCATCGGCACGAGCGGAAGAGCCTGGGCACGTCGGTCGGCGTTGATTCCTCCCCGCAGGCTGAGAACGAAGATTAAAGGAGAGAGTTCGCAACCCATGCCCAGCTCTCCGAAGGTTGAGCTTTAAGGGCCACACCTTCCTGTCGTCTCACGAGAACCCTGTGTGCACAAGTGAAGGGGAACACGGCTAGATCCGTATTCTCCGGATGTCGTCTCGCGGCCAGTGATGAGGGCTCTGTTCCACTTTTGACCCTCTTCTCTCTTTTTAGACCAGCAAGCTTGCTATTAATCACAGTAGCTAGGTTTAAATCAAACAATTCTTTTCTTTAATTGATTTCTTGACCCTAATGACCTACAAGGTGTATATATTATTTAGTAGCTAGGTTTTATATTTTAATGTGATTCCATTATTATCATTTAGCTTAATAGATATTTTAAACAACTTATAAGTTTTTTTTATATTTTTTTTTACAATTAAATGTTATGGAATCACGGCAATCGCTTAAAACCGACTGGGTCCATCACTTCCGTCGTTTTGGTTCGGCCCGATCCACTTTATCGGACCCTACACCTTTGTTTCGTATCGCCAGCTAAATACTTGCATTTCATTAAACTCAGTAATTCTTTCAATTAATTAAATTGGGACTAATTCTAATTGGTCCGGCCCAACATGGCCCTCTATAGCCCAATTTCTTTTGAGACTGGAGTTTATACCCATTAACTCTCGATTTTCTCTTAATTAAGTTTTACCATAAATAAATTCATTCTCAGTGCAATTAAACTAGTGAGATTTTCCAGGAGTTTTCAAATTTAACATTGAAAAATTTCGGGGCGTTACAGTGAGTATCGCGATGCTCAATGACAGCATCACGATGCTCAATGCTGGGGGGTATATAAGGCATTGGTTTCCTAGGTTTTGGACATTGATAAGTGTTCATTTAAGCATAATTCTATCTCATATTCTCGTATGCTTTTCATGCAATTGTGAGGAGTTTTGGCTCACCGATATTTAAAATGTGATTATTTTGATAAACATGGCAAGATATCGAGACCCCAAGAGAAATGAAGCTTTTCAAGGGAAATTGAGGCCAAAATGAAGCATTCCTGGAGAAAGAACCCAAGCATACGGGCTTCCATATGGCCCGTATGAACCTGGAGAATCTAGGCCCATACAGTCAATCTCCTCTAGGGTCGTACAACACCCTGTATGACTCATACGACCCTACGGTCTGTCATATGGCCTTATGGATGCTGTAAAATCCATGAATTTTTGGAAATAAATATTTTGTTATTTCCTTGGGAAAAACATTTAAATTATTTATTTCCCGCGATTAGCGTTATTGTGGGATTAAATGATTTATTATTAAGGGGTTTGTAGGGACCTAATAGTAATTTTGAAATAGTTGAGGGACTAAACGAGAATTGTTCCCTCTCTTACAGTCTTGGACCTAAGTGTGATTTTAAAGAATGTTAGGGACCTCTCATTAATTTTCGGGAGAGAAACCCTAATAGAGAGAATCAACGGCTGAGATTAAATTATCTCATGCCGTGTTAAATCGCGAGGCATTATAACGGCTCACATGGAGCCACGTGTCAGCACTAGAAGAGATCTATCTGATCACGGATCAGATTCGAGGCATTGAAGGGTGGGATGGTGGAGGTGAACCCACGGTAAGGGCTCTCCAGAACCACTCATCTAGAGATGGGTCGCGATCTTGAAATAAACTAAGAAGATCTGGCCGTTGGTTATATTTTGATGATGAGCGTTGATATGGTGAGTGTGAGATTCGAGATCTCCTAACATAATCCGAGCCGTTGGATGTAATCCAACCGATCATCACCGTTGACGACAGAATGGCGATCCCGAGACAGCCCATCTCCTCCACCAGACGCCGTAACGACTGCGCGCGAGCCTCGCCGCCTACGCCGCCCGTTACTCGCGTGGAAGACGAGCGGCTGCCGGCGAGCGTTTTCTGTTACCCATCTGTTCGTCTACTTCTGGAGGGCTATAAAAGGAGGCTCTCTTCTACTGATACTGTACACCAACGAGCGAGGAAGTAAGGAACTCCGGTGAGCCTCGTCGGAGAAGAGCTTTTGGCCGTGGGGAGAGCTTCTGACGCCACCGTCGCCACCAGGAGAATCGCGACCACGGTAGGAACTCTCTCCCTGTTTTAATTTGCGTGTTAAATGTCTCTGAGCTATAGTTAGAGCTCGCCGGAGAGGAACAGGGTAGACATTAGTGGAGCGGCGCTTAGAGGGGGGGGGGACGGTGGAGTTGATGCGCACACGGAGAACGTGAAGCCGAGCCGAAGCTCCCGGTACCCTTGATAGGCGAAGGGAGCTCTCGGGCGAGGAGTTGCCATCTCCGGCAATCTCCTCCGATGAAGCTCGCACAGAGAGGAGCAAGCCTTTTACGGAGGGGCTGGAGGCCTGTAAAGGGATCCCGGGGATAGGGCGGTGCACGGTGCAGAGGGAGCTCGGCCAACGTCCCTCCGGTGGAGTCGATAATGATCCGGTGGTCACGGCCGTGGGCTGTGAAGGAGAAGACGCGAGGGTGAGGGAGAAGGAAATAAAATGAAATAATTAAATTAAATAAAAGTTATTAATTTAGTTATTTTAGTTATTAACTTAGGGGTGTGACAACAATTTAGTTAATTAAAATAATTTATTCATTTTCCTCTCTTTTTAACTAAAAACATTAGTTGATTATTATTATAAATGATAATTAGCTAGGCATGGTATTAAAATGGGGAACTTTGAACTTGTGACATTAAATAAAAGTTAATAAATTATTAACTTAGTGTGACAAAATAAATCCATTTATTTTTCCTCTCATGGACTAAGATACTAGTTAAATGATTGTGACAAATAGCTAGTAGAGATAATGAATTTGGAAAATATAGAGTGTGACATTTGTTTAGTAGAAACTATAGAATAGTTTGCTATGTTAATTGATTAATAGAGGGTTAATGTTTTAATTAAAATATTAACTTAGTGGTAGTGACAAATAATTGGTAAACGACTATTATTTGATTAATTTGTTCCAGAGATTGGAAAGTGTGACACATATTCAATTAATCAAATAAAGTGTATATTTTCCTTTGGTAATGAAACTTAGGTTTTGTGATGATTATTAGGTTATGAAATCTTTATTCATAATTTAATAATTAGGAAACTTAAGGTTTTAAATAAAGATTAAAACCTTAGTGTGACAATTAAATAGGTGGTGTCTCTATTAATAATAATGATACTATTAACCAAATAGCTGTATAGTTCGGTAACTATATGGAACTATGGGTGTGTGACATAATAATTAACAATTATTATGAAATATTGAAATGAAATAAATAGAAATTAATTAATTAATTTCTTAAATTTTAACAATTGGTTGAGTGATAAGAATTATTTAGTAAGGAAGCTAAATAAATTCAAAAAGGACTAATAAACCCTAAACAAGGTGGAGCCTAAAACCTTAGAGTCAAAAGGTTGCCAAATGACCAAAATGCCCTTCTAGAGTAAAAAGGGGTTAAGATCGATTTAACTAGGCCCAACTCAACTAAAATGACTTAATAAGAGTCAGTCTCGACAAATAGACTGAAGTTGACTAGGTTTGACCAAGGTAGGACCAAAAGTCAACTAAGGGACACTGAAACGGGAATAAGGGCCGGTAACCCGAGAGATGGTCCCTAGGACCCGTTAGTGGGCCTAAGCCCAACAAGGATGTTAGGCATGCATGGACACTTAGAGAGATAGAAATTATTGGAACAATGATTTTAATAAAACCATTATATGCCAGATACTCGCGGGGAGTTGTTGGCACGCACAAAAGGACTAGAAAGACTTCTAGTTTCTTCGAACTAAGGTAAGTTCACTTGCCTAGTTTTCACCCGGTAACGGGATTTCTTGGACTTGCTATGTATTCTTATTACATGCACTGCTGATGCCATACATGCTGTTCATATCTTATATTTTGAATCCTGTTGAGCATGTGTGTTTGTTTCCGGGACGTTGGTGTCCCTGTTTGCTATATTCTACTGCCCGGACTCAGTGGAGCTAGGGAAGCTCCAATTTAGGAATGTTCAGGGTTAGGACCCCCTGACCTTCCTGACAGCCTCACCAGAGAAGCAAATCTCTGGAGGTCTTATCTGTCGATTGGGCATGGTACTTAATCGACCATGTTAACACGTAAGGAGAGGTAGTTCTACCGACTTGTGGCCAGGAGGGTCAAGCGACCATCTAGGTCGTATTTATATCAAAAATTTGGACATCTTGGTAGGGAGTAAACTTTGAGTTCTCTTAAAACTCACTACTGAGGCGAGGGCTTACGTATCGTGGGTCGTACCTTTGACTTGCTTGTGGTAGACTCCTAGGACTTTATTGTTGATATTATGATCTCGTTGGTGCCATATTTCCTATTCATGACACTTTGTGACTGCGGGGGTACTTACTTGGGCTTTCCTTTGAAGCTCATGTGTTTTCTCTTTTCCTCTTTTACAGATTCGGGGTTTAGGAGGGAGAGGGCAGGGGAGGACACAGGAGACCGGAGGTTTTAGGAGTCTCTTTTATCTTTTTATTTTATGAGCTTTGTTATTTGTAGGACCCATTATAAGGACTGACTATTTTAGGGCCTATGGACCTGTTGACTCTATGTTCCTTGGAACACGAGTTTTATTTAATTTATGGAATGTTATACGCTTATCACAATATTAGGCCTTGTATTCGAAGTTGAGTTTATCTCTTCTTTAATACGATTGGGTCTGTTGGCGTGCTTTCGAGGTCCCGGATCCGGTCGAGTCTGAGATGAACCTGAGAGTTATACGGGCCCGTATATGGCCCTTATATGGGCCCATATGTAGTAAGTTTTCTGCAGATCTGGGGGCCTAAGCAATGGCAAAAATATAAATGACACTTTAAAACCCTAAGAAGGGGCATATAATGCGGGATTTGGGGGTTTTAGAAAGGAGGCTAGCTTAGGAGAGAGCTTTGGGGGAAGAAAAGAAGTTTGATTAGGGTTTGAAGATCTTCATCATCAATCATAGGAAGAGGAGAAAAGCGGGAAAGAGCTTGAAGAGGAGTCAAGGAATCCACCAACGGTGTATGTAATGTCCTTGTTTGTTATGAACCTCTTGATTTCTTGCATCTTTGTATTTGATTGTTGCTCTCCTTTCATGTAGAGCTAATTTTGTAGATACTTAGGTGTTGATGAACTCTTGGATAAGTTTTAATTGATGTTTACTTTCTATGTATGAATGCTTGGATGAATCTATGTATTTATTGGATGTTTTAATGTAAGTAAATCCTTTTACGTTGTGAGAGCCTGGAGGAATTTTCGCAGTCCATATGGGGGAAGAAGCGAGCGCCTCCCTATGTGTAGACCATCTCAAATAGAGGGGATTGTGAGTATTCCGGGAGCCCGAGTACTAAGGAGAGCGAATCCTTGATGTATTATTCCCATAATTCCTCGAAGACTTAGGTTTCCTACTACATCATCGGTAAGGGCACTAGGATTAGTAAATCATCTCGAGAGAGGGAGTGAAAGCACTTTAGGAACCATTGGCCAAGAATTCACCAAATATTATCATAGAGAGTTCCATCCATCCTTTAGAAATCTAAGGGGGAATTAATCACTAAGTATCCCCTTTTCATGATTGTTCAATCTCAAGAGTATTTCAATCCCCTTGTTTGTTTTTTGCAATTTCTTATTTAGATTTAGATTAATCACTCACTTTTTGATCGACTAGATAGTAGATAAGTAGTGGGTACTAGTATTTCCATCTCCTTGAGGAACGATAACTCGGCTTTTCAAGAGTCCACTTTATTACTTGATACGACCCGTACACTTGCGGTTTGCATTGCATCAGACATCTTAGTCTCCACGAGAGGCTGCATATAGGGGGCGACAATCCGAAGTCTTTGAATGACACTTTGAAGTTGGGGTAACTCGAATCAAGAGGGGGACTCCTATCTTTTGTTAATTGAATGTTTATCGTCCCTTTATGTTCTTAGTAGACATGGATGTTATCATTGATGTTGTCATTTCTTTCCATCTTTCCTTTGTAATAGCAGTGTAAACTTCTATTTCTAGAGTTATATGAACTCATGACTTGAAATCTTAATTATCTCCGTTGTTTGCTTCTATTGAGAGTTATGGGTATGCTTATGATTCAATATTATCCTCATCGTTCATCGAAAGGCGACGACAAATCTTTGTTCTCCTTAGATAGGCATATGTAGGTGAGAGTTGTATTCGAATCATAAGGTGGATCAGAGTGACAATTGTAACTACCCTTACTCTTGACATCAAAATCTTAGCAAACATAGGAGAAAACCTTCACAAGTCATTGAGCCATACAACCCTAGAATCTTTATTAATTGTAGGTCCCTGTGGATTTGATTACCCTACATGAGGGTACTTTACTACTTTATCGACCCCACATACTTGTGAGAGAGATACGGTGCACCCGGTGCACTTATCATGTTTTTAGCGCGGTTGTCGGTGATTGCAACACTAGGAACATTGAAATTTGTTAGTCTAGTTATTTCCTTTAGTTCTTTATAAAAAAATAATAAAAAATTAATTAATTAAGATTTTTTTTTCGGATTTGATTTCGCTTTCTTTCTGAGCTAGCGCCGTGGGATAAAAAAAATACTCGCCTGACATTGTGTTTGTGAAGGACACCAGGCGACACATCGAATCACAAATGGGTATTTTATTTTATTTATTTTAGTTATTGTGGGTATTTCCATTCCTAATAAAGGCAAACCGCTATTTTTAATTACCCTAGACAGTGTTTTGGGAACCTCTGATTAAGGGCAAAAGTACAAATAAAGGCAATGAATGAAAATAATTCATTTATATGAAAATCATAATATCTCATTATATATATATATATATATATATATATATATATATATATATATATTGTGATGGTAAAATTAGGCCAGCAGGATACTGTTCATTTTCAGCCAGCCTCCCATTCTGACCCCTGGAGCATTTTTGAAAGATTTCCAACCGTACGGATGGGAAGATCATCGAAAAATAAGTTAGCATGTCCATTTTCATATAATTTGGTGACCGTTTGGCCCTCCCACTTAACGGTTCTTATTTTAGGGAAATTTTAACGGTTCAGAATGTCAACCATTAAGTGGGAGGACGAAATGGTCACCAAATTGTATGAAAATTGACATGCTAACTTATTTTTCGATGATCTTCCCATCCGTATGGCTGAAAATCCTTCAAACATGCTCCAAGGGCCAAAATGGGAGGTAGCCGGATTGGAACAGTGTTCCGACCGGCTACACAGATCTGTAGCACGCCTATATATATATATATATATATATATATATATATATATATATATATATATATATATATACATACATATATATATATATATATATATATATATATATTATTGATTTATTTATATATGTGACGCTGCCTTCCGTCTTGGGACATATGCCTCGCCACTTTAGGATTTGTGTTGCTTTGGTTGCCTCAAGATGTCGACTTTGCCGCCTCTTAAGATTTATGCCACCTTAGTATTTATGTTTTCATCAACCGCCTTGAGATGAATATTTCACCACCACATCGAGAGTTGTATCACTTCATCAGCTGCCTCGAGATACATGTTCTTTTTAGTACATCAAGATTTACCACTTTAGGATTTGGATTTTTATCAACTGCCTCAAGGTAAGTATTCCACCACCTCCTTAAGAGTCGTGTCATTTATCAACCGCCTCGAGATACATGTCTCATCACCGTCTCAAGATTCACACCGCTTCAGGATTTATGTTTTACCAATCACCTCAAGGTGAGTGTTTCACTGTCGCCTCGAGTTAGGTGTACATGTATACATATATATATATATAAATTCAAATTTCTCTCTTTTTTTTGATTGCCTATTTAATTAATAATAATTTTTCATGATTTAATATAATTAAATCAGCCCTTTTATAAAGTAGGGCCCAACTCTCTTTATTCTCCATGTCCATGACCTCTTATTATTATTATTATTATTATTTTATCACCAATTTTCGGGGCCCACTGACCTTCATGGCATCATGAGACTATATGGCTACATTCAACTTCTTTTGAATTTCAATAACACCATTAGGCTTGTTTGGTGTAGGCCCACCATTTTTCATTAAGATGGACTTTAGTGATGAATCTGTATTGGAATGTATGGGCTTCTCATCTTTTTTTCTATATTTTCTCCTTTTATTATTATTATTATTATTATTATTATTATTTATTATTTTTTATTGTATCATCAAGGCTAGCGTGAAATCCCAGTTTCAACCATTTCAATCATTAAATCGAAATATTTTGTTCCCCCTTTAAACCCGCATGAGCACAAGCGGTAAACAATCCAAGAAAAATGACTGAATTGGGTTCAT
Source organism: Dioscorea zingiberensis (assembly GCA_026586065.1). Classification (NCBI taxonomy): domain Eukaryota; kingdom Viridiplantae; phylum Streptophyta; class Magnoliopsida; order Dioscoreales; family Dioscoreaceae; genus Dioscorea; species Dioscorea zingiberensis. The sequence continues at coordinate 39,373,136 of CM048822.1, forward strand.
TGTCACTTCTTTTCATTCCCTCAAAGTATTCAAAGGATTCACAGGCCATGCCATGATGTGCATATGCTGTGATCATGGCTGTCCATGAGAATACATCCCTCTTTGCCATTTTATGAAAAAAACTTTGGCTGAATCACTGATGCTCCCACACTTTGAATACATGGCCATTAAGGCATTGTTGACTGATAGTAGATGAAATTGATATCCACAACGAGGGAAGCTACGTTTCATGGTGAAACTATGGATCTGCTTACCTAACTCAGCAGGAGCCAATCTGCCACAGGGCATGAGAAAGATGACAAAGGGCAAATGATCAGATTTCAAGCTTTGCTCCTGCATATATATAAATAGCATGATAGCATCGTCATAGAAGCCATTGCATTGCTTATTGGAGAGTGTTGTAGATCATAACAGTGACTGCTCACAATGTGTATTTGTTGAGCTAGTAATGATTGATTTGGTCATTAGCCCAGCAGTAACATGGGTTTCTCTCATAGTCATTTTAACAAATAATGTAGAAAAGAGTGCTTCCAAGCCATGCAAAGGATCCAGAATTTCTAAAATATTGGATGCTATAGTTACGACTTCTTAGGAGCGCCTCATTTTTTTACAATTTACAACAATACCAAGTTTCCTTTTCATGTGAACGTGAGGCTGAAATTATATCGTTCCTATTGTTTGTTTTTTTTTTTTTTATAATGCACAGCATTTGGATGACCTCCATACTTGGCATGCATGGTGTTTAGAGAATTCCAAGGCATGCATATCCAAGGCCTAACTGTTCCTCATAATGAAACCATGAGTGGATGAACCGACATTAAGTAGGTCTAAGTATACGAACTGTACTCTCAAAGCTGCTGCTTCTGCATCAATGGTGAAGCCCGGGCTTACAATTCGTGTATTGATTTCGGTTTTCACCAACTTAATAGTCTCATCACCTTCATTTGACTGAGCACTGACCATGTCTTGTACGCAGTAATCTTAACTCTGCATAAGTTCTCTTCTGCAACACTTTAACATTGATTTACAAAGTCATTTGAAATATGCTCATTAAGGCAACATTTACATTGGGCTTATCAAGACGTGTAAAACTCGTATGGTTCATTGGAGTTGAATCATTATCAATGATAATACAGGCACCTACATGACTTTCATAATTTAGATAAACACAAAGATTTTCAGTTTTTTTTTATTTGGTTTCCATGCTTGCAACTCCCTCCTTTGGCAATCACATTTAAAAAGTACAACCCTCTAACTGGAGCAAAATTAAGCTCCTCTTTCCAAGTTGAATCTTTCTAAAGGATAAGACACATAATGGCAATTCATATTAGTGAAACTCCATAACTTTGCAACCAATAACAACAAAGCAATAGATGTTCCCATTAATATGCATGATTAACTTCACAAATTCCTTTTCACATATAACTAAGGAAACCAATAATGGATTCTTTCAAACATTTTATCAAACATCTAGAGGGCATTTCATACAACCAAGCCATTAGTGTGACATTAGAATGCTTTCTTTTACAAAATTTACAATATAAATTCTCTAGCATTCTTATAACATTCTACACCATTTACAATAACATAGAGTATACATCATCTATTCCATTTTCTTTTGCATCCTCTTCCTCTTCCCCTTTCTTTTGCCTTCCATAGTTTCTTCATGAGGTTGTAACCCCCTCTATCTTCATCTACTTCCTTTTATGATTTCTGTAGCATGACATTGATAAACAGCTGAATTTCTTTCATTAGAGGCTTTTAGCGTCCATTTGTATTCTTTGCTTTATGCATCCTGCTAAAACAGCATCTTCATGATAATAGCAGCCTCAGCTTCTTAACATGTTGATGATAAACTCATTAGCCACATGCTTAGTTGTTGAACATGTCTATTTGCAACGCTTCAATTCTTTGTCATTCTCTGTGTTGATGCCAAAAACTGGTCCACCTCACACTTTGGCTACTGTCGCCTCGTGATCTGGTCTTAGCCTTCAACAAACGGTTGAAATTTATAGTTGATGTGGACGCTTACTTCAGATTCTGAACAGGAGACGCTCTGGAATGCCGACCGGAATTATCAACTCTTTGCTTTGGGGTGAATCTGTAAAAAGGAGAAGGGAAGGATCGGAATTGGGCCTTTCTGCCCGGATTTAACTCCGATGCTTAAGTCAGAAAACTTGTGAAGAGGAAGTCTTAGACATAAGTTGGTTCTTTTGTGTAATGTTTTTCAGATCCTTTTCTTTCTATCATTGCTCTTCTTTTATAGCAACTTAAAGGCGGTTTAGGAAGGCGGTGAGTAAGGCGGTAAGAAAATATCTCTTGAGGCGGTAAGAAAATATCTGCCTACTGTGTAGGTGCTACGTAGGTAAGTAGAAAATATCTGCCCACTGTAGAGGCGTTAGATATTTTCTTACCTAGGTGGCTGTAAGCACCTTATGAGACCCTCACGCTTTGTGGATAAGAAGGTTGCTATAATTCCGACGGACTTGTTTGTAGGATTAAACTCTCATTTTATTTGCCAAACGGAATTGTGCTAGGATATTTGGTGATATTGCCACTTGGCCAAAGGGACATAGTCTTGTGTGTGACAGGTGGCCATTTAGGTCAATGACACGCGTCTTACCAAATATATCCGTAACACTCTGTCTTGTTTCGTTGTCCGAAGTACTGCGAACAAACTGATAGCGCCATGTAAGAAATGATTAATCCTTTTCTTAAGTAGCAAAGCAAGCTCCTTCGCCTAGATCCTATTAGACAAAATTCCATATCTTTACAAAGCTTAAAATGTTCAACTCTATCATCATAAACATTTATTTGTCAAAAAAATTATGATGCTTTCTTTATCTAGCTGTAAATTTCCTTTCTCTTTAGATTTCTCATCAAAACAGTCATGACTCTTCTTGCAGTTTCCATATCAAAATTGATGCTTTTGCAAAGTTCCATCCCATTGGAGAAGTTTTGCAGTAGTTGCTGAACTTTGGGAATCCTAGTAGAGTCACCAACCAGCATACCATCATGGACGGTTGAAGAAGAAGTCCTTTTAGCCCTCTCACAAGTAGTCTGCAACCTCCTGAAAGCTTTGGGGTTTCCACTGATGTCTTTCTTGAACTCCTAAGAAAAGTGATTCACCATTCTATTGTCAAAATCCTCTTCACTAAGATGAGCATTACCAGCTGTGGCCTTCACCTCAAAAATATCCTCCTCAGCCGGGAAACACCAAAGGTATCACCATCAAGATTGAAGATGAGACTATTTTTTCAACAACACCGCTAGCCTTCTTATCAAACTATGTGCAATCGGAGGGGTAGTAAGTTCATTGATAATGCGCGTAACATTCAGTCCAGCAATGGTACCACCTCCTTAGTTGCCCAACACTGAGAATCATTGAAGTACACAGGAACAGTGACAACAACATCCTTAATAGTTTAAGGAAAGGATCTATAGGGAACCCATGAGGTAGAAGGATCATGGCTTCATTCTTTGTTTTACGCTGCCCATCAACGAGATTCCTATTGCGCTTGCATTGTTCGTGAGGATTCTCATCATGGCCGGACTTGGAGACCTCTGACTGTGCTGTGGCGACGACGTCACAATGGCTGAGAGAACTGTAGGCATATCCAGGGAACCAAACATGTGACAACGTCCTTTGAATTCTTTCCATTACTGTCATCATCTTCATCACCCTCAGGTGGGGTTGATCTGCCAGGAGGGGGGTGGGGGGGTGGGGGGGTTCTTCAGCAGCTGTATTCTCGTAAACAGATTTCGGAGCAGCAGCTCAAAGATCACATGAACGGATTGAGTGATCTTGGACGTCTTGTTGGCGACAGGGATTCATCGGTGAAATGGTAGTAGAGGCTTCCATATATATCTTCTCCAGCAGCGGTAAGGAGGTTGTGAATGCTCCCTCTAGTTTTCTTTCTCTCGGCTATGGCCGGGTATGATCACCATTGCTCGAGATCTCCATCACAGGCTCAAGCGGTTGCGGATCCGGGACGGAGTTGAGCGAAGACACCATTGTCAACATCATAGGAGGGGGGCCTTGCCTTCGACAAAGACGATAGGGGGCTGACATTACAGAAGTATAAAGGGTCTCGGCAACAACAACATCTCGATCGCTTTACTGACAATGGTATTGATCTTGGAAACCTCGTGCGATGAGGGAGATCTCGGATATCTAATCGGCGATGGGTTAATCTTGGTGCCTCGTCAGCGATGGGTTAATCTTGGCAGCTCCATCGGCGATCGGGTTGATCTTGGTCGCTCCGTCGGCTCTCAGCTGGAGCTTGGCAGCTAGGTGGTAAATGACAGTCGGCCGGGAGGGGTATACAGTGGGAATCTTCGGCCACTAAGCGAAGAGGCGGAGAGGGGCAGCTTTATCTTCATGACAGTGGTGACTCAGGCTGCGATGTGGCGACGGCATTGTAGTGTTTTAGACATGCGCTGAAATCCTCCGCGAATCGGTTGCGTAGAAGCAGAAAAGGGAAAGATTTTTTTAAATTTTTTTATTATTTTATTATTTTATTAGATATATATATATATATATATATATATATATATATATATATATATATATATATATATATATACGTGATATTATACAATCGATTGTAACACTGTGCATTCCTGGTCGCCTTCTATTTCCCCCCTTGTAGCATGTTTAAATTATTTCCAACCATACGGATGGGAAGATCATCAAAAAATAAGCTAGTATGTCTATTTTCATACAATTTGGTAACTGTTTGGTACTCCTACTTAACGGTTCTTATTTTATAGAAATTTGAACGGTCCAGAATTTCAACCATTAAGTGGGAGGACCAAACAGTGACCAATTTTTATGAAAATGAACATGCTATCTTATTTTTTGATGATCTTCCCATTCGTACGGTTGGAAATCCTTCAAACATGCTCCAGAGGGCTAATGGGAGGCAACCAGGAATGCATAGTGCATCCGATTGACTGTATAATATATATATATATATATATATATATATATATATATATCACTCTTCTCTCTCTTTTTTTTTATCCACTTATAACTCCCCACCTCACTCTCCCTCAAGACTAGAGTTATGTCTCCCGAGTCTCCAAGATGATAAAGGGCGGGTTCAAAAGCTTTATACATATAATAATATATAATAAAAATCGTATAAAGAGACACCATCTTCTCAGAATTCTTCTCTGATGCCGACGATCTATTCTAGAGAAGATGATATTTCTTTCTTCCTCCGAGTGGAATCCTTTCCTTTTTTCTTCTCTACGGTATTATAGTTTGGATGGACTCGAGCCTATATCCTTCGGCAAAGCTATTAGAGAAAGACTTGAATCCGCATCCGACTAAGAATTCCTTCTCTTTTTTTTTCTCACTTTTTTTTTTAAAAAAAAAAGAAGACCGTAGGGGGGAGCTTCACCACCTTATGTTTTTATTATCGGCCGACATCATTTCTTTTGCTCCCCCTCCTTTTTTATTTTCCTATCACACTTTCTATTTATTAACAAAGGATCACCTCCACTGCTGATGGTTCGCAATTATTGGAGGATCACGCGTAGACCGAATAGTGAACGATCGGATAATATCAGGCTTTTTTTTAAAATGGAATGTTAGATATATTTTTTTACATGGGATTTGATCTTATCCTCGGGCGATAGACAGGATAATATATCATTTTTTTTTAAAATTAATGTGGCAGATGGAGATAGAGTTGGATAAGATCACCCTTTTTTTTTCATTTTTTTATCTTTTTTTTTTTGGGATTTGCCTCGGGATTTGTTCCCTTGGATTGTTTGTATTTTTTAGATTGCCTCGAAATTTGTATTCTCAGGCTATTTTGAGATTACCTCGAGATATGTGTTCTCGAGCCATCTTGGAATTTGAGATCGCCTTGAGATATGTGTTCTCGGGCTATCTAGGATTTTATGTTGCCTTGTCTCGGGATTTGTGTTTTAGCCTGGGATACAACCAAATAACATTACATTCATCATAAAAATCCTAAATCAATAAAGATTAGGACATATTTAAATTTTATTTATTTATCTCATAAAAATCTTAAATCAATGAAGACTAAGATTTAAATTTTATGTAGATTAGAATTTTAGTTTTATTAGAATCGGGACATGTATATATATATATATATATATATATATATATATATATATATATATATATATATATATATATATATATATATATATATAAACCGACGGCTAGTGCATGACCATAAGCAGTGTCCCATATACAGCGGAAGTACCTAGCCCAGACTTTGAGTGTGATCATCGTCAGCAATTGTGGGAAGCCTTACGTAAAAAGACGACTGTAGTGGAATCTAGCACAAAGGTTAACCAATCAGAAACAATGCTGGCGCCAACCCGATCTATATCAAATTACGCAAGGTCGAACTTGGATGGGATCGGCTTAAGCATATAGCCACAATTTCGAGTTAAAGCCCCATGTCATCTAGATGGTTCAACAGTCATGCCAGTTTGATGGTTTCCAAGATGAGGACCCATATGCACACCGACAAAACTTCTTGAAAATCAGCAACACAATTTCAGTAAACTGAGTTTCTATGGACACCATCCCTCTCAGATTATTCCCCTTTTCGGTCAACGGCCGAGCAAAGCAGTGGTTGAACTCCTTATCCCATGTATCTATCAGATCATGGGCCTAATTGACCAAGAAGTTTCTTATGAGTTTCTTTCCACCAGCTAACATAACTAAACTGCGATACTTGATATCGATACAAGGATATGCTCTGAAAGTGTCCATAGCATAATATATAAGATTGGATGCAAGTCCAAACCTTCTACAATGGACTAAACGGGCTATAAAAAAATATTGGATGCAGCAGCCAATGGTACATTTTGAGTGAGGATCCCGATACAGGAAGAGAACTAATAGATGAGATGGCCAACAACGGATATCGATAGAGTTCAGAGGAGGCAAACCAAGCAAGGTGGTAGAATTCAGTATATGGGTGTGATAACAAATTTGGCAACCAAGGTAGAAGCAATAATCAAGAAGTTGGAGACCATCAGCTGTTAACCACAAATACCAGTGATGGTGTGCAATGGATGTCGGAACAAGATAGAGGAGGGCAAGGTTGAACAAGTGGAAGAAGTTGACTTTGTGTAGAGGTCTCAGAACAATCCATACAGTTCCACATACAACCTCGGGTGAAGGAATCACCTCAACTTCTCTTACAGCAACCCAAGACAAACAAAGACAAACCTACCCAAGGAGGCCAACCATCATATCAGAGCAACCAACAACTATCACCACAAGAATAGAAAATCTAAAACTTAGACAATACCTCCAGAAGAATGAAACTCGACTCACCAAACATGAGGAGAAATCAACAAGCCTCAATTCAGAACCTCGAAATCAAGTTGCTCAGATAGCCAAATCCTTGGCACAATGGCCAACAAGCAAGCTCCCAAGCAATACAGAAGTCAACCTTAGAGAATCTCTCAAAGCCATTACTCTCAGAAGTGGAAAGGAGCTGACTACACCGTAGGACCAAGGATCAGGGGACACACCTGTTACACAAACGGAGGTGGACAAGTCTAATGTGGAGGGAGAGTCAGTTATGGGTGAGAAAAAGGACGCACCTATGGTAATTGAGTACAAACCGAAGAAAACATACACCGCCAAATTGAAGGAATACCAACAAGATGAGCAGTTCAGGAAGTTTTTGGACGTTTTCAAGGCATTGCACATCTATGTCCTGTTTGTAGAAGCACTTGCATATATGCCGCGTTATGTAAAATTTTTGAAGGAACTACTCACCAACAAGAGGAAGTTGGAAGAAGTGTCCATGGTGACTTTGAATGAGGAACGTTCAGTAGTTCTCATCAACAAGCTCCTAAAGAAGGAAAATGACCCAAGGGGGTTACATAATCCCCTGTACCATTAGAGGTTTTGTAGATGAAAAGGCCTTGGCTGACATTGGAGTGAGCATCAATCTCATGCCTTACAAGATACTCCAAAGGATAGGGATTGGAGAGCCGAAACGAAAAAAGATGACACTTCAGATGACAGACAGATTGATCCGTCACCCTCGAGGGTAGGTAAGGATGTTTTAGTAAAGGTCAACAAGTTTATTTTCCCTTTGGACTTCTACATCTTAGACTTAGATGATCAAGTAGAAGTGCCACTCATTCTCGAAAGACCCTTCGTGAAGACAGTACAAGAACTATTCAATATCAAGGATGGTCGGATGATCCTGAGGGTTGGAGATGAAGATGTGGTGTTCAAACTCAAGGAGGCCATGCGACACTTAATAGAGCTCGACGATTCTTGTTATTTCATGGATCATATTGATGATTGCGTTTTTGAATTTATGTAGGATAAATTGCTAAAGGACCAACTGGACGATATCCTAGAGATTAAAACACCCCCTTCGGAGTATCGTACCAAGGAAGATATATCTGCTGAACAATTAAAACTGGAACCCACAAAAAAGAATACTGAGGAAAATAAATCGTAACCCTCTCCCACAACTCAACAAACAGACCCACTTAAGGAAAACAACTATGAGTATGAATTTATAGCCTCTTGAGTATACAAATTGCTGGTCGAAATCTTCACAGTAAGGAGACTGAGAGGTTCCACCTCTTCGAACCTCCATGAGCTCAAGAAGGTACGTTAAGTTAGTGACATAAAACAAGCGTTTCTTGGGAGGCAACCCAAGTTTAGTTTGTTCTCAAGTCATCTGTTTAGTTTGATCTAGGATTTTAGTTTAGGGATACATTAGTGGTGAAATCCATTATTTAGATGATGTTTTAGTGATTATGTGTATTCCAAAGTGTTTAAACAATTAATCCTTTTTCTTTGAAGCCACTAACATGCATGTCAAGGCAAAAATTGGGCGAAATATAAAGCCAGGGGACCAATAGAAAGAAGCATGAGATAAGCACGGTCGTGCTTCGGGACGTGTACCTGTCACAGATTTACACTTACAAAAGCCTACATTAAGCACAGCCGTGCACCTCATTTGCACCGGCGTGTAGATCCGGGGCAGCGAATCGAAAGTGCACGGGCTCTAGCATGATAAGCGTTCAATTGATCATGTTTTTATATCAATTCATTGTACATAATTCATGTGATTTAGAGTAATTCTTGCCCATTGATACTTAATTCTTAATTTGTGTTAATTCTTATTTTAAGGGCACCCGAGAGCTTCAAGAGCAAAATAGAAGAAACATAGATCAAATTGAAACTATTATGAATTTTACTGAAGCCATACGGGCCAACATACGGTCGTAAGCGCCCATATGAATAAAGATACGTGCATGCTTACGACCGTAAGTACTTGTATGGAGACTCTGAGAACACATCTCCCCAACATACAGAGAGCTACACGGGCAAGCACAAGGCCATATCACCAACCGTATAACCTAGGGAATTTCATATGAGCAAGGATATAGCCGTAAGAGCGCCCGTATGCCTCATGTCCAGAAACGAGTTAACCCAATTTTATGCTGATTTGAGTCTGAATTTGACTGATTGTGTTACTAATCATCTGTATTAGTCTGAACCCTATAAATAGCCGATTTGAGGTTTAGAGAAGGTGCTTTTGGATCTTCAACATCATCATCCTCTTGGAGGCTCCCAACCTTCTCTTGACCTTGGAGATTAGGGCATCATTGAAGACTTTGGAGCAAAAAGAAGGAGGCAAGCATTGAAGGGACACCCCTAACAGTGATCGCCAACAGTGGTGGGAAGAGTATTTATTATCATGATTTCTATCTTTTCCCTTGAAATTGTATTGGATTTGTGTTCCCCTTTAATGGGGAACTAACTTGTCAGATACTTGGGCATGATGAAGCTCCGCATTTATGTTTAACTTTGCTTGTATGGATTTCTATATTTGAATGAATGTTTCTATGTTTGAGAACCTATTGAATGTTTTGTATGGTATTGATGCTTTACGTTGTGACAGCTCTAAGTGTAAATCTAGATCTATAGAAGGTGCAGACAATAATGCTCCCTCTATATACCCTAGATCTACTTAAATATATGGGAGTTGTGAACATGCTAAGAGATCGGGTGTTTAGGAGAGAGACTCTGTAAAATAGATTATTCCCACAACTCTTCCAAGATTATGTATTCCTTAATACTACTCACGAGCGTAGATTAGTAACTTGCCTCAAAAGAGGGTGTGAAAGTGTTGTCGGAATTCTTTTTCCATACCTTATATTCATCAATATGAAATCCATACTTGCCCCAATCTATAACTATCCGGAGGGGATTTAATGCCCGAGTATTTCCCTTCTCTGATTGATTGTCATCACTATTTTCACCAAGTGTTCTTAAGACAATTTCCTCTTTAGTAATTAGATTAGTAAACCAACAACCTTTGAATAGACTAGGTAGCAGATAATTAGATACTATTAGTGGTCTAGGTCTATGTGGGTTCAACATCAGACTTTCATAGTCCACTTTATTACTTGATACGACCCGTGTACTTGCGGTCTAAACATTAGTCACATACACACAATATCAAGTTTTTGGCACCATTGCCGGGAACCTTTAGGTCACTAAGAATACTAAGAGTCTGTTAGTTAGTCATAGTGTTAGGTTTTTATTATTTTCTTTTTAATTTTCTTTCATTCGTTTTATCTGGCTTATTCTCTACATTCACACACTAATTCTTGTTCTTTCTTGTTTGTATAAGGATTTGGTGCATGACCAGAGCGAATCTAGCCGATTTGGTGGTAGGCGATAGCAAGATCAAGCGCACTTTGCATCAAAGAATTAGAGAAGCACAAGGCTTACCTCTAGAGACAACTCCAGGACCTTCTTCAGAATCTAACATCATCGTCCTTGCCAAGATAAGTATCGAACCAAGAGAAACTCCAATCATGGCAGAGTGAAGAAAGACTTTGTCCGAATATAAAAGATCGGAGTACACCAGAGAAGAATTTAGCGTTCAACCACCTCAAGTTGCAAACAACTTCGAAATAAAGGCGAGCACCGTTCAAATGATCCAAAATCAAGCTCGATTCGATGGACGCCATGACGAGGACCTTTATGCACATCTGGCGTTCTTCATTCAAATTTGCAACATATTTATTATTAATGGAGTCTCCAATGACGCCATCTGCTTGAGGTAATTTCCACTAAGTTTAAGAGAAGCAGCGTACTGTTGGCTCACCTCACTCCCCATAGGGAGCATAAGAATGTGGAGGGATATGCTAGATAAATTCCTAGGTAGATATTTCCCACCGAGTAAGGCATCACAAATTAGATAAGAATTTTTTTGTTCAAGCAAGGTGAAAATGAGTCGTTGTTCGACGCTTATGAATGATTTAAGGATTTAATGAAGCACTGTTGACATCATGGTATGGAACCGTTGGTGAAACTCCACACTCTATATAATGGGTTGAACAATCACACAAGACAACTAGTGAACGCCGTAGCTAGTGGTTCTTTGGGAAATAAATACCTCGAGGATACCGAGCAACTAATCGAAGATATGGCAAACACTGAATCAACCAAGGCACCAAGAGGAAGACAATCTGTCAATGTTGGCATTAACTTAATTAATCAAGATCCCATCCTTGCAGCACCAGTAGCTGAACTCTCCAAGAAGTTTGACCAACTTCCATCAGGAAGGTAAAAATCTTAAGAGATCACTAAACTATGCCCATATTTCACTTTTGGTATCAAACTTCAATTTGTATCTTTTCGGTCACCCTACTTCTGTTTGATTTCAATGGGAGGGTACCCGAGGGGAACCGATGAGAAATATCTGACGTGGCCGCAGGATTAGCGATGTAGAGGGTATTGAAAACCTAATTTACAAAAATCCTAACTAATTGAACGACATTTGAACCTTGATTTCAAAGTCAAGGTTCAAATGGCGTTCAATTAGTTAGGATTTTTGTAAATTATGATTTTAATTCCCTCTACGTGGCTAATTCGGCAACCATATCAAATAATTCTTGTCGGTTTCCCTCAGGTACCATCCCACTGAAATCAAATAGAAGTAGGCTGACCAAAAAGATACAAATTGAAGTTTGGTACCCAAAGTGAAATATGGGCATAGTTTGGTGACCTCTCACGATTTTTACCCTACATCTACATCAGGAGGATCTTCAAGTTCAGTTGTAGCCATCTTGTGCGGTACTTTTGGAGGAGGGCACAATTCATCACAATGCCGGATTACAAATGTGAAAGTGGCACCCATGGAGGAAGTTCAATATATGGGCAACCAAAGACCCTAAGGTATCCAATTTCAATCTTATATACCTAATTAGAGTCATCCGGTGTTATCCTATGGTAATATCCAAGGATCAGCAACTTCTTCAGGATTCAATTCCTTAGCTCCAAGGCCGAGGATGTTTTAGCTAAGTTCATGATTACCACAAATTCGAAATTTGAGTCGGTAGATATTACGATGCAAAACATCCAAGCAAACATTCAAAGTCTGGCAAATCAAGTTGGACAATTAGCTAGAAACTTATGAGAGAGGCCTCAAGGAAGCCTATCAAGCAATACTGAAGAAAACCCCACGGGGATTTAAAGGCTATCATGCTTAGAAATGGTAAGGATGTGGAGATGTTTGTCAGAAGCCTGACAAGATTACCACTCATGTGGAAACTGGTGAACCATCTAGAGTCAAGGAGAGCGTGGTTGAAGCACACCAAGCAAAGGATAAGGGAATAGAAACTGCACTTATTCTTGAGTATGAACCTATAGTTCCCTATTCCAAAAGATTAAAGAAAACAAAGGACGATGCACATTTCAAGAAATTCTTGGAGATAATTAAGCAACTGCATGTGAGCTTACCTCTGGTTGATGTGCTTGCTCAAATGCCTAAAAATGCCAAGTACATGAAGGAGCTATTAACCAACAAGAGGAAGTTGGAAGAAGTCACAGCAGTAACATTGAATTCTCAATGCTCAACAATACTCCAAACCAACCTACCAAGAGAGTTAAAAGACCCAGGGAGCATGGTAATCCCTTGTGTTATTAGGTTTGGAGTAAAAGAGAGTGCTTTGGCTGATTCAGGCGCTAGAATCAATGTCATGCCTTATAAGCTATTCATGAAGCTAGGCCTAGGAGAACCAAAAACAACGAAAAAGGACCATTTGACTCGCCAATCGATCAGTAAAGAAACCATGAGGAATGGTATTAAATGTTTTAGTAAGGGTAGACAAGCTTGTGTTCCCTACTGATTTTTTATTACTGGACATTGACGATGATGTTGAAGTACCCATCATCTTAGGAAGACCATTTTTGGCTACTGGAAAAGCCTTACATGATCACGCTGAAGGCAAGATGTCTTTAAGAGTGGGTGATAGCATAGTTGAACTAAAGCTTCCTATAGCAATGCGGCACACACTGGATTATGATGATACAACTTACTTCATTGATGATCTTGAACTAATCTCTGAGAGTTGCATTCAAGAAGTGTAGCAAATTGACCCACTCGAAGAATATTTAGGAAAGCTGGATGACGAGAAAGAGCATTTTTGAGGATAGCAACCCTACTTTATAAGGGAAAGCAACCAAGGGTGAACAAGGAAAAAGGATAAGGGATCAAAGAAATTATTTCTGCAGCTTTTATTCTGGAAGGAAAAAGACAAGGAGAAGACTAATAAAGAGAACCTCTTCTATGGTAATGCAAGAAATCTATCACTTGCCCAAATTGATGAGCGCCCCATATACTCCAGCTTAGGGTTCTCTTTGTTTGGAAACTATTTCATGTGGAAAGTCCATGCGGGGATTCATGCATTTGATCCACCTTGAACATGACAAGAAGAATGTCAAGCTAGTGACATTAAACAAGCGCTTCTTGAGAGACAACCCAAGTTTCTTAAAAAAAAATTCTTCTCTTAAGGTTTCATAGTTTTAGTCTAGAATAGTTAGTTGTCATTTTGAAATAAGTGATCAATCCCTCTAATCTCTCATAAATGACCCATCTTGAGCCAACATGTTACACCTCATAGCTTAGAAAGAATGAGGAAGGGACATCAAGAGGAATTAGAATGGATTATCAAGGGAATAATTTACAATGCACTTCTCAAGAAGACATACGGGTGAGGATACGACCGTATTGACACGTATGCTTACCATTTCAATATCCGCTCACGGCTGCATATACCTGTAAAATCTCATATGGGCAAGCGTACGGCTGTAAGACGGCTCATATGATGCGTGAAAAGGCCCAATACGGGCGTGACGGTTCATATCCCCTTCTATAGAGTATATCTAACACCTTTGAACTCCACCATGGCCATTTCTTCGCAAATTACATCACCCACAAGGGGTCGCTGGAGAAGCTCAAGTTGATACATGTCGACCCTTATATCAATCACCTCTTGTGCGGCATGAGTCTACTCGCCCCCCATCCCCGACCTCATCGGATCCGCGTAATGCAGCCCCCCAGCTTTTTGACACTCCAGTCGATGGGCTTGGTCACTCGGATGCCATGGGGACTTATCTTCATGGCCGTGAGCGCAGGCCGGAACCAGCCGCTGACGAGGAAGAGCCACCAGCCCAAGCACCATTTCCTCTGGATATGACATCGTCCGTTGCCCTTCCTCGAACTTTTAGCCTGAGCCACCCACAGATTCTTTCGCTTCTCGAGTCCATCCAGACGGGGCAACAGAAGATCCTCCAGGAGCTTGCACGCAACAGCGAGTCCCAATGGTGACACTAGAAGGAGCAGAGCAGACTTCGCACATCATTACAGCAGCTCTCTGAGTCCAACTGACGGGCTTAGCAACAGTTTGAGCCGCTCTGATGGGAGGTTGGTCAGATTTTGTATACCCTGCGTGAGCAGAGGGCTTCACTAGAAGCGGTTGCATCCACTCATACTTTATTTATTTCACCTCATGCGCACCACTCACCTTACTCCTCTGCTCGAGAGCCTCACGTCCACCGCTAGCCGCACTGCTAGCTGACCTCAAGTAGCACAGGAGTCCAAAGATACGCTACCACCCTCGTCTCTTCCTCTAGTTCGCATTGATAAATTTCTTTTTGGGATTTGTATCACACTTATCTTTTCTTTATTTACATAGCAAGGGTTTTACCCTGCTTCCCTTTTGTACTCTTCCCCTCCATTGTCAGTTTAGACTCCGCTCTTGATGCTATATATTTTCTTTTTATGCGATTGTGCCTTCTGACTATCTTTAATGCTTGCGATTTGCTTATAATATTTTGGATTCAACCCCTTTTATCTCACTCAAGCAAATGGACACACCCCAAATAAATCGGGGAAGTTTCAGTTTGCCCATCTTCTTCTTTTATTATATCCTTATCATTTACATGCTTCATCATTTGCATTGAGGACAATTAAAATCTTCAAATGTGGGGATGGGTACACATGTGTAACTTCTATGAACCTCATTGCGTATCTTTACAAATTAATTCATTGCAAATCTTTAATTGTGGGAATAGTACACTATGAATTTATTGCATCTCTTCGTGTAAATACAAGCTTTGTGTACACCAATGATGGCATGTTGAAAAATTATATTTAATTTTGTTTTACTTTTGGTTTGCACCATTTGAGCAAAATTTTTTCACTATGAAACACCTTGGACACTTAGAGAAAATCTTAATGACTATTATATGTTCTCTAGTGATATTAGATAACCCATGATCATGTTTCTTTGATTTACATTGTTAAGTATTGTCTTCAATGTCTCCAAGAGTTTCGTGACACTAGTCAAACCTCTAGCTCTTTGCAAGTAGAGTTGTAAATAGTGAATAATTTTTGTACCTAGAAAGTATGAAAATAAAGACCAAGATAGTGCTCCTTTACTTTTGGTGACGAAGTAAGCTTGGGTTTTTGGCTCCTAATCAGAGTGTCTCTCAAATTGAAAAGTCACTTGTGGGCATGAGTGCGTGAATGTAGAGTTGTAATCTTTTAAGTAATTGGGTGCTCCGGTGCCTAACCAGCATGTGCATCCCCCAGAAAGGGAGATCTACACTCTATGTTAATCTTTGGTCCCCCGGAAAGTCAAATCTATTAGAGATGCCCTACAAGGACTCATGTGAAAAGAAAAGAGGAAAAAAATGAAAATTTGAGAGAAAAGAACAAAAAGACAACTTATTTGTTTTTAAGGGCAAGTTGCTTTGTACTTAAGGCCTCAGGGAACCTCTTGAGTCCACTGAGGGTATACTTGCCACTCTATAGCATGGGAACATGGTAAGTGTAGTGAAAATCTCATTTAGAGTGATTTTAAATCACGTCATAAGATTGATCTAAGTTCGAAGTGTTAAAACAGGAAAATACAAATTATCAATGGTGAATTCTTTGGGCACAATAAAATATGAATGCTTTGGATTGAGGTTGAATGCTTCTTATCTTTTGAAATTTTATTTCTTTGTTAGCTTGAGGACAAGCAAACACTTAAGTGTGGAGATATTTGTGATAAGCGTTCAATTGATCATGTTTTTATATCAATTCATTGTACATTATTCATATGATTTAGAGTAATTCTTGCCCATTGATACTTAATTTGTGTTAATTCTTATTTTCAGGGCACCAGAGAGCTTCGAGAGAGAAACAAAAGAAACACAGATCAAATCAAAGCTATTGCTAATTTTACTAAAGCCATACGGGCCAGCTAACAGCTGTAAGCGCCCGTATGAATAAAGGTACGAGCATGCTTACGACCGTAAGTACCCGTATGGAGATTCTGAGCACATATCTCCCCAAGATACAGAGAGCTACATGGGTAAGAACACGGCCGTATCACCAACCGTGTAACCTTGGGAATTGCATACGGTCAAGCATACGGTTGTAAGAGCGCCCGTATGCCTAGTGCCCAGACGTGAATTAACCCAAATTTATGCTGATTTGAGTAAGAATTTGACTGATTGGGTTACTAATCATCTTTATTAGTCTGAACCCTATAAATAGCCGATTTAGGGCTTAGAGAAGCGGATTTTGGATCTTGAACATCATCATCCTCTTGAAGGCTCCCAACCTTCTCTCGACCTTGGAGATTAGGGCATCATTGAAGACTTTGGAGCAAAAGAGGGAGGCAAGCATTGAAGGGACACCGCCAATGGTCATCGCCAACGATGGAGGGAAGAGTATTTCTTATGATGATTTCTATCTTTTCCCTAGAAATTGTATTGGATTTATGTTTCCCTTTAATGGGGAACTAACTTGTGAGATACTTGGTCATGATGAACCTACGGATTTATGTTTAACTTTACTTGTATGGATTTCTTTATTTGAATGAATGTTTCTATGTTTGAGTACCTATTGAATGTTTTGTATGGTATTACTCACTAGCGTGGATTAGTAACTCTCTTTGAAAGAGGGTGTGAAAGCATGGTAAGAATTCTTGGTCCATACCTTATATTCATCAATATGAAATCCATACTTGCCCTAATCTATAAATATCCGAAGGGGATTCAATGTCCGAGTATCTCCCTTCTCTGATTGATTGCCATCACTATTTTCACCAAGTGTTCTTAAGCTAATTTCTTTTGTAGTAATTAGATTAGTAAACCAACAACCTTTGGATAAACTATGTAGCAGATAATTAGATACGATTAGTGGTCTAGGTCTCTGTGGGTTTGCCATCCGACTTTCATAGTCTACTTTATTACTTGATATGACCTGTGCACTTATGGTCTAAGCATTAGTTACATATAAGTAGCATCAGAGCGCTCGTGTTTTGGGGCATGCTCATGTAGGCGCATAGGAAATTAGGGCTTTTAAATTGATGACCCGAGCTGCTAGCCTTACTATCACCCAAAGCTGTTTCACCTCCAAATCAACTAGTGCCGCCCCCAGCTGCAAGACCCCGCCAGACGCCCTTGATTCATGCCGAAGTATGCTTCTTCATCGCCCGGCACACCCCTCAATACGGCTGTGCTCTCACATCTCTTATGAACCTCTCCCAACCACATCTATGCTTCCACGCAAGAAGACCATCTCTGGTCCACGGGGAAGAAGATGAAGGGAGAGGGGAGTTCTCAACCATCATCGTCTGACACCACACTACTGGAGCCCATCTTTCGCACGCCAATGCACTCTGGCTGGCATTACCGCCTCCACAAGTTGAGGTTTGACGAGACCCAACACATCGACTGGGACGTTCTTGAGGAGGTTGGCGTCACCACGGATGTTCGCTAGTTCATCTCGGTAGGTTTATGGATCGGTTACTCTCCACCAGGGAGCAAACCTACAGCAAGCTCACTCTTCAGTACTCGCGACATTCCACATTGGTCCAGGCCTCACATCGTGGCATCGAGATGACCATATCGAATTTTGATGAGATACAATGACAAGTGTCCAGATCATAACAAGTAATAAAAGTGGACTCAGAAGTCGGGTTATCGATCCTTAGGGAGAAGGAAGTATTAGTACCCACTAATTGTCTATTATCTAGTCGATCGAAGATGAGTGGTTGTAAACTAATTCTAGAGCCAAGAAATTGAAAACACAAGCTATGGGGTCAAAAAACTCTTGATGACAATCAATCATGAAAAAGAGATACTTGGGTAATTGAATCCCCCTTAGATTTCTGAAAGATGGATGAGACTCTCTATGTTGATACTTAGTGAATTCTTGGCCAAGGGTTCCTAATGTGCTTTCACTCCCTCCCTCTCTCAAGGTGAATTACTAATCCTAGTACCCTTATCGATGAAGTTCTAGTGAACCTAATTCTTAGAGGGATTAAAGAAATAATACATCTAAAGGACTCGCTCTCCTTAGTACCTGGGCTCCCGGTATACTCAACACTCCGTCTATAGGAGATGGTCTACACATGGGGAAGCGCTCGCTTCTTCCCCATATGGACTACGAAAATCCCTCCAGGCTCTCTCAACGTAGAGGGATTAATATACATTAAAACATCCAATAGACACATAGATTCAACAAAGCATTCATACATAGAGTGTTACGGATATATTTGGTGAAGACAGGTGTCGTTAAGCTAAAGGACCACTTGTTCATTTGGCTATATGGCAGTATCACCATCTTTGCACAAATTCCGCTCGGCAAATAGCGTAAGGATTCAATCCTGCGAACAAGTCCGTCGGAATTGTAACAACCCTCTCATAAAGGGCGTAGGGGCGTAGGGTAGAAAGAAAGAGATAGAGAAACATCTAACGCCTCTACAGTGAGTGGGCCTTATCCACTTGCTACAGTGGGCAGATATTTTCCTACCACCTTCCTACCGCCTTCCCACCGCCTTCCTACCGCCTTAAGAGATATTTTACCTAACTCACCGCCTTACTTCACCGCCTTTCCTGAACCGCCTCTAAGGTGCTATAAAAGAAGAGTGCTAGTAGAAGAAAAGGGGATCCGAATCATCACACAAAAAACTGCCTAAAACTAAGATTCTCTATTCAAGTTTTCTGACTTAAGCGTGAGTCAATCCCAGTGAAAGGCCCAATTCCGATCACCGCCCTCTCCTTTTTCTGTGCTCGTTGATGAGTAATTCCAGAATTCCGGCGGAGTTTTTATGATGCTCTTCGCACTCCTCGCTCAGAGGCGTAAGTAAGCGTCCACATCAACTATAAATTCTAACCGATTGGTCAAGAGTCGAGACCGGATCCACGAGGTAACTTGATGGCCAAAGCGTGGCGTGGACCGCTTTTGGCATCAACAGTTTGGCGCCGTCCGTGGGGACTTTACGAAAAGCCAAATGACCACTACCAGAAGATCAAAACGAATTCAAGAACAGGGAGCCCTAAATAATCCCGAAGGATCTGGCGAGGTCCGAAGGCATGAAGAAATCCGGTCAGATAATCCGCCCATCTTACCGCCATCAGGAAATCCTTCCGTCCAACCTCAAGAATCTGTCCCAGAATTTTACCTTAACCTACAACAACAATTGGAACGGTTGACTCAGGCTGTTCACGCTTTGACTCATCCTCCACCTCCTCCTACACAAGTTCCAACGCCAAACATACCAACAACCCCACTGGATAATTCTGAAAGTAGAGGGAGAACGAGAACTCGCACCCATAAAGAGAAAACAGAAAGGACTGCCTTTTCCGCTAGTTCAGAACCTCCCTCCGTTCGACGTAGGCAGCAGGCCGCCACAAGAACCGAACGGACAAGGACGGAACGGAATAGTCCAACTGTTCAAACAGTTGATAGAAGGACTCAACGACAGAACCTCTCTCGAGGGAACGAAAAGTCCGAGCGACACGTTCTCGGTATGTGTTCACCCTTTGTCAAAGAAATATTGGGAGAGCAAGTTCCGGATAGCTTCGGACCGCCAGTTATGACCGCGTATGAAGGCAAAACCGATCCATCCCAACACCTGAAATCTTTTCGGTCGAAGATGCTCCTCACTGGAATCACAGACGCTCGCATGTGCCGAGCTTTTCCCACCACCTTAGAGGGAAAAGCACAAGACTGGTTTGTCGATCTCCCATCTAGTACGATTACTTCTTTTCAGATTTTAGCAGATCGCTTCCTAGCCTATTTTGCCAATTACTCAAAGCAAAAGAAAACCCCGTCCACCCTTCTGCGCATTAAGCAAATGAGGGAAAGAAACGCCCGTGCCTATTTAAGCCGTTACATAGGCGAGGACAGCCTAATGTTGCGGACCTCCCGCCACGTATGGCTGTGACTTTTCTAATGGAAGGGTTATTAGACTCCCCCTTCCGATTTTCCCTAACACTAGATTCACCAAAAACCATTCCCGCCCTTATGATCCACGCCCAAAAGTATATCAATTCCGAGGAAATTTATATGGGTTGGGAAGAAGAGGCTAGACGTGGAACTGTGGACACCTGGAAGAAAAAAACCCACCATAGCGTCAGCAGAAGGCCCCCGGATACGCGAAAGGAAAGAGGATCGCACAGAGAGGGCAAAGGCATAAACAGAGGCCTGGAAACCTCCGCACGGCCCCAACAACATACACTACAGCCCAGAGAGCCTTCTAAGGAAGGAAAAATTGTCAGATATGATCACCATACCCCACTGAATCAAACCAGAAGCCACATTCTTATGCAAATCAAAGAACAAAAGCTTCTGACGTGGCCGGAGCCTGCAAGAAACGCCGAACAGCAAAAGAACAGTAAGAAGTATTGCCAGTTTCATCAATCCAGAGGACATGACACAGAAAAGTGTACCCACTTGATGAACGCAATAGAAGATGTCATTCGAAAAGGACAATTGGAACAATACATCAACCTTGAGATTCAAGGGGAACCTGAAATTTCACAACCTGAAGAAGAAAAAGGAGAAATGGTGGGATTTATCAGTGGTGGTCCTGGCTGCGGTGGTGAAAGTTCCGCCTCTCGGAAAAGTTACGCCCGAATGGTGGGAACCACGCAGGAAATAGAAACGCCACGAAGACGATCTCGACCTACGGCTCCAATCATCTTCTATGACAATGACGTCAGCGGAGTTCGCCACCCACATGATGACGCGTTGGTTGTCGCTATCAAAGTGTCTAATTTCCAGATGAAAAGAGTTTTGATAGACAGTGGAAGTTCAGTTGATATCCTCTTTTGGAGTGCTTTCGAAAGAATGAGATATGACGCAGATGACTTGCTTCCGGTGAAATCATCCTTGGTAGGGTTCTCCGGAGGGGTAGTACAGCCAGAAGGAATGATCTCCTTGCCAGTTACGGTAGGGAACTCGCCAAGGTCATCAACAGTGACAGCAAATTTCTTGGTTGTGCGTTGTGCTTCAAGTTACAACGTAATCCTGGGCAGACCAACCCTCAACACCTTGAAAGCTGTAATCTCTACTTATCACCTTCTCCTCAAATTCCCAACTGAGAGTGGCAGTGGAGATAAGAGGAGATCAACCCCACAAGCAATGCTATGTCTCAACCCTCAAAGGGAAAACTCCCAACAGCAGCAAGACAAAGGTTTCAGAAGCCATGTTAGTCAGCGGAATGGCCGAACGGGAAAATGAGGAGCTTCGACCTACACCTGTCGAAGAATTGCTAACAGTTCCCTTAGACACAACCAGAGCGGACCGCACGGTACGGATTGGGGCAGATTTGACAACAGAACAGCGGGAAGATCTCATGAGAATATTGAGAGTAAATTCCGATCTCTTCGCTTGGTCTTCAGAGGATATCTTGCGGGGTAAAGCGTAATATCATCGAAAGCATCGTCTCAACATCGATCAATCATTTAAACCCACAAAGCGTAAGCGGAGAACTTACGCACTGAGAAGCGTAAGGCCGCGGAGGAAGAAGTATCTAATCTCCTAAAAGCTAAGTTTATCCGAGAGGTATACTACCCAGACTGGTTAGCCAATGTGGTCCTGGTGAAAAAGCCGTCCGAAAAATGGAGGATGTGCGTTGACTTCACGGACTTAAACAAAGCCTGCCCGAAAGATTCGTTTCCCTTACCGTCAATTGATAGTTTAGTGGATTCGACAACGGGGCATGAGATGTTGAGCTTCCTGGATGCCTTCTCAGGTTACAACCAAATCCGAATGGCCAAAGGCTTAAAGAAAAAAACGTCTTTCATTATGAGCACGGGAACATACTGTTATAAGGTGATGCCGTTCGGCCTAAAAAATGCCGGAGCCACCTTCCAGAGGCTTATAAATACAGTCTTCAGAGAGCAAATTGGCAGAAATGTTGAAGCCTATGTGGACGATATCTTAGTAAAGAGCCGAAAGGCCAGTGAACACCTGTCAGACTTACAAGAGGCTTTTCAGTCTCTTCGGATTTATACTATGCGTTTAAACCCGAACAAATGTTCTTTCGGCGTTCGATCAGGAAAATTCCTGGGATTTATTCTAACACAAAGAGGGATAGAAGCGAATCCAGATAAAATCAGAGCTATTCTTGACATGGGATCGCCCAAAAGTCTTCAAGAAATTCAGCGGCTTAACGGGCGTCTCGCCGCGCTTGGCAGATTTATCTCCAAAGCCGGAGAGAAAAATCTCCCACTTTTCCAAGCCCTAAGAAAAGCACCCAAAATGGAGTGGACAGAAGAATGCGAAAAAGCCTTTCAGGGGCTTAAGGACTATCTCCGGTCGCCTCAGCTACTAGCTAAGCCACAGGTGGGAGAAGAACTCTACGTTTATTTGGCGGTCGCCCCACGCCTTGGTCGGTCAAGTAGCTCTTCTAAGAGAAGATAACGGAGTCCAAAAACCTGTCTACTACACAAGTAAAATCCTTAACGATGCAGAATCGAGATATCTACCACTCGAAAAGTTGGCCTTTGCTATTATCACATCTGCACGGAGGTTGAGGCAGTACTTTCAAGCCCACAAGAACATAGTATTGACTGATCAGCCACTAAAGCAGATTCTCCATAAACCTGAA
Source organism: Dioscorea zingiberensis (assembly GCA_026586065.1). Lineage (NCBI taxonomy): Eukaryota > Viridiplantae > Streptophyta > Magnoliopsida > Dioscoreales > Dioscoreaceae > Dioscorea > Dioscorea zingiberensis. Next base: position 39,396,365 of record CM048822.1, read on the forward strand.
AACTCCGGACGCCTAGCCAAGTGGGTGATAGAATTGGGCGAGTTCGATCTCACCTACAAACCCCGAACGGCAATAAAGGCTCAAGTGCTGGCAGATTTCGTCGCGGAATTAACCTTCCCAGCAAACAGGGACGAACCCCCGTCACAAAGTCCAGAAGAAAGCCCTAACATCCCATGGACCTTATATGTTGACGGATCAGCAACGGAAGAAAAAGCAGGGGCAGGGTTCGTCCTCTACTCTCCTTCCAAGTGGAAAATCGCGACAGTACTAAAGTTCCAATTCCGAGCAACCAACAATGAGGCCGAATATGAAGCCCTTATCGCAGGATTACACCTGGCCCGGGGGCTCGGAATTCAGCATCTGCACGTATATTCCGACTCACAGCTAATAGTAAGCCACACCTTGGGCAGCTTTGAAGCGAAGGAAGAAAACATGGTCAAGTACCAAGCAGTGGTAAAGAAAATAGTTCCACACTTTGCTCGCTTCCAAATTGAAAAAGTCTGTCGAACGCAAAACGAAGAGGCGGACGCTCTCTCCAAAAAGGCCACAGCACCGAACGGAGACACAGAGCCTTCCTTTAACCTACAATATCTTCCCACAAAAACCATCGACGGATTAGAGGAGGAAGTACAAAGTGCAGCCGAAGAGTCAAGCTGGATGGACCCCATCAGAAATTATCTACAAGGTGGACCTGCACCACCCAACAAAGCAGAGGCCAGACGGATTTCTTACAAATCCGCTCAGTACACCATCATCGATGAGAACCTATATAGAAGATCCTATACGCAACCCTTCTTGCGATGCTTGCGTCCAACAGAAGCTAGTTATATCCTTCAAGAAATTCACGAAGGCATTGGAGGAGGTCACATAGGGGGCAAAGCCTTAAGTTACAAAGTCCTACGACAAGGTTATTACTGGCCAAACGCTAACTCAAGACGCCTTAATAGCGCTTAAACGGAAATGCGATGCACGCGCATTCCAAGATTCAGAGGCGACCATCGGCACAGCTTACACCCATCATTAGCCCTCGACCATTTGCCATCTGGGGAGTCGATCTCCTAGGGCCGTTCCCTACTTCAGTTAGGCAAATGAAGTTTCTAATAGTCGCCATTAACTACTTCACCAAATGGGTGGAAGTCGAACCCTTGGCCAAAATCACGGAGAAAGCCTGTCAGGGATTCTTATGGCGAACGGTTATTTGTCGATTCGGCATTCCGGTCGCCTTCATTTCCGATAATGGACGACAGTTTGATAACAAAGCCTTCAAAAGCTTTTGCTCAGAACTCGGAATTGAATCCAGATTAACGTCTGTGACACATCCCCAAGCCAACGGCCAAGTAGAAGTGACAAACCGCACCCTGCTTCAAACACTGAAAACACGGGTATTCAGAAATGGGACTAACTGGGTAGAAGAAATTCCGAGCGCCCATTGGGCCTACAGGACAACAACAAGAACTCCTACTGGAGAGACCCCATTCTCCCTCACTTATGGGGCAGAGGCTGTCATCCATGCGAAAATAGGGATGCCTACCTTGCGGACACAACAAACTTTCTCCTCAGAAGAGAATAAGAAAAAACTCCGAGTGGAACTTGATCTACTCGAAGAACGGAGAGAAGCTGTGGAAACGAGGGCAGCCATCTATCGCCAGAAAGTAAAAAGGTTCTATGACACAAGGGTAAAAAGAGTCTTCTTCCAAATCGGCGATCTAGTCCTACGGGAAAATGAGTTTCTTGGAAATAAAAGCCGAACGGGGAAGCTAACTCCTAACTGGGAAGGCCCTTACGTCATACAAAGAATCGTCCGGGCAAGCACCTATTATCTAGTAAATATGGACGGAAAGACACTCAAACGTCCATTCCATGCTGAACATCTACGACGCTACTATCAGTAAATTCTGTAGCTGTTTCTTAAAATTCACGGAATAAAGCTCAAGTCTTTTCTTTCTATTAAGATGCGGTGAAATTCCCATCCTATTAAGATGCGGTGAAATTCCCATCCTATTAAGATGCGGTGAAATTCCCATCCTACAAAAATGCGGTGAAATTCCCATTCTTGGAAGACGAGTCAGAATTATCCTGTAGGGATAGAACGACAACTCTTAGCCAAGAAGCAAGGGGCAAAAATCTCGATCGAAATATGAGGCAACAATCTCATTTAATGAAGACGAGTACCTCATTCAACAACTCAAAGTCCCGCGATTGGACTAAGGACTCATTACGAAGCATCCTACAAAATCAAAGGAAGAGGGAAGAAAGAAGAAGTTTACAAAAGACTTCGGAAAATACTTCTGAAATGAATTTCTTATATGGTTAAGGATAACCATCACTCGGAAATAAAACTTCATCAAAATAAAGGTTTGCGTTTCATATGAATAAAACTTACATTCCAAATGATTGAGAATTTACAAGAACATTCATAAACGAAAAACATCCTAAGAGCTAGGGCCCTCGTGGCAACCACGCTTAGAAGGAGCTTGGGTAGAAGGTTCAAGGAGCGAGGGGACAAATCGAAGGAGCAGAGACAGGAGCCTCCGGGGTTTTGATGACTTGTTGCTCTTTGAGCTCCGTAAATTTCTTCAATACTCCAGCCAGCCCCATAGACAAAACCTCCTTAGGAGGAATATGATGGCCCACTTGTTGCACCACGTAATATATACAGTGGCCCCATCTTTAACTTTAAGCCCTAAGCCGCAACCTCCTTCTCTAAATTGTCCGCTCGTTCCATTAAATCCTTAATTTCTTGCGAGTCGGACTTAGGAGCTTTCAAGCGGGAAGCCAAATCAGCCTTAAGTGTATCACGCTCCCCCTTATTTCCGCCAACTTCGGCTTGAACGGCGGTAAGCTCAAGTGACCTTGACTTTAGATCCCATCGAACGGTGGCTCGCTCCTCCTGAGTAGATTGGAGTTCCTTCTTCAACCTGCTGGATTCATCTTGTAACCCTTTGATATCCTCCTTAGCAGTCAGAAGAGAACCTTTGGAAATAGATAGCTGAGCCGCTAGATCGTTTTTCTCCTTCTCTAGGGCAGATAGTTGGTGCAGCCGCTCGGCTTTGTCTCGCTCAAGGGCCTGGATAGCCTCATGTTGTTTCTTCTCCTTCTCTTCTAAGGCCGCCACCCTAGAGCTCAACTCGGCGATATCTACCCTATTCATTTCCATCTTGGCCAAATCTTCTTGGCAAAGAGCACCAACCCGATCCGCCCATTGAGCGGTCTACGAAATAACAAAACGCTCATAAAAATATACCAAATTTAGAAATAAAGGGAAATATGAGAACAACCCTTACCAGTATGGCCGAACGGAATAATTGGTAAGTGGCCTCTTCCCTGCTAGCCCCTCGGAGTTTTTTAGAGAGCTGCTCGGGCCGCATGGCCATTAAAACATCCTTTACGGACTTGACATCACGAAAAGGGATATCCTCAGAAGATAACTCCTTCTGCTTAGCAGCAGATCCCTTTAAAACGGAATCCACCACTCTTAATTTATCCACGAAGGTCGCTTCTCCTAGCTCCGCCTGCAAAATAAAACCTAAGTTAAGAGTTCTAAGTGAAACATACCTATAGAAAATAGAAATTCTCACCTCTGCGAGAAGGATGTCCTCCGGCCGGCTGGAAGAAGGACCCTAGGAAATTGGGGACAACGTCGGGCGGATTTCTTCCACACAAACCTCTTCCTGAGGCGCCCCCACTAGTTCTTCTACAATTCCGGGACCTGATACGTCCTCGGAATTCTTCCTCTTGGTTCTCCTCTCCCGTGAGGACCCTGCACTGAGGTCATTCTTAATCCCCTTGGAAGAGCCTGTCTCTTTTCTCTTCCTCTTCTTTCTTTCTTCCTTGGAGGTATCAGCCCCTTGGCCAAGTACCACCTCCTTCTTCTTCCGCCCGCGAGGCAAAGACGGGTGAACTTCGCCCTCGAAAGAGGCCAAAAGACCCTTAACATAGCTCAGGTCTTCGTCCTCCATCGGATTTCCTACAAAACAAATGTCAAAAAATTAGATAATCAGTAGTTAAAAATCGGACTAGTAAGGTACACGAATAATTCCTACCAGCGGACACTATTAAACGACATTTAACAAGGTTTTCCTTTGTCAAGAACTCATCCATGTACACTTTGGATAACCCTGTCATTGACTTAAGAAGACCCACCTCTTCACCCGTCATTTCCTCACAAGCGATGTACGTTCGGGGAACCTCCCACTTTGTTCGGACATCCCACTCGGACTTACTTTTGACAAAGAAAAATTTACTCTTCCATCTCTTAATGGAAGAAGGGACCTTCCCTAAAAATTTCCTCCCAGGACGAGCCGAGAAGTAATACCAATCGGCATTAGACTCTAGACATAGACTAAAAAGCATACGGAACCAACGGACGGTCGGATTTATTCCGTAATGCTTGAAAACGATAACAAAGCCGTTCAAGAGTCTCCGTGAATTGGGCCAAGCGTGAAGGACACAAATGATACTCCTCTAATCTGCCTTAGAAAAATCGTAAAAGGGAGTCTAAGGCCACCTAATAGCGCATCTTGATAGATGGCTATCTCCCCTTCCCTGGGAGAACTTGCCCTCTCCCCAGAACAAGGAACCCTAACCTCAAACAGTGAGAGATTTATCTCATACTTAGTTACCAGGTTATCTACCTCCGACTGTCCAAGAAGACTTATGAACGTATCAGAACCCCTACCCGTTGCCCTAGAGGCAGGATGAACCCGCGAACCCTGAACTGGAACGCCTCCAAGTTCACCCGGGATCGCCGGAATCACAACAGAAACCGTAGGGTTGGACGAAAAAGGAATCGAGGACTCGTGAGAAGAACTAGAGGAAGAAGAAGTAGCACTAGCCATTACCTTAGAGGAGGAAAAAGATAAGAAAAAAAGCACTAAACCAGAGCTCGCCGGAGAAGAGGAAATCTGGAGAAGAGAACTCGATTTTCGAAGCAATCTTTTGCTGCCTGTACAGTTCCCCTTATATACAAAAGCAATGAATCCATGGCCGTTAGATCTTAGGGTTGTGTTCCGATCTGAACCCTTGAACCAAAGACCCACAAATCTGAACCGTTCAAACAACCATCGTACACCTCCTCGAAACAATTCAAAATTCTGTCCACGTCAGCAATATCAAGCGCCGCCTGGCACACATGGAAAATCACGCCCCATCGCTCATCATAACGTTGACAAAGCGCACACGCTGCGCATGTCGCGCCATTATCCCCCTTTAAATGCTAAATAGTAAAGGAGACACGTGTCGTCTTAGAAAACAAAAAGCGTTACATGGAAGGTAGAGCCGGTACACATGGAAGGCGAGCACATGCATCAGCATAAAGACAAAGCGCACACTCCAACATAGGATCATCAACAAAGGCCATAAAAAGGCCAAAGGATTTAAAACAAAGCGACAAAACGTCATTTATTCAAATTACACATGACGGATGTAAATAAAGCGATATAACAAACTCTAAAATATATTTCCAACGGATTATCCTAACCATATTTTGAGCGGATTATCCTAACGTCCTCGGACCCGTCCTCAAGGTACACTCGGATAAGACTCGGAGGAGATACATGGACTTCCTCGCACTGCCGCTATCCTCGCGTTGCTTGGGGAGCTTGGTTCGGCACGAGGACGGAGGTGGGGACCCACCTCTCTACGGCAAGAGTCGTCTCCAAACATCTCAACCTCGAAGCGCATACCCCCTGCGTAAGAAAAAACTAAGAGGTCTCCCGCCTCCACACCATGGTCAACATGAAAAGCTTCCCACCCCGCGTCTATGCTCATTTCACCTACCCCCCTGTCAATCAACAAAATAGATGGCCAAACACAGCCATTTGGACTTACCAAGTGGATTACCCCAGTCCTTAATTCCGTTAGGTGCTCATAAAAGGAACTGGGAATTCGCAAACGGCGAGAGCACTGAGAAAAAGTGAAAAACTTGTAAAAAGACAAGCGCTGAGCCATGATACAAAAAATACAAGGGTGCAAAAGTTTTCTAGTCAAAACACCCTATCCATACAAGCCCTTAAATAGGAGAACCCATCGACACTATAGGCGAGAATTCTGGAATCAAAATCTACCTCGATAACAGCGAGAAGATAACACAGTAAACGTCGGTCGCCTATTAAACCATGTGACCTTTAGGTGCAAGCGACTGTATACAGAGCCTACGCCTACATAGACATGCCAACTAAGAATGATACTTGTTCTCGAACCAAGCGAAACGTGCGTTTAGCTCACCCCTCACTTAGATTTTTCGAACAAGTACACTAGGGGAGGGACTAGTGTTACGGATATATTTGGTGAAGACAGGTGTCGTTAAGCTAAAGGACCACTTGTTCATTTGGCTATATGGCAGTATCACCATCTTTGCACAAATTCCGCTCGGCAAATAGCGTAAGGATTCAATCCTGCGAACAAGTCCGTCGGAATTGTAACAACCCTCTCATAAAGGGCGTAGGGGCGTAGGGTAGAAAGAAAGAGATAGAGAAACATCTAACGCCTCTACAGTGAGTGGGCCTTATCCACTTGCTACAGTGGGCAGATATTTTCCTACCACCTTCCTACCGCCTTCCTACCGCCTTAAGAGATATTTTACCTAACTCACCGCCTTACTTCACCGCCTTTCCTGAACCGCCTCTAAGGTGCTATAAAAGAAGAGTGCTAGTAGAAGAAAAGGGGATCCGAATCATCACACAAAAAACTGCCTAAAACTAAGATTCTCTATTCAAGTTTTCTGACTTAAGCGTCGGAGCTGAATCCGGGCGGAAAGGCCCAATTCCGATCACCGTCCTCTCCTTTTTACAGGCTCGTTGATGAGTAATTCCAGTAATTCCGAGCGGAGTTTTTATGATGCTCTTCGCACTCCCTGTTCGTAGGCAGAAGTAAGCGTCCACATCAACTATAAATTCTAACCGTTGGTCGAGAGCTGAGACCAGATCACGAGGTAACAGTGACCGAAACGTGACGTGGACCAGTTTTTGGCATCAACATAGAGAATAATCATCAATTAAACCATATCAAAGGGTTCATCAACACCCAAGTATCTACAAAATTAGCTCTCCATGAGAGAAGAGCAACAATTCAATGCAAAGATAAAAGAAATCAAAAAGTTCATGATAGAAAACGCTATTACAAACACCGTTAATGGATTCCTTTATCCCTCTCCAATGTCTCGCCCTTTTCTTCCTCCAATAGCTCGATGATGAAAATCTCTAAGCCTCTAATCAAGATTGCTTTTCCCCCAAGCTGCTCTCCTCCTAAAACCCCCAATTAGCAGGGTTATGTTAGAGCTAAAATTAGGATGAGTTCCCAATTTCAACTAAACAATTGAATTTGTATTGATTGGGTGGCTATCTTAGGAGAAAATCAATCGAGAACTCAAACAGAAAGAGATAGAAATCAGATTTATATGGAAAAACCCCTAATCAATAGGGAAAAAACCATGGAAAGAGAGATCTCACTATCAATCGTTGAGTTTACAAGAGATCTTATAATGATTCCTCCAATGGAAAGCAGAGAAAGAGAGACAAAATGGATTCTGATTCCAAATGGGTAGGGCTTCTCTGCTAGAATTTAACCTGTCCAAATGAACTTCGATTCCTGCTTTTGTAGGCGCGAGTTGCGTGCCAAGCATGCTTCTCAATTTAGGCACGTGTTTGCCAGCTGTTCTTCCAACTAAGCGCCAACTAAGCGCCAACTAAGCGCAAACTAACTGTCTGAGCTGTCTCCAGCTGTAATTCTTCTAGAAGGACAGGCTGTCTACAGCTGTACTTCTTCTAGAAGGTCGGAACCGATATAGACAATTATTAGTCTAGGAATGTCTTTACTGATTGACACGTGTTGGCCTGTGGAGTTCTTTCCATTCTTGATGAGCCACATAGTCATATCAGTAAGCTAGTGGGGTTCCATATCCCTGAACATCGAATAGTATTCTTATCGCATATCGGGTGTATCGTATTGGATCGGTAAAGTATACCATATCGGAATGACCTGTATAGGTGAAAGGGTTATATCAGAATGATCTAATTATGGACCGATGTGTTGGTGCTTTGAGAGTCTTGTTACCTCGACATGTGGCGTGTCTGGATGACTGCCACGTGTCTTATTGCTTTTATCCCTATCAATAATCCCCCATCAAGTGTGCTTGCGAATTAATTCGAGGAATGATCAAATATTCTTTGATCATTATTTGAGTTCATGAAGCTAAGCATTTCTGAGATCAGATCGTTCCTGGATCCATCATGTCGATATCTACTCCAACGTTTTCATTTAATGATTCTTCTCTCTTATGTATCTCATTTCTGTGATTAGTTTGTTCCAACATTCCTTCCCTTCTTTCCTTGGATATTTAGTTTGACAATTTTGTCCGATCCGTCAAATCAAGAAGCTTGCAACTTATTTAGGAGTTCGTGCGCGACTGCTCTTTTGTGGGTAAAAAAGTCTTTTGTTGCTTCTTAGACATTAATGATCCATTGTTCGGCATTGATTATCCGCCATCCCTTGTTATTGAGATTCAGCTCCTGATGGCTGCTGTAACGTAGTGTTCATGATGATTTAACCTTTTCAACTTCCACGCGTCAGGAATTCGAACCGCATTGATCTCCTACTTGCCCCTAGCCGTCAAATGGAGGGTTCGGTACTGTGCTTTGAACTGATCTTGACCGTCGATTCTATACTTAAGTACTATCTAAGAAACTAATTTGAATTCTGAAATCATCCTTGGAATCAAGAGAGGCGCTTTTTTTCCAAAGGTTTTCTTCTTGTTCATTGGTTCGTTTTCTCTCTTCTTTAAAATGTCATCAATCTCTACATTCTCAAAAGGATCTATTCGTTCAGGTATGGGGTTCTTCTTCTTTCTTGAACTCAAGTCTTCTTCGTTTAGGGTTTTCTTTGCTAGTTCTCGCGATGTCTAAGGCTGTCAGAGATCCAAAGCGTTCTTCCATCGCTTTTGCTAATACTCTTTCTGAAGCTAGGATAGATGATTTGGTGAAGAAGTATAATCTTTCTTAATCTAGGATTTCTTATAGAGTTCCCTCTTCTTCTGAGAGTGCTTGTTCTCCTTCGCAGGAAGGAGATTTAGTCATTTATCAAGATGCTTTAATCGTTGGTCTTAGGTTGTCTTTTCCATAGATCTTTGTAGATATTTTTCGACATTTCTGTTTGAATCCTTCTTAACTAACTCCAAATTCTTGGAGAGTCCTTTGTGGTTTTATGGTGGTTTTATTTCTTTGTCAAGTTGAACCGTCTGTACGTCTTTTTAGTCTCCTTTTCAGTCTTAACCAAGATAGGAAATCCGACTTGTTTTACTTCAAGGCTAAACAATCCAGACTTTTCCTTGTTTCAATCCCGGATTCAATTAAGGATTGGAAGAGTAAATACTTTTTTGTTTCCAATAGCGAGAGTTGGGGATTTAGTACCAAATGGGGTACTCCTTGTACTCATGTAGCTTCCAAGGAGAAAATAACTTCAGTTGAAGGGGGGTGGTTGGAAAGATTCAAGGAATTCCAAAATACTCCAGTAGATAAGTTCTTCCTCTATGACCAACGACTTCGAGACTGTGGGCTGTATTTAGCTTTGGGTAGGACCATTTAGAATCTTTTGTTCGCATCGCTAAATTATTTCGGTCTGTAGCTTAAATCTTGATTCTCTTTTTTCTTTCTTTTTCAGATGAAGAGATGGCTCCTAAGACTTTGGCTGAAAGAATACGCGCCATCTCTCATTTAGATAAGTTGAAGAAGAAAGGGAAGGAGCCTTCGGTTGAAGCGTGGTTGTGGCTGCGGAGGTTGGGGGACCTATCCGTCCTTCTATTGAAGAAGCTTCTGATCTAAATAGAAGAGAGGACGAGAGGATTCCATCTGATAGTGTTCCTCCCCAACAACATGATGAAAATCGTAGAATTGGATCTGATGCTGGTATTAGTTTTGAAACTGTAGTAGCTCCTATAACTAATAGTCTCCCTCCTTCTGTTCTGTGGATGCTCCGAGTGTTAAAAGAAGGAGATTAGTGAACGTAGCGGAGAGGTTTGGTTCCGGTTCTTTCTCATCTCTACAAAACACATCGGATCCTCTGCAAACCATATCAGACCCGGTTACTGAAGTTTTTACCGGTCCCGTTCAAGAGATGTCCATTGTCCCTCCTTCTCTTCCGATCATATCGGGTTCTGATATCTCAATTCCCGGTGTGTCGGTTTCTCAGAGACCGGGAGAACCTCGTAGATCAGAAGGAAGTGTTTCCTTGCAGGCATGATCTGGTAGGACTAGAGATCACCTCAATCAATTTAGTCTGGAAGAATCTTGCGCTCATTTTTGTTTGTCCCTTGCTTCGGTATGTTGTCATCTTTTTCTTTTGTTGATAAAGTAACTTCACATGTTGTCCTCTTTAACTAGAATTTCCTCTGCAGACTGCTTTATGGGAAGAACGAGTTGTGAGATTTTGCGAGAGGGGTGATCCTGAGATCAAGGCTGGCATTTCTAAACTGGAGGAGGAGAATAGAAAACTGCTGGAAACTCTTTCTCTCAAAGATGCTGGGATAGTTAACTTGAATGGAGAGAAAGATTTCATTGCTACTGAATTGGGGAAGTCTGAAGGAGTAAATGCTGCATTGAAGATCGACTATAAAAGTTTGCAGGCTTTTCTTTCTTTATCTGAGCAAACTATTACTGCTTTGAGGCAAGATTTGGACCAATCCAGGGGAGAGAGAAATTCTGTTGTTGTTGAGAAGGATAAACTATCTGAAAAATTATCTGCGCTTCAATGAGATATTTCTTCTGAGAAAGAAACTAACGATAGCTTGAGAAAGAGGCTTGAAACTGCTGAAGGATCAACTAGAAAACTAAAAGAAGATAACGACTTTCTATCTTAGCAGTTGACAGCCAAGGATACTCTCCTCTCTCATGCTCAAAATGATATCTCTCATGCACAACAAATGAAGGAGGATACTGATAAAGAATCGTCATCCTTGCGGTCTGTATTGAATAAAAGTTGGAAGAAATCTATGGAATTGGAAGAAAGAGTTTCTACTGCGGAGAAGAGAGAGTTGTCTGATGATGAAATTCGAAGGGTTTTATCGGAGGTTTATGCAATCTTAAGCAGCATTCATTCCGTTGACCCTTCAGTAAACTTTAATCAGACCTCTTACGATGAAGTAGTGGAACTGTATTTCGATAAATGTCAGGGAGGGAGGGAAGAAAGCGAAACTCCTGCTTCTGAAGAGGTGAGGATCAATGTCCCTTGCTCGAATGAGGTTCCGGCTGCGGTGACATCGGATAAAGGCATTTTCGATAAGGCGATTCCTCCATTGGTTGTTCCTGATCCGGAAGAAGGAAAAGTCCCTGAAGGTGGGATAGTCGCATTAGGTCAGGAACCGATCTGTGAAAAGGAAGGATGTGATCCTGCTAATGAAGTAAGTCAGGTTGTTATTGAGATTGAAGACGATGTAGCAACATGTATATGTTTAGACTCCATTCTCTTTGATACTTAGTCGAATGCTTCTTCACTTTTCCTTCTTTTATTTAATCGAAGCCATTTCTACCAACCCGATTCAAGAGGAAATTTCGGGAAGAGATCATCAAGACGTGACTACTGTCTTGTGCGGGAGGGAAGGTTAGCTAAATTCTTTCTCCTTCGTTTACTTGTACTTAAACATTTCTTTTGCTGATGCTGACGACGCTAAGTTAGTTGTTGTTGATTTTAGAGACTTAGGGTTCTAGTCCGCTCTCAATACATTGCGCATCGAGTGTCGTAGAAGTAATCAGTAGATCTTTTTTTCTTCATTTCCAGTTTAGTCTTTTTGAAGGTTGTTCTGATTTCCTTCTTTTTTCTTTTCTTTTGCTAGATCGGCCTGAAGTCAGACAGCTCCGAAGAGAAATCAAAGAATTAGAGATGATACGGGAGGAGATTCCAAATAAGCGGGTGAGAAAACCTGAAGATACTCTGATATCAATGTTGCCCGAAAAGGCCCATAGAAAGGAAGTAGCTGAATCAGCGAATTGGGACCTCATATGAAGGAAACTTTTGTAGTTGCATTCAATTGTTCTTCAAAGTTTTTGTCAGAACTTGAATATAATAACAAACTTCACTTGGATTGTGCTTTTTGTAAGAATTCCCTGATTGTTTTTCTATCTTTTCTACTCTCTTCTTCTTTCTTTCTTTCTGGAAATGACTGGAACTGTTATTCGATCTATCTTCAAGGTTTCCTAAGGAATAATCTGCTGAGTGTCGATCTATTCTTAAAACTTTATATCGGATTGGATCATGTTTATTGTTTAACGTTGGCATCGGGTCCGTTGTGTTTTTTGGTCTTCAAGCTAAATTGATAATAAAACCATGTGAGATAACGGGTTTTTTATTCCCGATGTGGTTCAATCTTGTAGGCAAGAGCAGTGATTCTCTATTTATTAAACTTTGAATTCTGACGTTTCCAAAGTGGCTTTAATGGGGTGTATTCTCGATGAGAAGTCAAAAGTCTTTGTTGGCTTGAAATGAAGCATCAGGCGTCTTTTAGCATTCTTGTCGTGGTAGCAGTTGCTTTCGTATCTCTGTAGAAACTGTAGTATAAATTAAGATGGTAATAGTTTGTTTGAGATCATTCTTTCCTGACACTATGGGTGATAATAGTTGTCCTTCTTTTTATATATTCTTCTGCGTAGAAAATAACACTTGTCAGTTGTGGATTCCAAGAGCTTTCCAAGGAAGCATGGGATCTATTCGGGAAGGAGCTATTAGACTGCGCGGCGAAAGCGGAAATACTTGGTTGGTTTCGTTGTCTTTGTGAAGGGAACTTAGGGAGTTTCGCTTTACAAACGGTTGGGGGGACTTCGTGATAGATTATCGACTGGAAGAAGGGGATCTTCTTGTATTCGTCCTTTGGGAGGATGAATGTTTTGAAGTCCACATCCTTGGTTGGAATAGTTGTCATAAAGTGTCGCCGCTTACCGCTTGTCCTGCCCAAGTTCCGGATTTTGTCTCTGATTTAGATTCTTCTGATTCCCCTTGATTTGCATATTTTCGTTGTAATCGTGTATTTTCCATCAATAAACATTTCTTTCTATCAAACTGTTTTCTTCTTTCAGGTTTGTGTTTGAAGTATTTCAGCATCCTTACCATGAATGAATTCTCTTTCCTTCGATTTCAATGTGATTTTTTAAAGAAGGTGAGTGTGTCTGATTGCTCGAATAGTAAAGTATTACGGATATATTTGGTAAAGACAGATGTCATTAACCTAAAGGACCACTTGTTCCTTTGACCGCATGGCAATAAGGTCTTTACTCAATTCCGTTCGGCAAATAACGTGAGGATTCAAATCCTGCGAACAAGTCCGTCGGAATTGTAACAGCCCTCTTCACAAACAAGTCCGTCGGAATTATGACAAACTCTTCACCGGGTAGAGAGAGAGAGAGAGAGAAATATCTAACGCCCCTACAGTAAGTAGGCCTTATCCACTTGCTGCAGTGGACAGATATCTACCCCGTTTTGCCTGCGTGTTATCTACGCACTAGGTGGAAGATATTTTCCTACCGCCTTAAGAGATATTTACCTAACTCACCGCCTCAACTCACCGCCTCATTCCACCGCCTTTCCTGAACCGCCTCTAAGGTGCTATAAAAGGAGAGCGTCAATAGAAGAAAAGGAGAGATCAAAAAAAGCTTATCACACAGAGAATTGTCTAAATCAAAGACTCTTTACTCAAGTTTTCTAACTTAAGCATCGGAGCTGAATCCGGGCATAGAGGCCTAATTCCGCTCACTACCCTCTCCCTTTTTACAGCTTCGCTCATGGGTAATTCCGACCGGAGTTTTCATAATGTTTTCCGCGCTTCCTGTTCGTAAGCAGAAATAAGCGTCCACACCAACTATAAATTTTAACCGTTGACCGAGAGCTGAGGCCATATCACGAGGCAACAGTGGCCAAAGCGTGACGTAGACCAGTTTTTGGCATCAACAGTTTGGCGCCGTCCGTGGGGACCCTTACGAAAAGCCAACTGACCACTACCAGAAGATCAAAACGAATCCAAGAACAGGGAGCCCCAAGTAATCCCGAAGGACCTAGCGAAGTCCGAAGGCATGAAGAAATCCGGGTAGATAATCCGCCCATCTTACCCCCACCAGAAATTCCTTCCGGCCCAACCCCAAGAATTGCTCCAGAGTTTTACCTTAACATACAGCAATAATTGGAACGGTTGACCCCGGCTATTCATACTTTGACCCATCCTCCGCCTCCTCCTGCTACACAAGTTCCAGCACCAAACATACCAACAGCCCCACTGGATAATTCTGATAGCAGAGGAAGGACGAGAACTCGCACCCATAAAGAAAGGAAAGAAAGAACCGCCTTTTCCGCTAGTTCAGAACCCCCCTCTGTTCGACGCAGACAGCAGGCCACTACAAGAACGGAACGGAATAGTCCATCTGTTCAAACAGTTGATAGAAGGACTCGACGACAGGACCTCTCCCAAGAAAACGGAAAATCCGAACGGCATATTCTCAATATGTGTTCGCCTTTTGTCAAAGAAATATTGGGAGAACAAGTTCCTGATAACTTCGGACCGCCGGTTATGACCGCATATGAGGGCAAAACCGATCCGTCCCGACACCTGAAGTCTTTTCGGTCGAAGATGCTCCTCACTGGAATCACAGACGCTCGCATGTGCCGAGCTTTTCCAGCCACCTTAGAGGGAAAAGCGCAAGACTGGTTTGTCGATCTCCCATCTAGTACAATTACTTCTTTTCAGATTTTAGCAGATCGCTTTCTGGCCTACTTTGCCAATTACTCAAAGCAAAAGAAAACCCCGTCTACCCTCCTGCGTATTAAACAGCGAGGAGGAGAAACGCTCCAGGCCTATTTAAGCTGTTATATAGATGAGACAGCTAATGTTGCGGACCTCCCTCCGCGGATGGCCGTGACTTTTCTGATGGAAGGACTATTAGAATCTCCCTTTCGTTTTTCCCTCACACTGGATCCACCAAAAACCATTCCCGCCCTTATGATCCACGCCCAAAAATATATCAATTCCGAGGAAATTTATATGGGTTGGGAAGAGGAGGCTAGGCATGGACCTATGGACACCCAGAAGGGAAAAACCCACCACAGCGTTAACAGAAGGCCCCTGGATGTACGAAAGGAAAAAGGATCGCACAGAGATAACAAAGGTGCGAAAAGAGGTCTAGAAATCTCAACACAACCCGTACGACATGTGCTGCAACCCAGAGCACCTTCAAAGGA
Source organism: Dioscorea zingiberensis (assembly GCA_026586065.1). Lineage (NCBI taxonomy): Eukaryota > Viridiplantae > Streptophyta > Magnoliopsida > Dioscoreales > Dioscoreaceae > Dioscorea > Dioscorea zingiberensis. The sequence goes on from CM048822.1 coordinate 39,411,572, forward strand.
AGGAAAAATTGTCAGATATGATCACCATACCCCGCTGAATCAAACCAGGAACCACATCCTTATGCAAATCAAAGAACAAAAGCTTCTGACATGGCCAAAACCCACAAGAAATGCCGAACGGCAAAAGAATAGTAAGAAATATTGCTAGTTTCATCAATCCAAAGGACATGATACAGAAAAGTGTACCCACTTGATGAACGCAATAGAAGATGTCGTTCGGAAAGGACAATTGGAGCGGTACATCAACCTTGAAATTCAAGGGGAACCTGAAGTTTCACAACCTGAAGAAGAAAAGGGGGAAATGGTGGGATTTATTAGTGGTGGCTCTAGCTGCGGTGGTGAAAGTTCCGCCTCTCGAAAAAGTTACGCCAGAATGGTAGGAACCACACAGGAAATGGAAACGCCACGAAGACGGTCTCGACCTACGGCTCCAACCATCTTTTATGACAATGACGTCAGCGGAGTTCGCCACCCTCATGATGACGCGTTGGTTGTAGCTATCAAAGTTTCCAGTTTCCAGATGAAAAGAGTTCTGATAGACAGTGGGAGTTCAGTTGATATCTTCTTTTGGAGTGCTTTCGAAAGAATGAGATATGACGCGGATGACTTGCTTCCGGTAAAATCATCCCTAATAGGATTCTCCGGAGGGGTGGTACAGCCAGAAGGAATGATCTCCTTACCAATCACAGTAGGGAACCCGCCAAGATCATCAACCGTAGCAACAAATTTCTTGGTTGTGCGTTGTGCTTCAAGTTACAACGTGATCCTTGGCAGGCCAACTCTCAACGCCCTGAAAGCCGTAATCTCTACCTACCACCTTCTTCTCAAATTCCCAACTGAAAGTGGTAGTGGAGAAGTGAGAGGAGATCAGCCTCTGGCACGGCAATGTTATGTTTCAACCCTCAAAGGAAAAACCCTCAAGAGCAGCAAGACAAAGGTTTCGGAAGCCATGTTAGTCAGCAGGATGGCCGAACGGGAAAGCGAAGAGCTTCGACCTACACCTGTTGAAGAATTGCTAACAGTCCCCCTAGACACCACTGAAAGGCATCAAGACGGTGCGAATTGGGGCAGATTTGTCAATCGAGCAGCGAGAAGATCTCATGAGAGTACTAAAAGCAAATTCCGACCTTAGTTTTCATAATGTTTTCCGCGCTTCCTGTTCGTAAGTAGAAATAAGCGTCCACACCAACTATAAATTTTAACCGTTGACCGAGAGCTGAGGCCATATCATGAGGCAACAGTGGTCAAAGCGTGATGTAGACCAGTTTTTGGCATCAACATAAAGAATAGGAGTACTTTTTTCATGGTTGAAATATAGAGATGATTCTTTTTTGGAGTGATAAGTCATCATATTTCCGGTTGAAGTATAAGATTGCGACTCACATGTAGGAAGTTGGTATGATCCGTCAATGTGGCAGATCTGCATGATCACTTTTGGGATGATGGATCGGTATGGTTGATTGACGCAGTAGACCGGTATGGTCATTTTCATTTGGGACCGGTATGGTCCTTCATTGTGGTAGACCGTTATGGTCTTTTGTAATGAAGGACCGATATGGTTATCTTCATAAGGGGACCGATATGGTCCATTTTTGTGGTAGACCGATATGGTCTTTGGTAATGAAGGACCGATATGGTCATCTTCATAAGGGGACCGGTATGGTCCGTTGTTGTGGTAGACTGGTATGGTCTTTTGTAATAAAGGATTGATATGGTTATCTTCATAAGGGGACCGATATGATCCGTTGTTGTGGTAGACCGGTATGGTCTTTGGTAATGAAGGACCGGTATGGTCATCTTCATAAGGGGACCGGTATGACCCTAATTACGAATTTCTCCTTTCTTTGTTAGAGGACAGAATTGTCTAAAATGAAATAAAAGGGAGAGAATATAAATGTATGGGAATTAACTGGTTTTATTGATAGTACTTCCGTAGATGTTCTGAATGATATAGACGTTTGAGTCTACGTCCATCCATTTTGGAGAGCCAGTATGTATCGGGCCTTACAATTTCTTGCACAACATAGAGGCCTTCCTAGTTAGTATTCAGCTTTCTCATTCGGCTCTTGTTACCTCGAAAGATATTCCCTCGTAGTACAAGATCTCCGACTTGGAAGGTTACTTCTTTCACCTTGGTATTATAATATCGTTTGACTTTCTGCCGGTATGCTGTTGCTCGAACATTAACATAGTCCCTCTTTTCTTCCAAAAGATCAAGCTTAGCTCGGAGCTGTTCTCCATTGCTCACCGGGTCAAAAGATTGTGTTCTTGCTGTGGGTAAAGTGATCTCCACCGAAAGTACAACTTCGACACCAAATGCTAATGCAAATGAAGTTTCACCAATTGGGGTTCGAGCAGTTGTCCAATATGGTCATAGAGTGCTTGGAATTTCTTCTACCCAGTTTGATCCATTTCAGAGGACTCGGGTTTTCAAACTGTGAAGAAGGGTTCTGTTGGTTATTTCCACTTGTCCATTTGCTTGTGGGTGAGTAACAGAAGTCAATCTTGATTCTATACCAAGATCTGTGCAGAACTTTTTGAAGGTTGGGTTATCGAACTGGCGGCCGTTGTCGGTGATGAAAGCCACAGGTAGGCCGAAACGACAAACAATAGATCTCCACAAAAAAATCTGACAAGTTTTCCTGTGATCGACGCCAGTGGTTCTGCTTCTACCCACTTAGTAAAGTAGTCGATTGCTACAATTAAGAACTTCAGTCGTCGAACAGCTACGGGAAATGGACCAAGTATATCTACTTCCCATAGGGCGAAGGGTCTTGTGCTCACAATTACAGTGAGAGATATTGGGGGACGCCGCTGAATATTAGAATGGCGTTGGCAAGCGTCACACTTCTAGCCAAATTCAATTGCATCTTTATTTAGGGATGGCCAATAATATCCTTGCCTCAAAATTTTGTGATGCATCGCCCTTCCCGCCAGATGATCCCCAGCTATTCCTTCATAGATTTCTCGTAGGATATACTCTTATTCAGAAGGCCGGAGGCATTTTAACAGAGGGAGGGTGTAGGATCTTTTGTAGAGTTGTCCATTCACCACACTATATCGGGAAGCTCTAATGATGATTATTCGAGCTTCTCTGGGTTTTGGAGGAAGAGTTCCATCTTGCAAATAACTCAAGATTAGATGATCCAACATAGCTCCTGATCAATGTCCATGAGTTTCTCAAGTGGTCAGCAATCAATTGTTCTGGTTGTCAAGTATTGAGTATTGACTGGTTGTTCAATGTTGATATTAGCCGAGGCTAATTTAGATAGTAGATCGGCCTTCTTATTTTCTGCTCTGGGGATTTTGGAGATGTGGTATTTTTCAAAGCTTGTGGTAAGCTTCTGTAACAGAGACTTATATTTGACCATATATTCTTCCCTTGCTTCAAATTCTTCATTCAGATAGCCCACAACCAACTGAGAATTAGTATTAGCTTGCAGATTCTGTACTCCAAGACCAAGAGCACAAGCTAATTGTAATCCAGCTATCATAGCCTCATATTCAACCTCATTATTGGTTGCTTTAAAACCAAACTTTAGGACAGTAAAAGTGCTCCATCCAGATAGTGATTATAGGATCAGTCCTCCCCCCGAACTGTCCCCTCTGGAGGAACCATCTGTATGTAAGACCCATTGGGATGAAAGGTCATTCCTGGTTTCAGACAGTTTGATGTTAAAGGGATCATCACCAGTTGTGGTTGTAAGTTAAGCAATGATGTCGGCAAGTACTTGTGTCTTTATAGAAGTACGTGGTTCATAGCTGATGTCATACTCCGCAAGCTCAAGTACCCATCGGGCTAAGCGTCCCGATGTATTTGGCCGATATAGAATCTACTTTAATAGTTAATCGGTCAACACCCTTATCCGATGTAACTGGAAATAAGGGTAGAGTTGTCGAGCAGAAACCACTAAAGCATAGGCCAATTTCTTGAGAGAAAGATATCTCAATTTTGTATCAGTGAGGACCTTGCTTGTGTAGTATAATGGCGTTTGCAAATCATCCTCAATTTTTACTAACACTGAGCTGACAACTGCATCAGTTACAGACAAGTAAACATAAAGCTCTTCTCCGGGTTATGGTTTTGCCAACAAAGCTGGTGATTGCAAATACTCCTTCAGTTGTAAGAATACTTTTTCGCATTCTTCATTCCATTCTACCTTGGGTGCTTTTCTTAATGCCTGAAAGAAGGGAAAGTTCTTCTCTCCTAACTTCGAAATGAATCTTCCCAAGGCTGCTAATTGGCAATTAAGTCTCTGTATTTCTTTGATTGTTCTTGGAAATCTCATTTGAGGATAGACCGTATTTTCTCTGGGTTTGCTTTAATTTCCCAGTGAGTGAGCATGAACCCTAGAAACTTTCAAGATCGGACACCGAACGTACATTTATTGGGATTGACGCTCATCCCATGTGCTCGAAGTGCAGCAAAAGTTTCTTGTAGATTGGCGACATGTTGTTCGGCTTTATAACTCTTCACCAGAATGTCATCGACATATGCTTCTATATTTCTTCCGATCTGATTTCTGAACACCTTGTTTACTAATCTCTAAAAAGTTGTACCAACATTTTTCAAACTAAATGACATGACTTTGTAACAATATGTTCCTCTTCCGGTGATGAAGGAAGTCTTCTCCACATCGGATTCTGTCATTTGAATTTGATTATACCTGGAATATGCATCGAAAAACTAAGCATTTCATACCCTGATGTAGAATCTATTAAGTTATCAATAAGAGGGAGAGGGTAGTAGTCTTTAGGGTATGCTTTATTGAGATCAGTGAAATCCACACACATTCTCCTTTTTCCTATTGATTTCTTGACTAGTACAACATTCGATAACTACTCTGGGTAATACACTTCTCGAATGAAATCTGCTTTCAAAAGTTTATCAACTTCTTCTTAGTCAGCTTGCAAGCAGTCAGGAGCAAAACTTCTTCGCTTTTGTATGACCGGTTTGTGCTCTGGATCGACAGTGAGTTGATGTTCGCTCTCGAGGGACTCCGGGCATCTCTTCAGCTGTCAAAGCAAATATATCAAAATTGTCCTTCAGGAGATTTAGTATCCCTTCTTGCTATGCTGGTTGAAGATTTTCTCCTATTTCTATGGTTCGTTCTGGAAGTTCCTCTTTCAGAGGTATGGTTTTCAGCTCTTCAATCGTAGTGGGGCGACGTTTCTCCCGTTCGTCGTCTTCAGGTTGTATGTCCTCCACAACAAGTGCTTCCCCAGATCGGCTACTCCCTTCACCAAAACCTTTGAGCATGGTAGCATAACATTGGCGAGAGGCTAGTTGGTTGCCTTTCACTTTACCGCAACCATTAGAAGTTGGAAATTTGATCACCATATGATAAGTTGAAGGTACAGCTTTCAATTGATTGATCGATGACCTCCCTATGATGACATTGTAGCACGAGGGGTATCAGACAATTAAAAAGTTAATGAGAATGGTGGTGTTTTGTGGGGGAGTGCCAAGAGACAATGTGAGAGAAATCATATAGTTGGGTTATAGAGGGCTGCCATTGAACCCGATGAGAGGGGATTTAATTGGTTTCAGATTTTCAAGAGGAAATTTCATTCAGTCAAATGCAGAAGAGTATAATGTCTACCGAACTTCCAGTATCAATGAGAACTCACTTAACAGTGAAAACTCTGATCTGCGGGGTGATCACAAGAGCGTCATCATGGGGGTGATGAACACCTTTCAGATCTTCATTTGAGAAACAAATTTATACAGGTGTGTGGGGCCTCTTCAAGGATGTGACGTTCGGCACAGAACCCACCATTCTCACATAATTTTTTCTTGATTTCGAGCTTTCCCCGCCACACCTTGGTCCTCCAGCAATTACAATCACATGTGTATTACTAGGGATAATGTGTTGTGGTGGAGGATATGCTCAGTATCCTGTTCTTTTTGTAGAAATTGATCCAATTTACCCTCCCTGACAAGATCTTCAATGGCATTTTTCAATTGGATACATTCTTCAGTGGAATGCCCTTGTCCTGATAAAATTTGCAGAACTTCTTACTCTTCTTCCTCCTTGGATTGTCTTTCATAGGTTGTGGGGGCTTCAATATCTTCTGATCTTGGATTTGGGATAGAATGTCTTCCCGGGAGTTGTTGAGAATAGAGTAATTATAGTACTTTGTTGCCCGGGGTTTCAAGATAAGAATCAAGGATTACATGTAAATCCACTCACTTATCTTCAATTCAGATAACATGTCGTTCATACGGAAACCCCCATATAAAACCGATAAAAATAAGCAATACATCAAATCATAATCAATGCATCTCAAGTATTCACCCATATCAATCATGTCAAGTATTGCACCTAACAATATCCACGTAAGTTGAACCCTTACCATGCCCGAGGCATGCATCCCATACCGAAGTGGGATTTTTGTAGCACGAAACAACTACATAAAACATAAATCTCGCGCCAAACTAATGTCCCGTATGTATAGATGCCCTAAAGGGCTAAACAACCAGTACCATTCTCCGAAAAAGTATTAGTAGAAGCTTTTAATAGAAATCACTGTTTCCATTTTAAAAACTCCATTCCTAAATGGGCATTGACGAATGTCCCAAAGACCTCTCATGCTCATTCTCTTAACACTGAGTTAACTACATTAGCCTGATAGGTACATAAAGGCACATGTCCCCAATATTTCATAATTGGTTATCTCAAAACATATTCTATATTATAATGCAAGTCTCAACACACTAACTCTATGTACTCAATCATATTTTGTCAGTCAACTCCGTGAATAACTATATTTCCTAGCTATTCACATAAATAGTGCCACATTCAAGCATTCACAAGCCATTTTAAAATAAATCAAGTATCTCATAATATGCAAACCTTAACCAAGGGTAATCAGCTTGTAAATAATAAAAATAACATCCAAAACACAAATCAAAATTTATTTATAAAACATGCGTATAAAAACAATTCCTGTAGGTCATCCGTCTAGCACTCACCAAAATGCAGCTATGCACTATTCACGGTCCTGCCTCTTGCTCTCCTGCCGAGTCCACAATGCCTTTACCCATCCTATTCATGATAATATATAACATATTAACATCTCATATAATTTAGAGATTATATGGTTATAGAATACACTATTCCAACTAAAACTCTAAAAGTCAACTTTTTAGTCTATAACCGACGAATCCGAGCCTTTAGACACCTGCCCATACTATTTTTATTAGTTTAAATGTCCCCCACAACTATCGTGATGAACGTAATAGAATTCCGAGCATTTTAGAAAAATGTCAAAAATTTACTATTCATGCCTATACCTTGAAAATTAGTTTTTTAATTTATAATCGAGTCTTCGAATCCTTTAAGGACCTACACTATACCTTGAAAATAAGTTCTTGTTGTTCTAGTGGCTGGAGCCAGACCTCCCTCCATAAGATGTACCACTGCCCATCTTGAAGGATCCTCACCTCTTTCATCTGACTAGGAGCTTGGGTTGTTCCTCTTTTTCCAATGCTTCGCTCTCAGCTTTTGAGCTTGTGTGCTTTACTCCACCCTTAGACCTGATTGCATTGACATGTTATAGTCATCCCCGGCAGACGTTGTGACTATATTTCTTATCTCTTCTCTCAGCCCATCTTCAAATCTCTTACATTTGTCCCAAGGGTCTACAACCATCGACTGAGCATACATAGATAATTCCTGAAATTTTGCTTCATATTGTGCCACAGTCATACCACCTTATATCAAGCGTGTGAATTCCCTCTATTTTGCATCTCTATTGACTCGAAGGAAATATTATTCCTCAAACTCCTTTCTAAACTCCTTCCAATTAAAGAACCTTGGAGTGGGATACTTAATCAGCACTGTATCCCACCAGAGCAAGGCACTTTGCTCCAAAAGCATTACCGCATGCGACAACTTTTCGTCCTCCGAGCACATGATTAGTTCAAACACCCTCTCAATCTTCCTCGTCCACGCTTAAGCAACATTAGGATCAAGCGTTCCTTCAAATGGGGTAGCTCCCATTCTCCTTTCCATGATATATGGAAGTTATGATTCTCTCTCCGGCTCTCTCTGCACTGGTGCTTCTGGCATCACACTCAAGGTGCGTACCAATTGCTCCATCACCTGTTGCATCCCGAGTGTTTCACCAGCATTAGGTGGCCCTTTAGAAGCTTCTCTGTCTTCCATCTTTAGCAACTACGGAAGGATCTTCCTCTATCTCCTGTTCCATCAAGGGAGGGTTATTCACCACCTGTCATGGTGCTCTCCCCACCATACAACGTCGACCATGACCTTTTCTGGGAGACATTCTACAATGAGAATTATCAATATCAGATAGAGGTCTCAATTAGAAATGTCAAGTATCCTAATGTCTAGTATATCTATCATTACTAGACTTTTCTCCTAAATAACGATCTATATAACGCATAATGTCTACTAAACTCTCATCCAAGCTCTGAGTATGTAAATCATGTCCTTTAGAGTCTAAAATCAAGAAACCTTAACTATGATACCAAAAATGTAGGGAAACGCCGCTAAAAAACCCATTATCCACTGTTCATCCCGGGACATGATTGCCACACCAGCCCTACTCCGGCTGTTCTATCCTGCAAGACATGTATAATCAAGACAAGAAGTATTCAACGTAAAATATACACCTGTTATATCACACAACAGTAAAATACAAGTCCAACATCTTGGATTTTGTATACCAAAATATAAAATATCTAACGTCACAACATCCAGTAATTCACATACATAGTATGTTTTCATATTTAGGTTTCAGAGCATACTATATACACATTAAAACAAAGTTATCAGCTCTCACGCCTCCCATCAGCGATCTAGGTCCTCTTCTAAATCCATCCTTGTGGGGAAATAGGGGAGTGGTTAGCTAACACATACTCAGTGAGGGAAAACATTACTACATGGGTTAGTATATAAAGATATACAAAATCACAAAATCATACAAACAAATATTTATCAAAATATCAAGGATCCATGCATTTAATCACCATGCATATGCTGTTTAAAATAAAAATAACGTGCAAATCCACTCACTTATCTTCAATTCAGCTAATAAGTGGTTCATATAGAAAACCATTTATAAAACCGATAAAAATAAGCAATATATCAAATCATAATCAATGCATCTCAAGCATTTACCCATATCAATCATGTCAAGTATTGCACCTAACCATATCCACATAAGTTAAACCCTTACCATTCGCGAGGCATGCTTTCAATGCCGAAGCATGAATTTACTAGAGCAAAGCTACTACATAAAGCATTAATCTAGTGCGAAGCTAATGTCCCGTATGTACGGACGCCCCCAAAGGGATAAACAACCAGTACCATGCTTCGAAAAAGAATGGGTAGGGGTTTTTTATAAAAATCATTGTTTCTATTTTAAAAACTAGATTCCCAAATTTGCACTAACTGAAGTCCCAAAGACCACTGATGCTCATTCTCTGAATACTGAGTTAACTATGTCAATCTGATAGGTCCATAGAGGACACATGTCCCCAATGTTTCATAATTGGTTATCTCAGTACATATATTCTTTATTATAATGCAAGTCTCAACACACTAACTCTATGTACTCAATCATATTTTGTTAGTCAACTCCTTGAATAACTACATTTCCTAGCTATTCACATAAATCATGCCACATTCAAGCATTCACAAGCCATTTTAAAATAAATCAAGTATCTCATAATATGCAAACCCTCAATAAGGGTAATCATCTTGTAAATAATTAAAATAGCATCCAAAACATGAATCAAAAATTATTTATAAAACATGCGTAAAAAAATAATTCCTGTAGGTCATCTGTCTTCCACTCACCTTAGTGCAACTATGTACTATTTATTGTCCTGCCTCCAGCTCTCCCGCCGAGTGCACAATGCCTTTACCTGTCCTATTCATGATAATATATCACATATTAACATCTCATATAATTTAGAAATGATATGGTTATAGAAATACACTATTCTAACTAAAACTCTAAACGTCGGTTTTTTAGTCTATAACAGATGAATTCGGGCCTTTAGACACCTGCCAACATTATTTTTATTAGTTTAAATGTTTCCCCGAACTATCGAGAAAATCAGAATTGAATTCCGAGAATTTTTGAAAAATGCTGAAAATTTACTATTCATGCCAATACCTTGAAAATCAGATTTTAATTTATAATCGAGTCTTTGAACACTTTAAGGACCTGCACTATATATTTTCCCCTCTTCTAGTGTGCCCTCGAGCTAATAGGCCACTCGAAAATCAATTTGGAAACATTCCGACCTCTCTGTGCTATAGTAACTCTCTCACCTCTACTTGCTATAGTACCTTCTTCAACCTTAGTATTGCTATAGTAAATCCGAGAATTCCTTTTCCAAAAATCAAGATCTACAATCTATAATTCAATCCCAAACTTCTTATACCTTGTTCTACATCCATTTTCACCCATTTATGCACGATTTAGTCAATTGAAATACTTGAATTCATCATAATACATTCAAATTATCATCAATGATCGAAATGCATGAATACTCATTCCAACGCATTCAACTGCTTCTAGTTGAAGGTTAGGGTCACTTAATTGAAGTTTCATGCTCCGAAAGCTTGTATTCCCACCTTGAACCCTTCTTCTTTGATTTCTTCTTCAACCCTACATTCATGGGTTTCATTCCAAACAACTCAAAATCAAAGCCCAAATCATAGAATCATGATCTAAATCCTTTAATCTACACATACCTATCTTTGTTTGAGATCAATCCTTGCTAATCTTCACTAATCTTTGATCTTTTCTGAGTTTGCTACAGTACCTGAGAATCTCTCAGGTGAATTGGGATGAAATGAGATAACTTTCATTCCCTCTCTCATTTTATCTTATTATAATCAAAGCTTACTACTCAGGGCATTTGGGTAATTGCCTAATCTCTTCTCTCATTAAGTTTATTAATGACTCCAATGATCTTTTTAATCATCATTAACATTTTATTAACTCCTTTAACCTCAATTTATCTTTATCTGAGCATTATACCCCTCTTTTCGGGTTTCACTCTATTGGTCAATTTTCTAAAAATTCAAGTCATTACAATTCTCCCCCCTTAAATAAATTTTGTTTTCGAAATTAACGTACCTCGAGTTTCAAAGAGGGGGTGATGTTGAATCTTAATATCTTCCTCTAGCTCCCACATAGCTTCTTCAAATACTTGGTTTCTCCACAGTACTTTCACTAGTTATATCCTTTTGTTCCGCAAGACTTGTTAAGTTTTGTCCAGTATCCCCATCGGATTTTCAGTATAAGATAAATCTTCTTTCAACTCCATCGACTGTTCCTTCGATACATAAGAGGGGTCTGGCTTGTACTTCTTCAATACAGATATATGGAAGATATCATGTATTCTTGCCAAGTCATCCGATAGTGCTGACTTACATGCTACTCGGCAAATCCTAGCCACTATCTCATACAGCCCAATATATCGTGGACTCAGCTTTCCCCTCTTCCCAAATCTCATTACTGCTTTCCATGGAGATACTTTATGGAAAACCTTTTCTCCAACTTCAAACTCTGTATCACGCCTTTTATTGTTAGTGTAGCTCCTCTGTAGATCCTGAGTTGCCTTTATCCTTTCTCTTACTGTTTTGACTCTATCTATCATGACTTGTACCCACTCTAGCCACAGTAATTCTCTTTTCCTTCCTTATCCCAACATAAAGGTGTTCTACACCTCTTCCATAAAGAGCCTCAAACGGTGGCATGCCTATACTCTGCTGATAGTTGTTATTATAAGCAAACTCAATCAATCTCAAATATTTATCCTAGCTATCTGTGAAGTCTAGGGCATATGCTCTCAACATGTCCTCTAATATCTGAATAGTCCTCTCTAGCTGGCCATCAGTCAGAGGATGGAACTCTGTACTGAGTTTCAGCTTCGTGCCTATGACCTTCTGTAACCCTTGCCAAAAATGAGAAGTAAATTTGGGATCTCTATCAGACCCTATCGATACCGGCACCCCAAGTAATCTCACTATCTCATAAACATATAATTTTGCTAGTTGCTCTTGAGTATGGTTTATCTTCATAGGAAGGAAGTGTGCAGATTTGGTAATTCTATCAACAATCACCCATATAGTATTATTGCCTTTCTGGGTCCTAGGTCGCCATGTAACAAAGTCCATGTAGATATTTTCCTATTTCCACTCTAGGACTTCCAAAGATTGCAATAATCATGCCGGGCTTCTTTGCTCCGCCTTGACCCGTTGGCAAATTAAGCACTTTTCCACAAATTGAGCAACATCCTTTTCCATACCTTTCCACCAATAATTCTCTTTTAGGGTCTTATACATTTTAGTTGTACCAGGATGTATTACGTATCAGGAGATATGTGCTTCCTCCAGAATACTTTCTCTAAGGCCTCCAACAATTGGAACACATATTCTGTTTCCCACTTTCAATGCCCCTCCTTTAGTCATCACAAATTCGCCTTGGCTCCCCGATTAAAATCTTTCCATTATCTTTCTAAACTTCGGGTCCTACCCTTGGGCTTCTTCAATTTGTGATATTAGTGTTGGCCTCAAATGGAAGCTGGCTAACAGAGCTCCCAAACCATTTACGTCTATATCTTCAATACAAATATCACCGCAGCAAGTTCTAAATCATGAACTGTGTAATTCAATTCATTTGGCTTCAGCTGCCTAGATGCATATGCTATCACCTTGCCAAATCGCATTAACACATATCCATGCCCTTGATATGATACATTGCTATAGATCTCACCAATCTATTATCCAATTCCTGAGAACTGTTTTCAGATTTAGGCAAAGTAAGTATTGGTGCTGACACCAATCTATTCTTCAATTTCTTATAACTGTTTTCATAGTATTCGGTCCATACAAACTTTGCATCTGGCTCTATAGTTTCCTCATCGGGAGGGCTATTACTGAAAAGCCTTCTACAAATCTTCTATAATACCCACTTATACCCAAGAAACTAATGATTTCTGTCACCATAGTCGGTGCCTTCCAACCCACAATGGCTTCAACCTTCTTGGGATCCATAAAGATTACTTCTATCGAGATGACATGGCCAAGAAACATCACTTCTTCAAGCCAAAATTCACATTTACTCAACTTTGAAAAGAGTTTTTCCTCCCTCAGAATTCACAACACTATCCTCAAATATTCAATGTGATACTCCACATTCTTTGAGTAAATCAAGATGTCATCTATGAAAACTACCACAAATTGATCACGATATGGTACAAACACCCTATTCATTAAATCCATAAAAGCTGTTGGGGCATTGGTTAGCCCAAATGGCATCACAAAAAATTCATAATGCCCATATCTAGTTCTAAAGGCGGCCTTCGCTACATCTTCTCCTCTAATCTTCAATTTATGGTACCCCGACCTCAGATCTATCTTAGAAAATATTTTTGCTCCTAGCAATTGATCAAATAAACCATCTATGTGCGGTAAAGGGTACTAATTCCTTACAGTAACCTGATTCAACCTCCTGTAATCTATACAACCATCTTTCATATTGACAAATAATACCGTGGTTCCAGAGAGTGATGTGCTGGGTCCTATGAAACCCCTTTCTAACAGATCCTTAAGTTGAACCTTCAATACTCCTTTACCTCTACTGGCACTATTTAGTAAGGTGCTCTTGATATAGGAGCAGCTCCTGGCATCAAACCAATCATAAACTCTATACCCTGATCCGATGGTAATCCTCGCAACTCCTCATGAAACACATCTGAAAATTCACATACTACTAGGATATTAGATATATCAACATCGGATACCCTTGTATCAATCACACAGGCCATGTAAGTCCCTACTTCCTTTTTCATACATTTCTCAATTTCTTGAGTGGATATTATACTAAGTAGAGGTGACGATCGTCTTCGCCTAAATATCAGTCTTTGCTCCTCACTAGGCTTCTGGAAGCTTACTTCCTCTTTGAAGCAATCTATTGTGGTATGGTGCCTAGACAACCAATCCATTCCCAAAAGTGCATAAAAATCAGTGATCCTCAAAGGAATCAAATCTGCCTCTAACTCATGATCTCCTATCTGTATTCTACAACTCCTGAATACTTGCATGACTATTATATAGTCTCCTATAGGTGATGCTACAATCATTGTGTTTTCTAGAGGTGTTGGTATTATATTCAATTGTGATGAACATGTATCAGCAATATAAGAATACATAGATCCAGGGTCTTTATGTACGCAAGCATCAAAATCTGAAATCTTTATTGTACCTGCAATGACATCAGGGATATCTACCACCTCTTGTTGAGTCATAACAAAGGCTTGTGCTCAGACTCGTAATGCTTTCGAATGGTTACCTCGATGTCCAACACTGTTTGACCCTACTCTACTAGCTCCACATCTGCCAGTGCTTGCAACAAAGTCTCCTCCTTGTAGTGCTATGGAACCCCCAGCTCCTGATGCCTCTCCGACCCCTTGCACACGAAGTTGGTAGTCCTTCTTGATATGCCCTATCGGTGGCAATAAAAGCACACTTTAGATAATCGGCGGCACTCTTCAGGAAGTAACTTTCCACATACTTTACATGCAGGATAGGAGTTCTTACTCCCTTCAGTCATATAGCTACCACCTGAGTATTTCTTGGTGAAATATTTCCCCTTGCCTTGTGTACCCTGCGATACTGTACCTTGTCTACCTTGACTCTGAGTCTTTTCCCCTCCGTTCTTGTTGTTCTAGTAGCTGGAGCCAGAACTCCCTCCATAAGATGTACCATTGCCCCTCTTGAAGGATCCTTCACCTCTTTCACCTGATTAGGAACTTGGATTGTTCCTCTTTTTCCAATGCTTCACTCTCAGCTTTTGAGCTTGTGTGCTTTGCTCCACCCTCATACCTGATTGCATCGACTTCTTATAGTCATCCCAGGCAAACGCTGTGACTATAATTGTTATCTCTTCTCTCAGCCCATCTTCAAATCTCCTACATTTGTCCCAAGGGTCAGCAACCATCGACTGAGCATACATGGAGAATTCCTGAAATTTTGCTTCATATTGTACCACAGTCATACCATCCTATATCAAGCGTGTGAATTCCCTCTATTTTGCATCCCTATAAACTTGAGGGAGATATTGTTCCTCAAACTCCTTTCTAAAGTCCTTCCAATTAATGAACCCTGGAGTGGGATACTTAATCAACATCAGATCCCACCGTGAGCAAGGCTCTTTTCTCCGTAAGCATTACCGCATGTGACACCTTTTCTTCCTCCGAGCACTTGATTAGTTGGAACACCCTATCAATCAGCCACATCCACGCCAAAGAACTCTAGGATCAAGTGTTCCTTCAAATGGGGTAGCTCCCATTCTCCTTGCTATGATATATGGAAGTTATGATTCTCTCTCCGGCTCTCTCTTCATTGGTGCTTGTGGCATTGCACTCTGAGTGCGTACCAATTGCTCCATTACCTATTGCATCCCGAGTGTTTCACCAGCATTAGGTGGCCCTTGAGAAGCTTCTCTCACTTCTATCTGTTCAACAACTACTGGAGGATCTCCCTCCACCTCCTTTTCCATCATGGGAGGGTTATTCACCTCCTGCCTTGGAGGTCTCCCCACCATACCACGTCGACAATGACATCTTCTGAGTGGTATTCTACTATAAGAATTATCAATATCAGATAGAGGTCTCAATTAGAAATGTCAAATATCTTAATGTCTAGTATATATATCATTACAAGACTTTTCTCCTAGACAACGATCTATAATGCATAATGTCTACTAAACTCTCGTCCTATAGCTCTGAGTATGTAAATCATGTCGTCTAGAGTCTAAAATCCAGGAACCTTAACTCTGATACCAAAAATGTTGCGAAACGCCGCTAAAAAACCCATTATCCATTGTTCATCCCGGGACATGATTGCCACACCAGCCCTACTCCGGTTGTTCTATCTTGCTAGACATGTATAATCAAGACAAGAAGTATTCAACGTAAATATCCACTTGTTATATCACGAAATAGTAAAATACAAGTCTAACGTCTTAGATATTGTATATCAATATATATTATCTAACGTCACAACATTCAGTAATTCACATACATAGTATGTTTTCATATTTAGGTTTCAGAGCATACTATATACACATTAAAACAAAGTTATCAGCTCTCACGCCTCCCATCAGCGATCTAGGTCCTCCTCTAAATCTATCCTTGTGGGGAAAAGGGGGAGTAGTGAGCTAACAAGCGCTCAGTGAGTGAAAACATCACTACATGGGTTAGTATATAAAGATATATATCATCACAAAATCAGACAAACAAATTATGTATCAAAATATGAAGGATCCATGAATTTAATCAGTATGTATATGCTGGTCAAAATCAAGATAAGAATCAAGGATTACATGCAAATCCACTCACGTATCTTCAATTCAGCTAACATGTCGTTTATAAGGAAAACCTCGTATAAAACTGATAAAACAATGCAATGCATCAAATCATAATCAATGCATCTCAAGAATTCACCCATATCAATCATGTCAAGTATTGCACCTAACAATGTCCACGTATGTTGAACCCTTACCATGCGTGAGGCATGCATCCCATGCCGAAGCATGAATTTTGTAGCACGAAGCTACTACATAAAGGATAAATCTAGTGCGAAGCTAATGTCCCATACGTACAGACGCCCTAAAGGGCTAAACAACCAGTACCATGCTCCCAAAACGCATTTAGTAGAGGTTTTTAATCGAAATCATTGTTTCCATTTTAAAAACTCCCATCCCAAATGGGCATTGACTGAAGTCCCAAAGACCTATCATGCTCTATCTCTGAACACTAAGTTAACTATGTCAATGTTTTATGTGGATAGAGGACACATGTCCCCAATGTTTTATAATTTGTTATCTGAGTACATATTCTATATTATAATGCAAGTCTCAACACACTAACTCTATGTACTCAATCATGTTTTGTCAGTCAACTCGGTGAACAACTACATTTCCTAGCTATTCACATAAATCATGCTGCATTCAAGCATTAATAAGCCATTTTAAAATAAATCAAGTATCTCATAATATGCAAACCCTCACTAAGGGTAATCAACTTGTAAATAATGAAAATAGCATCCAAAACATAAATCAAAATTCATTTATAAAACATGTGGATAAAAACAATTCTTGTTGGTCATCCGTCTTCCACGCACCTCAATGCAACTATTGACTATTCACTATCCTGCCTTCGGCTCTCTTGCCGAGACCACAATGCCTTTACCACATCATATTCATGATAATACATCACATATTAACATCTCATATAATTTAGAGATAATATTGTTATAGAAGTACACTATTCTAACTAAAACTTGGAAAGTTGGCTATTTAGTCTATAACGGACGAATCCAGGCCTTTAGACACCTTCCCACATTATTTTTATTAGTTTAAATATATCCCTGAACTATCGGGAGAATCGGAGACGAATTCTGAGCATTTTAGAAAAATGTTGAAAATTCAATATCCATGCCTATACCTTGAAAATCGGCTTTTTAATTTATAATAGAGTCTTCAAGCACTTTAAGAACCTGCACTATATTTCTTTCCGCTCTTCTAGTGTTCCCCCGAGGTAATTGGCCACTCAAAATTAAATTTGGAATCATCCCGACCTCTCTATGCTACAGTAACTCTCTCATCATTACTTGCTACAGTACCTTCTTCAACCTTAGTATTGCTATAGTAAATCCAAGAATTCCTTTTCTCAAATCAAGATCTACAATCTATAATTAAATCCCAAACTTCTTATACATTGTTCTACGTCTATTTTCACCCATTTATACATGATTTCATCCATTGAAATACTTGGATTCATCATAATACATTCAAATCATCATCAATGACCTAAATGCATGAATACTCATTCGAACCCATACAATTGCTTCTAGTTCAAGGTTAGGGTCACTCACTTGAAGTTCCATGCTCCCAAAGCTTGTATTCCCATCCTTGAACCCTTCTTCTTTGATTTCTTCTTCAATACTACATTCATGCGTTTCATTCGAAACAACTCAAAATCAAAGCCCAAATCATAGAAATCATGATCTAAATTCTTTAATATACACATACCTATCTTTGTTTGAGATCAATCCTTGCTAATCTTCACTCATCTTTGATCTTTCATGAGTTTGCTACAGTACCTGAGAAGGCTCTCAGGTGAATTGGGATGAAATGAAATAACTCTCATTCTTTCTCTCATTTCATCTCATTATAATCAAAGCTTAGTACTAGGGGAATTTTGGTAATTTCCTCATCTCTTTTCTCATTAGGTCTATTAATGACTCCAATGATCTATTTAATCATCATTAACATTCATTACCTCCTTTAACCTTAACTTTTCTTTATCTAACCATTTTACCCCTCTTTTTGAGTTTCATTCTATTAGTAAATTTTCTGGAAAAATTCAGGTCGTTATAGGCAACCTAAGTTTTCTTAACTTCTTTTTTTGTTTGTGTCAATTTAGTTTTTGTATATTCCTTGTGTTATTAATAAATTGCGATACCCTCCTATGCAGAGAATAGCTAAAGTTTGGGGGAGCATTGGAAAGCACAACAACTTGTAAACTTAGTGAACACATCAGGTCTAGGCCTTACTTTGAATTGGCAAGAAATTGGTAAATAAATTCATTGTAAGTATGTGCATTCTTATAGAAAACATCAAGATGCTACCTTATAGCATTGTGATGCTCTAGGCCTGGACTGAGAACCTGAAAACCAGTTTTATGAGTATCGCGATGTTCCAAGGATCATCGCAATGCCTAGTCTTGGACAAAGACATCAGTGCCCTTAAGATATCAGTATCGCAATGCTCATATCGAGCATTGCGATAATTCTTCAAGCCAGTGTTTGAACCACACTGTACATCGTTATGCCCACTTTGAGCATCGCGATGTTGCCACAGAAATTAGGTTAATACTAATGACCCTGTGTATTACTATCGCACTACATTTCAGTTCTTTGGGTTCTTCCTAGATGGCCGGCTGCCCTTTCCCCCATTTTGCACTAGATTTTAACCAACTATGATCCAACAATAAAGGTATGCAGCTCCATCACCTTATTCAATCTTTTCACCCTTCAATCTTTCGGTTTTAGGTCTATATAAGAGAGGGAATGCATGATTTTAAATTTCTAATATTTGTATGGATGATTAGATCCTCATATAGAGGAAATGTGAATGTTTTTATTCATTTGGGAACACCATTTTTCAAGGGGAGGTGTTGCCGAATTTTTGAGCAATTCTGATACTTAGAAACTTTCTGCGTAAGGAAGGGGCTGTGAACATTGCAATGTTTTGGGAGAGCATGGCGATGTTAATTAGAAATTGCTCAATTTCTCCTTCTTCCGTAGCATTGTGGATTGCCTTCATGTGCCCCATTAAAATTGTTGTTGCTTCTTGTTTGACAATACACTTACCATCCTAAATCCTACTGCAGGTACACCATGGCTCCTAAGAAGCAACTGGCTAAGAAATGAAAGTCTAACATCCTCCTTTCAGCCTCGAAAAAGAAGGTTTTTGCATCTATGTCGACCTCGGTTCCTCCCACTATCGCAGGAACATTTTCCCCCAAAATGTGATTCAAAGAACTGTTGGGGAAGAAACCCGTACCTGAACGGGGCATCGACTTTGAACATCTTGCCCTAGCCTCACACTGGGTGGTTCATGCGTGGAGTTGGGAGCATTTTGCACCCAACCAAAAGTAGCAATCCTACCGTTAGTCCATGAGTTCTATGATAACATATCCGACTACTGAGGAGACATCGTGATGGTGCATAGGCATGAAGTCAAATTTGATCGCCGCACCACCAATGATCTCTTGGGCACACACAAGATTCACCCGGATCCATACATAGAGTGGAGAAAGCAAGCCATTGATATGGATAATTTCTTCCAAGCCATTACTGTTCCTGGCTCCATGTGGGATCATTACAGTAGTCACCCAGCCTCTTTTGTTCCTGGTCTATTGAGGAGGAAATTTCGAGTATGACTCTATTTCTTGTCAACGCGCCTGATTCCAGCTCAGTTCACAGCTAGAGTTAACGTAGAGCGTGCATGCATGGTATATGTGATAGTGTATGGGATTCGGTTTGATATTGGCCGCATTATTCATTGGACCATTAGCAAGTATGAAACTGATCCCACCCATAGGGGTTGTGACACCCATCCCTGATCACATCTTTATGTCACAGAAGAGGAGTTGAATGGAGCCCTACTGAGCCTAAAGCTGCACCAAAATGCCTCATCAACTCCAATATTCTAGAGTGGATGGCACCAAACTGCACTGATGACGTCGGGACCTTAACGATACCGCCTTCTGGTCCAACTGATGCACCTGAGTTGGTGGATGCCCCTAAGCCTACCCCAATAGTACCACACTCTCTACCAACTTTACCCAGTAGCAGAAGATTATTACAGATGAGGACAAAGGTAGCGAACATGAGGGCCGAGCTTACTCGACAAAGTAGTGACCTCACCTCGATAGTTCAGGATAGTTCCTGAGCCTTTGGTGTTGGCAAGTCATCACCTGAACTGCCTATTTCATTGACACCCCTTGCTCCAACTGAGGACCGCACCGACTAGAGGAGTGTTCTACTTATTTACTTGCCTTTTACCGTCTCCTTATTTCATCTTTTTGTACGGAATAACCAGGGACAATGATCTTATCTTTTTTTTGGGGTGGGGCATGGTGTGTTAGTTTGTGTTTAGTTGTTTATACTAAAACTTGTTGGTTGCTTTTATAGATTCTGTTTTCAGTTTCAGTAAATTGTTTGAATGGTTAGCATGTGAACAATATTTTTTGTTTTATATACAAATCACACACCCAATGCACGTGATAGGAGAGGTTGATCTTCGATTGATTAATCATGTGACATAGATAATATCGAACGTTGTACTTGTCAAACAAGAAGAACATCTTACTTGTGTCACGCTTGTGCTTTTGGAAATTTGTTAAGCTTTGACCAATGACCTGTGTTAGTGTAGGATACTTAGAGAATATAGTGCTCTAGGGAATGGAACTAGGGTATAGAACTCATGGTAGGTTAGAAACACTTCAAACATAGGGAGGCATGTAGAAACCAGGGGTACATATGAGGTCACATTAATGTAAGTAAATAAATACAAAAAAAAAGAAGGGGAAGGAAATAATGAATGAGGATGAAATAAAGGAGATAGCTAAAGAAATACTATAAAATATGAGCAATAGACTGCCCCAGAAGTAAGATTGTCTACTATTGGAGAGTTGTGAAAACCTAACCATGCCGATGAATGCTTCTAATACTATTCCCTCTAGTATGTATTTAATTTTGTAACCCCCACAAGGATATGACAATTACATTAATAGCATTATGGGGCACAACGTGACTAATCCTTAGTGTTTAGTATTCGACATGCTCAGCTCATCAACTATTATGTAATATTACATGTGTTACATGAACATCGGAGATCAACCTTGATTTAAATTGCCAAATAGAAGTATTACATTGTGTGGGTGATTGTGCACTACTTGAGGACCAACAATAGTTCAAGTTTGGGGGTGTGTTAGCTCTCAAAAGAGGGCTATTTTAGAGGGTAATTTCCCACTTGTTTGGGACCAAAATGTATTGTTTTGAGTGTTCATTAGATTGTTTTGGTCCTAAGATACATCATTGAGCTAAATCGGGTTTCTCATGTGATTTAGTTGTGTTAGTCATCTGTTTTTGTATCTTCTGAGGCTAAATCAAGTTAATCTCTTATGTATCAATTGAACTTGAGCAGCTAAGGGCTCGTATCACGATGTTTGAGGAGACATGCTACAAAAATCTTAGTTGGGTAACGGTATCACGATGTATATAATGAGCATCGCGATGTTTTGACATGACAGAAGATAAAATTCCCAGTTGGTATGAGTATTGCGATGTTCCTTATGAGCATTGCGATGTTTGGGTGGTGTCAAGAAGCTGAAATTCTCTAGACAAACAATATCGCGATGTGAGCAGGTACATCATGATGTTAAGGAATATGAGCTTCTCAAGAAAACATGGTAACATCGCGATGCGTGCGGATCACATAGCCATGCTTTTGGCAGGAGCGCCCAGAGTTAGTGAACATAGTGATGCTCATTGAGAAAATCGTGATGCTTGATGCTTGGGGGGTATATAAGGCATTGTTTTCCTAGGTTTTGGACATCTTGGTCCCAATGGGTGGCTGCACATAGGGGGCGACGATCCAAAGGCCTTGAATGGAATTTTGAAGCCGGGGTTGCTCAAATCAAGAAGGGGAGTTTTATCTTTTGTTAATTTGAATGTTCATCATCCCTTTGTGTGCTTAGACATGGATGTTATAATTGATGTTGTCATTGCTTTGCATCTTTCCTTTGTAATAGCAACGTAAACATCTATTTCTAGGATTGTATGAACACATAGATAAGGGATTTCAAAGTACATTGACTTTTTAAATCCACTCAAACAAATACCTGATTTAATTAGTGGATGTATATGGAAATCCTTATCGACCCAAATCGGGCAAAACAAACAACACATAAGAGATTGACATAATAGACTCCCCAAGATGTTCTTGGTTTATCGTGCCACCTAGAGGACTTCAACATCAATCCACTCCATACTCTTTAGTGCTTGAAATTGAAGAAGTCATTTCCCTCGGAATTCAAATGGTATTGCAAAATGAAATATCAAATGAAAACAATATGAGAGTTCACATAGATGAACTAGTCTCTTATGACAGGAATAAAATAGGAGTACAACAAAATCTTGAAGTATATGAAGCAAGGATATCACAAGCTATAACAAGTTGGCTCAATACTAGGAGTCCACAAAGAGAGGGATGGTTCTAGTCCTTGGGAGACCTATCATCACTAATGAACCTTTTGGGGGCAAAAAAAAAAGAAAAAGAAAATGGAATGTCCATATTTCACTGATTCATTAAAGTAACGTCTGGTCCTTTATGAGAAAAGGTAGACCGGTCATGTATAATTAAATGCATTTCCGGAGGCAAACATATTGTCCCCTGCTAAAAAAAGAAAGAATGAATGAAAAAAGTTAAAAAATAATAAAAAAAAAGAAACGAGAAATAAAAAAAGTGGAAAAAATGTTCTCAAGTCTCCCAAAAAAGGCTTGGCCATAAGGTTGTAAAAACATTTGTATGTTCATACTTCTCATTCTCAAACAAATTTCGTGAGAGAAGTATGAAGGGGGTATTTCTTTATATCAAAAAAAAAATAGAGAATATATAAGCCTTGAAAATACAAGGGATCAGAACATTTGAAGAGTCATGCAAAGATGAAATATTTCATATTTCAAATTTAAATATATATCTTAAAATATCCTGAAATGAAGAGATATATATATATATATATATATATATATATATATATATATAGTAAGACCATTTTTTTAAGAAAAATGATAATAATATACTTAATATTATCTCGGAACCTAGATTATCTATATCCTGCTATGTCGATTTAAAATTTAAAATAAAAAAAAATAAAATAAAATTGATATATCTAATTGTTGATCACGATTCGGTCTACGCATGATCCTCCCACGATCAAGAATTGTTGTGGGGAGGGTATTTAAAAGGAAGAGAAAGGAATACTTGGAAGCCGAGTTGCTGTTGTCAATGCCGGTGAGGGACACCACCCCAGGCGTGGAGGTATCATCTCTTGCAGCGCTGCCATCGTTGCAGAGTCACTGCCACCTTTGCCAGCGAGGGACACCACCCCAAGTGTAGATGTGTCATCTTTGGTGCCGCTGGGCCGCTATCGCTGAAGGAGCCCAGGTGATCGCTGTTGATGCCCCCCTCTCACCACTGGAATAAGAAGAAGTCAAAAAGATCTATATGACCCTTGCTGTCTTTATTGTTGGTGGAGAGGGACACCTCCCTAAGGTGTCGCGGTGTCATCGTTGCCCCCGTTGTTGTCATCCTCGCTGCCAGAGGGAGAGCACAACCACAAGGCGTGTGGACGTGCTATTCTTGTGACCCCCCTGTTGATGCTATCACCACCGAGCCGCACTATCATCCCCACTTGGACGTTACCGTGAACTTATCATAAGACAATGGAGGTTGTAATAATATGAACCAGGTTTGGAGAGGAGTAAAAGACACTGGAAATGGTCGCTATTAGGTTGGGATTCACTAATGGAGAGCACTTGAGAAAGCTTCTCAATTTGAAATTATATCGGTGAATAGTTTCTTTCCTTTGATGGATCTCCAGCTAGAGATAAGCCGGTGGAGAGTGAACGTACTCTGGTAGCTTCTGACATATTCTTGAACCACTCGGGCTTGAATAAGTGTTGGAGGGATTATTAATGTTGAAGTAATGGATAACACACATCAATGGCTAGCTTGATCCGAGCACTCAAACTGTTTTGGTGCATTGTCCTTTTTCCTTATCTCCATGAACATATGCCTGAGATTTGTAAGATAGATGACATGTTGACGGGTGTTGATTATGAATTTTGTTGAAAGGGCACTCCAATGTTATGCCAAATATTTAATTATGTTAGTGCATACCAAGCATTTGATAAAATGCTTGAGAGAATCCAATGAAAGGAAAATTTGGACTAATGCGACTCAAGCAAGATTGATGAATGTTATATCATTAGAAAAAGTAGTGTTATTGATTACCAAGATTGGGTTTTTACTAACAGTCGCCATTATGAAATTCTAAATTCTGATGCTAAATACATATAGACAAAGCAAAGAGGAGAAGTACAAGGGAGAACTGTTTACACCAAGGGCAAATGTTAGATGATGATGTTATAATTAAAGTATTGCTAAAAAATGATATATTCTTGAAACCCCTTTTTTAAGCATGAGGTAAAATTTTCTAAGTATGTACACAACCTATTTGATGGAACGCTTCGAAGAAATATTTATTCAATGTAGAGTTGATTTATTCAAAGAACCAATCTTCAGAATGCATAAAATACACCTCCATATGTTATACCACAAGATGAAAATCCATAGTAATGATCTTGGGCCGTCAGACCATCTCTACTTGATTTTTTTTTTATCAAGTTCTTGTTATTAGATTGCCTTCTAAGGCAACACGACAATGAATATGATGTGCTATTTGGTTGTCAAACTAAATTCTATTGACAACCTAGAAGGAGGAGATTCAAAAATGGACAAAGACCAATACTTTATATGTAACCTCAAAATTATAAATATATGTTTCACAAAGATGCAATACTCTATAATTGCGACTACATGAATACCCTAGAGAGGATGAAGTATGTGTTGAAAAAGAATAAAACCAAGGAGACATAGTTGTTCATTTTATTATGTAGGAAGCTCAAGTAGGCTTTGCCAAGTGGTTCACAATAAAAAATTTGTAATCATAAAATAATAAAAGAACATTAAGACATCTGCAAAAGGTTTAAAGATTTAATAAAAATAAATTTGGCTTGATTATGATAAGGTGGGCCATAACTAATTACTCCATGGAGTTGCCAAGGGCAAGGTTGTCCATGCAAAAATGAAATATATAATAAAATGCATTTTTATAAATATAGGTAATAACACCAACCATATATACCTATATTTATATATTAAGCAATATATGTAAGAAGAAAGGAGCTCGCTTTGATGATCATAGCAGGAAATTCTCTATTCATCAACGAGATAAATCCGGTTTTATACCTCGAGATTGTGATAGAACATGTTTCTTGAGGCAATCGATGAAATACAAACCCTGATGGGGCACAGATCTCGAGGCAGCAATGAAACGCTCACCTCGGCGACCGATAAAATGAAAATTTCAAAATAGCACACACATCTTGAGGTGTCAATAGAACACGCATCTCGGAACATCAGGTAAAAATGCAAATCCTAAAATGACACAAATCTCGAGGTTGGTGAAGTAGCACGTATCTTGAGGCGAATGATGAAATACAAATCTCAAAATTGCACGCATCTCGATGCAACTAATGAAATACACATCCAGAGCCTCATGAATCTTGAAGCGGTGATAAGCAAGCGTCTTGAGGCGGCTTATAAATACCAAGCAACACATATCTCTGGGTGGCGATGAAACATTTCATCTAGGGACAATCAATACAAACATAAATCCTAAAGCCATGCAAATCTCAAGGCGGCGGCGAAGTAGGCATCTTGAGACAACCAATGAAATATAAATCCCAAAGTGACAAAGCATACATCACAAGGCGGCATAAGTATATAACATATATGCATATATATTGTTGATGCAAAAAATTGGTCTACGTGCTTTGGCCACTGTTGCCTCTGATATGGCCTCAGCTCTCGGTCAACGGTTAAAATTTATAGTTGGTGTGGACGCTTATTTCTGCTTACGAACAGGAAGCGCGGAGAACATTATGAAAACTCCGATCGGAATTACCCATGAGCGAACCTGTAAAAAGGGAGAGAGTAGTGAGCGGAATTGGGCCTCTTTGCTCGGATTCAGCTCCGATGCTTAAGTCAGAAAACTTGAGTAAAGAGTCTTTGATTTAGGCAATTCTCTGTGTGATAAGCTTTTTTTGATCTCCTCCCTTTTCTTCTATTGACGCTCTCCTTTTATAGTACCTTAGAGGCGGTTCAGGAAAGGCGGTGGAATGAGGCGGTGAGTTGAGGCGGTGAGTTAGGTAAATATCTCTTAAGGCGGTAGGAAAATATCTGCCACCTAGTGCGTAGATAACACGCAGGCAAAGCGGGGTAGGCCTACTTACTGTAGGGGCGTTAGATATTTTTTTCTCTCTCTCTCTCTCTCTCTCTACCCTGTGCCCTGAAGAAGGCTGTCATAATTCCGACGGACTTGTTTGTGAAGAGGGCTATTACAATTCCGACGGACTTGTTTGCAGGATTTGAATCCTCACGTTATTTGCCGAACGGAATTGAGTAAAGACCTTATTGCCATGTGGTCAAAGGAACAAGTGGTCCTTTAGGTTAATGACATCTGTCTTCACCAAATACATCCGTAACACTAGTCCTCCCCAAAGTGTACTTGTTCGAAAAATCTGAGCGAGGGGTGAGCTAAAGGCACGTTTCGCTTGGTTCGAGAACAAGTATCGTTCTGAGTTGGCATGTCTATGTAGGTGTAGGCTTTGTGTACGGTTACCTATGTCTAAAGTGCATGTGTTTTAGTAGGCGACCGACGTTTTTTGTGTTATCTTTTCGCTGTTATCGAGGTAGATTTTTTGCTCCGGAATTTTCGTCTATAGTGTTGATAGGTTTTTCTATTTAAGGGCTTGCATGAATGGTGGTTTTAGGCAAAAATCTTTTTATAAGTTTTTTACTTTTTCTCAGTGTTCTCGACACCTACGGATTCCTAGTTCCTTTTATGAGCATCTTTCGGAATTAAGGACTGGAATAATCCACTTGGTAAGTCCGAACGGCTGTGTATCGCCGGCTATTCTGTTAATCGACAGGGGGGTTGGTGAGATGAGTATTGACGCTGGGTGGGAAGCTTTCCATGTGGATTATGACGTGGAAGCGGGGGACCTCTTAATCCTTACCTATGCAGGGGGTACGCGTTTCGAAGTTGAGATGTTTGGAGATGACTCCTGCCGCAGGGAGGTGGGCCCTCACCTTCGCCCCCGTGCCGAACCCGGTTCCCCTAATGATAACAGGGACAGTGATGGTTGTGGAAGTCCGTGCGTCTCTTCTGAATCTTATCCAAGTGTGTCTTCGGAGGGGTCTGCGGAAATTTAATTTTAGTCCGTCGGACAACGTGCTTTTTGTTATTTTGCTTTGTTGGCGTTTCACTATATAACCTGAATAAATGACGTTTGTCGTTTCGTTTCTAAATCCTTGGTATTTTTATGTGGCCTTTACTGGCAATCCTATGTT
This sequence comes from Dioscorea zingiberensis, assembly GCA_026586065.1. NCBI lineage: Eukaryota > Viridiplantae > Streptophyta > Magnoliopsida > Dioscoreales > Dioscoreaceae > Dioscorea > Dioscorea zingiberensis. The sequence continues at coordinate 39,439,397 of CM048822.1, forward strand.
GGAGTGTGTGCTTTGTTTTATGCAGTACAGGCTCTACTTTCCACGTAACGCCCCTTGCTTCCTAAGACGACACGTGTCTCTTTTACTGTTCAGCATTAAAGGGGGATAGTGGTGCGACGTGCGCGGCGTGCGCGTTTGTCAACGTTATGATTGGTGATGAGCGTGGCTTCCCATGTGTGTCAGGCAGCGTTTGTTATTGCTGACGTGGGCAGAATTTTAAACCGTTTCGAGGAAGGGTAATGATGGTTATTTTGAACGGTTCAGATTTGTGGACTCTTGGTTCGACGGCTCTGATCGGAATACCATCCTAAGATCTAACGGCCGCGAATTTGGTGCCCTTGTATATAAGCGGAACCGTACAGGCAGCAAAAGGTTGTTTCGAAAATCGAGTCGCGTCTTCTTCTCCAGATTTCTTGTTCTCCGGCGAGCCTTGGTCCCGAAGCTTCAAGGCGTTTTCTTATCCTTTTTTCTTTCCTAAGGCAATGGCTAGCGCTGCTTCTTCCTCTTCTAGTTCTTCTTATGAACCCTCGATTCCTTCTCCGGCCCAACCCCTACGGCTCCTCAAGCGGTTTTGGGTGAACACGAGGCGTCAGTCTAGGGTTCGTGGGTTCACCCTGCCTCTAGGGCAATGGGTAGAGGGTCGGACACATTCATAAGCCTTCTAGGGTAAAAAGATGTAGATGACCTAGTAAAGAGATACAAGATTGACCTCTCTTTGTTTGAGGTTAGGGTTCCTTGTTCGGGGGAGAGGGCGAGTGCCCCCAGGGAGGGGGAGATAGCTGTTTATCAAGACGCGTTGTTAGGCGGGCTTAGGCTTCCTTTCCCTGATTTTGCTAAGGCAATCCTAGAGGAATATCATTTGTGTCCCTCGCAGTTAACTCCAAACTCTTGGAGACTGCTCAATGGATTTGTCATGGTTTTTAAGAATTATGGGGTAAATCCGTCCGTCCGTTGGTTCCGCCTGTTGTTTAGCCTTTGCTTGGAGTCTAATGCCGACTGGTATTATTTCTCGGCTCGCCCTGGGAGAAAGTTTCTAGGGAAAGTTCCTTCTTCCATCAAACGATGGAAAAGCAAGTTTTTCTTTGTTAAATGTAAGTCCGAGTGGGATATCCGAACAAGGTGGGAGGTGCCCCGTGCGGACATTACTTGTGAGGAGATGTCCGAAGAAGAGGGGATTCTTCTTAAGTCAATGACGGGGCTATCCAAAGTCTATATGGATAGGTTTTTGACCGAGGAAAACCTCATTAAGTGTCGTTTTATAGTGTCTAATGGTAGGATTCGCTTGCGTGCTCAATTTAGTTTGGTTTTGGTTTGTGATGTCTAACCTTATTCGGAATTTGTTTTGCAGAAGATCCGATGGAAGACGAAGACTTGAGTTATGTTAATGGTCTTCTGGCTTCTTTCGAAGGCGAAGTTTATCCGCCCTTGGCCCGCGGCGGAAAAAGGAGGAGGTGGTACCTAGCCAAGGTGCCGATACCTCCAAAGAGGAGAGGAAGAAGAGGAAGAGAAAAGAGACTGACTCTTCCAAAAAAGGGACTAAAAGTGACCCCGGGGCAGGGTCCTCACGGGAGAGGAGGACCAAGAGAAAGAATTTCGAGAACGTATCGGGTCCCGGAATTGTAAGAGAACAGGTGGAGGCGTCTCGGGAAGAGGTTCGTGCGGAAGAAATCCGCCCGGCTTTATCCCCAATTTCTGAAGGTCCTTCTTCCAGTCGGCCTGAGGATGTCCTTCTTATAGAGGTGAGGATTTCTACACACACATTTCCCTATGGGTGTTTCATGCTTCGTTCCGAACCTTTAACTCTCTTTCCTTTTCTCTTCTTTTATATATATATATATATATATAGGCGGAGGCAGGAGAAGCGGCTCTCCTGGATAAATTGAGGGTGGCGGACTCGGTTCTAAGGGGATCGTCATCTCAAGGCAAGGGGGTGTCCTCCGAAGACATTCCTTTTCGGGATGCCGCTTCGGTAAAGACTGTTCTAATGGCCATGAGACCCGAACAGCTCTCCTCCAAACTTCATAGAGCTGGGAGGGAAGAGGCTATTTCTCAGTTACTCCGCTCGGTTATACTGGTAAGGATAATCCTCGTGTTAGTTTTACTTTTTAGCTCGGTATTAATGCCACTAACTTATTTGTTTGCTATTTCGTAGACTGCGCACTGGGCGGACCGAGTCGATAATCTTTGCCAAGATGATTCGGCAAAGATGGAAGCGTTTAGGGCGGAAATCGCCCAATTGACTTCTAGGGTGGTGGCCTTGGAAGGGAAAAATAAAGAGCAGCTCGCCATTATCCATGCTCTTGAGATGGATAAGGTCGAGCGGCTCCAACAACTGGCTGTCTCGGGAAAGGAGAAGGATGACTTTGCGGCGAGGTTGTCTATTTCTGAGGGTACCCTCCTTACTGCCGAGGAGAATATTAAAAAGTTGCAGGAGAACTCTAGCAGTTTGGAGAAGGAACTTCAATCTACCCGAGAGGGGCAGGCTGAAGCCCGATGGGAGCTGAAGCTGAAAAAAGCCGAACTCGCTGCTGCCCAGGCGGAATTGGAGGAGCTAAAGGGGGAGCGTGACGTACTTAAAGAGGACTTAGCTTCCCGATTGACAACTTCTAAACCCGACTCGCAAGAAATCAAGGATTTAATAGAGCGAGCGGATAAATCAGAGAAGGAGGTCGCCCGGCTTAGGGCGAAAGCTAAGGAAGGGGCCACCCGTATTTATTCGGTGGTACAGCAGGTGGGCCGCCATATCCCTCCTGCGGAAGTTTTGTCTATGGGGCTGGCTGGGGTTTTGAAGAAGTTCACAGAGCTCAAAGAGCAACACGTTACCAGGACCCCCGAGGCTTCTGTCCCCGCCCCTTTGGAGCCTTCTATTCAAGTTCCCTCAGAAGCAGGTGGCTGCCCTGAGGGTCCTAGTTCTTAGAATGTGTTCTTTTGTGAATGTTTTTGAGAATTCTCAATTACTTGGAACGTAACTTCTATTTATATGAATGAAACGCAAACCTTATTTTGGTGAAGGTTTATTTCCGAGCGATGGCTATTTCTAACCATGTAAGAAATTTGTTTCTTCCTTCTTTATCTGGCTTGTATGATGAGCTTCGTAACGAGTCTTCAGTCCAATCGTGGGACTTTGAGTGAAGTATTCGCCTTCATGAATGAGATTGTTGCCTCATATTTCGATCGGGATTTTTGCCCTTTTTTTTTTTTAAGAGTTGTCGTCCATCCTTATAGGATAATTCTGACTTATCTCCTAAGGATGGGAATTTCACCGCATCTTTGTGGGATAAGAAAGACTTGAGCTTTATTTTATGAATTTTAAGAGAGCTACTGATAGTAGCGTCATAAATGCTCAGCATGGAACGGGCGCTTGAGCGCTTTTCCGTCCATATTTACTAGATAATAGGTGCTGGTTTGGACGATCCTTTGTATGACGTAAGGGCCTTCTCAGTTGGGGGTTAGCTTCCCCGTTCGGCTTTTATTTCCCTGAAATTCATTTTCCCGTAGGACTAGATCGCCGATTTGGAAGAAGACTCTTTTCACCCTTGTGTCATAAAACCTTTTCACTCTCTGACGATAGATAGCTGCCCTTGTCTCCACCGTTTCTCTCCGTTCTTCGAGCAGATCAAGTTCTGCTTGGAGTTTTTCCTCATTCTCTTCTGGCGAGAAGGTTTGCTGTGTCCGTAAGGTAGGCATTCCTATTTCGGCAGGGATGACAGCCTCCGCCCCATAAGTGAGAGAGAATAGGGTTTCTCCTGTAGGAGTTCTTGTGGTTGTCCTGTAGGCCCAAAGGCCGCTCGGGATTTCTTCCACCCAGTTAGTTCCATTCCTGGACACCCGCATTTTTAGTGTTTGAAGCAGGGTGGGGTTCGTCACTTCTACTTGGCCGTTGGCTTGGGGATGTGTCACAGAAGTTAATCTGGATTCAATTCCGAGCCTTGAACAAAAGCCTTTGAAAGCTTTGTTATCAAATTGTCGCCCATTATCAGAAATGAAGGCGATCGGAATTCCGAATCGACAGATGATTGCTCGCCACAAGAATCCCTGACAAGCCTTCTCCGTGATCTTGGCCAAGGGTTCAACTTCTACCCATTTGGTGAAGTAGTCAATAGCCACTATTAGAAACTTCATTTGCCGAACTGAAGTGGGGAACGGCCCTAGAAGATCGACTCCCTAGATGGCAAATGGTCGAGGGCTAATAAATTGCGTAAGCTGTGCCGGTGGTCGCCTTTGAATCTTGGAATGACGCTGGCAGGCATCACATTTCCGAGCGAACGCCATTGCGTCTTGAGTTAGTGTTGGCCAGTAATAACCTTGTCGTAGGACTTTGTAACTCAAGGCTTTGCCCCCTATATGACCTCCTCCGATGCCCTCGTGAATTTCCTGAAGGATATAGCTAGCTTCCGTTGGACGCAAGCATCGCAAGAAAGGTTGTGTATAGGATCTTCTATATAAGCTCTCATTGATGACGGTGTATTGAGCGGATTTGTAGGAAATTCGCATGGCCTCCGGTTTGTCGGGTGGTGCGGGTCCACCTTGTAGATAATTTCTGATGGGGTCCATCCAACTTGGTTCTTCGGTTACACTTTGTACCTCTTCTTCCACTCTGTCGATGGTTTTTGCGGGCAGATACTGTAGGTTAAAGGAAGACTCTGTGCCTCCGTTCGGGGCTGTGGCATTTTTAGATAGAGCGTCCGCCTCTTCATTTTGCGGTCGACAGATTTTTTCAATTCGGAAGTAAGCGAAGGATGGAACTATTTTCTTCACTACTGCTTGGTATCTGATCATCTCCTCCTTTGCTTCAAAGCTGCCCAAGGTGTGGCTCACAACTAACTGCGAGTCAGAATATACGTGCAGATGTTGAATTCCGAGCCCCCGGGCCAGATGCAATCCTGCGATGAGGGCTTCGTATTCGGCCTCATTGTTGGTTGCTCGGAATTGGAACTTCAGTACTGTCGCAATTTTCCATTTGGAAGGAGAATAAAGGACAAATCCTGCCCCTGACTTTTCTTCTGTTGCTGACCCGTCCACGTACAAGGACCATGGAATGCTGGGACTTCCTTCTGGGCTCTGTGACGGGGGTTCGTCTCTAGTTGCGGGAAAAGTTAATTCCGCGACGAAATCTGCCAGTATTTGAGCCTTGATTGCCGTTCGGGGCTTATAGGTGAGATCGAATTCGCCTAACTCTATCACCCACTTGGCTAATCGTCCAGAATTTTCAGGTTTATGAAGAATTTGCTTTAACTACTGATCAGTCAACACTGTGATCTTGTGGGCTTGAAAATACGGCCTTAATCTCCGTGCGGATGTGACAAGAGCAAAGGCCAACTTTTTGAGCTGTAGATATCTTGACTCCGCATTATTAAGGATTTTGCTCGTGTAGTAGACTGGTTTTTGAACTCCGTTTTCTTCTTTCAAAAGGACCGCGCTGACCGCATGCAGGGCGACCGCCAAATAGATATGGAGTTCCTCTCCCACTTGCGGCTTAGCTAATAGCTGAGGCGATCGGAGAAAATTTTTAAGCCCCTGAAAGGCTTTTTCACATTCTTCTGTTCACTCCATTTTTGGTGCTTTTCGCAGAGCTTGGAAGAGTGGGAGATTTTTCTCTCAAGCTTTGGAGATAAATCACTTAGCGCGTCCGTTAAGCCGCTGAATTTCTTGAAGACTTTTGGGCGACCCCATGTCAAGAATAGCTCTGATTTTTTCTAGGTTTGCTTGTATTCCTCTTTGTGTCCAGATAAACCCCAGGAATTTTCCCGATCGAACGCCAAAAGAATATTTATTCGGGTTTAACCGCATAGTATAAATCCGAAGAGACTGAAAAGCTTCTTGTAAGTCTGATAGGTGTTCATTGGCTTTTCGGCTTTTCACAAAGATATTATCCACATAGGCTTCAACATTTCTACCAATTTGCTCTCTGAAGACTGTATTTATGAGCCTCTGGAAGGTGGCTCCGGCATTCTTTAGGCCGAACGGCATCACTTTATAGCAGTAAGTTCCCGTGCTCATTATGAAGGACGTTTTTTCTTCGTCGCCTTTGGCCATTCGGATTTGGTTGTGGCCTGAGAAGGCATCTAAGAAACTTAGCATCTCATGCCCCGTTGTGGAGTCAACCAAGCTATCGATTGATGGTAAAGGGAAAGAATCTTTTGGACAAGCTTTATTTAGGTCCGTGAAGTAAACGCACATTCTCCACTTTCCGGACGGCTTTTTTACTAGAACCACATTAGCCAACCAATCTGGGTAATGCACCTCTCGGATAAACTTAGCTTTTAGGAGGTTTGATACTTCTTCCTCTGCGTCCTTTTGTCTTTCTGGCGCTGAATTTCTCCTTTTCTGTTTCGTAGGCTTAAACCATTGATCGATATTGAGACGGTGTTCAATGATATCGCGTTTTACGCCCGGCATATCTTCTGAGGACCAAGCGAAGAGGTCGGAATTTGCTTTTAGTACTCTCATGAGATCTTCTCGCTGCTCGATTGTCAAATCTGCCCCAATTCGCACCGTGCGGTCTGCTCTGGTGATGTCTAGGGGGACTGTTAGCAATTCTTCAATAGGTGTAGGTCGAAGCTCTTCGCTTTCCCGTTCGGCCATCCTGCTGACTAACATGGTTTCCGAAACCTTTGTCTTGCTGGTGTTAAGGGTTTTTCCTTTGAGGGTTGAGACATAAAATTGCCGTGCCAGAGGCTGATCTCCTCTCACTTCCCCACTACCACTTTCAGTTGGGAATTTGAGAAGAAGGTGGTAGGTAGAGATTACGGCTTTCAGGGCGTTGAGAGTTGGCCTGCCAAGGATCACGTTGTAACTTGAAGCACAACGCACAACCAAGAGATTTGTTGCTACGGTTGATGATCTTGGCGGGTTCCCTACTGTGATTGGTAAGGAGATCATTCCTTCTGGCTGTATCACCCCTCCGAAGAATCCTATTAGGGATGATTTTACCGGAAGCAAGTCATCCGCCTCATATCTCATTCTTTCGAAAGCACTCCAAAAGAGGATATCAACTGAACTCCCACTGTCTATCAGAACTCTTTTCATCCGGAAACTGGAAACTTTGATAGCTACAACCAACGCGTTATCATGAGGGTGGCGAACTCCGCTGACGTCATTGTCATAAAAGATGATTGGAGCCGTAGGTCGGTGACCGCCTTCGTATGCGTTCTATTTCCCCGTGTGGTTCCTACCATTCTCAAGTAACTTTTTCCGAGAGGCGGAACTGTCACCACCGCAGCCAGGGCCACCACTAATAAATCCCACCATTTCCCCCTTTTCTTCTTCAGGTTGTGAAACTTCAGGTTCCCCTTTAATTTCAAGGTTGATGTACCGCTCCAATTGTCCTTTCCGAACGACATCTTCTATTGCGTTCATCAAGTGGGTACACTTTTCCGTATCATGTCCTTTGGATTGATGAAACTGGCAATATTTCTTACTATTCTTTTGTCGTTCGGCATTTCTTGTGGGTCCGGCCATGTCACAAGCTTTTGTTCTTTGATTTGCATAAGGATGTGGCTTCTGGTTTGATTCAGCGGGGTATGGTGATCATATCTGACAATTTTTCCTTCCTTTGAAGGTGCTCTGGGTTGCAGCACATGTCGTTGGGGTTGTGTTGAGATTTCTAGACCTCTGTTTGCACCTTTGTCATCTCTGTGCGATCCTTTTTCCTTTCGTACATCTAGGGGCCTTCTGTTAACGCTGTGGTGGGTTTTTCCCTTCTGGGTGTCCATAGGTCCATGCCTAGCCTCCTCTTCCCAACCCATATAAATTTCCTCGGAATTGATATATTTTTGGGCTTGGATCATAAGGGCGGGAATGGTTTTTGGTGGATCCAGTGTGATGGAAAAACGAAAGGGAGATTCTAATAGTCCTTCCATCAGAAAAATCACGGCCATCCGCGGAGGGAGGTCCGCAACATTAGCTATCTCGTCTATATAACGGCTTAAATAGGCCTGGAGCGTTTCTCCTCCTCGCTGTTTAATGCACAGGAGGGTAGACGGGGTTTTCTTTTGCTTTGAGTAATTGGCAAAGTGGGCCAGAAAGCGATCTGCTAAAATCTGAAAAGAAGTAATTGTACTAGATGGGAGATCGACAAACCAGTCTTGCGCTTTTCCCTCTAAGGTGGCGGGAAAAGCTCGGCACATGCGAGCGTCTGTGACTCTAGCGAGGAGCATCTTCGACCGAAAAGACTTCAGGTGTTGGGACGGATCGGTTTTGCCCTCATATTCGGTCATAACCGGCGGTCCGAAGTTATCTGGAACTTGTTCTCCCAATATTTCTTTGACAAAAGACGAACACATATTGAGAATATGCCGTTCGGATTTTCCATTTTCTTGGGAGAGGTCCTGTCGTCGAGTCCTTCTATCAACTGTTTGAACAGATGGACAATTCCGTTCCGCTCTTGTAGTGGCTTGCTGTCTGCGTCGAACAGAGGGGGGTTCTGAACTAGCGGAAAAGGCGGTTCTTTCTTTCTTTTCTTTATGGGTGCGAGTTCTCGTCCTTCCTCTGCTTTCAGAATTATCCAGTTGGGCTGCTGGTATGTTTGGTTCTGGAACTTGTGTAGGAGGAGGAGGCGGAGAATGGGTCAAAGTATGAACAGCCTGGGTCAACCGTTCCAATTGTTGCTGTATGTTAAGGTAAAACTCTGGAACAGATTCTTGGGGTTGGACGGAAGGAATTTCTGGTGGGGGTAAGATGGGCGGATTATCTACCCGGATTTCTTCATGCCTTCGGACTTCGCCAGGTCCTTCGGGATTACTTGGGGCTCCCTGTTCTTGGATTCGTTTTGATCTTCTAGTAGTGGTCATTTGGCTTTTCGTAAGGGTCCCCACGCATGGCCAAATCATAATGCAAAAAACTGATCTACGTCACGCTTTGGCCACTGTTGCCTCGTGATATGGCCTCAGCTCTCGGTCAACGGTTAAAATTTATAGTTGGTGTGGACGCTTATTTCTGCTTACGAACAGGAAGCGCGGAGAACATTATGAAAGCTCCGGTCGGAATTACCCATGAGCGAACCTGTAAAAAGGGAGAGAGTAGTGAGCGGAATTGGGCCTCTCTGCCCGGATTCAGCTCCGATGGTTAAGTCAGAAAACTTGAGTAAAGAGTCTTTGATTTAGGCAATTCTCCGTGTGATAAGCTTTTTTTGATCTCCTCCCTTTTCTTCTATTGACGCTCTCCTTTTATAGTACCTTAGAGGCGGTTCAGGAAAGGCGATGGAATAAGGCGGTGAGTTGAGGCGGTGAGTTAGGTAAATATCTCTTAAGGCGGTAGGAAAATATCTGCCACCTAGTGCGTAGATAACACGCAAGCAAAGCGGGGTAGGCCTACTTACTGTAGGGGCGTTAGATATTTCTCTCTCTCTCTCTCTCTCTCTACCCTGTGCCCTGAAGAGGGCTGTCATAATTCTGACGGACTTGTTTGTGAAGAGGGCTGTTACAATTCCGACGGACTTGTTCGCAGGATTTGAATCCTCACGTTATTTGTCGAACGGAATTGAGTAAAGACCTTATTGCCATGTGGTCAAAGGAACAAGTAGTCCTTTAGGTTAATGACATCTGTCTTCACCAAATACATCCGTAACATATATGATGATGTATCCATTTGTAATGAAAAGTTATGATTCGAAAATAAATGAATAATTTTTTATCCCCTGCATCTACTTATACTTATGCCCTTAATCATAGGTTTGCAAGAATATGTATGGGGTAATTAATAATAGAGGCTTGCCTCTATTAGGAATGTAATAATCCACAATAATTAAAACAAATAAATAAATAAAATTATCATTTGTAATTCGTTGTATCACCTGGTATCTCTTCACAGACACGATGCCAGGCGGATATTTTTGATCCCACAACCATGTTGAGGGCAACGCCAAAGCAAATCTTTATATCTCTCATAAGCTTCAGAAAATAATTCTAATTCACCTTACTTGAAGGTATAGATCTCCAGTTGGAGCTTTGCGGCCTTACTTGGTAGGAAGTAATGGCCAAGGAATCTATTGAGCATCTCAGCCCAAGTGTGAATAGATCACGAGGGAAGTGAAGTGAGCCATCGGTAGGCTGCTTCTCCAAAATAAAATGGGAAGAGCCGCAACCTAATAGCATCATCAAAGGCCCTATTGATTTTAAACATATTACAAATCTGAACGAACTTTGCTAAATAGGTGTGGGGGTCCTTATCGGGCCTACCATTAAACTGAGCCGAGTTTGGAATCATAGTTACTGTATTGGCCTTTGTCTCAAAATTATTCATATTGATGGTCGGTGGATGAATGCTAAACTCTTCTCCCGCATATAGACTAGGGATGTTCATATTCGAATAATGTTCTTTTTCTTTCAGCCATGGTGAGTAGTTGTCAAAATTCAATATTAATTCCTGTGGGAAATGAGTTTTCTGCTTTTGAAGAGGACCCTGGAACTGACATTATACCCCTCCGAGTTTCCAGTGTAGAGCTCTATCTATCTCACAATCTGCCTTGATCAAACTCTTTGGATTTGTGCGAGTCATGTAACAACTCCTTGCAAGATGAGAAAGAGATTAGAATTCAGAAGATCAAAACATAAATCAAAGAAAAAGTAAAATAAAGAAAAGAAAAATTACTAAAATAATAAATTCCTAGTTTTCTAGTTTCTAGTCCCTGGTAAAGGCCCCAAAAACTTGATTTCTGCTTCTCAAGTGTACTTAAAGTAGAGAAAGCTAAAAGTCAAAGCTATAGAGAACGGGATTTGGGTTTGATGACAATCAACCATGAGAAAGGGATACTTGGGCAATGAAACCCTTGGATTTTACTATAACGTATAGATGGAGATCTCTATGTTGATGATTGATAAGGCTTGGACCAAGGGTTCCTAAGGTGTCTTAATTCCCTCTCTCGAGGCAACTAATACCTAATTCCATTAATTGCATTATGTTCTAGGGAACCTATTTCTGGAAAGATTGCGGGAATAAGTCATATTAAGCGCTTAATCTCCTTAGTACATGATCTCTCCGCGTACTAACAATCCCCTCTCTCAGAGTGGGTCTAGACACAGGTAGGCGTTCGCTTCTTCCCCCGGTGGATTATAATAGCTTCTTCCGCTATCGAAATATAGAAAGAAGAATGCAATACTAAACATCAAATAGACACAAAAACGCAAAGGAAAAGTTCTCTGAGGCGGAGCGATTCCCGACGTGTGGCGGCAGGCGTGGCGGCGCGAACGTGGACATCACCAAACGGAGGAAATGGCCAAGGTATGGGGACGGGTGGTCGAACCCCGACAATCAGCGAACGACCCCAGACGTGCAGGGAGGGAACCCCAGCCGGCAACGGCGGCGCAGCCACGGGAGGAGACAAACAGTAGAAGACCAGTGACACCACCGCCAAGAACTACAGAACGGAGCAAGGATGGAGAACGGCGACGGAGGGAACCGGGTGTGGAGAGACAGGAAGCTCAACAGGAGCGTCCACACAGATCTCACGTCCCGGATGACAAACTCACGTTTGTTGAGGTGGTCTCCGGGACTAGGTCATCCGGCTCGAATGACACCCAGAGGAACCAGGAGGTCGATGGACCCAAGGAAGGTCCGTGGGAAGAAGTACGCAGTAAAAGAAAGAGAAGCTCACCTATGGCAGGAGAAAGCTCGCAGCGAACACCTAACTGGGGCGACCTTCAGTACCTCCGACGCTCACCGCCAATGAAGAAGACACCCAGCGAAGTGGTCGAGATCTGCGGCAGATGTCACCAACCAGGTCACATGATGGCGGAGTGCCGCCGGCTGGAGGTGTGCCGGAGATGTGAAAAGCCAGGACACAGGGCCTGCAGGTGTCCAGTCCCCTCATCGGAACTGGGTACTATCCAGCTCCATGGGGCGGAGAGGACACGGATGAAGGGAAGGCAAGAAGAGCGGGTTCCCACACCGAAGATGGAGATGAGACTCCATCAAGTGGGAGAGCCATCCCGCAAGAAAGGGAAGACGAAGAAGGTCTCCGACACTGTGGAGGTCAGAGCTCAAACGGGGAACAAGAAGGATGACATAGAGACATCTAACCAGAGAAATCCAAAAGACACTGAGGAATCTCACAATGTCTCTACGGCGGCCGACGACATCCTGGTGGAGGTGGTCCGAAGACTTCGATGATACATAGTAGTGACAATCGTTAAGGGCTTCGCCAGGCTCCGACCGCACGAAAAGGTGAAAGATGAGATGGCGGCGTTGATGGCCCGAGAACTCAAATTGGAAGCAAACATTTTTGAAGATGATAAAGAAGACAGGATTCTTCTTCGATGCCCCTCTGAAGAGCTGGCTAGGAAGTTAGAAGATATGAAAGAGTTGACGTTCTCAGATATCATAGTCCATTGTGACCCATGCACAACGGCGACAAACGCCACCGGAAAGGATGACGGAGAGCTGAGATGGATCACAGCCAAGGGCCTCCCGATATACTGTCAACGAAGAGACACGATAGCCAGAATGCTGAAGCTAGTAGGAGACCTGGTATACTTGGGAAAAGGCGGTTCATTCTTCGCCGGACAATGCAGGACGGCCGTGAGGATTCGCCGGGGAAGAAGACTACCAACAACCCTGAACTATAGCGCTTTCAGTGAAAATTTTACCATAAGGATTCCGCTTGATAGAGGAGAACCACCTCTCCCATAGGCTCCATCGACGGAGAAGAAGGCGGTGGCGCCGGAAAACCTGGGGAAGATAGGCTGTGAAACTCCAGCAGTGGCGGAGGAAGGAACCCGCTGGGCCACCAGGGAAGAACCACCGGTCCGAGATGGCCTCGAGCTTTGACATGACTGTGTACTATTGCCTTCCTGCAGAAGCTACCGCCTGCGGTGCAGCAGCGAAAAGACAGCTTTCGTCCGGCCTCGTGGAGAAAACAGAGAACGCTAGATGGCGATTGATCAACGAACACAAAGGAAGCCACGTGGGCGGCTTAGAAAAGAACATGGGTTTTGAAAATATGGCTTCTGATAGGCCCCTGAGAAGACACGTGGCTGGAGAAAACAGGGAGTCAACCCTGGTCGCGCGGAAAATGGAGGCAAAAGGGCTTCGAAAAGATCAAGGTTTTGACAGCCGTCCACAACACTCAGCTAGACACGAGGCACAATTGCAGCCGTTAATCTCCAAACGAAAAAGGAAATGTGATCTGGTGGTTGAGAAAGGGGAAGAAACAGCTGATCCAGAGGGCTATGTGGCAAATGTAAAGCCCAAATCAATTAATTTCATTAATGAACAAGATGGTGAGATAAAAAATGCAAATGATGTACTAAGCAACAATTATCAGACAAAAAGAAAGGGAAAAGCAACAATGATTTTCACTTATTTAGACACTGAGAAAAATAGCACTGATGAATCTGATGATGAATATGAACAACTGGTCAGAGAAATCGAGATCGAAATGGAAAACATGTGGAACACACACCTAGATTGGGAGGATGAGAAACAAGAAGAGGAGGAGGCAAACCCGGCCCCAATATCAACCACATAAAATGAAACCTCACCATTTCTCCTGAAGATGAAAGAAAATTAACCCAAAGAACCAAAAGGCCGGGAGACCACACACTAAGGAAGCAATGACCCTCAACAAGGGGATTCAAACAAGGTGGATCGTCCAAATTCTATTGGGCCTGTAGAAAATCAAAGTCCAACCACAAATAATCCAATCGAGATTTTACCCCCCAACACAGGCCCAGAGCCAAAATTTGACTCCTCAAAATATAAATGGAGATACAAATATGGTGTGTGGAATTACATGGCTGATTCTACCTGGGAGGACATCATGAAAAAGCTTGAACATAAAAATGAAGGGACTGGGGATCCTGCAATGAAGCTTCAACACACACCAACCAAAATGATGGGGCCCTTGCAGAAGTAAACTGAAACCAAGTTGGTCAAAAAAGCCACTCGGCGCAGTGCGAGGACCAGAAAGCAGATATCCGAGCGACTAGAAAAGGAAGGCTTTATCGCTCCGACAACAACCTCAAGGAAGAAGAAAACTGATCAAGACCAATCCATGGCTAAAGGTAATGATCACAATTCACGCACTAACCCCCTAATTTTTTGTGATTGGCCAAACAAGAAAATACTATCAGCCGCCAAGAAACTCGGGGTGGATCTGGGACACTAGGAATCTAAAAGGACCGAATTCATACATCACATTCGCCAAACAGAAGCGGAAAGACAGAGGAGGGGAGAAAGACCAACTAAGGTCTTAACTCCATCCTTGACTACATTTGGGCCAGCATAGTTTCTCGATGAAAGTTATTTCTTGGAACGTTAGGGGATTGGGTCAAAAAAAGAAGAGATACCTCATCAGAGATTCATTGTACCTCCATAAGCCAGACATCTTCTGTATGCAAGAAACAAAATTAAATAACATCAGCAATGCACTCTGGAGATCAATAGGAGGGTCCTACTATGACAGATGGGAAACCCTCCCGGCAACGGAAACTCGAGGAGGATGCTGCATCGGATGGAGTAGTAATAAATACAATTTCCAACATGCATCCAAAGAACGATATACAGTTTCAGTTATTCTAGGAGATAAGTCACAAGACAATGCGCCATATATGATAACAATGGTGTATGCCCCGTGCAACCCAACACAAAAAATGGAATGTTGGAATGAAATCAGAGGGATCAGGGAAAATTGGAATGGTGCCTGGCGCCTTGGAGGCGATTTCAATGCAACCAGAAATCGCGAGGAGGCCAACAACGATTCCCATGGGACACAGGAAAGGGGAGAATTTGAGCAGTTGATACAAGATCTTCAGCTCGTTGACCCTCCTCTCCTCGGGCGAAAATATACATGGACTAATGGACGGGAATCGCCTGCGTTCGCCAGGTTAGACAGATTCCTGCTATCCACTGAATGGATCCTAGACTTTCCTCGGATATGGCAAACTACACTCCCAAGGGTAGGATCGGACCACGTACCGGTGTGCCTAGACTGCGGAGTGCATACCCCACGAAATACCCGCTTCAAGCTCAACAGAGAATGGGTAAAGGGAGAGGGTTTTTGGGACATAACCCGAGAAGCATGGGCGGGACAATAACTGATGGGGGATGGCGCATTCATACTAGGGAAAAAACTAAAAATGCTAAAATCTAAACTGTGCAAATGGAAGAAGGAAACCCTTAATCAAAAGCTGGAAAGGAAAAAGATTATCCTCAATAATATCTGGAGGTTAGACACCCAGAAAGAATCCAGGAGTCTAACAAGAACAAAAATGGAGGAGGAAACAACAAATAATAGCGAATATCAACACATCATCTCTGAAGAAGAGACATACTGGAGACAAAGATCTAGAATCAATTGTCTCCAACGGGGAGACAAGAACACGAAGTTCTTTCATGCGGTAGCCAATCAACGAAGGAACATTAACTGGATTACTCATATCCAACATGAAGGAGCCATACTCAGGGAGCCTACACAAATATCCAACGCCATCTCCAGCCATTTCACAAATCTTTTTGGGAAAGAACGATTGGAGAGGTATACAACATCCTGGGACCGCCTGTTTTTATGCAAAAGAAGAGTGGAGTTAAATCACCTAGAGGACCCCTTTGGAGAAGGAGAAATCTGAAGAGCCATAAATGAACTAGGAGCAGATAAAGCACCAGGGCCAGACGGCTTTCCAATGACCCTCTACCAACAGGGATGGAACATAATGAAGCACGATATACTAAAACTCTCTGAGGACTTCTTCCAGGGGACGACCAATATGGAACGCCTAAACTGGGCACACATCTTACTCATCCCCAAAAAAAAGTCTCCCGAAAATATCAATGATTACAAACCGATTAGTTTGATCAATTGCTCAGTCAAAATTATCTCCAAAGTTCTAGCGAATAGGTTGAAAGAGGTGTTGGGAGAACTAGTGGAGGAATCACAAACAACATTCATACAGGGGCGGTTGATCCATGACAACATCATTGCCCCAGAAGAACTAATATACAAGATGAAGACCGGCTCCACAAATGGGACTCTAATCAAAATAGACCTTGAAAAAGTTTTTGACTAAGTAGATTGGGACTACCTCCTTGATGTTCTCCAAGCCAGGGGGTTTGGACCTAAATGGCTAGGATGGATCAAATGCCTACTCACATCATCGAAAGCGAGATTCCTCATATCCATCGGGATATGTCAGAAGCAAACGAGGTCTACGACAAGGCGACCCCTTATCTCCTCTGCTATTTGTCCTAGCTATGGATGTTCTACCCATGATGCTATCAAATGACATTCATTCAAACATCTATCGGGGCATCCCCATCTGTCCAAATGGGGAAAATACCATCTCTACGCTCCAATATGCTGATGACATTTTGGTTTTCTGCACTGGAGGCATAGCTGATGCTTGCATCCTGAAGTTAATCTTTTACTTATTCGAGGGACTATCAGGTCTAAGGGTCAACTACGCTAAAAGTGCGGTGATCCCAATCAAAATGGTAGAACAAAACATTGAGGAATTTGCACAAGTTTTGAACTGCACGGTACAGAACCTTCCTATAAAATATCTGGGAGTCCCACTCTCTGGAGGCTGACCAAAAAAGGATGATTGGAACACACTAATAGCAAAGCTAAGAGGGAGGTTGGCATCCTCGAAAGGAAAGCTACTATCTTTGGGGGGAAGACTTACTATGCTCAATTCAGTAATATCAACTATCCCAATTCATTGGATGTCAGCCTTCAGACTTCCAGAATGGGTTATAAAGAAGATTGAGGCAATCAGAAAGGAATTCCTCTAGAAAGGAGTGGACAAGGATGGGCACAGTTACCACCTGGTCAGCTGGGATAGGATATGCCGACTTAAAGAAAATGGTGGATGGGGAATCCTAAACCTCAGAGAATTTAATGGAGCTCTAATGGAAAAGTGGTGGTGGAGGATCCTCACCGGACAAAAGGGGATCTGCCAGAAGATCTTCCAGGATGCTTACGCAAGGAGAGGTTACATTGACCCCCATAAGCCAGCCCCGGGAAGAGCTTCGGCCTTCTAGAAAGGACTCTGTCGAGAAAGACCCCCGGTTCTAGCTAACATTCGGGTACGTCCAGGCTTCGGCGCCTCCACAAACCTTTGGCGGGATAATTGGTGGAAAGACAACTCTCTGATGAATGCCTATCCAAGGATGTATAAATTATCAACAACAACACACTTTACTATCCAAAGGGCTAGATCCAGAATCCAATGCGGGCTACCGCTTCTCAAGCCAGGCCCCCTTATGTCTCTGGAAATGGAAAATCTAAACATGATTATGCAGGCCTTGATAGATCAGACTACAAGGCAAGACGCCATGGACATCAGGGAGTGGAAACTAACACCAAACAACATGTTTACAGTCAACTCTCTCTATCGTTTCAGAATTGATGGAGGACTAAGAAGCGATCTCACACCAAAATTTTGGAAGCAGCCATGCCCACTTAAGATAAAACTTTTCGCATGGTTAGCAAGGGAAAACAGAATCCTCACACTCGATAATCTCCATAAAAGAAAATGGAGAGGGGACCGTACTACTTGCTATTTATGCGACAATGCGGAGGAATCTGTCCAGCACTTACTTATAACTTGCCCATCTGTGGGACAAATCTAGGATTATTTTGAAAACCTTTTTGGAGCCAGACATGGAAGGGACACCCTTCGAGGGCTATGGGGCACAAAAAACATCCCCTCAAGGCTGAACAATATCCTACAAGAGGGGTGGAACATCGCCGTCATGGAAATTACTTGGAGCATCTGGGGAGAGAGAAACAAATGGTGTTTCCAAGATAAACAGCGTGTTTACTTAAGGATCATTCGTGATATCTCTTTCCTCATCATTTCTTGGTTTGATGCAGCTCCACCGGCGAAGAGAACAAAGCTGGAGGAAGCAGTAAACCTGGTCAAGCGCAACCTGGAATTCACATCAGCAACGCCCCTGGGGCAGAACCAGATCACATCTGAGGAGGCCGAACGCTGAAAGGAAGGGCTTGATTTTAGAAGGAATGTTTCTAAAAGCTGTATCTTTTCAATCCTGTCTTAATCAAGATATGTAATGGGACTTTCTACTCTAAATTAAATAAAACTGTGGTTTATCCACTAACTCAAAAAAAAAAAAACAAAAATAGACACAAAACTAAATCAATCAATCAAGCATAGAAATCAACATCAATATTAATCCATAATCCAAGGGTTTATCAGACCTAAGTATCTACAAAATTAGTTCCCCATTAAAGGAGAACACCAATCCAATAGAAAGGGATTAATGTAGGAAAAAGACATAATGAACAATGCTATTTCTGACGCCATTGGTGGCTTCTAGTGATTGGATCTCCAACACAACCTCCTTCTTTTGTCGGCAGCCTCATCTTCCAATCGTTGATGGAGTAGTGGCCAAGAGGCTCCCAATCAAATCCTTAATCCTCCAATATCCAGGTACGTCCGCCAAAACCCTCATAAGTCCTATTTATATCACAAACCTGGTGGGAGGTGGCCCAACATCTTTTGCTACGCCTCTTAGTCCCATTGTGTAATGAGAAATCGGGTTGTCAGCGTGTTATACGGGCGATCCATACGGGCCGTATGAGCTCCCGTATAACCGCGTGGAGAATCAATCCTTGCATTCCTCAATCCATACAAGCCTGTATAATCTCCCGTATGAGACCCAATATAGCTCACAGGAAACTCAGATCTGGGACCGTTCTGTTGTCTCGGTTTACATGGGCCGTATGGGGACCCGTATAAGGTTGTTTGAGCTTCAAAATTACTTCATTTTGGCCGAAAATTATCTTCAAAAGCTTTCCTGCTCCTAGTGTATCATCTTTATGTCCTGTTTACCAAAAATAACACTTTTTAAGTACTGGTGAGCTATATTTTCACTAAATTAGCATGTGAAGAATACATAAATTTAATAAGAAATTATGCTCAATTAACCACTTATCCCCTCCAATGGTGGTAGATGGAATTAGAAACTTGGAACTTACTTGAATCCCTAAAAATCTTGGTATTTATAGTTCTAAACATGATTAGAGGGGCCGGATCCATTTTCCAAGGCATCTAGGATTTATCAGGTCAGTTTAACCGAGTCCAAGCCCGAGTCATATGGGACTGCCTTGATTCTGATACAGGAGAGCCCGAGTCAGATGATGCCAAACTGTCTGATTACACCATGAGAGCATTGGCGTACCATGACTTGGTGGACAAACGTAAAGGCGGAAGGTGATTGAGCCAAGTCCAGAATTGGGGAGCACTTTAGACACGTTTTGGTATTTCGGCCATAACTTTGGCCACCGATATCGGATTTGCGCGCTCAACGCCAATTCGGAAAGCTCGTCTCTACGTGCACATGTGTCTAGTAAGCTTTGCTCGACGGACCCTTCCTTCATCCTCAAATACCACTGATTTCCCCGTTGTTTCTTCATTTTTCGGTGTTTTTTCCATTTTTGGTAATACTTTGTATGCAAATTTAGGATAGGATATGAATCCGATATGAACTCGGATTTTTAAGAGTTATTTGATTTGTTTAGTTATTTTAGAATTAGATAAGTTTCTCTATTGAACAAAAATTTGCCGATTTGAGCAAATTTGGATAAGAAGATAGAATTTCTAGGTTATCTAGGTTATTTTTTTTAGCTATTTAAAATTGGCTTGTGGGATGAGTTTTATTCATTGATTAATTGAATAATAGTTTCCCTTTGAAGTTTCAGAGACTTTCTTCTATGTTTGTCTTCCCCTTTCTTATCCTTTTGTCAATCCCCCCGGTTACCACTACTTGTAGGTTAATCACTAACCTGCCCGACGTCAGATTCAGACGGGTCTACCTGCCAAGTTAGAGAAGTCATCCTCTCGATCCATACGGGACTGCCTGCTTCCAGACGGTTCCATTTGGGAAAATAAGTCGGATTCCTCAATCCTAACAGAGCCTCAGACGACCATCTTTTTTCCTGTTAGGTTCATTGGCAAATCAAAGATCAGCTTCTAAGTGTCCTGCGGTTTAGATTGTTACGTCTAGTTCTTCATTTCAGCCTTCTTCTCCTCAAATTTGCATTTAATTGCTCCAAAAATTGAATTTATCAATGAATCGCCCCCGATATATCCAGTTTCACAAAATTAACACAATTTAATTACGAGTGGGCCACATTTCCTCAAAATCACATCTTAAGTGTATATAAATTATATATAAAAATATGGTGAATTGAACACTTATCAAATATCTCCACGCTTAACAATTTTCTTGTCCTCGAGCAAATAAAAAGAAAAATAAGGAATTGATAAGTGTTAAACCTCTACTAAGGAAGAAACAGTTCGACTCTACTCGAAGTTCACATTTAACATATGTATTCTCCTATTTTAACTTAGGACATAGATTAATCCCATGACTTGTTTCAAATATAGCTTTAGATAAAAGTATTTACTCCACATACCATGTTCCTAAGTTTTAGAGTGTCAAGCATACCCTCAGTAGACTCTAGAGGCTCCTTGGGACTCTAACTACAAAGACAACTAGCCTATCAGGAAAAATAAATTCTTAATCTACTTTTTTCTTTTCTCTTTTTTCTTTTCTTCTTCTCTCCAGTAGGGCATCCCTAATGGACCCAACTTTCCAGATAACCAAAGTTTAACATAGAGTATCAATCTTCCCTTCTGAGGGGCGCACATGCTTTAGCCACCAAAACACCCAACTACTCAAAATTACAACTCTACATAAACATGCTCATGCTCAAAAGGGACTTTTTGTCTTGAGGGAAACTCTGGTACCAATCAAAAGCCCCAAGCTTATTTCATCGCCAAGAGTAGAGGAGCATTATCTAGGTTCATTTTTTGTATATTCTCCATGTACAATGTGTATTGTTTTCTACTACAACTCTACTTACATGGGCTAGAAGTTTGAACTAGTGTCACGAAACCTCTTGGACCCATTGAGAATAATACTTTGCAATCTAAGTAAAAAGAAACATGGCAATGGGTATCTAATGTCTCTAAAAAATATAGTTGTCACAAGGATTTTCCCAAAGAGTCCATGATGTTTGATAGAAGAATCGGAAAAAACAAATTTCTTTCATGGTGTATACTAAGAGTAAAGAAAAAACTAGAAAATTTTAAACAAACAATCATCAATTTACAATAACATGTGAATTCAGAAAAAATTTACAATGAATTTCTTAACCACCCATCCATCTCCACACTTAAGGATTTTAAAGTTGGCTATATAGCTACCCATCTCCACATTTAAAGATGTGCATTGCACTCAATGCATACAATAAAGCATAGCAAGACAAAATATGGCATCAAGAATTAGGGAGAAGATCAAACTGAGACTTCCTCGATTCTAAAATTGTGTGTTCAAAAATTTGCATGATCTCGGGATGAAGTTTAGTTTGGGGTCAAATTTGAGCGGTCTCTTAACATGAGAAGTACAAAGGAATCAATATAGCTTAAGAAAATAAAAATACCATAAAGTTTGAAAATCACTACAACATAATAACAAGATAGCATGTTGAACAGGGAAAATCCATTGCTCACTAATACAAAATGAGATAACATGTCCCTGATCCAAAACAAAATAAGAAGTAATCCTCCTCTGGTGCACCTATAGGGGTTGTACTTGGGTCCAGGGTTGGTGGTGCTGCTGTTGGAGATGGTACGGCAGGTGCTGGTGTGGGAGCCTAGGCGCGCAACATGTCTATAAGCTGGTGAATGTCTGCTCTCATCTACTACTGCGCCTCCTCCAATTGCCACTGGGTCTTCTCTAATCGTTGTTGCCCTGCACGCACGTCCTCTACCTGCTGATCTACACATGAAGTAGTAGGAGGAGGTGGCGATGCTGCTGGTGAGGAGCTATCTGAACCTGTCGATGCGCTGTCTGAACTATCCTCCTCCTCTTCCGAGGTCGGTACCTTTGCAAGTGCAAGTGCTTCCTGGATGAGCAGGTACCTCTCCCCGGCACATTGTTGACAATAAAACTTGAGTGCAAGCACTCAAGCCTCTGCACGCAAGCATACATGGTTTCAAGTAATAAACCAGTGAGTACCGGGTTGAATCTACAGGGAAGGCTTACTAGGTTCAGATGAAAACTAACCTACTAAGTTGCTTGGTAAATTCAGTTGATCAATAAGTGGAAAAGGTTACTAATCTAAACTAAACTACTCATAGGATGTGGTAAGATAACGAAGGGTGTAAGGGATTACTCTCTAAGATATGCTTCTAGGGTTGTATTGCTCTAATGACTTGTATTGACTATCTCCTTGGCTTACCAAGTTATCAAGGTTGTGGATATGGGTGTGTCACTGATAAAGTGTTGTGCTTGTGTGCACTCCGGGGGAATCCTACAGGACCTTATCTCTAAGGATCATGCATCTAATGTCCATATCTCTATGGTAAATTAGATACATTATAGGACAACACTCTATCACTACCATGAAATTGCCTAACCTGATCTCTCAGTGATAGGTCAAATCGGTATCACTCCGTCAACCCTAATTCTCTATTCTACTCTCAAGCCTAGATTTCTCATAATGCTTAGAGTTAAATATACCCATAGTCTCTCAAATAATGAGGAGATAAAAGACAATAGATTCAAAAGCACATCCACAATCATGATAACAAAGCAAAGCCAAAGATAATATAGATTCAAGTCAAAGAGTTCATACAACCCTAGCAAAGATGTTCAAGCTACCATTACAAAGAAAGATTCATAATGATGCAAATAAGAAGGTAGACATCCATGTCTAAGTACAAAGGAAGGATTAAAACACTAAAAATCAATAAGAGATAGGTTCCTCCTTTGCATTGAGCTTCTCCCCTCAAGATTTGGCCTTGAAACCCTCCGTATCGCCTCTTTGGAGCCTTAGCCATCGCCCCCCAAACGAGAAATGAAAAACCCTAGCAAAACAGCCCCTTTTTATAGCCCAGCGCCCTAGATGTCGACAACGACAAGCAACATCGCGATCTGTCTTTTCTGTGAAAATTGGCACTCGGTCACAATTAACATCGCGATGTCAGTGATTAACATTGCGATGTATGCAGTCTGTGTTGCGATGTCTTCATCAACACAACGATCGGATGACCATTTCAACTCGGATTGAGCTCAAATTTTAACTGAGTGTTATTACCTAGTTGATCTTCAATATGACTAGAGGAAATTGAATTTGGAGTCCTGTAGCTCTTCAAATAAATTCTTGATCTGAGCTGCTCTTTCAGGCTGCTCACAACCCTTTCTCCTTTCACTACTTTAGCTCATTTGTCATAGAACACCTTCCTCTTTTGCCCAAGATCATCCTTATAGCTCCTTAATGGTCTCACTACCTGTCAATATTAAAACACTTGCATTAGTTCATAAATTAATCCATTTAATATAGAAATTCACTAAAACAAGTGTACATGCTAGTTGAGGTATAGTTTATATAAAATAACCAAAATTGGCTCTTGAATAGATCATTAGATGGCCATATTTGGTCTCAACCTAGCATAATATGTCATCTAAATAGCTCTCTTTTGACAGCTATCACACATTTGACCACCCCGATCAGAATTATGGTGTTAAACCCCAAGGGCTGTATTGTGGTGATCTGGGTCATGTTTTGTGTCCCCCGGAGCATGCCTATGCCGACAATGAGTCTCATAATGTATGGTCCAATTGAGATCAACTTGAGGCCAGGGTACTGACCCGGCCTGGTAATTTGGTCCACAAAGAGGTACCCGAGGTGGACTGACCGATCTGTGTGTGTGATCTCCCCAGTAATATGCTCTTGTCCTATCCCTGATCGATTGATGATAGCATGTAAGTATCGGTGGACTAGATCAACAATAAAGGAGGTCTTTTTTGTGTCTGCACTAGCACCTGTTGTGATGGATCTCGAAAAAAGAGAGTGTGTCGGGCCTGAACGGAACTCTAATACTAACTCTGCATGCTCTGGTGTCTTAGCAAAGGCGCAATCGTATAAACCCATAGCCATGGAAAACTCCATGTAGCTCATCTGGTGCATCTCCATATCGAGCTTGAAATGAATAGAGCCTGCTTCCCCACAGTAAAGTATGTACTATCAATCTCAAAACTTCTCAAGACCTCTAGCGCCAGCTTCCTATAAACTAGGGAGTCAATCGCGAAAGCCCTGTCCTATCCTCCAAAAGAAATTAGTTCACGGACCCTATCCTCAATGCCTAGCTCTTGTAGGACACCCCAACCAATAGAGTAAAACCCGCCCCGAAATAAATAAGAATTTTTATTTATGTATTTCCAGAATTTATTAAATAGTAATTTAATATGGTAAAAGATGAAATTTGGGATAATTATAAAGGTTTTATTAATCCAGATTTAATTAAGTACTAATTAAATCAGATTAATTATTGAGAAAAACAGACAAATATTCGAATCCCGGGAAAAATGGGTATGGTCGGGGACTGAGACAACCCCGTGATGTCACGGTGCACCCGTGACACTAGGGTCACTGACCCCGGGTTCCCGGACCTGGGTCACGGATGAAATAAGATACAATAATTAGACTTTAATTATTTAAGTTATCATGAAAAGAATCATTGAAGGGATTAAGTGATTAAAAAGGGGGCATGTTACTTAAAGTTAGAAGATCATGGAAATAATTGAGCATGTGACAATATAGTGAGGAGAGAGAATGATTTAATGCAAATATATTTTATTAACCTATATGACTAACTTAGGGGTTGAGAGAGAAATAAAATTCTCAATCTCTTTCTCCCCTCTTTCTCATCCACGAGCCCTAACCCTTCTCCATCTCGATTTCCCTCTCCCTAACGAGCATGTCACTCCGGCGAGCTCCCCACCGGCCAGCTCATGCACCACCAGCCCCTGCGCGCCGCCCGGCTAGCAAGACGCCACCATCCCCTCGCACACCCGGCCAGCTGCCTGCGCACTGCGCCGCGCCACACTCGGCAGCCCGCTTATTGGCTGCTGTGCCACTGCAGCGCCGTCACAGCCTGACCCCACGTCCCCTTCTTCCTTCCTCGCGACGGTGAGCATGGTTTGGGAAATAACCACCATGATTAGTTGATTAATTGCATAAGACAAGGCATGGAAATTAATGGTGGTTTTGGAAATAACCATCATAATTAGTTTGATTGATTTAGAGGATAGGCTGTTAAGAGCTTCGAGTAAGAGATTGATGATACATGATGTTAATGAGTTGTAAGTATGCTCGTAGAGATAGATAATTGTATGTTGTATGTTTGTATGTTTAAATTATATGACATGGAGTATGTTTGTATAATTTTCAGAGCCCGATAAACAAAGGAGGTGCTGTCCAAATTTTTTTGTAGAAATTTCATGTATCATTGTCTATTATTTTCTAGCTCGCATGCCTTCATGATTAGGGAGATATATAATGTGCCAATAATGAATCATAAGTAATGTTGTTAACCTTGCATGGTGAGAAATTGTTTGATGATGCTTTTGATTGATTTAGAGGACAACCCTTCCAATTGAATATGGTATAGATCTTTCACCTGTTTTCTTAGAGATGAAATGATAAAATCATGAGAGTTTTAACCATTGAAATGGTTGAAGAAAACTAT
The DNA here is from genome assembly GCA_026586065.1 of Dioscorea zingiberensis. Taxonomy (NCBI): domain Eukaryota; kingdom Viridiplantae; phylum Streptophyta; class Magnoliopsida; order Dioscoreales; family Dioscoreaceae; genus Dioscorea; species Dioscorea zingiberensis. The sequence goes on from CM048822.1 coordinate 39,464,893, forward strand.
ATTTTTAGATTACAAGATATTCAATTAATGTTGATGTTAATCTTAGTATTTTTTTGGAAATCATGGAGTTGGTTGGGTAAAGTTTTGGAAATTTTGTTGATGCATGACATGTACCAAAGGCCAACTGATGGAAAAAAGCATGCTATAGTATAAGGATGTTAGCAAGCAATGGATAAAATGGTGATATACAAGGGTGGAAATCTAGCAAGCCCATCTATTGTTTGTTGAAATGCAAGGATTGGGTATATGGGCAGTATAAAATTTAGTTTAAACTTCTCATGTTTACAGCCATGTCTTCTTAGAGCTTAAAGGCCTTGAATAAGTGCTTATACCCTAGTCTCTTGTAACTCTAATATGGATATAGTTTGGGAATTTTGTTATTGGTTAATGAAATACCAATAATAAAAAGAATGAAGGCTATAGCCAAGAAGGTGCTGGAGATTTAATGGTTGTTGTTCATAGATATAAGCATTGGAATGATTAAGGGTACCATGTGTTACTTGTTTTAAGGGTATGATTATTCTCAAGTTGTATGCTTTCATGAATAAAGCCACATTGGTTGTGATTATTTTGTTCTTAAGGGATGCTAATGAAGGCATGTATTGTGTTAAAGGGGATCAAACAAATGTGTGATTAATTGTAAAGATTGGAAGAGAATTGAACTACAAGTGAAAGGAATTTGCAGGAATCACTGTAGTACTGCAAGATATTGGATTTGTTTCTTTTAAACGAGCTATGTGGTGTTGGTAATGAACCCCAATTCTGATCAAAATGAAAGTGTATATTGGGAAGATATTGTATTGAAAGTTTGGGAAGGAATAGTGAAGATTTTGGGCATCAATTTGAGGGTTCAATTTCATGATTTAGTTAGTTACTGTAGCTATAATGAAATTGTGGAATAAGAGCTTCAATGTTTTCAAAAAAGACTCGGAATTTGATTCGGATAGTTCCGATAGTTTGAGTGTATATTTAAACTAATAAAAATGGTGCGGGCAGGTGTCTAAGAGCCCGGATTCATCGGTTATAAATTAAAAAGCTGACATTTCGGTAAACTCACGATTACGGTAATTAAATGAATGTAATGCATTCAGATTGTTATGAAATGTTATGTGATGAACATTTACCATGTTTAGGACGTGGTGAGGAAGTCGAGGACCTGAGTGGAAGGCTCGGACCTGGGTAGGTCATGGAAGCGAATAAGTTAGGCTCTCGCACAGGTACTGTGAGTATTTCTAACTCATAGTGTTCTATTGATTTCTGTTGTTGTTGTGCTAGATGGATGTTGGAGTCCATCTTTTGATTCCTGCTCTATCTGTTGACATGTTATGCTGGTTACATTTGTTTAAGCTTGTATGTTTTGATATGATCTGCTTTGAGGGAGTAGCGCTTGACATTCCTCTTGTGTTGTCGTGGGATGGCCAGGAGATGGTACTCCATGGCATATGGCCAGTGGGAGTGATACTCCATGGCATATGGCTAGTGGAGTACCCTCTTGCATCCTACTTGCACCTGTGATGGTTAAGGGGGGATGGTACTCCATACCAGTCTGTTGACTTTCTATTCTTTGCATTGAGTATTCCTTCCTTATACCTTGCTTATGATTCTTGTATTCTTATGTCCTCAAGAGGTTCCCAATACATATTCAAGATGGGTTTCCTCATATATATCGGCTTTATATCTCGGGGAGATTGTTGCTTTCCTCATTTTCTTATATATATTTTAGTCGAGTTTACTCCTTAAATATGTTTGGCTTCCAATCTCGACGAGATCATTGATTATATATATATTCAAGATGTTGCTGCCTTGGATATATATGTATACTTGTTGTTAGGTATTCGTACTAGCAATGTCTTATGTACAGGCATGATACATCGGACGGAGGCCCTGACAGAGGGTGTATAATATCTGGACACGAGCACTTGGTGCTCCATCAGACGGAGGTCCCGGTAGAGGGTGTATAATATCTTGCCAGGAGGCTCAGTCAGAGGGCGATACTATCTAGCCATGTGCACATGATTGATATAGCGCTATCTGGCGTAGACCAGAAACGATATATGGAGGATATCTTATGATACTGGAGAAATCATAGTATTATATATGCTAGGAGATTGAGTACATCTTTGGATTTATTCACATTCTCGAGACTTGTTATTTGCTTGTGATCTTGTTGCAGTTGCTTTATTCTATTCTTTGCTGGTGGCTTTCGCCACATTTATTGCTTAAATTGCGATCCTACTGGGCCTTTCTTTGACTCATACACTTGGTTGCTTGATGTTTTTCCCAGGTGACGACGAGTAGCTAGGAGCGGGACTCTGGAGGGAGCTACCGCGGGACAACCTAGCAGTGTCAGGGATATTTTGAGCTGAGGTCTGCGGGCCTCTATCCTTTTCTGAGTGAGAGTTGTATTTTTATTCGGGACCTGCTAGGGCGTTTATATAACCTTATATATTTTCTTCCGCTGATTAATAATTTTAACTCGGTTTTAATTATATGCTTGTGTTACAGAGCATTGTGTGCTTATAGGGGTGGCCCTATAAGTACGCGGCATCTGTTGTGTGCGCCGAGGCCCGAGACCCGGGTTCGGGGCATGACAAATGGTCCTAGACTTGAAAACATCATGGTAGCCACGCGTCCTGAATCGATCTTTAAGGAAATCGGGTATGGAGGATCCCTCCTCTCCCCGCTCATGTTTGAGAACAGACTTCTTCACTCTTAGAGTCATCTGCAAAATATAATTTGGGCAAATAAATATTAATCGAACCAAATCAGGTTAATAACTAATGGGATTTCCGCAAGTGCACGGATCATGATTAAATAGTAAAGTGGATTATGAAAAGTCGGATGTCGAACCCACAAGGACCAAGAGATACTAGTACAAACTATCCATCTATTATCTAGTCTAAACAAAGATTTGGTGTTGTCCTAATCTAAATACTAAACTAAGAAATGTAAGGGTCGGTTTTCAGTAAAGATTGGGTGAAATCTTGAGGCAATTGGTGGGATGAATTCGCAAATGCACGGGTCGTGATCAAGTAGTATATTGAACTATCAGAGTCGAGTGTCAAACCCACAGGAAATAGATTACTAGTATGAACTAAGCTTCTATTATCTAGTCTTGTCAAAGAGTTGGTGGTTTTTGAATCTAAATCTAAGGAATTGAAAGATTGGGGATAAACTTTGCAAATCAAGGATTAATTGAGACAAAACTATAACATGAGAAGGAGATACTGGGGTATGAGTCCTCTTTGGATTTAAATCTAGAGATACATAAAGAAATCTATAAAGATGATTGGAGATGCTTGTGCCAAGGGTTCCTTAATTATATCCAATCCCTTTCCCGAGGCGATTGGATAACCAATCTCATAGGATTTTCTTAAGCTTAAGGGAACCTATGTCTTGGAAAAGTTGTGGCATTGAATCCTATTAAAGAGTCGCTCCCCTTCTAGTACCCGAATCCCTCAGCTTACTCACAACCCTCTCTAATGGAGTATGTTCCTAATACAAGGAGGCGCTAGCTCTAGCCTTCGTATTGCACCCAAGTAGTCTCTCCGGGCATCCCGCAACGTAGAGAGATTACAATCAATACAAAACATCCAATAGACATTTAAGCATACATCCAATCAATCAAAATATAAAAATCAATATGACATTAATGCAATATCCAAAGGTTTCTCATACCCAAATATCTATAAGATTAGTTCCCTATAAATGGATAAGTCTAATCCAAAACAACAAGAATACAATCAAAACTTGACATAATAGATGATATCATTGACAGCTTTGCAAGTTTGATCTTCTTCTCTATCTCCTTCTTTCTCTCTCTCTCCAAGATTGGGGGAGAAAACCCCCAATCCCTAATCTCCAAGATAATCTCCTCCAAAGACAACCTCTCCTTCCTAAACCCTAAAGCCTCCTATTTATACCTCAGCTTAGGGTTTTAGGAGTAAAAATTATGCTCATACCCCAACGAGGGTCCGCAATAAAAAAAGGAGGGTTACGACATACGGGCTCGTATATGGCCGTATACTAGTCCGTATGAAGATTAGTGCCCAGTATATGGTCGTATGACAGCCAGTATACAGTACAGGTGTGAGTATACGGCCTAGTATACGGCCGTATAACACCCAGTATGAATTCATATGGGGTGTTTGCAATCCAGGAATGTTGATGTGTAGGCCGTTCACTCTCGCTAGTAGAAAACGGCCTTATGCCTTCCCGTTTACTCCAAAACAGCATTGAATCGGCCTCTTTTTCACCTCGAAATGCTTCCTTTCTCCCGGAGTGGCTTCTATATGCCCTGTTTAACAAATATGAAGTTTTTTAAGTACTGGAGGGCTATAATTCATCAAAATGGCATACAAGATATATAGGAAAATGATATGAAAATATGCTCATTTGAATACTCATCAGCAATCTCCACACTTAAACATTTGCTTGTCCTCAAGCAAATAAAACAATTAAAACAAAAGAATTGATGAGTGTTCAACCTCCGGCTATAAAATAATTTGTTTTACCCTATTCCAAGCTCACCATTCAAACATGCATTCTCCTATTTCCATACCGGGACCTAGATTACACCTTGTGTTTCAGTTCCCCATGGCCCTAGATGAATAATTTCACTCCATATACCATGTTCAAAAGTCCTATCAAGATAAGCATTCCCTTAATGGTCGCTAGAAGATTCTTGAGGCCCTAAGCTCAAGACAACCAACCCTCTATTGTGTAAATAGTGGACAATTTCGAGAAACTTCGAATTATGTACACACAAAAACCCTTTATTTTTTTTTTCCTGGTAGGGCATCCCTAAGAATCCATCTTTCTCATGCTAAAGATCAGTATAGAGTGTAGGCCCTCTTTTCTTCAGGATGCACATGTTGTTTAGGCACCAGAACACCCGGGTACTTAGAGGGTTACAACTCTACCTAGATGTGCTCATACTTAGCAATGATTTTCGAATTGAGGAGCACCCTGATTAGGGGAAGGGACCCCAAACTACTTCATCACAACAAGTAGCGGAGCATTGTCTTTATTATTGTAGCAACTAAATTACTATGTACATGCTATTTTATTCTTCTCTTACTTGTCCACTAGGTGAAATTATGAGAGGTTAGAGGCTTAATTAGTACCACGGATCCTCTTGGAGCCCATGAGAGTAATGCTTATCAATTAAGGTCAATAAAACATGGCAATGAGTTATCTATTGTCACTAGAAAGTTTGAATTCCACAAGGATTTTCTCTAAATGTCCATGGCATATCATAAGAGAATTTGAAAGAAATTGGGTGATAGGATGGTGCACTAAGAATAGAGTGAATCAATACATTCTCTAACAATGCCATCATCGGTGCATGCCAAAAATGCTCTTATACAAAAAGATTTGCAATGATTTTAAAAGTCTATTAGCTACCTATCTCCACACATGGAAATGTACAATAACTCTATAAGTAGATAGGTAGCTACCCATCTCCACACTTAGAAAAGTGCATTGTCCTCAATGCATGCAATCAAGCTCAAGTAAAATACATAAAAGAATAAAAAGCATGGAAATAGGTAAAGTGAGACTTCCTCAGTGAGATGATGACAACCGTAGAGGTTGAGGATTTGATCGTGTATGATTTTGTCGGGATGTCTCTTGTTCGTGTGTAATTCTGCAAAGGAAGAAAGAGCATCATAGTTCCAGGATGTAACAAGAACAACCACTATATAAATGAAAAGTAAAGGATGATATGAGCAGGGAGAACCCTTGCTCCAAATACACAAAATATATAAACATAAGTCTGATAAGAAAACAAAGTAAACATGAGTCTAGATCAAATGTCTCAACTGTCCATGTGTGGCTGCTTATCGGGTGCTGGTGCTGCTGATGAAGTCAGTAGTGCCCACTCCTGCTGGTGGTGCAGAGGTGGAGGGTTCCTGTGTGCGAAGGAATGTGAAAAGCTCAGAGAGCTGATCGCTAAGATGGTGGTGCTCCTCTAGAAGGGTACTCTGCATGTCATGAACCTTAGCGAGTCGTGCCTCAACTGCAGTAAGTCTGTTGCTCAGAGATGGAGAGGGTGTGTCAGGGTCAGCCTCTGATGGTGAGTCCTCACATCTGGATGCGCCGTCATCCGAGCTATCGGACTCCTGACCTGCTAAAGCGTAGCGGCTGCCAGACTGGCGGACCAAGCCCATCTGGATGAGTGTGCTCATCCCAAGGGGTGTCATGAGATGTATCCGCTCGATGCCCTCTGTCCTCCGCTCCAGACGCATCCCCTATATCAGCCGAGTAATGTAAGGTCCTGCGTTGATGGTCCTGAGCTTGTGGCTTTGCCCCTGGTGTGTAAAGTAATCGGTGAAGATATGTCCCAGGTGGATGGAGGTGCGCTCAAAAATGCTGTAGAGCAGAAATCTGTCAGTCATAGTAACGACCCCAGTCCTCTCGTCCCGCCCCGCTATGGTCCTGCTGACCAATGCATGAATGTATCTATGCACCGGATCAGTCATTATTGACGCCTTGTTGATGGGGCACCCTCCCAGCTGTGTCCAGTAGCAGCTGGGCGATATGATGCGCTTTGGAAAGGAAGTGAGGAGCTCTCCATGGGGAGTGGCGAGGAGCTCTCGGTCGTAGAGCCCCATGTATAGCGCTAACTGTGCATAGCTCATACGCCGCATCTCACCATAAAGCTTGAAGGAGATGGTGGTGCATGCCCGCTCCCCTATCGCCGTGTGGTTGACCTCGAATGAGCTGAGCACCTCCAAGGTGTGTTCCCGGTAGGTTGGCTCGTTGATGGGGAAAACCCGGTCCCTTCCGCCTACTGAGAAAAGCTCGCGGACCCGGTCGACGATATGAAGTTGCTCTAGGGTTTCCCAGTCGATCGAATAGCTGCGGCTAAAGGGCTTGGCATCAAGCCGTTTGAATCGACGCTGGAAGCGCTTCTCATCGAATCGGGGAGCTCCGGAGGAGGAGCCCATCTCGGTTCGGCGGCGCTTTGGATGACCCACTTGCTTGGAGGCCACATTTTTATTAGGCACGTCTACGAAGGACTGGAGAGCATGTTAGTGCCACTGATTCATAAGGGAAAATAACAAATTGAACGATAGTTGCGTGTATATGGCCTCTGTACGGGCCGTATGACAGGCCGTATGGCCCTGCCAGAGCGCTATACCGGCCGCCATATGGCCGTATGCTTGCACAGCGGGCATACATCGCCTCGTGGTGTCTTCAAGATGTTAATCTCTCTCAATCCATCCTAGATATGAAGATATTTACATATAACAACCTCTAATTGCTACAAAGAACGCATGCATTCTGGACGGGGCGGTGCCGAAGGTGAAGGAGAATGGAGATAGGAGAATAAAATTTTCATGGTAGAAATGCCCCTTTTATTTAAAGAAAGCAGGCTCCATACGGCCCCGTGTACGGTCGTATGGTAGGCCATATACCCTCAGATTAATTTTAAGTTGAAGATTTGGAGTATACAGCCCGTGTATGGCGGTATAGGATCCCGTATGAAGGTACCTGGCGGTGTACGGGCTAGTATACGGCTGTATACATGCCCGTGTGAACCGGGATTGTCTTGTGCAACTAACTTTGGGTCATTCTTTGTTTCTACGGCTATTCCTAGCAAACATTTTCAATATGGTGCTAATGCAGGTGCAGCTAGCATGATCTGTCTAATAATGTGAATGCGGAGGATGAGATGTGTGATCAAGTTATTTCAAATAATTCTAATTATTTAAAACAGGGTACGAAATAAAACAAAATTTTATCATACTTGGGTTGCCTCCCAAGAAGTGCTTGTTTAACGTCACTAGCTTGACATACCTCGAGTTACCTTATGGGGGATCATAAATGTGTAGATGGTCACCTAGTCTTAACTTATTGCTTGTTTCATAGTATGGCTTGAGCCGGTATCCATTCACCTTGAAGGATTCCCCTCCGTCTTGGCTGATGTCCACTGCTCCATGAGGGTACACCTTGGTTATGGTGAAGGGTCCAAACCACTTGGATCGCAGCTTGCCCGAAAATAGTTTTAGCTGGGAGTTAAACAAGAGGATGCGGTCCCCTTCCCTGAACTACTTTGGTTGCCTTAAAAGTTTATCATGATAGTGCTTAATTCACTACAGTCTGGAGTTTTCATAGGCTGAAGAACGCCACTCGTCAAGTTCATTCAATTGAAAATTCCTTTTAATATCGGGGAGAGTTAGATCAAAGTTTAAAAACTTAATCACCCAATATGCCCTATGTTCTAGTTCAACGGGAAGGTAACAAGCCTTCCAATAAACAAGTCTATAGGGGGTGCTTTTAGTCGGCATTTTTTAAGCAGTATGGTAGGCCCAGAGTGCATCATCTAGTTTTTCTGCCTAATCCTTCCTATTTTGTGCAACCGTTTTTTCCAAAATTTTCTTCAGCTCCCTGTTGGAAACCTCTACTGGACCACTTGTTTCGGGATGGTATAGGGTTGATGTCCGATGCACTACCCCATAACGCTTGAGATTTTTACTGAATTGTGTATTGCAAAAGTGAGTTCCCCAGTCACTGATTATGGTTCTTGGTGTACCAAAACGAGAGAACAGCCTCTTCAAGGACTTGACTACATTCCGAGCATCGTTGGTAGGTAGGGCTTGCGCTTCCACCAACTTAGAAACGTAATCCACTGCCACTAAAATGTATTTGTTCCCATGGGAGTTCGGGAAGAACCCTATGAAATCTATACCCAAACATCAAAAACTTCACATACATGAGTTGCATTTTGTGGCATTTCATCGCAGCGTGAGAAATTACCGGTGCGTTGGCAGTTGTCACACGACTGAGCATATAGTTTGGCATCCTGAAATATGGTGGGCTAGTAAATACAAGAGTTAAGGACTTTTCTGGTGGTTTTATTCGCACTGTAGTGCCCACCTGCGGGTCCTGAATGACAGTCCTCCAGAATTCTCCACTCTTCTTTCCTCGAAATACATCTCCTCAGTTCTTGGTCAGCACAAACTCGAAATAGGTGTGGATCGTCCCAAACATAATATTTGAACTGGGCCAAAAATTTCCTTTTCTGTTGATAGTCATAAGAGTTTGAGAGGACACCGGCCACGAGATAGTTGGCGAAGTCGGTGAACCAAGGGGGTTCGTTTTCCCCATGCAAAGCTTGCGGCTGATTGGGAACCGCTTGCAAACCATACAAGCGCTCCTCCAGGAATTCTTCCCTAATCTCTCCCTCTTGTAGTGAGTCTCTATTTGGGTTTTCTAGTCGGGATAAATGATCCACGCCTAAATTTTATGCTCCTCTTTTGTCTCTAATTTCAAAGTCAAACTCTCGTAATAGCAAGACCCACCTAATTAGCCTCGGCTTGGCATCTAGTTTAGTTAGCAGATAGCGTAATGCAGAATGATCGGTATAGACCATGACCTTTGAGAGAACCAAGTAGGGTCGGAATTTATCAAAGGCGAAGACTATGGTGAGCAATTCTTTCTCGGTAGTAGTGTAGTTTGCTTGTGCTTCTGTTAGACTTCTGCTAGTATAGTAGATAAGTTTGAAGTGTTTGTCTTTCCTATGCCCCAAAACTGCTCCAACGGCATGATCACTTGCATCGCATATGAGTTCAAAAGGGAGATCCCAATTTGGTGTGGTTATGATAGGTGCCTACAAAAGTTTCGTTTTCCTGATGGTGAAAGCTTTCAAACACTCCTTGTTGAAATCAAACGGGGCATCTTTCTCTAATAGCTTAGTTAACGGTTTGGAAATCTTAGAGAAGTCCTTTTTGAATCTCCAGTAAAAGCCTTCATGCCCGAGAAAACTCCTGTTGACCTTGACTGAGGTAGGTGAGGGTAGCTTCTCAATTGTGTCAATTTTTGCTTTGTCCACCTCAATGCCCCTATTCGAAATTTTGTGTCCTAAAACAATCCCTTCTTGCCCCATGAAATGAGATTTTTCCCAACTTCGGACCAAATTAGTATCTTCGCATCTAGCAAGCACTTTCTCCAAATTCTCCAAGCAATGGTCGAAAGAATCCCCAAAGACTGATAAATCATCCATAAATACCTCCATAGTGTTCTCTACAAAGTCTACGAAGATAGCTAGCATGTACCTCTGGAAGGTAGCAAGGGCATTGCACAATCCAAAAGGCATGCGACGATAGGCAAAGGTGCTTGTAACACCCTATCCTAACATAGGGACCGGATGTCACACATGCTGGGCCGGGAGTGCACCAGCCCATAAGCTGTATAAGGTAGAGACCTAATAACAATGATAATCAAACTAAATAACATAAATAATAAACAAAATGTTTAAATTCTTATACAGAGTTTACAATTCTTGCGGAAGCGTTCTAAAATTCTAAAAATCTAATAAGAACAGGTTATCCTCAACTGCTAAGTCAAAGCTATCTATAGGGGAACTCAATCTCGTCTGCCTGCACATTTCACTAGAGTGAGAATCACTATACAAGGCACGACTATAATATCAAATACAAGAATATCGAAATGTGAATACAGAGACTGAACAATATTTAAAACATTGAAAACAGCATGCTGATTATACAATAAATCATAGCAATATTCAATGAAATCATATGATATGCTCTTAATTATTTCTTTAATCTTTTATTATCAGAACAGGAAATGAATTTCACATATGTCATGGCTGACCGTATCATGCCAGTAGCCTTCCAGGTTGGACCGTATCAACAACCATGGGGGTGACAAGCTATGGAAACAAATCCTCGTCTGTGGAAAATAAATTCCACAAATGTCCTGGTTGACCGTATCAAGCCGGTAGCCTTCCCGGTTGGACCGTATCAACAATCATGGAGGTGACAAACTATGGAATTAAATCCTCATCATCTATCATATTAGTGTCATCTACACTCTACTTTCATACAGCGGCACCAGAGTGGAATAAACCAACACTTAATATCTCTCCGGTCGATTCAACTCATCGGCCGTGAGCTATAAGAGTATATACGTATACTAAGCACCCAACTTACGGAAGGGTTTTGTTTTCTTGAAATCAGAAAGGTTTGAAAACAGATAGTTGGACGAGTAAAAACAGAATTATATAAAACCACCCCTTCCCTACCTAGTACCGTACTCTCTGGCTCTATCGTAGAGCCACGTTTGGCACAGGCATGTATTCGAGTATGATACAATGCACTAATATGTCTATCATGGCAATTTCTAAAAATGTGCAATGTTTTCACATGCTTTTCATAAACATAAATTCAAACTCCGAATAAATCGGCAAGTCATGCTTGAAAACTGAAAAGCATTTCATGAACATCATAATGATTTCATAATATGAAATCTCCAAATATTAATACGATCAAAATACAAATGCGATGCGAAGATTTACAGTTGTGTTCCCTCACACCAAACCAAGTATAGTGTAATCACTCATCTGTAGTCCTTCGTTATTTAAACTTGACCGGATCCTCCCGTGTGATTCTCTACTAGCCTCGTCCTATACAAGTATAAGAATGAAATTAACATACTTGCATTTATTCTAGAGGGTCTTTCCTCCTTTATTTCTAGTAATCATAATACGGAGTTGTGATTACGGGAACAGTATTCTTAACTCGTATTCTACTTGAACTCGATAAAATACGATATACTCATTAATTTATCTATGCATGATTCTTAATTAAGATCGAATTCATGTTTCAAAATTTCATAAGAATACGGAAACCGTATACTTATCTTATACTCTTGTTAGACTCATTAGAGTACGATAGTTCCCTTAAGCTAAGTACAGTTTATTTTCTCTTAACATGAGATCCATATCTCTGAGGGATGTAAAATGTGAAACTGTCAATTAAGGGATTTGACTTTTCTTCTACTTAATCTCAATTTAAGAATTCTAACATGCTCCTAAAGGGTGATTAAGTGTTGATCATGATCTTCGTATTTCTATAGAATTAAAATACGGTCTTGCTCCAATCCTCTTATCTCTATCTAAAAGCTTCTAACATGCTCTTAAATAATACTTAACTACTATACTTAATCATGGAGCATTTACCAAATATGTTTGACAAAATTTTGGCAGAGTCCCCTTTGTAAACATTCATGCATTCCAATATCCAATATCTTGGATTCATACAGCTTATCACCTTAATAGATCTTTTCTAGTAGAGTACACCTCTACAACTTAATACTTGCTCTAATAATCAGTTAACAATTACACAAGCATTTCATCAATTAAACACCCAATATACTCATCCAATATTAATTATCCACCACTGTCAACTAACGGTGGTCAGCCACGTTCTTGCCGTTTGAACCATGCCGACCTCTTGTCGGTATTTCGGAGGGTTCGTCGTCGGATCTTAGACGAGAGATGAAGCAAGGGGGGTTGCCAGACAGGTTCCAAATGGTGCGGCAATAGGTAGCAGACGACCGGCTGCTGGCTGGCGTGGAGCACCGGCGAAGGAGGTCGGAACTATCGACCGGTGGTCGCGCGTGCGTAAGAGGGACAGCGGTAGGCTTTTGCAAGCCGGCGGTGGACTGCTGCAGACTGGCGAGGGCAGCTGGAAGCGCTGCAGGGGGGGCTTGGCGGGGGCGTAGCTCGTGTGGAGGTTAGCATCGGGCGAGGTCATCGGGCGGCGGTATGGGTGGCTGGCGGCGTGGGTACTGCAGGGAGAGGAGGGAGATGGAGCAAAGAGAAAGGGTGCTAGGGCTCTTCTCTTTAATGAAAATAGAGAGAGATAGAGAGATGAGAGAGATTGAATTTCTCTCTCTCTCTTCTCTCATCTCTTTACTTATAACATAAGATAAATTCTAATTTATTTTTATTTTATTTCCTTATTGTATTTAATCCAATAGATTAACTTATTATTATTTATTTATTCATTTATTATTATTATTATTTTTTTATAAAAAAGAAGCCTAATAATTTAACTTTTCATCCTAGCTTTTGTCACATGCCCATTTAATCAAAAATTATTTTCTTCATTAACACCCATTCCACTAAGCTACAATGATTTATTTATTTGTCAATTCATTCTTCTCATTGGTCACTACTGTCATACCTCTCTTCTTTGGTACCACTTGTACGGGGCTCACCCGTGCACTGTTTAAAATAGGGTATATTATCTCGGCATCCAAAAGCTTGATGATCTTGGCCTTGACTACCTCCTTCATTTTCGGATTTACCCTTCGTTGAGGTTGCATTGAGGGTTTGTAGTTGTCTTCCATTAGGATCTTATGAGTGCAAAACGATGGAGTAATTCCTTTAATATCATAAATCTTCCAAGCTATGGCCTGTATGTGCTTGTTGAGAACTTGCAACAGTTTTTCTTTCTGTGAAATTGTAAGATTTGAGGCGATGATGACCGGGAGTTTTGAATTGTCGGCCAAAAATGCATATTCGAGGTAGCCAGGTAATTCCTTCAATTCTAACAATGGGGGATCCTCAACTGATGGTCTCAATTTACTTGCATTCCTGCCCAACTCTTCAATCTCCTCCCCTATCTCTAGAACTAGGTGGCCTTCATGAGTGTGATTAGTATCATCGCTTTCACCCCCCGAATCTAGGATGAATTTTTCTTCTAACTGTGGGGTTGAGTTGTTAAGTCTTGAGTCCCCTACTGAATCAATGTCCATGTCTTCTATTCCTCGGATGAGATGGTGACCTACAATTGGCTCCACTGGTGATGATGAGAATGTTGGCTCATAGATAATGTTGAAGTCACATTGCTTGGTTACAAGTTCCTCGAATTGATCATATTCATCTTGTCATGATTCATAACATAATTCGTCTACTATACTGTCATAAGGTTGAATGGAGAATAACTGTTCTTGCAGCTAGTTGTTGTGTTGTAAAGTCAAATTATCTTCAACCCATTGGTCCAATATGGCCAACTTTATTAGCATCATACTCTTGGGATTCACCATGTTGTATCTCGCAAAGAAAAAAAGTGAAAGGGTAAGTATCCAAGAGATCAAAAAGAAATAAAATAACATAAAACAAGAAAAATAAATGACTAAAATAATAAAATACTAGCCTAACTAGTAACTCTATTCCCCGGCAACGGCGCCAAAAACTTGATGGGATGAATCCGCAAGGTCACGGGTCGTGATCAAGTAGTAGAGTGAACTATGAGAGTCGAGTGTCGAACCGACAGGGAATAGATTACTAGTATGAACTAAGCTTCTATTATCTAGTCTTGTCGAAAAGTTGGTGGTTTCTGAATCTAAATCTAAGGAATTGAAAGATTCGGGATAAAATTTGGAAATCGAGGATTAATTGAGATAAGACTATAGCATGAGAAGGAGATACTTGGGCATGCGTCCTCTTTGGATTTAAATCTAGAGATACATAAAGAAATCTATGAAGATGATTGGAGATACTTGTGCCAAGGGTTCCAAAATTATATCCAATCGCTTTCTCGAGGCGATTGGATAACTAATCTCCTAAGATTGTATTAAACTTAAGGGAACCTATGTCTTGGAAGAGTTATGGGATTGAAACGTATTAAAGAGTCGCTCCCTTTCTAGTACCCGAATCCCTCAGGGTACTAACAACCCTCTCTAATGGACTATGTTCCTAATACAAGGAGGCGCTAGCTCCGGCCCTCATATCGCACCCAAGTAGTCTCTCTGGGCATTCCGCAACGTAGAGAGATTACAATCAATACAAAACATCCAATAGACATTCAAGCATACATCCAATCAATCAAAACATAGAAATCAATATGACATTAATGCAATATCCAAAGGTTTCTCATACCCAAGTATCTATAAGATTAGTTCCCCATAAATGGAGAAATCCAATCCAAAACAACAAGAATACAATCAAAACTTGACATAATAGATGCTACCATTGACAGCGTTGCAAGTTTGATCTCCTTCTCTATCTTCTTCCTTCTCTCTCTCTCCAAGATTGTGGCAGAAGACCCCCAATCCCTAATCTCCAAGATAAACTCCTCCAAAGCTAATCTCCCCCTCCTAAACCCTAAAGCCTCCTATTTATACCTTAGCTTAGGGTTTTAGGAGTGAAAATTACGCTCATACCCCTGCGTGGGTTCGCAATAAAAAAAGGAGGGTTACGACATGTGGGCTCGTATACGACCGTATACTAGCCCGTATAAAGCTCAGTACCCAGTATATGGACGTATGACAGCCATTATACGGTGCATGTGTGAGTATACAGCCTAGTATACAGCCGCATAACACCCAGTATGAATTCATATGGGGTGTATGCCATCCCGGAGGGTTGATGTGTACGCCGCTCACTCTCGCCAGTGGCATACCGTATGCCTTCCCGTTTCCTCCAAAATAGCGTTGGATCGGCCTTATTTTCACCTCGAAATGCTTCCTTTCTCCCGGAGTGGCTTCTATATACACTGTTTAACAAATATGAAGCCTTTTAAGCATCAAAGGGCTATAATTCATCAAAATGGCATGCAAGATATATAAGAAAATGATATGAAAATATGCTCATTTGAACGCTCCTCAGCAATCGATCATCGAAGGGGGGTACTTGGTTAATGAATCCTCTTTGGATTATATTCAAAAACATAGATGAAGATGTCTATAGAGATGATTGGGGATGTTTGTGCCAAGGGTTCCTAAATTATATCCAACCCCTCTCTCGAGGTGATTGGATAACTAATCTCGTTAAATTGTATTAGGATCTAGGGAACCTTGATGTTGGAAGGGTTGTGGGAATGAATGATATTAAAGAGTCTCTCTCCTTCTAGCACCTGAATCCCTCACCGTACTCACAATCCTCTCTAATGGAGTATGTCCCTAATACAAGGAGGCGCTAGCTCTAGCCCTCGTATTGTACCCAAGTAAGCTCTCCGGGCATCCCGCAACGTAGAGAGATCACAATAAATACAAAACATCCAATAGACATTCAAACATCCAACCAAGCCAACAAACATAGAAATTAACATCAAATTAATACATAATCAAAGGGTTCATTATACCCAAGTACTTAACAAGTTAGTTCCCCATGGAAAAGGAACATAAATCCAAGCAATAACAAAGTAAAGACATGAAAACAAACAATAAAATCTTCCACCTAGTCTACACGATGCTCCGATGACGAATCAACAACGGATCTTCCCTCTTCCAGATGATTGATGCCTCCCAAGATGTTATTCCTTGAAGCCCTAGCCATTGAGGCCATCCAAAGATCTTTATTGTTGCTCAAGACCCAACCCTAGATCTCCAAGTCAGCCAAAAAGGTGACCAAAGGCCAAGACATAGCCTCCTCAACCCTAAAACATTGGTATTTATAGGGGTCTTCACTTTGTGGTTCATGTGGGGCTAAACCATGTAAAAATTTCTTGGTGGAGAGTGCCTAAGAAAAGATCTAAATCCTAAGAGAGACACTGAGCTGTTAGAATGGTAAAGGGGAGATGAAAAGAGGAGGCATCGGCTAGCATGTTAAAATGGAGAATGTGAGAGAACTGAACAGTTATGCCCCAGTAAAATTGGAACCGCCGACGCAAATCGGTCTATTCAGAATGGAGATAGTTCTGTCGTACTCCCTTTGATTAGTTCCCCTATCCAGGCAGGATTTCCTATATTGAGACAGTTCTACCTGACTCCCCAAACCGGTTTCCACCATCCAGACAAAACCGCCTGATTCATGAGATGGTACCGCCTCGGATTTGTTTTCCTCTAAATTTTGAGATACTCTTTGGTCGACAGACCACCAGGATGTAGATGGTTCCGCCTGATCAGCAGAACAATAGAAATGAAGATATTCAAAGCTTCCTAATTTGGCTCCATGCAGTCTAAACATAAAAACCTTAAATTGGATATTAAATTCTACCACAATATCATAGATTGAGGAATTTCATAGTAAGCAGAGATAGACAATAAGGAAAAAATATTAATGCCTTGGGTTGCCTCCCAATTAGCGCTTGTTTAACGTCACTAGTTTGATATACCATTGTTTATCTTACAGTGGGTCGAATACGTGAATGCCATTTCTAGTCTAGTCCATAAAACAATTTCTAAACAAAGAGAAACCCAAACTAGAATAAATCAAAGACTCACAATGGCAGGCACCAGCAATGTGCCCTACCTCTTCCTACTCAGCAGTAGTTTTGTTGCTTTTGTCATTGTCTTTCTTCCTCGAGGAACGAGCTTGAACTGGAAGTTTCTTCTTCTTTGTTATTCCCCCTTGATTCTCTTTCTCTTCATCAGTATAAATATTCTTTATAGCCTTCCTTGGTCCCTCATCTAAATCACCAAGGTATTTTTTCAGCGGACCTATAACCAGTACCTCTAGCACATAATCGTCTGAAATTAAATCAATATCATCTACGTCGTGGGAAGTGTCATCAGTTGTGATTATATGATGCATGGCTTCAGGTAATTTAAAGGCCACTTCATTGTCTCCAACTCTCAGGGACATCTTCCCTTCATGGTGGTCATACAGAGATCTTGCGGTAGCCAGAAATGGTATGCCCAAGATAATTGGCACCTTTACATCATCATCAACGTCCAAAAGTACAAAATCAACTAGAAAGACAAATTTGTCTACAACAACTAGAACATCTTCAGTAACTCCTCGTGCTCGTTTAACAGAGTGATCAGCAAGTTATAGAGTCAATTTCATGTACAATTTGCAAAGCATTACATTTATACTCGCTCCGGAGTCGGCCAACGTACTTTTTTCAATACCATCCCCAATGATACACTGGATGACATACTACAAAGATTCTTCAATTTCTTCGGCAATTTAGGTTGTATAATTGTCGAGCACTGTTCATTCAGAGTAATAGTTGTGCTTCCTCTAGCTTCCTTTTGTTGGATAGTAACTCCTTTATATATTTTGCATATTTTGGCATATGCCAGAGTACTTCCATCGGTCGTAGATTAATATGCAGCTGCTTGATGGTTTCCAGAAATTTTCTAAACTAATTATTTTTCTTATCCTTATTCAATCTCTTTGGATATGAAAGTTTTGGCTAATACTTAAGGCTAGGTGGTTGCTCTACCTTCTTTCCCTTCTCCCCTATTTGAACTTTTTCAGCAACTTCCTAGGTTCCAGATTGCTCACCAATCTCTACATAGGGAGCCTTAGGTGGATGACTTTTAACTGGAAGCTCTACCTTTTTACTATTTCTCCAAGTAATTGCCTTTAGTTGATCTCAAAGATTTGCCTCGGTGTTTCTACTACCTAGAGGTCTTTCTGATGCACATTTGGCCAATTGTCCCACTTGATTCTCCAAGATTTGGATACTTTCTTGTACATTTCGTAGAGTGTTGTTGATGACCTCAAATTTTGCGTCCGTAGTTACCATGAACCTAGCTAAAATTTCTGGAGTAGAGGGTTTTTGTCCTTGTCATCTAAAAGGTATTTGATTAAAACCCGAAGGAGTTGATGTTCCTTGAGAATTTCTATAGGACAGCCCCAGGTGACTCCAAATGGGCATGTATGGCTTGAATTGTGTGCCTTGACGCCTTAGAGCATTGCTCATGTACCGTACTTGCTTTGTCAGGGCCAACTCAATGCCAGCAATAAGCCATTGAGTGGCATCATGTCCTTCTCCACATGTGCTACAGAAATAGGTACAACTGAGTGCGAGTTGTTGCCGGTCGATTATTCTAGCTTTTTGGATAATTCTGCTACTTGGGCTGCAAGGCCCGAATCTATGCTCCCTTTACTGAACCCAACACTGCTAGGCTGCCTTCCTCTTGATAACCAGAGCGACTCGATACTTTCCATATCTTTAAAAAGTTGCTATGCTTCATATGGGTATTTATTAGTCAATGAACTGCTAGTTGCAGTATTTACGCTGCCAAGTGTGTGTATTAAGACCATTATAGAATGTATGGATCTTTGTCCTTTGCTCAAGACTGTGTTCGGGGCAATGGTGAAATAGGTCTTTAAATCTTTCATGTGCTTCAAACAGTAACTCTGTTTCCCCTTGCTTAAATGTGGCAAACCCCTGTCTAATCTGTACAACTTTATTTGGTAGGTAGTACGTTCCAAGAAACATGGAAGTTTGTCTAGCGTATCTTTCCATGCCTGATACTTCATGTGGGCACTGAAGTAAGCCAGTTGTATGCCGCATCCCTCAAGCTAAATGGGAATAATCTCAATCGGATGGCGTCGTTGGACGCTCTATTAATTTTAAACATGTTACAAATCTGAATGGAATGCGCTAAATGCGCGTATGGATCCTCATCCAAACGACCATCAAACTGTGCTTGGTTTTGAATCATGCTTTTGGTGCTTGGCTTTATCTCAAAATTGTTCATATTCACCACCGAAGCGTGAATACGGAATTCCTCTCCTGTATAGTTAGGTCTTTTATATTTTGTTAACCTCATTCTTTTTGCGAATACTGGAGGGTTTTCTAGTTTTATATTCACTTCTACTTGAATATGATTTTCAACCTCTAAAGATTGCTCAAGGATCGGCCCTTTTGCCTCTCTGATCCTATTGTGCAAATTCTTTTCAAACTCACTACCTCCCTCGACTAGACCTATTGGCCTTGCTCAGGTCATGCACCAATTTTCTTGCAAAACAGATAGGGAATTATGATTTGTGTAAGGGAATAGAAGGATCAAACAAAATAAAAAGAAACAAATGAAAATAAAATGAAAAACAAAAATCTAACACTAATGGCCAAATTAATAAGCTCCTAGTTCTCCCACTAGTCTAAAGTCCTCAGCAACGGCGCCAAAAACTTGATTGTTACCAATACTACCGGAAGTGCACGGGTCAGATAAGTAATAAAGTGGACTAAGAAGTTGGGTATCGAATCCTTAGGGACTATGAGAAATACTAATACTAACTACTTGCCTATTATCCAGCCTAACCAAAGATTTGGGGGTTTTGAACTAATCTAAGTACTAAATCTAAGGAAGAAATGGAGGTGGATCTAAATGAAGGATGTGATGAAATCGTAGGGCAATCTATCAAAAAGAGACTCGGGTATGAATCCCTCTTAGGTTTTTAATCAAAGATACTGACAAAGTCTACTATATTAATAATTACATGGGTTTGGACCAAGAATTCCTAACATACATTAAATCCCTCTTTCGAGGCGATTAATGTCTAACACCCTTGTTGCATTATGTTTTAGGGAATCTATTGCTTGGGGGAGCCATGGGATCAATGTATATTAAAGAGTCGCTTATCTAAACACCCGATCTCTCGGTGTGCTCATAAAACTCTCTATTGTAGTAATTCTAGTATGAGGAGGTGCTGGCTTATTCCCTTATTAAAAACCCTATTGAAAACCCGAGCTATCACAACGTAGGTATTCAATGCATAAAACACACTCAATAGATCTTAACCAAACAACAATTAATTAAGAAAAATTGAAGACAATGTAATACATTAAAAAGTAACCCCAAAGTTCATCATACCTAAGCATCTAAAGAGTTGTTCCCCATTAGAGGGGAACACAAATCAAATACAATATAAACACAAAACAAAACATAGGAAAGTGATACGTTGTTCCCTCTATTATTGGTGAGGATCGTTGGCGAATAACCCTCCAATGTTCCACCACCAAGCGACACTCTTCACTCCTTGGTTGTGACCTAGATGAAGGATGGATGATGGTGGATAATAATGAGCTCCCAATGGTGGTGGATGGAATTAGAAGCTAGGAACTATCTTGAAACCCTCAAAACTACAATATTTATAGTTCTAAACGCGATTAGAGGGCCCAAATCCATTTTCCAAGGTGTTTGAGGTTAATCAGGTCAGCTTAACCGAGTCTAGGCCCGAGAATGACAGTCCAGTCTGGAGTTGCTCTTTGGCCTCTTCAATTCAAATGGGACTTCCTTGATTCAGACGATTCCATCTGCCAAGTTGGAGAAGTTATCCTCCATATCCAAACGGGACAGCCTGGTTTTAGACGATTCCATCTGGTTATTGATTTCATCCTTCTTCTCCTCAAATTTGTATGTAATTTCTCCAAAAATTGAATTTGCCAATGAATCGCCCTTGATATGTCATGTTTTACAAAACCAACACAATTTAAGTACCGGGGGGCCACATTTCCTCAAAATCAAATGCTAGGTGTATACAAATAATGTATAAAAATAATGATCCAACCCTAGGTGGTCAGGGGCAAACCTCCTGGCAGACTCGAAATCCCTCCTCATCACCTTTACGAGTTATTCCTCGAATATGAGACCGGTACCCCATAGATTGCCTGTAGTCTGCCACCTCCTTAATTGACTCATCATGGGCCACACTAGCTGCAGCATGAGCTACAAAATTCTTGTTCTAGAGGTTCTCCATATCACTCTTAGCAGTGTCTAGCTTCTTGGAGTGTGCCTCCTTGAGTTGGTGGATGATCTGGCCGTAATGGGTCCAGATCGCCTTAGTTTTCCTTAGTTGGGCTATCACCTTCGCATGGTCGGCCTGAGCACCCTCTAGTGACTGTTGATTTTCCTTAGGCGCCGCGTTCTGTTACAAAAGAATCATGTTGGAACCTATCAGGATGGCTGACTGTCGCCACAAGAAAAGTGTTAGTAAAAGAATTAGGGAAAAGAGAAAGGCAAGGATGAGAGAAAAACCGCTTACCCTAGCCCTAACTAAACTCAGATGTGAGACCAACACGTCCATGTCGAGTTTGATCGGCCTTTCCAAGGTAATATGCTAGGAAATGGCTTACAGTGCCTTAGCGACCGCATTGAGGTTAGTGAAGGGAGATAAGATCACCACAATGAACGAAGCCCCCTTCATGTTAGGAGAGACTCTCAGCCGAATGACCTAGGTGTCGAGGTCGTGGTAGGGTCTAGGGGTACCGGAGCTATTGAGATCGACACCTTTGGCTTCAATGAAGGAATAGACAAAGGTACCTACCTAGCAATCCCTTCATCTATAGGGGCCTCTAATGAATCAGAACAATGAAAACTCCTCCATTGTACTTAGGGTCACCCCCAAGAAGATGCCTCCTCTTTTGGGAAGAGGGACATGGGATGGAATCGTTGAAACATTCCTTCAACATTAGCCTCAATTGTTCATGGTGCAACTTCAAACAAGCAAAGCTATTAGATGTACTCATAAGCAATTAGATGATATCAATATAATAATCTTAAGTAGGCTATTTATTATCGTGGATGGTCGCCATGTCGACCATGATCCAAATGTGTCTCTAAAAAGGCTGTATTGGGAGTAGTAACTCCCCATTATCATGGCACCTCAATCTCTTCGAAAAATTGGGACCAAATGTAACCTCCATTATCACACTTATAAGATCCCTTCAGGAAAAAAATGTACCTCGGGAACATGACCATCCATCCAAAAGGTGTAGCTTTGGAGCAAACTAAAAGGCACGAAGATGTGCCCCTTGGCTCGAGGAATGACCTTGACTTCAGGAAAAAATAATCCCCTCCAAGGGGACGACCACAAAGTCTTAAAGGGTAATCATTAAAAGCCCCTCTTGAGGATCGAGTCCAGCTCGTCAAAGTCCCTCATAATGGTCATGATCAAGCACTCTCATGCAAAACCTATATGACATGTGTCTGAGATCAACTTAAGGTCAATAAAGCTTATTTTATAGCCATGGTACAACTAACAATAATTAAAATCAGAACTAAAATTTAAGAATTATGTAATAGTTAGGTTGTTTTCCAAGCTAGCATGGGCATATGAAATATTTAGTAGGATCAGAGAAAAGAAATAACTTTTCCAAGCTAGGTTTTCACTCTAGTTCAATGCAAATTTAGATGTAAGTTCAGAATTTTCAGCATGGACAACCTTTGTGGATGTCACAGCTCACACGCTCACAAGATAATAGTAGTGGATTAAAGCATGCAATTAAAGATAAGGTGCTATTTAAAATAAGAAAGAAATAAGGTATTCATCGGAAAAATACACCTTAACGAGAGATCCGGACTTAGTGGACTCTAAAGGATTGCAGATTCGATGGTGCAGTGGTTTGGTACCAAGGATGTGGGTGTAAATGGCATCGCGGACAAGCACACGACTAGGCATGGGAGCGCAAGCGCAGGGTGCTGTGGATCTGTCTCGGTACAGCAACTTCAAACCTGATTTAACCTTATAATCAGCCCATATCTCTCAAAAAACAAAACATGAAATTTGGAGAGCTGTGCGTTGGTGTTCCAAAACAACTTTTACTCACTTTAATCAGTACGCCAGGCGGGGTAGTGATTATCCCACGGGCTAGCGGGATCCAAGGACCTCAAAGAAGAATAATTGAAGAACCAAAAGAACAAGAGATAATACTCTTAAAATTCAGGAAAATACTTTTATTCAAAACTCAATAATGAGAAATCAACCCACAAGCCGGGTTAAATAGCTTTCAAAGACTAACCTAGAAACTCTATCATCTTATCTAAATTGCCAAAATTGGCAAATTATAATTCAAAACTAAAACTTATCTAAATTTAAAAATTTAAACAAATTAGATAACTCCTAAAAATCGGAAATCAAATAGGATTCAAATCCTATCCTAATTTGATAAATAATTTAATACTAAAAATAGAAAAAAAAATATAAATAGTGATATGATTGGAAAACAATAGAATTTGAATTCGAATATGGCAACAACTGAGTCTATCTGGGAGACCACGTGATGCATGCAGAAATGAGCTTTTCGAATTGAGTTCGAACGTGTGTGTCTGACATTTGTAGCCAAAGTTATGGCCAAAATACAGAACTACCCCCAAAACATCTCCAATCACTGAATTGGCTCAATCACTTCTAGTATTTATATCTATCTGCCAACTTGGCACCAATTGACCCGAGACTCCTGCAACAGTCACCCTAGATTGGAAATAACTCATCCTTGAGTTCAAACAATGTCTTTAAAATCGTTCTAAGTCTTCAAGCTTGGTAGTATCTTCTTCTCGTAATCGTCATAGATGGGTTCACCAATGTTCTCCTCGTAGT
Organism: Dioscorea zingiberensis; assembly: GCA_026586065.1. Classification (NCBI taxonomy): domain Eukaryota; kingdom Viridiplantae; phylum Streptophyta; class Magnoliopsida; order Dioscoreales; family Dioscoreaceae; genus Dioscorea; species Dioscorea zingiberensis. Next base: position 39,488,708 of record CM048822.1, read on the forward strand.
TGTCGTAGATGGCCAAGGTCTCCTTCTTATATTTGTCATAGATGGGCGCGATCACCTTCTCCTCATCATCATCGTAGATAGGGGAGATCTCCTCCTCACAATCATCGTCGTACATAGGTTGGTCAAACGTTTAATAGCTACGATCATGGCGGTGGACTTCGTCAGCCAGAACTTGCCCAAGTCAACCATGATCAAGATAGATCCCTACCAAACACCTTGATAACTTCATGACTTGCCTCTGCAAATCCTTAATCATCAAGCGTTGGGTTAACTCCGCGACTTGCCTTTTTAGATCCTCTTGCATCACCTCTAGGGCGCTCTGGTCATGGAATTGGCTTGATCACTTCCAGTCTTTATGTTGATCCACTAACTCGGCACCAACTAACCTAAGCCTCCTGCATCAGTCACCCCGAGTTGGAAAAAACTCGTAGGCATTGTTTGATTGGGGGTTATCCCAACACACAGTTTCCAATGAAAAAAATTTTCTGTATCTTTAATTAAGATTTAAAAATATAACCCACTAATATATAGTCAACACATCACTATCTTATCATTAATATCTTTACTTTAAAATTTTCCTCCAAAAATTTTAAAACTTTTCAAAACTTATTCCTAATCTTAAGTGGGGATAACTCCCAACCAAACACAACCGTAGGGTGGGGTAGGGATTATCCCGCGAGCTAGCCGGATCCAAGGACCCCAAGGAAGAACAAACGAAGAACCAAAAGAACAAGAGATAATACTCTGAAAATTCACAAAAATACTTTTGTTCAAAACTCAATAATAAAAAATCAAACCACAAACCGGGTTAAATTGCTTTCAAAGAGTAACCTAAAAACCCTATCATCTTATCTAAATTGCCAAAATTGGCAAATTATTATTCAAAACGAAAACTTATCTAAATTTAAAACTTTAAACAAATTAGATAACTCCTAAAAATTTGAAATCAAATCGGATTCAAATCCTATCCTAATTTGATAAATAATTTAATACTAAAATAGCAAAAAATATCTAAATCTGACATTTGTTGCCAAAGTTATGGCCAAAATACAGAACCACCCCTAAAACTGCTCCAATCTTGAAATTTTCTTCATCACTTTCAGTCTTTACGTTGATCTGCCAACTCGACACCAACTAACTCGAACCTCCTGTAGCAATCGGAATCGGATATAAAAGTTATACCTAGATTACACAAAGGTGTCGAAGTTGTTTAGATTTCAAAAGAGGTGTATGCGGATTTTTACGGGGGCGAGGAAAGCTTCAAGGATAGTAAGAAGAATGAAAGAGGAGATAAAAATGATTTACTATTAGGGTAAACAAGCACAAGAATAAAGAGAGAAACCCCCTTCTCATACGATGATCAAAATGGAGGCATAACTTTGAAGCTCTTGTTGTGACCCTCTCAGCTCTCAACCTAACAATTACATAATCACTCATGTTAAAAATCAGGTTTCTCTTTTGGTCATCTACAAAAATTTAATATTTCTTGCATTAGGTTGATCTTGGATATTTTGTGTAAATCATGCATGCGTTGTCGAAGGTTTTTATAGACTCGGACATTTTATGCAATGGTGACATAAGAATAAGATGTATAAGATTTCCAAAATTTTAACCATGCAATACCTCAAAAGGACCTTTACAAGTTGAAATATTAATAGAATTATTGTAGGCAAACTCAGCAAAGGGGAGAACAACATCCCATGTGCTAGGGTGTTCTCCTATTAGGCATCTAAGAAGACTACCTGCACTTCGACTAACCACTTCGGTCAGACCATCAGTTTGGTGGTGTTAGGCTGTTAAAAACTTAAATACTATACCTGTCTTATGCTATAGAGTCTTCAAAAAATAACTAGTAAAACAAATATCTATGTCTGACACAATGGTTTTAGGAAGTCTATGTAAACGGACAATCTCCTTATAAAACAACATCCCAGCATGGGTCTCCAAAGACGTTTTAGCGCAAGGAATGACGTTTTTATCATCCTTGATATTTTGATCAAATTCTTTCATGCAAACCAAATATAAAGAGTTGTTCTTCTCCAATGCTTTGTTCTGTTGGAAGTATGTCTTTGATTTAGGCTCAATGGGTGTGACTCTCACTTTCTTACCCTCAAAGTAGAAGGTATATGAATTTGTTATCCCATAAAACGTCACATCTTTGTCATATATAAACATGGTCTGCCTAATATGATGCTTCCGTCGTTTATATTAATAACGTCACACCATATATACTCTTTGTAACCCGCAAATTGGATGGGCATGAAGTATAGCTCAGAAATAGATAAAGAGGTTGTGTCTATATATGAAACCTTGTAGGGTTTAGGATGACGCATTTCTTGTAGTTCTGTCTTGACAATAGAGTTGCGGGAAATGGCATTGACACAACTTTCATTATCAATAAGACTCTTACAGACTTTCCTATTAACTAGAATGTTCGTGGAGAGGATAGATTTCATATGCCCTCATTGTCAGGTTATGGTTGAGCTATAGCGAACCTGACTAGGCTCAGTTGGGTTTGATCAAAACCCTCTTCATTTGTTATCAGCAAGGGTGTGTTCAACCTAATCATTCTTATCCGATCTTCCATGTCATCATCCTTAAATATATCATCAATGACCAGAGGTTAATGAATTTCTTTCCCTAAGTTCTAATCATCTTCAAGGTTCTCATTTGCCACAACTAAAGTAGCGTTATCAACAATTTGAATTTGAGGGCAAGATGTTGCATTATGGCCTTCTTTACCTCATCGAAAGCAAGGACCATCGGGACCATGCAATAGAATTTTGCCCCTGTCAAATTTTGAGTTGGGATTCTTTAACTTGCCAGCTATTGAAGGTTGTCCTGTTGGTTTACCGGACAGATAGGAAGGATTGGTGGTACATAGTACTAGATCATATTACTTGGGTACTATCTTAGCATAACGATCAAGTTCTTACACCAATTGATATGCCACTTAGATAGTAGAGACCTCTCTTATGTAAAGGTCACATTCAAGGTCTTCTCTCAATCCTATCCTAAAACGGGAAAGGACCACACTTTCATCCTTTCTTAGATCACAATGAGCAACATGGTTATCAAACTTTAAGATATAGTCGCTGACTGGATTAGATCCTTGGGAGAGATGTTGTCATTGATCCAACAACTGTGTTTATAAGAAGTAGGGACATACTTCTCCTACAGTATTTCATTCATTTCATCCCAAGTAACTAATGGGGGATGACTGGAGTCAGATGATATTGAGCTGTCTAAATACACAATATGGGCTTTTAGCATATCACGATTTGGTAGATCGACATAAAGCAAAGAAGTGATGGAGTCGGTTCCGCGATTTAGGAAGTTTCGGCATTGTTCAATATTTTGGCCATAACTTTGACTACAGGTATCAGAATCGCATGTTCAACCCCAACTCGGAAAGCTCGTATCAGCGCACACGAAGGGTCCACCAACTACTCTTTGCGAACATCATTTTCCCCTATAGAATCCACTATTTAATCTTTTCTTCTCGGTGTGTTTTTTTTTATATTTTTGGTAATAATTCATCTGCCAAATAAGGCATGATGGTATTTTGATTTGATCTTGGATTCTTGCTGCTTGTTGTTTTATTTGAATTTTTAATTTGAATAATTTTGGATTATCACCATTTTTTACAAAAAATACCGAAAATATGTGATTATGGAGATTCTAGGCTATTAGTGGAAAAGTTTTAGATTAGACTTTGATTTTTTATGAAATTATTCATAATTTCAGAGAATTTACTCCTTGTTTTATCGGTTCTTCGTTCGTCTTCCTCGCAACCTAGGTTCTGGCTCGCCCGCGGAATAATCACAATCCTATCCGGCGTTATTTAGTATGAGAGATCAACCGCTTCCTATGGCAAAATCCCATCTGCATCAATGGTTGGTGGTCATGGTGGTTATGGTTGTCGTGGTTTGGAATGACCGAGACCGTGGTGTTCAGGATGTAATGACCGAGGATCTATAGAGGCCAGTCGCGGAGTTAACCTAGCATTTAGCGGCGCGAGATTTGGAGGATCATGAGATCTCATATCATGACTCTGAATCCACCTTCTTCAACCCTTTTCACCGACATGACCAGTTCTAAGAAAACCATGCATAGGAGGAGCGTCACAGAGACCTCGGCTTTTAGGTGGATCTGCCCGAGTTTGCTTGTTTGTTACTAGCTGAAGGATTCTTAGATTGGCTTAATAAAGTAGAGTGGATCTTTGAACATATAGAGGTTCACGATTGTTTGAAGGTAAAGCTGTTTTCCATCAAGCTGAAGAGCCAAGCATCAGTGTGATCGGAGCAGCTACAACACTTACAAGATAGGAAAGCCAAACCGAAGATCGCTAATTGGAACAAGATGAAAAAGAAGATGAAGGGATACTTCCTCCCCTTCGGCTACACTCAGACTATGTTCCTGCAGCTCCATGCTTTATGGTAGGGGACAAGATGTGTGGATGACTACATGGAGGAGTTCTACCGGTTAGTTGAACGGAACGACTTATCCAAAACCAAGGAACAACTAGTAGTGCGGTATTTGGGAGGTTTACGCCAAGCCACTACAGCATGTTCTCAGTCTTCACTTATTTTGGACTATTTCAAAGGAGTAACAGCGTGTACTTGCTGTTGAAAAATAGCATAACTGAAGGCACATAGTAAAAACCGATCATAGTAGTTGGCTAGTTCATCATCAAGATTCCCGTCCAGTCCAAAAACCACCAATGGGTAATCCTAACTCTTCTTCTATTCGATATTACTATTATAGTGGACAGGGGCATAAATCTAACGAGTACTGAAAGCCGGCGAGTTAGAAAGCAAAAATCTGTTGATCGAGGAGGATATCATAGACGGGGTTGAGGAACTTGGCGAACTCATTTATGATGATGATACAATTGATGAAGTATTGTACAGAGATAACCACGAGACTCTTGTTGTTCGCAAAAGTCTCTTGACTCCAAAAGAAGCTTTAGGAGATGATTGGTTAAGAAACAACATCTCCTATACGACATGCACAATTATCGATCAAATATGCAAGGTGATCATTAACAGCGGCAGATATGACAATTTGGTGTCTAAAGAAGTTATCTAGAAATTATAGTTGAAGACGGAGAATCATCCTAAGACGTACAAGCTGTCATGGCTAAGTAAAGGCAGTGTGGTAAAAAAGTGGATCGGCGGTATCATAGGAGATATTTTGATAATACGTAGTGGGATGTGGTGCCTATTGATGCCTGACATGTGTTGTTGGGACGTCCTTGGCAATATGATCATAGCATTATTCATAATCGATGGAAGAACACATATTCCCTTAGCATCAAGGCAAAAGGATTGTGCTAGCACCTCACTGGGAAGAAGCCCCATATCCCTATAACCACTACTAACTTACTTTCTTTGTCCAGGTTTTTGGGCGGGATCGGGCAAGGAGATGTAGTCTATGCTTTGTTACCTTGCATGCATAGTACTATGGACATATATCCAGATCTTACAGCAGAGGTGCAGCAGCTGCTCATGGAATTCTCGAAGTTGATGCGAGAGGAACTTCATCCCGGACTTTCACCTATATATTGAACACCAAATAGATTTTGTTCCGGGATCAAGCTTACTAAATCGACCGACATATCGCCTCAGCCCCAAGGAGGCTGAAGAGTTGCAAGGCAAAGTAGAGGAGTTGTTGAGGAGTGGCTACATCCTAAAGAGCATGAGCCTATATGCAGTCCCAACCCTGTTGGTGCCAAAGAAAAATGGCTCGTAGGGTATATATGTGGATATTCGAGTAATCAACAGGAACACAATCAAGTACCGGTTTCCTATTCCCCGCCTAGATGATATATTAGATCAGCTATCAGGTTCTAAGGTCTTCTAAAACTTTTACCTTAAAAGCGGATACCACCAGATCAAGATATGATCTAGAGACGAGTAGAAGAAGGCGTTCAAGATATAACATAGACTGTATGAGAGGATAGTGATGCCTTTTGGGCTATCCAACACACTCAACACGTTTATGCGATTCATGCACCAGATTTTGTGACCTTTTCTAGGGAGATACGTTATGGTTTACTTCGATGATATCATCATTTATAGTCCGAGTTGGCCATCATACTTTGACTATTTTCATGTTATCTTTGAGATGCAGAGGATGGAGCTTCTGTTCGTCAATCTGAAGAAGTGTTCTTTCTTTAACACTTTTATGACCTTTCTTATCTTTGTTGTGTATATTGATGGTGTTCATGCACATAAATCAAAGATAGATGTGATCTTGAAGTGGCCCAGGCCGAAGACATTGCATGATGTTCAGAATTTCCATGGGTTGGCCTCATTCTACCGCAGGTTTGTTTTGAATTTTAGTACTTTTATTGCCCCTATCACAAAGTGCCTTAAGGGACGTGATTTTTGATATATGGAGGAGGCCGAGGCCAGCCTCCATCTAGTCAAGAAGAAGATAATTGAAGCACCAGTTTTGGCAATTCTTAACTTCGACAAGGTGTTTGAGGTCAACTGTGATGCATTTAGAATTGGCATTGGTGACATTCTAAGTCAATCACGACAACTTGTAACTTTCTTTAGTAAGAAGCTATCAGGATCAAAGAAGAACTATATTACCTATGACCTTGAGTTTTACGCTATAGTTCAGTCTCTGAAGCATTAGCGCCACTACCTCATACAAAAGGAGTTCATCTTGTTCAACTTGTAACTACCTCATACAAAAGGAGTTCAGTCTCTGAAGCATTGCACGTATTGAAGTACATCAACGGCGAATATAAACTTAGCCAACGGTATGCCAAGTGGGTGACATACTTCCAGGAGTTCACTTTTACCTTGAAGCATCAAGCAAGAAGTCTTAATCGTGTAGCAGTTGCCCTGAGCCATCGCACTTCACTTCTCACCACCATAAGTGCCAAAGTTTAAGGTTTTGAGGCTTTTACAATCATGTACACCACTGACCCTTCCTTCGGGTAGATATTTTAAGAGGTAACCAATGAACGTCGTCATAATTTTATTTTACATAACAGTTACCTATTTCGTAACTTACAATTGTGCATCCCCAACGATTCGTTACGACAACAAATCATAAGTGAAAATCATAATGAGGGACACTTTGGTCATGATAAGACCTATGCCCTTATATCTACTCAATTTTCTTGGCCAAAGCTCTCTAGTGATGTGGCTCATTTTGTTGATCGTTGCTTTGTGTGCCAGTGGGCTAAGGGAGTTCTCACCAATGTAAGCCTTTACACTCCCTAACCTGTTCTTGAAGCTACTGGCTAGATATCAGCATGGACTTTATTCTTGGCCTTCCCCATACCTAACGGGCCTTGGTTTCTATCTATCTTGGTGGTGGTCGACGGGATTTCCAAGATGCCCCATTTTATATCTTGTTGGAAGACCAATGACGCTACCCGCATCGCCCAACTTTAATTCAGGGAGGTTGTACGCCTGCATGGTGTTCTTCACTCCACATCCGATCATGACAACAAATTTGGCAGCCTCTTCTGGAAAAGCTTGTTGGGGAAGCTGGGGATACAGTTGAATTTTAGCAATGCATACCATCCCCAAACAGAAGACCATACCAAATTGGTGAATTACAGTTTGGGTAATCTTCTCAGATGCACATAAAACTGAAATAAAGCAGTGGGAATTGGCACTACCTCATGTTGAATTTGCCTACAACAGATCAAAGAATAAGACTACCAATTTGAGACCATTCGATGTTGTCTATAGTTGGAACCCATCAAGAGTTCTTGATTTAGCTCTTATTCTACTGGTTAGGCGTGTTGATCCACAAGCTTACAAGATGATAGAGCATCTCCGGATTATCCATAAGCAGGTGAAGCTAGCTATTGACGAGAGTAATACCAAGTACAAGACTAGGGCCGACAGCCGTCATCGTCAGGTACTTTTTTATGAGGGAGATTTTGTTTGGGTTGTACTAACTTGTGATCACTTCCTCGGTTGTGAGTATAACAAGTAAAAGGAGTGGAAGATTAGACCTTGCAAGGTGCTGCAGAAGATTAATGACATTGCATACAGATTTCGCCTCCCTAGCAACTTGAAGACTTCTTAACTCTTCATTGTAAAATATTTAAGTCCTTGTTTTGTGGAACCGACGAATCCTACTGTGAACTCGAGGGGGAGTTCTTTCCAACCCGGGAGACTGATACAGGAGAACCCGAGTCAAATGATGCTGAGCTATCATACTGCACGGCACGGGCCTTAGCATATCACAAGTTGGTGGATTGACGTAAAGGTGGGAAATGATCTAGTCGGATCCACGATTAAGGTAGTTTTTGGTGTGGTTTAGTGTTTTGGCCATAACTTTGTCTACAGGTGTCAGAATCATGCGTTCAACCACAATTCGAAAAGCTAGTCTCAACACGCACATAGGGTATACATGATATGATAGGTAGATGTCATTTTGTCCTCCAAAATCCATTGTTTTCCCCGCCAAATTTTTGTTTCTCGGTGTTTTTTTTTTCTATTTTTGGTAATAATTCATATGCTGAATGAAGGCATGATTTGATTTTGAATTGATCTAGTATTTTGGCTGCTTATTTAGTTTGATTTGAAATTTTAATTTGAATAATTTTTGGCTTTTGGCCATTTTTGACAAAAATACCGAAAATATGTGATTCTTGAGATTCTAGGCTATTAGTCCGACTTGTGGACTAGTTTCAGATTAGACTATGATTTTTTTATAAAATTATTCAGAATTTTAGAGAATTTCATCACTGTTTTCTTGGTTCTTCTTTTGTCTTCCTTGCAATCCTAAGTTCTGGCTAGCCCGAGGGATAACCATTATCCTGTTCGGTGTCAATAACTCCTCTATTCATAAGCCTTTTATAGTTTGACCAATATAATTTGGCATGACTTAATAATTTCAATTTAGCTAACCTAATTCTTCTCTCATCATTCATGTCATACCACTCAAGCTATTGATCCATGTCCGAGAGCCAATCAACGAGTGTGGTCAAGTTGCCCATCAAAGGAAGGGGCTTCGACCTTGACACTCTTCAGGATCCGTACATCCTGGTGAAATTCTCTACATTGGCCAAAATCTCAAGGTGGAAGACTAGGATGGTACTACCCTCGATGATCTTGGATATCTCTATCTTTAGGGGGAACCCTACGTTCACGAATTGGTTTACGAATACGTATAGGTTCAGGATGTTATAAATGGTTGAGTCGTCTGTTAGTCTCAGTCCTCAAATAGCTAATCATTGCTTATCTCATCAAATTAGTGTGCATGTCTTACACAAAATCACTAATCAAGGCTTCCAAAGGGAAATGGTTAATAGGATTGTCACCACTATTAGGGTTACCCGAAGGGTTAAGTGTGTTTTCATAGTGGGTCGACATGGGTAAGTTAGCTAACTTAGGTTGGACTCGGGACTCAAAAGGGTGCTAAGGACAAAACACAATGAACTCTAAATGACTAAATAAAACCTAGCTTTATAACTTAGCTCTGATACCAATTTGATATGGAACCCTCATTCAAAACCTATGTAACATGTATCCGTGATCAGCTTAAGAACTGGCAATAATTAAAATCATAACTAAAATTGAAGAATCACTATAAGAAATTCGCGCTGTTACGACGGATATTAGTGGAGGATTTTGATATCCGCCACTAAATTGAAAATCTATTGTGGTGGATTATTATATCCGCTATTAGAGGACGATAACCCAAAACTAACCTTTATCTATAGCGGCGGATATTATTAACCGCCACTAAAAACCTTTTTTTGCAACTTTATTCTCTATACTATAGTGGCGGATATTAATATCCGTCTCTAAAAACATTGTTGTAGTAATGGCCTTTAATCTATAGCGGCGGATATCTATTTTTGTCGCAATAATTCATCTAAATAAGTATGGAACATGTTAAGTAATTAACATAGCTAATATACCTGTTAAAATTTTTTGTATTAGCAACGGTGATTGGTAGTAGCCTATAATATAATTCGTCGCGATAGGTCCCATTAAGCATTGTCTCAAAACTATTAGCGCCGGATATCTAGATCCGCTGCTAAAGAGCTACTAATAACTTTACTCCTGATCTTTTGTGGTGGATATTATAATTCACCGTGATAGACGTTTCTAAACATGCCCTAATCGCAACTACAAAACAGCTTTGTTGAACTACAATATTTGAGTTTTGTATCCGCTGGTATACTCTTAGACCTCATCTATTTCAGCTGTTATTTCTTTTGAATTTGTCCCAACCCTTGTGAAAGTTTTCCTTTCCGGCGACTTCTCCAGCGAATTTTTCGGTGTATCTTTTCTCTCGCTACTCCGCTCTTTACTTATGTCTTTCCTCTCTCTGAGTCCGCCACTTCGTCCTCTCTCTGGTGATCATCTTTGTTTCTGCCCATCTATGTAGTATCTTTTGGTAAGCATCTCTTTCTCTCTCCTATCTCTTAGTGAATGAAACCCTAACTCACAATGGTTGTCACGAATGTAGTTGCAGGGAAAGGTACCTTCTCCTCTAATCTTTCATCGCCTTTGTGTTTGCCCATGCATCCCAAACTACTTGGTGAGGTTTGTTCCCCTTCTCCTGCCAGGCCTAGAGTTGCTTTAGATTTGCATTTTGTGCCTTTTCTAGTGGATCTTCTACTGAGATGATGTTGAGTTATATTGTCTTCGTGCTTCATTCATCATTTTATGCATAGAATTACCTAGATCCTTCTCAATAATCCTTGATGTCATTCTTTTATAGGGATATAACTATTGAAAACTTTGAATATGATGTATATTGAATGGATTAAATTGTAGACATTGAGTGAGCCCTAATCCTTTCTTCATCTTCTTTTTCTTGGGCTTATAAAGATGTTAATTAAAAAAAACTTGCCCGAAACCAATTTCTAAAAATCATCACATGACAATGGTGGATTGTTGGAATCAGAATTTCTAACTTACTTACAAGTGTGAAGTCTCACAGTTTGCCCAAAACCAATTTCTGAAAAACAGAAAAAAAAAAAAAAATGGAGAGTCTGTTCTTTGCTTTGTTTGTGGAGGAAAACATATAAATTCCGAAGCAAAGGAGAAAAAGTGGTATGCTTCACATTTAAGGGAAACTATTTTAAAATCCATTTGTAACTTATCATGTTTAGATTAAGATGGTTTAATTTAGATCTAGATAAATCCCAAAATTATAGAATGATGGACTTCAAGTACATCACCGAAATGTCTTACCAGCTAGTCTAATATGTACAAAGAACAATGAAAAGGGTCCCTCAAAGCAAAGTGTATGTGTAACATCCTGAATTTATTCATTAAATAAATCAAAAAATTCTCAAAAAATGAGATTAATTAGCACGAAAAATAAATTAATTATTTTAAATCTCAATTAAAAAAAAATCGAGGATTATTAAATTTAAATCCTGCCTCGTAACTAATGGGCCTAGGAAGGCCTTATTGGGCCAGGCCACTAACAATTAGAATAGTAGGAGGTGGATGGTAAAGATAACCTCGGTTAATTAATTGTGAGATTTACTAAGTGTTAATTAATCAAGATTAATTATGTGATAAAACCAGACAAATGTTAGAGTTCCGATAAAGTAGATCGGGTAAGTCAAAAGCCGATATTCTCGGATCTGATCTAATGAAAGACAGACCCCGTGATGCTACAGTGCGCCGGTGCCACTGGAATGATTGACCTAAGATTTCCGGATCTGGGTCAATAAATTATTAAAAAGATAATATTAATTCATGTAGATGTGACGTAAAGCTAAATGATAAGCTCAAATAATTAAAAGGGTTGGAGATAAGTTATTATAATTAAATTAAATAATTAAAGTAAAAGATATAATATGTTGATGCCAAAAACTGGTTCACGTCACGCTTCAGTCACTGTTGCCTCGTGATCTGGTCTCAGCTTTCGACCAACGGTTAGAATTTATAGTGGATGTGGACGCTTACTTCTGCCTATGAACAGGGAGTGTATAGAAATTCCGCTCGGAATTACTGGAGTGACTCATCAGCGAGCCTGTAAAAAAGGGAGAGGATGGTGATCGGAATTGGGCCTTTCTACCCGGATTCAGCTCCGATGCTTAAATCAGAAAACTTGAAGAGAGAAGTTTAATGTTAGGCAGTTTTTGTGTGATGAGCTTTTTATTTTTTTTTGGATCCTTTTTCTTCTATTAGTGCTCTCCTTTTATAGCACCTTAGAGGCGGTTCAGGAAAGGCGGTGGGGTAAGGCGGTGGGAGTAAGGCGATGAATTAAGTAAATATCTCTTAAAGCGGTGGGAAAGGCGGTAAGAAGGTGGTAGGAAAATATCTGCCTACTGTAGCGGGTGGATAAGGCCCACTCACTGTAGAGGCGTTAGATGTTTCTCTATCTCTTTCTTTCTACCTTACGCCCTTTATGAGAGGGTCGTTACAATTCCGACGGACTTGTTTGCAGGATTGAATCCTTACGCTATAATTCCGAGCGGACTTGTGCAAGGATGGTGATACTGCCGTGTAGCCAAAGGAACAAGTGGTTCTTTAACTTAACGACACCTGTCTTCACCAAATATATCCGTAACACTAGTCCCTCCCCTAGTGTACTTGTTCGAAAAATCTAAGTGAGGGGTGAGCTAAACGCACGTTTCGCTTGGTTCGAGAACAAGTATTATTCTTAGTTGGCATGTCTATGTAGGCGTAGGCTCTGTGTACGGTCGCTTGTACCTAAGGGACACATGTTTTAATAGGCGACCGACGTTTACTGTGTTATCTTCTCACTGTTATCGAGATAGATTTTGGTTCCGGAATTCTCGCCTATAGTGTCAATGGGCTCTTCTATTTAAGGGTTTTGTATGGATAGGGTGTTTTAACCAGAAAACTTTTGCACCCTTCTATTTTTGTATCATGGCTCAGCGCTTGTCTTTTTACAAGTTTTTCACTTTTTCTCAATGCTCTCGTCGTTTACGAATTCCCAGTTCTTTTCATGAGCACCTGTCGGAACTAAGGACTGGGGTAATCCACTTGGTAAGTCCAAACGGTACGTGTTTGGCCATCTATTTCTTTGATTGATGTGGGGTAGGCTGAAATGAGCCTAAACTTCGGGGTGGGAAGCTTTTCATGTTGACCATGATGTGGAGGCGGGAGACCTTTTAGTTTTACTTACGCTGGGGTACGCTGGCCGAGGTTGAAATGTTCGAGATGACTCACACGTAGAGGTGGGTCCCCACCTCCGTCATGCGTCTTAGAACCAAGCTCCCTAGTGGCAACGAGGATAGCGGCAGTGCGGAAGCCCGTGTATCTCCTCCGAGTCTTATCCGAGCGTTGCTTCGGATGGGTCCGCAGACGTTTAGGATAATCCGTTCGGAAATATAGTTAGGATAATCCGTTCGGAAATATGTTTTTAGGGTTTGTTATATCGTTTTATTTACGTTCGTCATGTGTAACTTGAATAAATGACGTTTTGTCGCTTTGTTTTTAAATCCTTTGGCTTTTGTTGATGATCCTATGTTGGAGTGTGCGCTTTGTCTTTGTGCGGTACAGGCTCTGCCTTCCATGCGTACCGGCTCTACCTTCCATGTAACGCTTCTTGTTCCTTAAAACGACACGTGTCTCCTCTACTATTCAGCATTGAAAAGGGGGGTAGTGGCGCGATATGTGCGGTGTGTGCGTTTTGTCAACGTGATGATGGGCGATGGGGCGTGACTTTCCATGTGTGCCAGGCGGCGCTTGATACTGCTGGCGTGTACAAAATTTTGAATTGTTTCGAGGAGGTGTATGATGGTTGTTTGAACGGTTTAGATTTGTGGGCTTTTGGTTCAAGGGTCCAGATCGGAACATAACCCTAGGATCTAACGGCCACGGGTTCATTGCCTTTATATATAAGGGGAACCGTACAGGCAGCAAAAGGTTGTGTTGAAAATCGACTCTTCTTCTCCACGAAAATCAAGTCTTCTTCTCCAGGTTTCTTCTTCTCCGGCGAGCTCTGGTTTAGTGCTTTTTCTCTTATCTTTTTCTTTCTCTAAGGTAATGGCTAGCGCTACTTCTTCTTCCTCTAGTTCTTCTCATGAACCCTTGATTCCTTTTTCGTCCAACCCTACGGTTTCTGTTGCAATTCCGGCGATCCCGGGTGAACTTGGAGGCGTTCCATCGAGGTTCATGGTTCATCTACCCTCTAGAACCTTGGTAGGGGTCTGATACATTCATAAGTCTTCTTGGACAGTCGGAAGTAGATAGCCTGGTAACTAAATATGAGATAAATCTCTCATTGTTTGAGGTTAGGGTTCCTTGTTCTGGGGAGAGGGCAAGTTCTCCCAGGGAAGGGGAGATAGCCATCTATCAAGATGCGCTATTAGGTGGCCTTAGACTTCCTTTTTCTGATTTTGCTAAGGCAGTACTAGAGGAGTATCATCTGTGTCCTTCACAGTTGGCCCCGAATTCTTGGAGGCTACTGAACGGCTTTGTTATTGTTTTCAAGCATTACGGAATAAATCCGACCGTCCGTTGGTTCCATATGCTTTTTAGTTTATGTCTAGAGTCTAACGCCGATTGGTATTACTTCTCGGCTCGCCCTGGGAGGAAATTTTTAGGGAAGGTTCCTTCTTCCATTAAGCGATGGAAGAGCAAATTTTTCTTTGTCAAAAGTAAGTCCGAGTGGGATGTCCGAACAAAATGGGAGGTTCCCCGAGCGGACATCGCTTGTGAGGAAATGACGGGTGAGGAGATGGGTCTTCTTAAGTCAATGACAGGGTTATCCAAAGTGTACATGGATGAGTTTTTGACAAAGGAAAATCTTGTTAAATGTCGTTTGATAGTGTCCGCCGGTAGGAATTATTCGTTTACTTTACTAGTCTGATTTTTTAACTACAGTATCTAATAATAATTTTTTTGATATAGGAAATCCGATGGAGGACGAGGACCTGAGCTATGTTAAGGGTCTTTTGGCCTCTTTCGAGGGTGAAGTTCACCCGTCCTTGCCTCGCGGACGGAAGAAGAAAGAGGTGGTACTTGGCCAAGGGGCTGATACCTCCAAGGAGGAAAGAAAGAAGAGGAAGAGAAAAGAAACAGGCTCTTCCAAAGAGGGGGTTAAGAATGACCCCGGTGCAGGGTCCTCACGGGAGAGGAGGACCAAGAGAAGGAATTCCGAGGACGTATCAGGTCCCGGAATTGTAGGAGAACTAGTGGGGGCACCTCAGGAAGAGGTTCGTGCGGAAGAGATCCGCCCGACGCTGTCCCCAATTTCCGAGGGCCCTTCTTCCAGCCGACCGGAGGACATCCTTCTCGCAGAGGTGAGAATTTCTATTTTCTATAAGTATATTTCACTTATAACCTTTAACTTAGGTTTTATTTTGCAGGCGGAGTTAGGAGAAGCGGCCTTCGTGGATAAATTACGAGTGGCGGATTCCGTTTTAAAGGGATCTGTTACTAGGCAGAAGGAGTTATCTTCTGAGGATACTCCTTTTCGTGATGCCACATCCGTAAGGGATGTTTTAATGGCCATGCGGCCCGAGCAGCTCTCTACAAAACTTCGAAGGGCTGGTAGGGAAGAGGCCACTTACCAGTTATTCCGTTCGGCCATGCTGGTAAGGGTTGTTCTCATATTTCCCTTTGTTTCTAAGCTTAGTATATTTTCATGAGCGTTTTGTTATTTCATAGACCGCACAATGGGCGGATCGGGTTGGTGCTCTTTGCCAAGAAGATTTGGCTAAGATGGAAATGAATAGGGCAGATATCGCTCAGTTGAGCTCTAGGGTGGCGGCCTTGGAAGAGAAGGAGAAGAAACAGCATGACGCTATCCAGGCCCTTGAGCGAGACAAAGCCGAGCGGCTGCAACAACTATCTGCCCTAGAGAAAGAGAAGAGCGAACTAGCGGCTCAGTTATCTATTTCCAAAGGTTCTCTTCTGACTGCTGAGGAGGATATCAAAGGGCTACAAGATGAATCCAGCAGTTTGAAGAAGGAACTCCAATCTACTCAAGAGGAGCGAGCCGCTGTTCGATGGGATTTAAAGTTGAAGGCTGCCGAGCTTACCGCCGTTCAAAATTTGAGTTGGCGGAAATAAAGGGGGAGCGTGATACACTTAGGGCAGATTTGGCTTCCCGTTTGAAAGCTCCGAAGTCCGACTCGCAAGAAATTAAGGATTTATTAGAACGAGCGGAAAATTTAGAGAAGGAGGTTGCCCGGCTTAGGGCGAAAGTTAAAGATGGGGCCACTCGTATATATTCTGTGGTGCAACAAGTGGGCCATCATATTCCTCCTAAGGAGGTTTTGTCTATGGGGCTGGCTGGAGTCTTGAAGAAATTTACGGAGCTCAAAGAGCAACAAGTTATCAAGACCCCGGAGGTTCCTGTTTCTGTCCCCGCTCTTTCGGAACCTTCTACCCAAGCTCCTTTAGCTGCTCCTTTGGAACCTTCTGCCCAAGCTCCTTCAGAAGTAGGCAGTCGCCCTGAGGGCCCTAGCTCTTAGGATGTTTTTTCTTTTATGAACGTTCTTGTAAATGTTTAATCACTTGGAATGTAATTTCTATTCATATGAATGAAACGCAAACCTTTATTTTGATGACGTTTTATTTCCGAGAGATGGTTGTCTTTAATCATATAAGAAATTCATTCGAGAAGTAATTGCCGAAGTCTTTGGTAAACTTCTTTCTTTGACTTTGTAAGGTGCTTTGTAACGAGTCCTTAGTCCAATCGCGGGACTTTGTTGAATGAGATACTCGCCTTCATAAATGAGATTGTTGCCTCATATTTCGATCGGGATTTTTGCCCCTTGTTTTTTGGATAAGAGTTGTTGTTCTATCCCCCAGGATAATTCCGACTCTTTTTCCAAGAATGGGAATTGCACCGCATTTTTGTAGGATGGGAATTTCACCGCATCTTGGTAGGATGGGAATTTCACCGCATCTTGGTAGGATGGGAATTTCGCCGCATCTTAATAGAAAAGAAAAGACTTGAACTTTATTCCGTGATTTTTAAGGAACAGCTACAAAATTTCTTGATAGTAAGCGTCTTAGATGTTCAAAGATGGAATGGACGCTTAAGTGTCTTTCCATCCATATTTACTAGATAATAGGTGCTCGCTCGGACGATTCTTTGTATGACGTAAGGGCCTTCCCAGTTAGGAGTTAGCTTCCCCGTTCGGCTTTTATTTCCACGGAACTCATTTTCCCGTAGGACTAGATCGCCGATTTGGAAGAAGACTCTTTTTACCCTTGTGTCATAGAACCTTTTTACCTTCTGGCGATAGACGGCTGCTCTTGTTTCCATAGCTTCTCTCCGTTCTTCAAGTAGGTCAAGTTCCGCTCGGAGTTTTTCCTCATTCTCTTCTGAGGAGAACGTTTGCTGTGTCCGCAAGGTTGGCATCCCTATTACTGCAGGATGATGACCTCTGCCTATAAGTAAGGGAGAATGGGGTCTCTCCGGTGGGGGTTCTTGTTGTTGTCCTGTAGGCCCAAAGGGCGCTCGGAATTTCTTCTACCCAGTTAGTACCGTTTCTGAATACCCGTGTTTTCAGTGTTTGAAGCAGGGTGCGGTTTGTCACTTCTACTTGGCCGTTGGCTTGGGGATGTGTCACAGATGTTAATCTGGATTCAATTCCGAGCTCTGAGCAAAAGCTTTTGAAGGTTTTGTTGTCAAACTGTCGTCCATTATCAGAAATGAAGGCGACTGGAATGCCGAATCGACAGATAATCGCTCGCCATAAGAATCCTTGACAGGCTTTCTCCGTGATTTTGGCTAAGGGTTCGACTTCCACCCATTTGGTGAAGTAGTCAATGGCGACTATTAGAAACATCATTTGCCTAACTGAAGTGGGGAACGGCCCTAGGAGATCGACTCCCCAGATGGCGAATGGACGAGGGCTAATGATGGGTGTAAGCTGTGCCGGTGGTCGCCTCTGGATCTTGGAATGCCGCTGGCAGGCGTCGCATTTCCGGGCGAATGCTATTAAGTCTTGAGTTAGTGTTGGCGATGTAACCTTGTCGTAGGACTTTGTAACTTAAGGCTTTGCCCCTATGTGACCTCCTCCAATGCCTTCGTGAATTTCTTGAAGAACATAACTAGCTTCGTTGGGCCTTAAGCATCGCAAGAAGGGTTCGCGTATAAGATCTTCTGTATAGGTTCTCATTGATGATGGTGTATTGAGCGGATTTGTAAGAAATCCGTCTGGCTTCTGCTTTGTTGGCTGGTGCCGATCCACCTTGTAGATAATTTCTGATGGGGTCTATCCAGCTTGGCTCTTCGGCTGTACTTTGTACTTCCTCCTCTAATCCGTCGATGGTTTTTGTGGGAAGGTATTGCAGGTTGAAGGGGGGCTCTGTGTCTTCGCTTAGGTCTTTGTGGCCTTTTTTGGGACAGGCGTCCAGCCTCTTCGCTTTGTGTTCGGCCGGACTTTTTCGATTTGGAAGCCCAGTGAAGTGTGGAACTATTTTCTTTACCACTGCTTGATATTTGACCATGTTTTCTTCCTTCGTTTCAAAGCTGCCCAAGGTATGGCTTACTATTAGCTGTGAGTCAGAATATACATGCAGGTGCTGAATTCCGAGCCCTCGGGCCAGATGTAATCCTGCGATGAGGGCTTCATATTCGGCCTCATTGTTGGTTGCTCGGAATTGGAACTTCAGTACTGTCGCGATTTTCCACTTGGAAGGAGAGTAGAGGACAAAACCTGCCCTTGCCTTTTCTTCCGTTGCTGATCCGTCAACATATAAGGTCCAAGATATGTTAGAACTTTCTTCTGGACTCTGTGACGGGGGTTCATCCCTGTTTGCTGGGAAAGTTAATTCCGCAACGAAATCTGCCAGTACTTTAGCTTTTATTGCCGTTCGGGGTTTGTAGGTGAGATCGAACTCGCCCAATTCTATCACCCACTTGGCTAAGCGTCCGGAGTTTTCAGGTTTATGAAGAATCTGCTTTAGGGGCTGATCAGTCAATACTATGATATTGTGGGCTTGAAAGTATGGCCTCAACCTCCGTGCAGACGTGATAAGAGCAAAGGCCAACTTTTCAAGTGGTAGATATCTCGATTCTGCATCGTTAAGGATTTTACTTGTGTAGTAGACAGGTTTTTGAACTCCGTTATCTTCCCTCAGAAGAACGGCCAGCGTGTGGGCGGCGCCAAGTAAACGTAGAGTTCTTCTCCCACCGTAACTTAGCTAGTAATGGCGAGGTGGCGGAGATAGTCCTTAAGCCCCTGAAAGGCTTTTTCGCATTCTTCTGTCCACTCCATTTTGGGTGCTTTTCTTAGGGCTTGGAAGAGTGGGAGATTTTTCTCTCCGGCTTTGGAGATGAATCTGCCAAGCCCGGCGAGACGTCTGTTAAGCCGCTGAATTTCTTGAAGACTTTTGGGCGATCCCATGTCAAGAATGGCTCTGATTTTGTCTGGATTCGCTTCTATCCCTCTTTGTGTCAAAATAAATCCTGTGAATTTTCACGATCGAGCATCAAAGAACATTTGTTTGGGTTTAGCCGCATAGTATAAATTCGAAGAGACTGAAAAGCTTCTTGTAAGTCTGATAGGTGTTCATTGGCCTTTCGGCTCTTTACTAAGATATCGTCCACATAGGCTTCGACATTCCTGCCAATTTGCTCTCTGAAAACTGTAGTTATGAGCCTTTGGAAGGTGGCTCCGGCATTTTTTAGACCGAACGACATTACCTTATAGCAGTATGTTCCCGTGCTCATAATGAAAGACGTTTTTTCTTCGTCGCCTTTGCCCATTCGGATTTGGTTGTAACCTGAGAAAGCATCCAGGAAGCTCAACATCTCATGCCCCGTTGTTAAGTCAACCAAGCTATCAATTGACGGTAAGGGAAACGAATCTTTTGGGCAGGCTTTGTTTAAGTCTGTGAAGTCAACACACATTCTCCATTTTCCGGACGGCTTTTTGACCAGGACCACATTGGCTAACCAATCTGGGTAGTATACCTCTCGGATAAACTTAGCTTTTAGGAGGTTAGATACTTCTTCTTCCGCAGCCTTCTGCCTTTCTGGTGCGGAATTTCTCCTTTTCTGCTTTGTGGGTTTAAACGCTTGATCGATGTTGAGACGATGCTCGATGATATTACGCTTCACACCCGGCATATCCTCTGAAGACCAAGCGAAGAGGTCGGAATTTGCTCTCAATACTCCCATGAGATCTTCCTGCTGTTCTACTGTCAAATCTGCCCCAATCCGTACCGTGCGGTCCGCTCTGGTTATGTCTAGGGGGACTGTTAGCAATTCTTCGACAGGTGTAGGTCGAAGCTCCTCGTTTTCCCGTTCGGCCATTCTGTTGACTAACATAGCTTCTGAAACTTTTGTCTTGCTGCTGTTGAGAGTTTTCCCTTTGAGGGTTGAGACATAGCATTGCCGTGCCAGGGGTTGATCTCCTCTTATCTCTCCACTGCCATTCTCAGTCGGGAATTTGAGGAGAAGGTGATAAGTGGAGATTACGGCTTTTAAGGCGTTGAGGGTTGGTCTGCCAAGGATTACGTTGTAACTTGAAGCACAACGTACAACCAAGAAGTTTGCTGTTACTGTTGATGACCTTGGCGAGTTCCCTATCGTGAATCGGCAGCAGGAGATCATTCCTTCTGGCTGTACCACCCCTCCGGAGAACCCTACTAAGGATGATTTTACCGGGAGCAAGTCATCTGCGTCATACCTCATCCTCTCGAAAGCACTCCAAAAGAGAATATCAACTGAACTTCCACTGTCTATCAGAACTCTTTTCATCTGGAAACTAGACACTTTGATAGCGACAACCAATGCGTCATCATGTGGGTGGCGAACTCCACTGACGTCGTTGTCATAAAAGATTATTGGGGCCGTAGGTCGGGATCGTCTCCGTGGCCTTTCTATTTCTTGCGTGGCTCCCACCATTCGGGTTTAACTTTTCCGAGAGGCGGAACTTTCACCACCGCAGCCAGGACCACCACTGATAAATCCCACCATTTCTCCTTTTTCTTCTTCAGGTTGCGAAACTTCAGGTTCCCCTTGAATCTCAAGGTTGATGTATTTTTCCAATTGTCCTTTTCGAACGACATCTTCTATTGCGTTCATCAAGTGGGTACACTTTTCTGTGTCATGTCCTCTGGATTGATGGAACTGGCAATACTTCTACTTGTTCTTTTTTTCTTGGATTCGGCGTTTCTTGCGAACTCGCCCGCGTCGTAAGTTTTGTTCTTTGATTTGCATAAGAATATGGCTTCCGGTTTGATTCGATGGGGTATGGTGATCATATCGACAATTTTTCCTTCTTTAGAAGGTTCTAAAGTGGCGTATGTCGTTGGGGTCGTGCGGATGTTTCCATGCTTCTGCTTATGCCTTTGTCTTCCACAATGCGATCCTTTTTCCTTTCGTGGTATCCGGGCCTTCTGGCGCTATGGCGGGTTTTTTCCTTCTGGGTGTCCACAGGTCCGCGTCTAGCCTCTTCTTCCCAACCCATATAAATTTCTTCGGAATTGATATACTTTTGGGCGTGGATCATAAGGGCAGGTATGGTTTTTGGTGGATCTAGTGTCAGGGAAAACCGGAAGGGGGAGTCTAATAACCCTTCCATCAGAAAAGTCACAGCCATCCGTGGCGGAAGGTCCGCAACATTAGCTGTTTCGTCTATGTAACGGCTTAAATAGGCCTGGAGCGTTTCTCCCCCTCGCTGCTTAATGCGCAGGAGGGTAGACGGGGTTTTCTTTTGCTTTGAGTAATTGGCAAAATAGGCTAAGAATCGATCTGCTAAAATCTGAAAAGAAGTAATTGTACTAGATGGGAGATCGACAAACCAGTCTTGCGCTTTTCCCTCTAAAGTGGCGGGAAAAGCTCGGCACATGCGAGCGTCTGTGATTCCAGTGAGGAGCATCTTCGACCGAAAAGATTTTAGGTGTCGGGATGGATCGGTTTTGCCTTCATATGCAGTCATAACTGGCGGTCCGAAGTTATCCGGAACTTGCTCTCCCAATATTTTTTTGACAAAGGGTGAACACATACTGAGAACGTGTCGCTCGGACTTTCTGTTTTCTTGAGTTTGAACAGATGGACTATTCCGTTCTGTCCTTGTCCGTTCAGTTCTTGTGGTGGCCTGCTCCTTGCGGCGAACGGAGGGAGGTTCTGAACTAGCGGAAAAGGCGGTCCTTTCTGTCTTCTCTTTATGAGTGCGTGTTCTCGTTCTCCCTCTGCTTCGGTAATTATCCAGTGGGGCTGTTGGTATGTTTGGAGTTGTAACTTGTTTAGTAGTAGGAGGATTACGAGTCAAATAATGAACAGCCTGAGTCAAATTTTCCAATTGTCAGAGGTTAAGGTAAAACTCTGGAACAGATTCTTGAGGTTGAACGTAAGGACTATCTGATGGCGGTACGAAGGGCGGACTATCTGACCGGATTTCTTCATGCCTTCGGACCTCGCCAGATCCTTCGGGATTATTTGGGGCTCCCTGTTCTTGAATTCGTTTTGATCTTCTGGTAGTGGTCATGTGGCTTTTCGTAAGGGTCCCCACGGACGGCGCCAAACTGTTGATGCCAAAAACTGGTTCACGTCACGCTTCAGTCACTGTTGCCTCGTGATCTGGTCTCAGCTTTCGACCAACGGTTAGAATTTATAGTTGATGTGGGCGCTTACTTACGCCTATGAGCGAGGGGGTGTATAGAAATTCCGCTCGGAATTACCGGAGTGACTCATCACGAGCACAGAAAAAGGGAGAGGATGGAGAACGGAATTGGGCCTTTACGCGGATTCAAATCAGATGCTTAAGTCAGAAAACTTGAAGAGAGAAGTTTAATATTAGGCAGTTTTTGTGTGATGAGCTTCTTATTTTTCTTGGATCCTTTTTCTTCTATTAGTGCTCTCCTTTTATAGCACCTTAGAGGCGGTTCAGGAAAGGCGGTGGGGTAAGGCGGTGGGAGTAAGGCGATGAATTAAGTAAATATCTCTTAAGGCGGTGGGAAAGGCGGTAGGAAGGTGGTAGGAAAATATCTGCCTACTGTAGCGGGTGGATAAGGCCCACTCACTGTAGAGGCGTTAGATGTTTCTCTATCTCTTTCTTTCTACCTTACGCCCTTTATGAGAGGGTCGTTACAATTCCGACGGACCTGTTTGCAGGATTGAATCCTTACGCTATAATTCCGAGCGGACTTGTGCAAGGATGGTGATACTGCGGTGTAGCCAAAGGAACAAGTGGTTCTTTAACTTAACGACACCTGTTTTCACCAAATATATCCGTAACATAATATATATATATATATATATATATATATATATATATATATATATATATATATATATATATATATATATACTCAGTGAGAAGGGAACTTAGGTTTTAAAATAAATTGAGAATTTCAATTGAAGAACTCCATCGTGCCTCTCCCCTCCTCTCAATCCCTCTTCTCCCTCGACCCCAACCTGTGACCCACTGCCCTTACCCTCTCCCGTTCTCCATCACCTGCCGGTCCGCCGCCCACCTGCTGGCGATGCCTGCCCGAAGCCGTCCGCCCTCCTCTACTACTGCCCGTGCGCCCCACCGCCCAGAGGCAGCGCTACGGCTGTCGCTCGCCCCGCCGCGAGTTCCGCCCCGCCGGTTGACCTCCCTGGTCACGCCCCCAACCGCAGGCCTACCCCGAATTCCCTCCGGCCAGCAACTCCATTCCCTCGTTCATCCACGAGAATTCCTATTTCCTCGGCGGCGATCCAAACCTAGTGAAATTAGTTTGTCTTGATTTGGAGAATACTTGGTTGGTTAAGGGATCAACATATGAAAGTAATTAGCTAGCTAATATCATGAATGAGGATGAGTATGCTCACTGTGAATGGAATTATGAAGTTGTTGGGATAGAAGGCAGTGGGATGAGTTCATTGTTAGTTGTGAGTGGTATGAATGATTGGAAGCTACATTAATTTGATTAAATTGCCAATCAAGTGATTGTTTGTATTAACTTCGGGGCCCTATAAATAGGGGAGGTGCTGCCAAATTTTTCATGAAAATTCTAAGTATTAATGTTCGATTAGTTTCTATGATTAACATGCCTAATTGTACATGCTTTAGATTAATTGATCTTGGCAAATTAATCATGCTTAGGAGCATTCTAGGAGTCTTCAAGGCATGAAATGCATGTTAAGTAGGAAAGCATGCTTTTTTGTGAGCTTAATGTCTTTAATATGCTCCTTCGAGTCTAAATAAGGTCCAAGCTAAGAATACGACTTCCGTATTCATAAAACTCCATATTTAAAGCAATAGAACTATGTTATGGAAAATACGAATTTCATATTTATTTAGTTGTTATTATTAATTCTACAGAAGGGTAAAGGTCCCGCTGGAGCATCAGCAGGACCGAGCAAAACTTAGGATTTAGTGAAGGACTTCAAGGTGAGTGGATATCTCCGTAAATATAGTTTTTCTTCATATATTCATCTTGATTCGGCTTTATTGTATTATCATGAGTTTTATATCAGTTTGTGGATGCCGATGGGTTTTATCGCTATATTTGCATAGTGATTTCATGCTTGCTTAATTGATTAAATTTTAAAGAGCATGAGAAATTGTAAAGTGAAACCCTAAGGGGTCAAAAATGATTATTTCATATACATAGGCAGCACCTTAGTTAGTTATGTATAAGGGATCCTGCAGGGCTCAGGATAGAGCCCAGATATTAAGTAGATTATACCGGGTTAAGAAAGGGACTTTGTTTTTTAATGGTTTTTCTTAAAACAAAAATGTTTGCGAAAGTCGTTCTTTTAGAAAACCCCCCTTTCGGACTCTTGTAAGTGCCCGTATCGGATACAAGATTGATACTTGACATACACATGTAGATGTATACCGCAGGTCGTCAAGTATCGGGCTCAAGTAGATGTATACCACTGTTCTATGATGGGAGTTGGAGGTCTTTCAGAGACATTCAAACTAAGGGTGCATGCTTGTATGATACGAGACCATTGCATATACATATTTATTATATGCTTGATGTGATGTGAGATTGCATCTGTGCTTTCTTCGGATTTCAAATTATATTAGCATGCTTACCATGATTTAAGATATAACACTCATGATTTATATTTGCTTATATACATGTACTTGTACTTTAGTACAATTTGTGTCGAGAGATAGGTATGTATAGTACCTAGCAGAGTTGTCTATACTCACTAAGCTTGTACAGGTCAGTCCCATCCATTCTTGTTTTTCTATTACAGGATCTAGACATGGATTTGGGTAGTAGCTCGTATCGCGAGCTGGAACCGAAGTCTAGCTGGCTCTGGCGTACCATACATTTATGTTTAGTCTTGTCATGTTTTGTCGACATTATATTTGTTTGCTTTCGTGTATTTGGGGTTGTAGTTGCCCAAGACTTGATCAGTTGTACTTTTTATGACTCTAGTTTGGATATGACTACCAGTGTATAACCGGTTATAATTATGTCATATTGAATTTAATTGAGTACTTCATTGATTTTAAGTTTTAAAGTTTACATCCTTATGAACAGGATACCCTCCTAACCTGGCTGGTGTGACATCTATCTCAGTAAAAAGATGGGTGTTACATTGAGCGGTATCAGAGCGAGTTGCTCGTTGACCTTAGAGTTCTAGAGGTAGTCAAAGCCTTAGGGTAGGAGTCGAAGTCAGTTGACATAAGAAATTAACTGCAAGAATTGCTAAGTAGAAAGAACTATATCTTTTAACTGACACTTGTTGGATGTTAGAGAATGCCTCAAAAAAGAGAATGTGGAAAACCACCTAGGATACCACGTGAGGAACCCGTGGAGGAGTTGTACCTGGATGCCCGCTAGCCTGAAGAATTTGGTGATGCCTCTCATGCGCATCCTGCCCAGGGATACAACCCGAGTATGCAACAATTTCCATAGATGCAGTAATTCTTTGAGCAATGGAACAGTCATTTGCTGATTTCCCCAATTTTCAACAACAACAACAACAACCAAGGCAACGGATCAGGATTACGTCACTCAAGCCCGACAGATGGGGCTTAATCACTTCCTCGGGACACAGGACCCAACTGAAGCTAAAGCTTGGATCAAACAAGTAAAGATGGTGTTAGAGACCATAAGGATCCCAGAGGATGAGAAAGTTATTACAGTACAGATGCTATAAGAACAAGAAGTTTTGCTATGGTGGAAATCGGCTCGTATGTGCCTTCTTAAATCTGGTGTGTGGGACCTAACGGAAATTAAAAATGGCCTTTGAGAAGGAGTACTCACCACGAGTTCACCGAGATGCAAAAAAAAGCGGAGTTTATCTATCTGACTCAAGGAAATTCTACAGTGGCTGAGTATCATGCCAAAATCACTACACTGAGCCGCTATGCACCGGAGATGGTGGAGGATACCTTGAGCCGATGTAGGATGTTCGAGGAGGAACTTCGGGATGAGATCAAGATTCCTATCATGGCTACTGGATTTGAAGATTTTAGAGGTGTAGACGAGTCTGCACTCCGAGTTGAGAGGGGTCTGAACAAGCAGAAACAAAGACTCGAGAGGCAGAACAAGAGTAGCCCAAGCTCCCAAGTATGGGAAACACAAGGCCCAGTAAAAAGAGTAACAACAACAACAACGGTGGGTCCTAATCAAGTGTGCACAAGAGAGCGAAACCGCAATGCTCAGTCTGCAATAAATATCATTATAGGACTTGTGGTGCCGATGTGTGCTTATATTATATACAGTTGGGGCATTACAAGAAGGAGTGCCCACTTGTCTGAGGGCGTAGTTGCTCCACGGGCTAGTCTTTGGAGACCACACCGAGTATCAGGGCCTTGAGGATTTTCTACATTATGGGTGGAGCTGGAGGCAGTCGAGAAGGGTCATCTGGTGGAAGGTCTCGAGGAAGAGACTGTGGGACCCCATCTCGTGGCGAGCACGCGTTTGCAATAACGCAACAACAAGGTGTGAACACTCCCAACATCATTGCAAGTACAGTGCAGATTTTTAATACAGATGCCTGCATTTTGATTAATCCTATTTCTAAACATTCCTACATCTACATCGCAACTTCTTTTGCATTGCCTGAGAATGTGTATGCTACTAGACTTGCAGAACCAATGATTGTGGTATCCCCATAGGTAGTTCAATGATTGTTAAGGTAGTTAATGAGGAATGTGATGTAAAAATAGGCGACCAGAAGCTCATAGCTAAATCTGATCCCTATGAGGATCCTAAACTTTGATGCGATCCTAGGGATGTATTGGTTGTCTTTCCACCATTCCAAGGTTGATTGCTATTGGAAGATGGTGTGTTTCCAACGTCCGGGAGAGGCGGAGATTGTCTTCTGCTGGAGACAAGCCGAGACGGAGGAAGCCTGTTTGGCAAACGTGGTGGAAGCGAAAGCCCCTATGATAGAGGTGCCGGATATAGCCGTAGCGTGTGAGTAACTTGACGTATTCCAAGACTTACCCGGATTACAACCATACAAAGGTGTGGAGTTTTCTATTGAGTTGGTTCCAGGAACAACTTTGATCTCCAAGGCACCATACAGGATGGCTCTAGAAGAGTTGAAAGAATTGAAGGACTAACTAGACGAGCTACTGGAGAAGGGGTTTATTAGACTTAGTATCTCCCCTTGGGACGGTTATGCTGTTCGTGAAGAAGAAGGATGACTCCATGTGGATGTGCGTAGACTATTGACAGTATAATGATGCTACTATCCAAAACCAATATCCTTTACTACACATTGATGATCTGTTCGACCAGCTACGAGGAGCTTGTGTGTTCTCCAATATTGATCTGAAGTCGAGCTACCATCAATTACGGGTATGAGAGGAGGATGTGATGAAGACGTCGTTCCGAACCCGATATGGGCATTTCTAGTTTTTGGTAATTCCTTTCGGGTTAACGAATAGACCAGTTGCGTTCATGGAGATGATGAACCGGGTGTTTGTACCCTATTTAAACTAGTTTGTGGTAGTCTTCATCGACGACATCTATCCTATTGTACTCTCTTAATGTAGAGGAGCACATCAACCATCTTCGAATAGTGCTACAAACTCTGCGGCAGCAGAAGTTATACACCAAACTCAGTAAATGCAAGTTTTGGCTAGTGCAAGTCAACTTCTTTAGGCATGTCGTCTCCGCGGCAAGAATTTATATGGACCCCCAGAAGATAGAAGCAATAGTGAACTGGCAAGCCCCAACTAATCTCAAGGAGATCAGAAGTTTTATGGGGTTAGCCGGTTGCTATGGGTGATTTGTTAAAGGATTTTTTGTGATTGCTCAACTGATGATGAAGCTGTTGAGGAACAACGCAAGGTTCGAGTGGACCAAGGATTGCGAGAAGAGCTTCCAGGAGTTGAAGGACAGATTGGTATCTTCTCCTATTCTTTCTTTAGCTGCAGCTGGAGTAGGATATGACATCTATAGTGATGCTTCAAATTAGGGTTTAGGGTGTGTCTCGATGCAACAGGGCAGAGTTATTGCCTATGCTTCTAGACAACTCAAAACCCATAAAGTAATTTATTATGTGCACGATCTGGAGTTAGCGGCTATAGTCTTTGCTCTGAAGATATGTCGACACAAATCTCTATAGTCAAGAAGCCTGTAAAATCTTTACCAACCATAAGAGCCTAGAGTATTTGATTACCCAGAAGGAGCTTAATATATGTCAAAGGAGGTGGATGCAATTACTGAAAGATTACAACTGCACCTTCGAGTATCACCTTGGGAAGGCGAATGTACTGGCCGATGCTTTTAGTGAAAGAAGATGGCACGATTGGGGATCACCAGCCTTGTCCAACCCCACGATTTGAGATCCACTGGAGCGCAACTTTCGGTGGATAAGGTAGGGGTGCTACTGGTGTGCTTCCATCTTCGACTAACGCTGATTGCAAAAATCAAAGAAGCTCAACAGCAAGATTACATATTGATGCGACTGGTTGCGAAGATGAAGAATAGAAGGCGTGGTGACTTCTCCTTAACTTCTGATAGAGCAGTGATGCTAGGTACTCGATTCTATGTACCAAACCATGAGGGTCTCAAGCTACAGATTATGCCGGAGGCTCATTGCTCAACTTATGCCATGCATGCGGGGTGTACGAAGATGTACCACAACATAAAGGAGAATTATATTTGGCGAAAGATGAAGAAGGAGATTGCCGATTATGTGGTTAGATGTCCGATCAGTCAGCAGATCAAAGCTAAACACAAGAAGCTACCGGGGTTATTGGTACCCCTAGAGATTCCAGAATTGAAGTGAGAAAGGATAGCCATGGATTTTGTGACTGATCTCCCTCGAACCTGTCAAGGCCAGGACGCCATACGGGTTATCATAGATAGACTGGCCAAGTCCGCCCACTTCCTCCCGATCAAGACAATCTACTCTCGGGATAGGTTTGTACGGTTGTATGTGGAATAGATTGTTAGAGTGCATGGAGTTCCCGTATCCATCATATCGGATCGAGACCCGAGGTTCACCTCCCATTTCTGGAAGAGTCAGCACAAAGCCTCGGGAACAAGACTGAGCTTTAGAATGCCATATTATCTGGAGACATATGGATAGTCGGAAAGGACAATTCAGATCCTAGAGGACCTTCTCCAAGCATATATTATGGAGCTCACCGGGAGTTGGGATGAGAATCATGGAGTATTGGAATTTGCGTACAACAATAGTTACCAGACAAGGATTTGTATGCCACCGTATGATGTACTATAAGGCCGAAGATGCAGGACTCCGCTATGTTGGGATGTAGAAGGCGAGTGGAAGATACTAGTCCCAGAACTTGTACAGCAGACCACATAGAAGGTGAAGCTGATCATGGAGCGGCTTAGGATGACTCAAGACAGGCAATGGGGTTATGCTCATAACCGCCATCGGGACATAGAGTTCAAGGTAGGTGATAGTGTATATCTTAAGGTATCCCCCTAGAAAGGCGTTATGAGATTTCACAATCGTGGGAAGCTTAGCCCACGTTACATTGGGCCTTACGTGATCGTGGACAGAGTAGGCCACGTATCCTACCGACTCAAACTTCCAGAGGAGCTGTCAAGGATACATAATGTGTTCTACGTATCGGTTCTACGGAAATGTTTGGAGATCCACATCAAATTCTTACGGGAATGACCTTAGAGTTGGCTCGAGGATTTGATGTATGTAGAAGGACGGTATGTATCCTAGATAGGAGAGAGCAAACCTCACAGAAACAAGATAATACCTTTACGTAAAGGTATTATGGAGTCATCACCAAGTTGAGGAAGCCACTTGGGAAAGGGAAGATCATATGAGGGAACAGTATCCTCATATGTTTTAGATATATATGTATGGAATTTCAGAGACAAAATTTCTTAAGGGAGGGAGAATTGTAACATTCTAAATTTTCTATGTAAATAAATAAGAAAATTCTAAACAATTAAGGAGATTAATTAGCATGGAAAGTAAATTAATTATTTTAAGAACAATTAAAAGGAAAATCAAGCATTATTAAATTTAAATCTAGCCTCGCAACTAATGGGCCTAGGAAGGCCTTATTTGGCAAGGCCACTTACACAAGGAATAGTTGGAGGTGGATGGTAAATGTAGCCTCGGTTAATTAATTGGGAGATTTACTAAGTGTTCATTAATCAAGATTAATCATGTGATAGAATGAGACAAATGTTAGAGTTCCGATAAAGTAGATCGGGCGAGTCAAAAGCCGATATTCTCGGATCCGGTCTGACGAAAGACAGATCGCATGATGATGCTCAAGATGCCGCAAGTTGTTGGAATCATTGGTAGGGATTTTCGGACCTGGGTCGATGAATTATTAAAAAGATAATATTAGTTTAAGTCGATGTGACGTAAAGCTAAATGATAAGCTTAAATAATTAAAGGGGTTGGAGATAAGTTATTACAATTGAATAAAATAATTAAAGTAAAAGATAATATATATATATAAATATAAATATATATATATATATATATATATATATATATATATATATATATATATATATAAGTAATTACAATTGAATGAAATAAATAAATTCAAAGATAATGTATATATATATATATATATATATATATATATATATATATATATATACTGAGAGAGAAGGGAACTTAGGTTATAAAATCAATTGAGAATTTCAATTGAAAAACTCCATCGTGCCTCTCTCCTCGTCTCAATCCATCTTCTCCCTCGACCCCTATCGGTGACCCTTTGCCCTTACCCGTGCCCGCCTCCCATCGCCACGATCCGCCCCACTGCGGCGATGCACTTCGAGCCGTCGCGCCTCCTTTACTGGCCGCCACGCGCCCGCCTTTCGAGCAGCATAGCTAGCTGCTGCCACCCGCACCGCCTCAAGATCCACCCCGCCGATTTGCCTCCCTGGTCGCGCCCCCAACCGCCGGCCTACCCGGCCCCGAGCCCCCTCCAGCCAGCCACTCCATTCCCTCGTTCATCCACACAAATTCCTATTTCCTCTGCGGCGATCCAAAACTAGTGAAATCGATCAACCTTGATTTGGAGAATACTTGCTTGGTTAAGGGATTTTAACAACTCATGGAAAGTAATTAGCTAGCTAAGATCATGAATGCGGATGAGAATGCTCACTACTAATGGAATTATAAAGTTGTTGGGATTAGAGGCAGTGGGATGAGTTCATTGTTAGTTGTGAGTTGTATGAATGATTGGAAGCTAAATTACTTTGATTAAATTACCTATCAAGTGAATGTTTGTATTAATTTCGGGGCCCTATAAATAGGGTAGGTGCAGCTGAATTTTTCATGAAAATTCTAAGTATTAATTTTCGCTAAGATTCCATGATTAACATGCCTAATTGTACATGCTTTAGATTAATCATGCTTAGGGGCATTCTAGGTGTCTTCAAGGCATGAAATGCATGTTAAGTAGGAAAGCATGCTTTTTGTGAGCTTAATGTCTTTAATATGCTCCATCGAGTCTAAATAAAAGTCCAAGCTAAGAATACGACTTCTGTATTCATAAAACTCTGTATCTTAAGCAATAAAACTATGTTATGAAAAATACGAATTTCATATTTGTTGATGCCAAAAACTGGTTCACGTCACTGTTGCCTCGTGATCTGGTCTCAGCTTTCGACCAACGGTTAGAATTTATAGTTGATGTGGACGCTTACTTCTGCCTATGAACAAGGAGTGTATAGAAATTCCGCTCGGAATTACTGGAGTGACCCGTCAGCGAGCCTGTGAAAAAGGGAAAGGATAGTGATCGGAATTGGGTCTTGCTGCCCGGATTCAGCTCCGATGCCTAAGTCAGAAAACTTGACGAGAGAAGTTTAATATTAGGTAGTTTAGGTGTGATGAGCTTTTTATATTTTTTTCGGATCCTTTTTCTTCTATTGGTGCTCTCCTTTTATAGCACCTTAGAGGCGGTTCAGGAAAGGAGGTGGGAGTGAGGCGGTGGGAGTGAGGCGATGAGTCAAGAAAATATCTTTTAAGGCGGTGGGAAAGGCGGTAGGAAGGTGGTAGGAAAATATCTGCCTACTGTAGCGGGTGGATAAGGCCCACTCACTGTAGAGGCGTTAGATGTTTCTCTATCTCTTTCTTTCTTCTACCTTACGCCCTCTATGAGAGGGTCATTACAATTCCGACGGACTTGTTTGTAACGCTATAATTCCGAGCGGACTTGTGCGAGGATGGTGATAGTGTCGTGTAGCCAAAGGGACAAGTGGCTCTTTAACTTAACGACACCTGTCTTCACCAAATATATCCGTAACACTAGTCCCTCCCCTAGTGTACTTGTTCGAAAAATCTAAGTGAGGGGTGAGCTAAACGCACGTTTCGCTTGGTTCGAGAACAAGTATTATTCTTAGTTGGCATGTCTATGTAGGCGTAGGCTCTGTGTACGGTCGCTTGTACCTAATGGACACATGTTTTAATAGGCGACCGACGTTTACTGTGTTATCTTCTCGCTGTTATCGAGATAGATTTTGGTTCCGGAATTCTCGCCTATAGTGTCAACGGGCTCTTCTATTTAAGGGTTTTGTATGGATAGGGTGTTTAATCAGAAGACTTTCGCACTCTTCTATTTTTGTATCATGGCTCAGCGCTTGTCTTTTTACAAGT
Organism: Dioscorea zingiberensis; assembly: GCA_026586065.1. Classification (NCBI taxonomy): domain Eukaryota; kingdom Viridiplantae; phylum Streptophyta; class Magnoliopsida; order Dioscoreales; family Dioscoreaceae; genus Dioscorea; species Dioscorea zingiberensis. Next base: position 39,521,630 of record CM048822.1, read on the forward strand.
TTTTCACTTTTTCTCAATGCTCTCGTCGTTTACGAATTCCTAGTTCTTTTCATGAGCACTTGTCGGAATTAAGGACTGGGGTAATCCACTTGGTAAGTCCAAACGGCTGTGTTTGGCCATCTGTTTTGCTAATTGACAGGGGGGTAGGCGAAATGAGCCTAAACGCGGGGTGGGAAGCTTTTCATGTTGACCATGATGTGGAGGCGGGAGACCTTTTAGTTTTTACTTACGCGGGGGGCACGCGCTTCGAGGTCGAAATGTTCGGAGACGACTCCTGCCGTAGAGAGGTGGGTCCCCACCTCCGTCCACGTGCCGAACCCAGCTCCCCTAGTGGCAACGAGGATAGCGATGGCTGCGGAAGCCCGTGTATCTCCTCCGAGTCTTATCCGAGCGTTGCTTCGGATGGGTCCGCAGACGTTTAGGATAATCCGTTCGGAAATATAGTTAGGATAATCCGTTCGGAAATATGTTTTTAGGGTTTGCTATATCGTTTTATGTACGTTCGTCATGTGTAACTTGAATAAATGACGTTTTGTCGTTTTGTTTTTAAATTCTTTGGCTTTTGTTGATGATCCTATGTTGGAGTGTGCGCTTTGTCTTTGTGCGGTACAGGCTCTGCCTTCCATGCGTACCGGCTCTGCCTTCTATGTAACGCTTCTTGTTCCCTAAAACGACACGTGTCTCCTCTACTATTCAGCATTGAAAGGGGGATAGTGGCGCGATATGTGCGGTGTGTGTGTTTTGTCAACGTGATGATGGGCGATGGGGCGTGACTTTCCATGTGTGCCAGGCGGCGCTTGGTACTGCTGACGTGTACAAGATTTTGAATTGTTTCGAGGAGGTGTATGATGGTTGTTTGAACTATTTAGATTTGTGGGCCTTTGGTTCAAGGGTTCAGATCGGAACATAACCCTAGGATCTAACGGCCACGGGTTCATTGCCTTTATATATAAAGGGGAACCGTACAGGCAGCAAAAGGTTGTGTTGAAAATCGAGTCTTCTTCTCCACGAAAATCGAGTCTTCTTCTCCAGGTTTCTTCTTCTCCGGCGAGCTCTGGTTTAGTGCTATTTCCCTTATCTTTTTCTTTCTCTAAGGTAATGGCTAGCGCTACTTCTTCTTCCTCTAGTTCTTCTTATGAAGCCTTGATTCCTTTTTCGTCCAACCCTACGGTTTCTGTTGCAATTCCGGCGATCCCGGGTGAACTTGGAGGCGTTCCAGTTCAGGGTTCGCGGGTTCATCCTGCCTCTAGGGCAACGGGTAGGGGGTCTGATACATTCATAAGTCTTCTTGGACAGTCGGAAGTAGATAGCCTGGTAGCTAAGTATGAGATAAACCTTTCATTGTTTGAGGTTAGGGTTCCCTGTTCTGGGGAGAGGGCAAGTTCTCCTAGGGAAGGGGAGATAGCCATCTATCAAGATGCGCTATTAGGTGGCCTTAGACTCCCTTTTTCTGATTTTGCTAAGGCAGTACTAGAGGAGTATCATCTGTGTCCTTCACAGTTGGCCCCGAATTCTTGGAGGCTACTGAACGGCTTTGTTATTGTTTTCAAGCATTACGGAATAAATCCGACCGTCCGTTGGTTCCGTATGCTTTTTAGTTTATGTCTAGAGTCTAACCGATTGGTATTACTTCTCGGCTCGCATACAGGAGGAAATTTTTAGGGAAGGTTCCCTCTTCTATTAAGCGATGGAAGAGCAAATTTTTCTTTGTCAAAAGTAAGTCCGAGTGGGATGTCCGAACAAAATGGGAGGTTCCCCGAGCGGACATCCCTTGTGAGGAAATGACGGGTGAGGAGATGGGTCTTCTCAAGTCAATGACAGGGTTATCCAAAGTGTACATGGATGAGTTTTTGACAAAGGAAAATCTTGTTAAATGTCGTTTGATAGTGTCCGCCGGTAGGAATTATTCGTTTACTTTACTAGTCTGATTTTTTTTTAACTACAGTATCTAATAATAATTTTTTTTTATATAGGAAATCCGATGGAGGACGAGGACCTGAGCTATGTTAAGGGTCTTTTGGCTTCTTTCGAGGGTGAAGTTCACCCGTCCCTGCCTCGCGGACGGAAGAAGAAAGAGGTGGTACTTGGCCAAGGGGCTGATACCTCCAAGGAGGAAAGAAAAAAGAGGAAGAGAAAAGAAACAGGCTCTTCCAAAGAGGGGGTTAAGAATGACCTCAGTGCAGGTCCTCACGGAGAGAGGAGGACCAAGAGAAAGAATTCCGAGGACGTATCAGGTCCCGGATTTGTAGGAGAACTAGTGGGGGCACCTCAGGAAGAGGTTCGTGCGGAAGAGATCCGCCCGACGCTGTCCCCAATTTCCGAGGGCCCTTCTTCCAGCCGACCGGAGGACATCCTTCTCGCAGAGGTGAGAATTTCTATTTTCTACAAGTGTATTTCCCTTATAACCTTTAACTTAGGTTTTATTTTGCAGGCGGAGTTAGGAGAAGCGGCCTTCGTGGATAAATTACGAGTGGCGGATTCCGTTTTAAAGGGATCTGTTACTGGGCAGAAGGAGTTATCTACTGAGGATACTCCTTTTCGTGATGCCGCATCCGTAAGGGATGTTTTAATGGCCATGCGGCCCGAGCAGCTCTCTATAAAACTTCGAAGGGCTGGTAGGGAAGAGGCCACTTACCAATTATTCCGTTCGGCCATGCTGGTAAGGGTTGTTCTCATATTTCCCTTTGTTTCTAAGCTTAGTATATTTTCATGAGCGTTTTGTTATTTCATAGACCGCACAATGGGCGGATCGGGTTGGTGCTCTTTGCCAAGAAGATTTGGCTAAGATGGAAATGAATAGAGGCGTATATCGCTTCGGTTGAGCTCTAGGGTGGCGGCCTTGGAAGAGAAGGAGAAGAAACAAAGATGACGCTATCCGGGCCCTTGAGAGACAAAGCCGAGCCGGCGAACAACATCCATTCCTCTAGAGAGAAAGAGAAGGGCGAACTAGCGGCTCAATTATCTATTTCCAAAGGTTCTCTCTCTCGATCACGAGGAGGATATCAAAGGGCTACAAGATGAATCCAAAGTTTGAAGAAGGAACTCAATCCACTCAAGAGGAGCGGCCGCTCGATGGGATTTAAAGTTGAAAGGCTGCCGAAGCTTACTGCCCGTTCAAGCCGAGTTGGCGGAAATAAAGGGGAGCGTGATACACTTAGGCGGTTGGCTTCCCGTTTGAAAGCTCAAGTCCCTACTTGCAAGAAATTAAGGATTTATTAGAACGAGCGGAAAATTTAGAGAAGGAGGTTGCCCGGCTTAGGGCGAAAGTTAAAGATGGGGCCACTCGTATATATTCTGTGGTGCAACAAGTGGGCCATCATATTCCTCCTAAGGAGGTTTTGTCTATGGGGCTGGCTGGAGTTTTGAAGAAATTCACGGAGCTCAAAGAGCAACAAGTTATCAAGACCCCGGAGGTTCCTGTTTCTGTTTCGTCGGCTGTCCCCGCCCTCTCGGAACCTTCTACCCAAGCTCCTTTAGCTATTCCTTTGGAACCTTCTGCCCAAGTTCCTTCAGAAGTAGGCAGTCGCCCTGAGGGCCCTAGCTCTTAGGATGTTGTTTTTTTTTTTTTTTTTTATGAATGTTCTTGTAAATGCTTACTTACTTGGAATGTAACTTCTATTCATATGAATGAAACGCAAACCTTTATTTTGATGACGTTTTATCTCCGAGAGATGGTTGTCTTTAATCATATAAGAAATTTATTCGAGAAGTAATTGCCGAAGCCTTTGGTAAACTTCTTTCTTCCTTCTTTCTTTGACTTTGTAAGGTGCTTTGTGACGAGTCCTTAGTCCAATCGCGGGACTTTGTTGAATGAGATACTCGCCTTTATAAATGAGATTGTTGCCTCTCATATTTGATCGGGATTTTGCCTTGCTTTTTGGATAAGAGTTGTTGTTCTATCCCTCGGGATAATTCTGACTCTTTTTCCAAGAATGGGAATTGCACCGCATTTTTGTAGGATGGGAATTTCACCGCATCTTAGTAGGATGGGAATTTCACCGCATCTTGGTAGGATGGGAATTTCGCCACATCTTAATAGAAAAAGAAAAGACTTGCACTTTATTCCGTGATTCTTAAGGAACAGCTACAAAATTTACTGATAGTAGCGTCTTAGATGTTCAGCATGGAATGGACGCTTGAGTGTCTTTCCATCCATATTTACTAGATAATAGGTGCTCTCTCGGACGATTCTTTGTATGACGTAAGGGCCTTCCCAGTTAGGAGTTAGCTTCCCCGTTCGGCTTTTATTTCCACGGAACTCATTTTCCCGTAGGACTAGATCGCCGATTTGGAAGAAGACTCTTTTTACCCTTGTGTCATAGAACCTTTTACCTTACGGCGATAGATGGTCGCTCTTGTTTCCATAGCTTCTCTCCGTCCTTCAAGTAGGTCAAGTTCCGCTGGAGTTTTTCCTCATTCTCTTACGAGGAGAACGCTTTCTTTGTGTCCGCAAGGTAGGCATCCCTATTTCTGCAGGGATGACAGCCTCTGCCCCATAGGTGAGGGAGAATGATGTCTCTCCGGTGGGGGTTCTTGTTGTTGTCCTATAGGCCCAAAGGGCGCTCGGAATTTCTTCTACCCAGTTAGTACCGTTTCTGAGTACTCGCGTTTTCAGTGTTTGAAGCAGGGTGCGGTTTGTCACTTCTACTTGGCCGTTGGCTTGGGGATGTGTTACGGACGTTAATCTGGATTCAATTCCGAGCTCTGAGCAAAAGCTTTTGAAGGTTTTGTTGTCAAACTGTCGTCCATTATCAGAAATGAAGGCGACTGGAATGCCGAATCGACAGATAATCGCTCGCCATAAGAATCCTTGACAGGCCTTCTCCGTGATTTTGGCTAAGGGTTCAACTTCCACCCATTTGGTGAAGTAGTCAATGGCGACTATTAGAAACTTCATTTGCCTAACTGAAGTGGGGAACGGCCCTAGGAGATCGACTCCCCAGATGGCGAATGGACGAGGGCTAATGATGGGAGTAAGCTGTGCCGGCGGTCGCCTTTGGATCTTGGAATGTCGCTGGCAGGCGTCGCATTTCCGAGCGAATGCTATTGCGTCTTGAGTTAGTGTTGGCCAGTAATAACCTTGTCGTAGGACTTTGTAACTTAAGGCTTTGCCCCCTATGTGACCTCCTCCAATGCCTTCGTGAATTTCTTGAAGAACATAACTAGCTTGGTTGGGCCTTAAAGCATCGTAAGAAGGGTTAGCGTATAAGATCTTCTCAGATAGGTTCTCATTGATGATGGTGTATTGAGCGGATTTGTAAGAAATCCATTGTAATGGCTTCGCTTTGCTCCGGGTGGTGCCGATCCACCTTGTAGATAATTTACGATAGGGTCTATCCAAATTGGCTCTTCGATTTGTACTTTGTACTTCCTCTTCTAATCCGTCGATGGTTTTGTGGGAAGGTATTGCGAGGTTGAAGGGGGCTCTGTGTCTTTGTTGGTCTTTGTGGCTTTTTGGACAAAGCGTCGCTTCTTCGCTTTGTGTTCTACGGACTTTTTCGATTTGGAAGCGGGCGAAGTGTGGAACTATTTTCTTTACCACTTGATACTTGACCATGTTTTCTTCCTTCGCTTCAAAGTGCCCAAGGTATGGCTTACTATTAGCCGAGTGAGAATATACATGCAGTCTTTGAATTCGAGCCCTCGGGCGGATGTAATCCTGCGATGAGGGCTTCATATTCGGCCTCATTGTTGGTTGTTCGAATTGGAACTTGATCTTGTCAGCGATTTTCCATTTGGAAGGAGAGTAGAGGACAAAACACACTTGCCTTTTCTTCCGTTGCTGATCCGTCAACATATAAGGTCCAAGGGATGTTAGAGCTTTCTTACGGACTCGTGGCGGAGTTCATCCACATTTCTTTGGGAAAGTTAATTCCATAGCGAAATCTGCCAGTACTTGAGCTTTTATTGCCGTTCGGGGTTTGTAGGTGAGGTCGAACTCGCCCAATTCTATCACCCACTTGGCTAAGCGTCCGGAGTTTTCAGGTTTATGGAGAATCTGCTTTAGGGGCTGATCAGTCAATACTATGATCTTGTGGGCTTGAAAGTACGGCCTCAACCTCCGTGCAGACGTGATAAGAGCAAAGGCCAACTTTTCAAGTGGTAGATATCTCGATTCTGCATCGTTAAGGATTTTACTTGTGTAGTAGACAGGTTTTTGAACTCCATTATCTTCCCTCAGAAGAACGGCGCTGACTGCGTGTGGGGCGACTGCCAAGTAAACGTAGAGTTCTTCTCCCACCTGTGGCTTAGCTAGTAACTGAGGTGACCGGAGATAGTCCTTGAGCCCTTGAAAGGCTTTTTCGCATTCTTCTGTCCACTCCATTTTGGGTGCTTTTCTTAGGGCTTGGAAGAGTGGGAGATTTTTCTCTCCGGCTTTGGAGATGAATCTGCCAAGCGCGGCGAGACGTCCGTTAAGCCGCTGAATTTCTTGAAGACTTTTGGGCGATCCCATGTCAAGAATGGCTCTGATTTTGTCTGGATTCGCTTCTATCCCTCTTTGTGTCAAAATAAATCCCAGGAATTTTCCTGATCGAACGCCGAAAGAACATTTGTTTGGGTTTAGCCGCATAGTATAAATTCGAAGAGACTGAAAAGCTTCTTGTAAGTCTGATAGGTGTTCATTGGCCTTTCGGCTCTTTACTAAGATATATCGTCCACATAGGCTTCACATTCCCGCCAATTTGCTCTCTCAAAATCAGAAGTTATGAGCCTCGAAAGGTGGCTCCGGCATTTTAGACCGAGCGGCATTACCTTATAGCGATGCGTTCCGTGCTCATAATGAAAGACGTTTTTCTTCGCCACCTTTTGGCCATTCGGATTTGGTTGTAACCTGAGAAAGCATCCAGGAAGCTCAACATCTCATGCCCCGTTGTTGAGTCAACCAAGCTATCAATTGACGGTAAGGGAAATGAATCTTTTGGGCAGGCTTTGTTTAAGTCTGTGAAGTCAACACACATTCTCCATTTTCCGGACGGCTTTTTGACCAGGACCACATTGGCTAACCAATCTGGGTAGTATACCTCTCGGATAAACTTAGCTTTTAGGAGGTTAGACACTTCTTCTTCCGCAGCCTTCTGCCTTTCTGGTGCGGAATTTCTCCTTTTCTGCTTTGTGGGTTTAAACGCTTGATCGATGTTGAGATGATGCTCGATGATATTACGCTTCACACCCGGCATATCCTCTGAGGACCAAGCGAAGAGGTCGGAATTTGCTCTCAATAGTCCCATGAGATCTTCCTGTTGTTCTACTGTCAAATCTGCCCCAATCCGTACCGTGCGATCCGCTCTGGTTATGTCTAGGGGGACTGTTAGCAATTCTTCGACAGGTGTAGGTCGAAGCTCCTCGTTTTCCCGTTCGGCCATTCTGTTGACTAACATAGCTTCTGAAACTTTTGTCTTGCTGCTGTTGAGAGTTTTCCCTTTGAGGGTTGAGACATAGCATTGCCGTGCCAGGGGTTGATCTCCTCTTATCTCTCCACTGCCATTCTCAGTCGGGAATTTGAGGAGAAGGTGGTAAGTGGAGATTACGGCTTTTAAGGCGTTGAGGGTTGGTCTGCCAAGGATTACGTTGTAACTTGAAGCACAACGTACAACTAAGAAGTTTGCTGTTACTGTTGATGACCTTGGCGAGTTCCCTATTGTAACTGGCAAGGAGATCATTCCTTCTGGTTGTACCACCCCTCCGGAGAACCCTACTAAGGATGATTTTACCGGGAGCAAGTCATCTGCATCATACCTCATCCTCTCGAAAGCACTCCAAAAGAGAATATCAACTGAACTTCCACTGTCTATCAGAACTCTTTTCATCTGGAAATTAGACACTTTGATAGCAACAACTAACGCGTCATCATGTGGGTGGCGAACTCTGCTGACGTCGTTGTCATAAAAGATGATTGGGGCCGTAGGTCGAGATCGTCTTCGTGGCGTTTCTATTTCTTGCGTGGCTCCCACCATTCGGGCGTAACTTTTTCGTGGCGGAACTTTCACCACCACAGGCCGGGACCACCGATAAATCCCACCATTTCTCCTTTTTCTTCTTGAGTTTGCGAAACTTGAGGTTCTCCTTGGATCTCAAGGTTGATGTATTTTCCAATTGTCCTTTTTGAGCGACATCTTCTATTGCGTTCATCAAGTGGGTACACTTTTACGTGTCATGTCCTCTGGATTGATGGAATTGGCAATACTTCTTCGTTCTTTTGCCGTTGGCGTTTCTTGCGAGCTCCGCCGCGTCGGAAGTTTTGTTCTTTGATTTGCATAAGAATATGGCTTACGGTTTGATTCAATGGGGTATGGTGATCATATCGACAATTTTTCCTTCTTTAGAAGGTTCTCGGGCATGGCGTATATGCGTTGGGGTCGATGCGGAGGTTTCCAGGCCTCTGCTTATGCCTTTGTCTTCCCTGTGCGATCCTTTTTCCTTTCGTATATCCGGTGGCCTTCTGCTGACGTTATGGCGGGTTTTTTCCTTCTGGGTGTCCATAGGTCCGCGTCTAGCCTCTTCTTCCCAACCCATATATATTTCTTCGGAATTGATATACTTTTGGGCGTGGATCATAAGAGGCGGTATGGTTTTGGTGGATCTAGTGTCGGGGAGAATCGGAAGGGAGTCTAATAACCCTTCCATCGAGAAAAGTCCACGACCATCCATGGCGGAAGGTCCGCAACATTAGGCTGTTTTAGATACATGTAACGGCTTAAATAGGCTTGGAGCGTTTCTCCCCCTCGCTGCTTAATGCGCAGGAGGGTAGATGGGGTTTTCTTTTGCTTTGAGTAATTGGCAAAATATGCTAAGAATCGATCTGCTAAAATCTGAAAAGAAGTAATTGTACTAGATGGGAGATCGACAAACCAGTCTTGCGCTTTTCCCTCTAAAGTGGCGGGAAAAGCTCGGCACATGCGAGCGTCTGTGATTCCAGTGAGGAGCATCTTCGATCGAAAAGATTTTAGGTGTCGGGATGGATCGGTTTTGCCTTCATATGCAGTCATAACTGGCGGTCCAAAGTTATCCGGAACTTGCTCTCCCAATATTTTTTTGACAAAGGGTGAACACATACTGAGAACGTGTCGCTCGGACTTTCTGTTTTCTCGAGAGAGGTTCTGTCGTTGAGTCCTTCTATCAACTGTTTGAACAGATGGACTATTCCGTTCTGTCCTTGTCCGTTCGGTTCTTGTGGTGGCATGCTCCTTGCGGCGAACGGAGGGAGGTTCTGAACTAGCGGAAAAGGCGGTCCTTTCTGTCTTCTCTTTATGAGTGCGTGTTCTCGTTCTCCCTCTGCTTTCAGAATTATCCAGTGGGGCTGTTGGTATGTTTGGCGTTGGAATTTGTGTAGGAGGAGGAGGAGGAGGAGTCAAAGCATGAACAGCCTGAGTCAACTGTTCCAATTGTCGCTGTAGGTTAAGATAAAACTCTGGAACAGATTCTTGAGGTTGAATGTAAGGACTATCTGATGGCGGTACGATGGGCGGACTATCTGACCGGATTTCTTCCCCGCTTCCGGACCTCGCCCGGATTTTTCGGGATTATTTGGGGCTCCTGTTCTTGAATTCGTTTTGATCTTACGGTAGTGGTCATGTAGCTTTTCGTAAGGGTCCCCTGACGGCGTAAACCGTTGATGCCAAAAGCTGGTTCCACGTCATTGTTGCCTCGTGATCCGTCTCGACTTTCGACCAGCGGTTAGAATTTATAGTTGATGTGGACGCTGCATTTCTGCCTATGAACAAGGAGTGTATAGAAATTCCGCTTCGGAATTACTGGAGTGACCCGTCAGCGAGCCTGTGAAAAAGGGAAAGGATAGTGATCGGAATTGGGCCTTGCTGCCCGGATTCAGCTCCGATGCCTAAGTCAGAAAACTTGACGAGAGAAGTTTAATATTAGGTAGTTTAGGTGTGATGAGCTTTTTATATTTTTTTCGGATCCTTTTTCTTCTATTGGTGCTCTCCTTTTATAGCACCTTAGAGGCGGTTCAGGAAAGGCGGTGGGGTAAGGCGGTGGGAGTGAGGCGGTGGGAGTGAGGCGATGAGTCAAGAAAATATCTTTTAAGGCGGTGGGAAAGGCGGTAGGAAGGTGGTAGGAAAATATCTGCCTACTGTAGCGGGTGGATAAGGCCCACTCACTGTAGAGGCGTTAGATGTTTCTCTATCTCTTTCTTTCTTCTACCTTACGCCCTCTATGAGAGGGTCATTACAATTCCGACGGACTTGTTTGTAACGCTATAATTCCGAGCGGACTTGTGCGAGGATGGTGATAGTGCCGTGTAGCCAAAGGAACAAGTGGCTCTTTAACTTAACGACACCTGTCTTCACCAAATATATCCGTAACAATATTTATTATGTCATTATTATTAATTCTAGGTAAGTGTAAAGGTCCTGCGGGAGCATCAACAGGACTGAGCAAGACCTAGGATTTAGCGAAGGACTTCAAGGTGAGGGGATATCTCTATAAATATAGTTTTTCTTCATGTATTCATCGTGATTCGGATTTCTTCTATTATTATGAGTTTTATATCGGTTTGTGGATGCCGATGGGTTTTATTGCTATATTTGCATAGTGATTTCATGCTTGTTTAATTGATTAAATTTTAAAGAGTATGAGAAATTGTAAAGTGAAACCCTAAGGGGTCGAAAATGATTATTTCATATACATAGGCGGCACCTTAGTTAGTTATGTATAAGGGATCCTGCAGGGCTCACGATAGAGCCCAGATATTCAGTAGATGATACCGGGTTAAGAAAGGGACATTGCTTTTAATGGTTTTTCTTAAAACAAAAATGTTTGTGAAAGTAGTTTTTTTTATAAAACCCCCATTTTTGAGTCTTGTGAGTGCCCGTATCGGATACAAGATTGATACTTGACGTACACATATAGATGTATACCGCTGGTCGTCAAGTACCGGGCTCAATGAGATGTATACCGCTATTCCTGGTCATCAGGATCATGTAGATGTATACCGCTATTTCTTGATGGGAGTTGGAGTCCTTTTAGAGACATTCAAACTTGGGGTGCATGCTTGTATGATACGAGACCATTGCATATACATATTTATTATATGCTTGATATGATGTGAGATTGTATGTGTGCTTTCTTCGGATTTTGAATTGTGTTAGCATGCTTATCATGACGGATGATAATTATGCTGACCTTCATGATTTATATTTGCTTATATACATATCCTTGTATTTTAGTATAATTTATGTCGAGAGACAGGTATGTATAGTACCTAACAGAGTTGTTTATAGTTATTAAGCTTGTATAGCTCAGTCCCTTCGATTCTTGTTTTTCTATTGAAGGATCTAGACAGGGATTTGGGTAGTAGCTCGTGTCGCGAGCTGGGACCAAATTCTAGCTGGCTCGGGCGTACCTTACCTTTATATTTAGTCTTGTCATATTTTATCGACATTATATTTGTTTGCTTCCATGTATTTGGGGTTGTAGTTGCGCGCCCAAGACTTGATCAATTGTACTTAATATGACTCTGGTTTGGATATGACTCCTGGTATGTAACCGGTTTTGTTTATGTCATATTGAATTTAATTGAGTACTTCATTAATTTTAAGTATTAAAGTTTACAGCCTTAGGCATATGATACCCTCCTGACCTGGCTTGTGTGATATCTATCTCAGAAAAGAGATGTGTGTTACATTTTGTGGTATCAGAGTGAGTTGCTACTTGACCTTAGAGTTCTAGAGGTAGTCAGAGCCTTAGGGTGAGAGTCGAAGTCAGTTGACATAAGGAATTAGTTGTATGAATTGCTAAGTAGAATTATGTCATTTAATTGACACTTGTTGGATGTTGCAGAATGCCGCCAAAAAGAGGATGTGGGAAACCACCTAGGGTACCACGTGAGGAACTCGTGGACGAGCCGTATGTGGATGCCCCCGAGCCAGAAGAATATGTTGATGCCACTCGTACGCATCCTGCCACGTGATACAACCCGAGTATACAACAATTTCCTAGGATGCATCAATTCTTTCAGCAGATGTCGCAATCATTTGCTGCTTTCCCCAATTTTTAACAACACCAAAATCGTCAACAACAACAACAACAACAACAACAACAAGGAAAAAGGGATAGGGATCAGGATTACGTGACTCGAGCCCGACAGATGGGTTTTAATCACTTGCTCGAACACATGATCCAACTTGAGTTGAAACTTGTATCAAACAAGTAGAGATGGTATTCACAGCGATTAGGATCCCGAAGGACGAGAAAGTCATTGCAGTGCAGCTGCTATTGGGATAAGAAGCGTTACTATAGTGGGAATCGGCTCGTATGTTCCTTCCCAGATCTGGTGTGTGGACCATTCTGGAATTTAAGAGGGCCTTCGAGAGGGTGTAGTCATCCTGAGTTCACCGTGACGCAAAAAGAGAGTAGTTTATCTATCTGACTTAAGGAAATTCTACAGTGCCTGAGTATCAGGAAAATTCACTACACTTAATGGCTATGCACCGGAGATGGTAGAGGATCCCTTGAACCAATGTAGGAAGTTTGAGGAGGGACTTCGGGATGAGATCAAGTTTCCTGTCATGGCCACTAGATTTGAAAATTGTAGAGTTGTAGTCGAGTCTGCACTCCAAGTTAAGAGGTGTCTGAACAAGCAGAAACAAAGACTCGAGAGGTAGAATAAGAAGAGTAGCCCAAGCTCCTAAGTAGGGGAAACACATGGCCCAGTAAAAAGAGCAACAGCAGCTGCAGCGGTGGGTCCTCATCAAGTGGGAACAAGAGAGGGAAACAACAATGCCAGTCTGTAATAAATATCATTACTAGACTTGTGGTGCCGATGTGTGCTTTTACTGCAAGCAGCCGGGCCATTACAAGAAGGAGTGCCTGCTACTGACACTAGGAAGCGGAGTTACTCCACAAGCTAGTGCTGGAGACCATACTGTGCATAAGACGTAGGGATTTCTATTATGGGTGGTGCTGGAGGAAGCCGAGGAGGGTCATCTGGTGGAAGGTCTCGAGGAAGAGGCCGTGGGGCCCCATCTCAGCGGTAGCCCCAGGTGTTTGCAATGACACAACAGCAATCTATGAACACCCCTGATGTCATTGCAGATACGGTGTGGATTTTTAATACCGATACCTATATATTAATTGATCCTATTTCTAAACATTCCTACATCACTACGTCTTTTGCATTGCCTGAGAATGTGTATGCTACTAGACTTGCAAAACCAATGATTGTGGCATCCCCCATAAGTAGTTCAATGATTGTTAAGGTAGTCATTGAGGAATGTGATATAAAAATAGGTGACCAGAAGCTCATAGCTAATCTGATCCTGATGAGGATCCTAGACTTCGATGCCATCCTAGGGATGTTTTGATTGTCTTTCCACCATGCCAAGGTTGATTGCTATTGGAAGATGGTGCGTTTCAGCATCTAGGAGAGGGGGAGATTCACTATTACGGGAGACGAGCCCAGACAGAAGAAGCCAGTTTGGCAAACGTAGTGGAAGCGAATGCCCCTAGACGAGCTACTAGAGAAAAGGTTTATTAGACCTAGTGTCTCCCCTTGGGGTGCGCCTGTGCTGTTCGTGAAGAAGAAGGATTGCTCCATGCGGATGTGCGTAGACTATCGACTGCTGAATGATGTTACTATCCGAAACCAATATCCGTTACCACACATTGATGATCTGTTCGACCAGCTACGAGGAGCCTGTGTTCTCCAATATTGATCTGAAGTCGGGCTACCAATAATTACGGGTATGAGAGGAGGATGTGATGAAGACGCCGTTCCGAACCCGATATGGGCATTTCTAGTTTTTGGTAATGCCTTTCGGGTTAATGAATAGACCAGTGGCGTTCATGGAAATGATGAACCTGGTGTTTCTACCATATTTAAACTAGTTTGTGGTAGTCTTCATCGATGACATCCTAGTGTACTCTCTTAATGTGGAGGAGCACATCAACCATCTTTGAATAGTGCTACAAACTTTGCTGCAGCAGAAGTTATACACCAAACTCAGTAAATGCGAGTTTTGGCTAGTGCAAGTCAACTGCTTTAGGCATGTTGTCTCCGCGGCAAGAATATAAGTGGACCCCCAGAAGATAGAAGCAATAGTGAAGTGGAAAGCCCCAACCGATCTCAAGGAGATAAGAAGTTTACTAAGGTTAGCCGGTTACTATAACTGACTTGTTGAGGATTTTTTGCGATTGCTCAACCGATGACAAAGCTGCTAAGGAAGAACGCAAGGTTCGAGTGGACCGAGGATTGCGAGAAGAGCTTCCAAGAGTTAAAGGAGAGATTGGTATCTTCTCCTATTCTTACTTTACCTGCAACTGGAGTAGGATATGACATCTATAGTGATTCTTCAAATCGGGGTTTAAGGTGTGTCTTGATGCAACAAGGCAGAGTTATTATCTATGCTTCTAGACAACTCAAAACCCATAAAGTAAACTATCCTGTGCACGATCTGGAGTTAGCGGCTGTAGTCTTTGCTCTGAAGATATGTCGACACATTCTCTATGGTGAAGAAGCCTGTAAAATCTTCACCAACCATAAGAGCCTGAAGTATTTGATTACCCAGAAGGAGCTTAATATGTGCCAAAGGAGGTGGATGAAATTAGTGAACGATTACAACTGTACCTTCGAGTATCACCTTGGAAAAGCGAATGTAGTGGTCGGTGCTTTAAGTCGAAAGACGATGGCGTGATTGAGGATCACCAGGCTTGTCCAACTCCACGATTTGAGATCCACTGGAGCACAACTTTCGGTGGATGAGCTAGGGGTGCTACTGGCGAGCTTCCATCTTCGACCGATACTGATTGCACAAATCATATAAACTCAAAAGCAAAACTACATATTGATGCGACTAGTTGCGAAGTTGAAGAATGGAAGGCGTGGTGACTTCTCCTTAGCTTCCCATGGAGCAGTGATATTTTGTACTCGATTATATGTACCAAAGCATGAGGGCCTAGAGCTACAGATTATGGAGGAGGCTTACAGCTCGGCTTATGCCATGAATCCAGGGAGTATGAAAATGTACCACAACATAGGAGAATTATTTGGTGGAAGATGAAGAAGGAGATCGCCAATTATGTAGCTAGATGTCCGATCTGTCAGCAGATCAAAGCGGAACACAATAAACCACCGGGGTCATTGGTACCTCTGGAGATTCCAGAATAGAAGTGGGAGAGGATAGCCATGGATTTTTTGACTGGCCTCCCTCGAATAGGTCAAGGTAAGGACGCCATATGGGTTATCATAGATAGACTGACCAAGTCTGCCCACTTCCTCCCGATCAAGACTATCTACTCTCAGGATCGATTGGTACAGTTGTACATGGAACAGATTGTTAGATTGTATGGAGTACCCGTGTCCATCACATCGGATCGAGACCCAAGGTTCATCTCCCATTTCTGGAAGAGTCTACACAAGGCCTTGGGAACTATACTGAACTTTAGCATGACATACCATCCGTAGACAAATGGAGAGTCAGAAAGGACAATTCAGATACTGGAGGATCTTCTCCGAGGATGTATTATGGAGCTCCCCGAGAGTTGGGATGAGAATCTGGGACTATTAGAATTTGCGTACAACCAGGGGCGTAGCCAAAATATGCAATGAGGGGGGGCGAGCTACAAGTTAAAAGAAAAATTCATGAATAACAAAATTTTTATAAATTAAAAATTCAAAATCATACATTAACAATAATATTTTAAAATACAAAATAAAATTACCACTAATGATTGCGAGGGGGGAGCTGAATCCTTCGATTTTGCATGTTTTGAAACATTACAATATTATTTCTTCATCAATTTTAGCAAATATTTCTCGCTCAATATAGCATATCATCATGTTGTTCAACCATTCATCGCCTATTTTGTTTCGCAAATCTGTTTCAATGATATTCATTGCTGAGAACGCTCTTTCAACTGTTGTTGTTGCCACCGGTAAGATTAACGCCAATTCGATAAGACGATAAACCAATGGAAAAGTCAAATGTTTATTAGTTTGAACCATTTTCACTGCAAGACTTGCAAGATCATGACAACTTGAAAAATCAGAATTTCTTCTCATATCATGAATATATATGCGAAGTTGCTCTTTCAAGATAAGATGATCGGATGCGGAGAAATCACCAGAGTAAATCTGAGCAAGTCGAACAAGCATGCCATGATCGAATCTAGAAAAAGAGTTTCTTGGATCAAGACAAGCAATGCATCTTAATAACTCTGTAGAAGTTTCACTAAACCGATTATTCATCTCAGCAAAAAGTAAATCAATCACAGCAATAAATATCTCTGCATGATAATGATGTTAAAAAGTAACCAATTGCCCGCCACGTCTTGAACGACTTCGAAGTGGTATACTATCTTCCATATTGGGCACTGAAACTGACATTGCAACACAGAAGCTCCTGACTTCTTGTAAAAATGTAGCCCATCTATTTTCTCTCAAGTCTTGCATAAGTTCTTTCACACTTACAATCAACCCCATTGCATTAACAATATTTTGATCTTTCTATTGTAAGGCATTTGATAAGTCATTAGTTAATCCCAATACTTTAATCGTTAGATGTAAGATAAGTATAAATTCAAAACTCTCCATCCTTTGTATCAAACCCGATGCTACGCCTCTTTGTTATGCAATATTTCCATCATTACACACATTCACTAACACTTTTAATACTTATTCCCACATAGTAAATAGGCGGATTAAAGTTGTATAATGTGAGCCCCACCGAGTATCACCGGGTCTTGCAAGATTAGTCTCTTGATGTTGACCTCTTCCTGAAAAGATCTCACCTTTCTCCAATTTCTCCATAATCTTATCATGATGCTTTTGAAGAAACACATCTCTTCTTTTGCAAGAAGCACCCACAATGTTCACAATCATAGTGACACAGCTGAAAAAATCACTAATAGCCAAAATGCTCTTAGCATCAGAAATGACAACCAACTGCAATTTATGGGCAAAGCAATGGACATAAAAAACAAAAGAGTTTTCATTCAAAATTAATGCCTTCAACCCATTAAATTACCCTTTCATATTTGAGGCTCCATCATATCCTTGCCCTCTCAATTTAGAAATAGATAAACCACAATGAGCAAAAAATTCATCCAAAGCTGTCTTTAGTGAAGTGGCTGAAGTATCAACAACATGTTCAACAGCAAGAAATCTTTCAATTACTTGTCCTTTCTTATTCACAAACCTCGCAATTACCACCATTTGCTCTTTTATTGATTTGTCACGAGACTCATCAAGAAGTATAGAGAAATGACTATCTCCAATCTCATCAATAATGGCCCGCATGGTCTCTTCTGCACAAGCCCTCACTAACTCTCTATGTATTTGTGGAGAATTCATTTGATTATTTCCAGGAGCATTTTCATTAATCACACGGCCAACACTTTCAACTTTGGTCCCATACCAATTTAGCATCTCTAGAAAGTTGCCCGTATTTGTGGAACTAGAAGATTCATCATGTCCACGAAAAGCAAGACCTTGCAATAGAAGAAATCTAACAACACGTAAAACAGTAGTAACACGAGCTCTGTATGAAATCTCCATCTCTTTGCTATGAGAAGAGAATATATGCGCCACGCTTTGCTTTGATTTTTGAAATCCTCACAATATCGCCTTGCATTGTTGTGGTTGCTATTAACTCCGCCAACATGCTCAGTAAAAACTTCAATTGCCTTCTTCCAATTATTAAACCCTGTCTTAGTGAAGACATCAATCCTAGGTTTTTCACTCCTTGGCTGCTTAAAAAGATAACAATAGAAATAATAAGCTCCATCTTTCTCCACACTATATTCCAACCAATCAAATTTCTGAAACCACACTTCTTTAAAGCTTCTCAAGTCTTTTCCTTGTTGTTTTCTAGGAAAATTGTGGCCAATTGCTTGACATGGATCCATTAATAAATACTCTCTCCTTACTTGATCTCTTATTCTTATATCATATTCCTCAATTGGTTTTCGAAGCCCTGGGTCAGCAATAATATCACTAAGATCAAACTCAACACGACTTTTCTTTTGTGCAACGGTACTTGCATCAGACAATGAACTTGTTCTTGCCTCGATATTCTTTGATATAGATTTAAAAAACATCCCCATATCTTTGAAATTGATCAAATTAAATATATAAATGAATTGAACCAAATCATAAATTAATAAATTGTCCAATCAAATATGTGTAACCCTAAATTAGATACTTTATCCTAAATTAATCCTAATCATAATTAACTAGGTTTACACCTTAACTCATAATAGAAATTTTGTGTGTGTGTGTGTATATATGTTTAAAATAATTTTTCTGAATTTGTTTCAATAATTTTTAAAATTTTAATTTGTATTAATTTTTTAAATCTAAGATCTTATAGATGAAGTTTTATTTGAAGTGATAACTTATATATAATTTTTTTTTACAAATAAATTTTTTTAATTTTAATCTTAGTAAATCACAAATTTTAATTTTAATATTACTCAAATCTCTAAATTAAATTAATAATATCAATTTACATGCCACATCTGACATCTCTAAATCAAATAATCAATTACATATTGATATCAATCCACTTATGAGTTATCCACATACCACATTAATTAATCTTAAATTCTCAATTCACAAATATTTCAACAAATTTCCTCAAACAACATCCAAAAAAAAATATTTCACAAATGACAAAAAAAATAAGTAAACAAAGATGTTTTTTTGAAAAAAAGCTTCACCTGAATCACCTCCCCAGGCTGCAGGCTCTTCTCCTTAGAAAGATCGGAGCTTTGTCGGAGGGTCGAAGACTCGGAGTCCAGAAGAGAACAGAAAAGTCGGTGTTCTTGAATCTTGAATCACCGGAGAGAAAATGGGTAAGACCGTAAGACTTACAACTTTCAAGTTACAAGGATAAGATTGCAACTTGAAAATGATATTTACCAAAAAAAATAAAAAATCAATTTCTCTATTTTTGAATTTGTAGCCTGTAGCCTGTAGGAGAAAGGGAAACTGAGATGAGGGAAAATGGAAACTGAGAAAGATATGAGGGAAAGTGGAAACTGAGAAAGAGATGAGGGTATGACCGTATAACTATTACATTATATATTATATAAAGTTCAGTATAAATGCCTCATCTCTTTGACTCTTTCTAAATATATTATATATTATATATATTAATATTATATTAATATTTAATATATTATATTATATTATTTATATGATATATTAGGCCGGAGGCCTGGAGGGAGGGAGGGGGCGGATGGCAGGAGACAGGGGAGGCGATAGAGTGAAACTCGAAAATGTGGCAACGAACCAGAAATAGAAACAACGAAATCAAAGATACGCCTAAAAGAAGGCGATGACCATAATAAGGCGATGACACTGATCAAAGAATGAACAAAAGAACCAAGAGATCAATACCAAGAAAAGTAAACAAAATGAATCATAAATAGCAAGAAGAACCAAATCAAAGTCCCACTGTTAAAGAAATCATTCAAGAACCAAGTCAACATAGAACTAAATTTCACCAAAATAACAAAACAGGGATGAAAGCAGAGAGATGACTCACGAAGCGGCTCTGCCCGTTGAGAAGAGATGGATTCTCCTTGAGCTTGCTCCTAATACCATCGAGATCAGCTGCCTCCACCAGTTCAGGGATCGTCGCCATTGGCCGCCGCTTCTCCTGAGCCCCCGATATCGTTCGTTGCGAGCGAGAAGCCTAACACGACGGAGTAGAGAAAGAAAGTGGAATAGAAGCCTCCCAACGAGAAGAATCCAGTATTTATTTATATAAAATATGAAATATTGTTTTTGGGAATTCTCTTACAAAAATGGCGTGAAGAATCTAGACCGTTGAAAACGGGTCGAGGAGGTCGTGGCCGTAGGATTTGGGCGGCCATCAACCTGGAGAGGATGCCCGTTGGAAGGGTTTTTTTTTGGTATAATACCCCAAATCAGGTGCCGAGGGACAGGGGGGCAGGGGGGCGGCCGCCACGGAGGAAAGGGGCGGAGGAGAGACTGGGTCCACTGACCTCACCGGCGACAGGGGGGGTGGCCGCCCCCCTGCCTCCCTTGTCCCTCCGCCCCTGCGTACAACAACAGTTACCAGACTAGCATTGGTATGCTACTGTATGAAGCACTATACGGCCGAAGATGCAGGACTCTGCTATGTTTGGATGTAGAAGACGAGCGGAAGATACTAGGCCCAGAGCTGGTGCAACAGACTGCAGAGAAGGTGAAGCTGATCAGGGAGCGACTTAGGATGGCTCAAGACACCAACGGGGCTATTCTAATAACCGCGTTAGGACTTATAGTTCGAGGTGGAAGACAGTGTATATATGAAGGTATCCCCCTGGAAAGGTGTTCTGAGATTTCACAATCGTGGGAAGCTTAGCCCACGTTACATTGGACCATACATGATCGTGGACAGAGTAGGCCCCGTAGCCTAACCACTCGAACTACTAGAGGAGCTGTCAAGGATACACAATGTGTTCTACATATCGGTTCTACGGAAATGTCTCAAAGATCCACATCAAACTCTGATGGGACCGACCGTAGATTTGGCTCAGGAATTGACGTATGTAAAAGGACCGGTATGTATCCTAGACAAGAGAGTGCAAGCCCTATGAAACAAAATAATACCTCTGGTAAATGTATTATGGAGTCATCACCAAGTGAAGATCATATGAGGGAACAGTACCCTCATCTGTTTTAGATATATATGTATAGAATTTCGGGGACGAAATTTCTTAAGGGAGAGAGAATTGTAACATTGTGAATTTTCTAAGTAAATAAATAAGAAAATTCTCAAAAATTAAGGAGATTAATTAGCAGGGAAAATAAATTAATTATTTTTAAGCTCTATTAAAGGAAAATCAAGGATTATTAAATTTAAATCGAGCCTCGCAACTAATAGGCCTAGGAAGGCCTTATTTTGCTAGGCCACTTACACATGGAATAGTTGGAGGTTGATGGTAAAGATAACCTCGGTTAATTAATTGGGAGATTTACTAAGTGTTTATTAATCAAGATTAATTATGTGATAAAACCAGACAAATGTTATAGTTCCGATAAAGTAGATCAGGCGAGTCAAAAGCCGATATTCTCAGATCTGGTATGGCGAGAGACAGGCCCTTTGATGCTACAGTGCGCCCGTGCCCCTGGAATCATTGAGCCAAGATTTCCGGATCTGGATCGATGAATTATTAAAAAGATAATATTAATTTAAGTCGATGTGACGTAAAAACTAAATGATAAGCTTAAATTTTTAAAGGAGTTGGAGATTAGTTATTATAATTGAATTAAATAATAGATATATATATACTCAGAGAGAAGGGAACTTAGGTTTTAAAATGAATTGAGAATTTCAATTAAAGAACTCCATCGTGTCTCTCTCCCAATCTTGAGCCCTCTTCTACCTCGACCCCAACCGGCGATCCACTGCCCTTACCCACGCCCACCACCCATCGCTTGCTGGTCCTCCGCCCACCTGCGAGCGAAGCTTGCTCGGAGTCGTCCGCCCTCTTCCACCGCTGCCCGTGCACCCCGCCGCCCGGAGACGCCGCTACAGCTACCACTCGCCACGCCGATCTGCCTCCCTTGTCACGCCCCCAACCGCCGGCCTGCCCAGAGCCCCCTCCGACCAGCCACTCCATTCCCTCGTTCATACACATATATTCCTATTTCCTCGGCGGCGATGTAAACCTAGTGAAATCGGTGAGCCTTTATTTGGAGAATACTTGCTTGGTTAAGGGATGTTAACAACTTATGGAAAGTAATTAGCTAGCTAAGATCATGAATGGGGATGAGTATGCTCATTGTGAATGGAATTATGATGTTGTTGGGATTAGAGGCCGTGGGGTGAGTTCATTATTAGTTGTGAGTTGTATGAATGAATGTTTGTATTAATTTCGGGGCCCTATAAATAGGGGAGGTGCTGCCGATTTTTTCATTAAAATTCTAAGTATTAATGTTCGATTAGTTTCCATGATTAACACGCCTAAATGCTTTAGATTAATTGATCTTGGATAATTAATCATGCTTTGGGACATTCTAGGAGTCTTGAAGGCATGAAATGCATATTAAGTAGGAAAGTATGCTTTTTGTGAGCTTAATGTCTTTAATATGCTCATTCGAGTCTAAAAAAGAGTCCACGCTAAGAATATGACTTCCGTATTCATAGAACTCCATATTTTCAGCAATATAACTAAGTTATGGGAAATAGGAATTTCATATTTATTTAGTTGTTATTATTAATTCTAGGAAAGGGTAAAGGTCCCGCGGGAGTATCACCAGGACCGAGCCAGACCTAGGATTTAGCGAAGGACTTCAAGATGAGGGGATATCTCTGTAAATATAGTTTTTCTTCATGTATTCATCATGATTCGGCTTTCTTGTAATATTATGAGTTTTATATTGGTTTGCGGATGCCGATAGGTTTTATCGCTATATTTGCATAGTGATTTCATGCTTGTTGAATTGATTAAATTTTAAAGAGCATGAGAAATGGTAATGTGAAACCCTAAGGGGTCAAAAATGATTATTTTCATATATTATAGGCTATACCTTAGTTATTTGTACATGAGGGATCCAGCAGGGCTCAGGATAGAGCCCAGATATATATTAAGTAGATGATACCGGATTAACAAAGGGACTTTGTTTTTAATGGTTTTTCTTAAAACAAATTTTTTTGCGAAATTAGTTTTTTTTATAAAAACCCCTTTTCTGACTATTGTGAGTGCTTGTATTAGATACAAGATTGATACTTGACGTACACATATAGATGTATACCGTTGGTCATCAAGTACCGGGCTCATGTAGATGTATACCATTGTTTTTGGTCATTAGGATCATATAGATGTATACTGTTGTTCCTTGATGGGGGTTGGAGTCCTTTCAGAGACATTCGAACTAGGGGTGCATGATTGTATGATACGAGGCCATTGCATATACATATTTATTATATGCTTGATATGATGTGAGATTGCTTCTGTGCTTTCTTCATATTTTGAATTGTGTTAGCATGCTTATCATGATTTAAGATAATTATGTTGACCCTCGTGATTTATATTTGCTTATATACTTGTACTTGTATTTTAGTACATTTTCTATCGAGAGATAGGTATGTATAGTACCTGGTAGAGTTGTCTATACTCACTGAGCTTGTAAAGCTCAGTCCCTTCGATTCTTGTATTTCTATTGCAAGATCTAGACAGGGATCTGGGTAGTAGCTCATGTCGCGAGCAGGGACCGAAGTCTAGCTGGCTCTAGCGTACCTTACCTTTATGTTTAGTCTTTTCATGTTGTATTTGATATTATATTTGTTTGCTTCCTTGTATTTAGGACCGTAGTTGCCCAAGACTTGATAAGTTGTACTTTTTATGACTCTAATTTAGATAAGACTCCCGGTGTGTAACCGGTTATGTTTATGTCATATTGAATTTTATTGAGTACTTCATTGATTTTAAGTATTAAAGTTTACAGCCTTAGGCATAGGATACCCTCCTGACCTGGCTGATGTTAACATCTGTCTCAGTACAAAGATGGGTGTTACATTTAGTGGTATCAGAGCGAGTTGCTCCATGACCTTAGAGTTCTGGAGGTAGTCAGAGCCTTAGGGTGGCAGCCAAAGACAATTGACATGAGGAATTAGCGGTATCAATTAATAAGTAGAATTATGTCATTTAACTTACGCTTGTTGGATGTTTCAGAATGTTGCCAAAAAGAGGACGTGGGAAACCACCTCGGGTACCTTGTGAGGAACCCGCGAAGGAGCCACACGTGGATGCCCTCGTGCTAGAAGTATATGGGGATGCCTCTCATACGCATCCTGACCAGGGATACAACCCGGGTATGCAATAATTTCCTGGGATGCAGCAATTCTTTAAGCAGATGGCGTAGCCGATCATTTGTTGCTTTCCCAAATTTTCAACAACAACAACGATAATATCAACAACAACAACAACAACAACAACCCAAGGGTAAGGATCAGAATTACGTGACTCGAGCCCGAAAGATGGGGCTTAATCACTTCCTCGGGACACAAGATCCAACTAAAGTTGAAGCTTAGATCAGACAAGTAGAGATGGTGTTCGAAGCCATGAGGATCCCGGAGGATGAGAAAGTCATTACAGTGTAGCTGCTATTGGGACAAGAAGTGTTGCTATGGCTGCAATCGTCTCGTATGTGCCTTCCCAGATCTGGTGTATGGACGTGGCTGGAAATTAAGAGGGTCTTCGAGAGTGAGTACTCACCCCAAGTTCACCGAGATGAAAAAATAGCGGAGTTTATCAATCTGACTCAAGGAAATTCTATAGTGGCCGATTATCATGCCAAATTCGCTACATTGAGCCGCTATACACTGGAGATGGTGAAGGATCCTTGGCACCAATGTAGGAAGTTTGAGAAGGGACTTCGGGATAAGATCAAGATTCCTATCATGGCTACTGGATTTGAAGATTTTAGAGGTGCAGCCGACTCTGCACTCCGAGTTGAGAGGGGTCTGTTAAGTAGAAACAAAGACTCGAGAGGTGGAAAAAGAGGAGTAGCCCAAGCTCCCAAGTACGGGGAAACACAAGGCCCAGTAAAAAGAGCAACAACAACTGCAGCGGTGGGTCCTCATCAAGTGGGAACAAGAGAGGGAAACCGCAGTGTCCAGTTGCAATAAATATCATACGGGACTTATGGTGCCGATGTGTACTTTAATTGCAAGTAGCCGGGGCAATACAATAAATATCATTACGGGACTTGAATTGCTAGTGTAGTTTTAAGATTTTAACTAGTGATATACAGATTATTCTATGCGCCCACACTTATTATTGATCACTATTATGGTATGGTTTTAAAAAATCAATTGTGAATATTGTAAAAGAATGAGATTGGGGTGCTGTAGTGAGCTCTTCTTTAGATTTCCAATTTAAATGTTCAGAAAAGGAAGTTGCCTTGTTGATGCTATTATCCAAGGCTTTCTGCGTAGATACCAGATAAGATTGTTCTTTTATTTTTACCTGCAAGATCAGCATTTTTTCCCTAGATCTTGTTCCATTGAATTATAGCAAAGGACAATGAAAGAAAAGAAAAAATAATTTTAAAAAAAAGGAAGAAAACAATAATCTCTCAAGGGAGAGTGTACTAAAATGAGAATTTTTTACATCTTGTTACGGATATATTTGGTGAAGACAGGTGTCATTGACCTAAAGGACCACCTGCTCCTTTGACCACATGGCAATATCACCACCTTTGCACAATTCCGTTCCACAAATAACGTGAGGATTCAATCCTACGAACAAGTCCGTTGGAATTGTAGCAACCCTCTTATACAGGGCGTGAGGTGGGGAAAGAGAGATAAATATCTAACGCCTCTACAGTGAGTAGGCCTTATCCACTTGCTACAGTGGGCAGATATTTATTCTATTTTACCTACGTGGCATCTACACGTTAGGCAGCAGATATTTTCCTACCGCCTTAGGAGATATTTACCTAACTCACCGCCTTACCGCACCGCCTTTCAAGATATTTTCTTGCCACCTCATGTGTTCTCATTCACCGCCTTATTCCACCGCCTTTCCTGAACCGCCTCTAAGGTGCTATAAAAGGAGAGCGGTAATAGAAGAAAGGGGACCCGAAAAACTCATCGCACAAAGAATTGTCTAAATCTAAGACTCTTTACTCAAGTTTTCTGACTAAAGCATCGGAGCTGAATCCGGGCAGAGAGGCCCAATTCCGATCACTGCCCTCTCCTTTTTACAGGTTCGCCTATGGGTAATTCTGATCGGAGTTTCAGGATGTTCTCTGCGCTCCCTATTCGTAAGCAGAAGTAGGCGTCCACACTAACTATAAATTTTAACCGTTGGTCGAAAGTTGAGGCCAGATCACGAGGCAACAGTAGCCAAAGCGTGACGTGGACCAGTTTTTGGCATCAACAGTTTGGCGCTGTCTGTGGGGACCCTTACGAAAAGCCAAATGACCACTACCAGAAGATCAAAACAAATCTAGGAACAGGGAGCCCCAAGTAATCCCGAAGGGCCTGGCGAGGTCCAAGGACATAAGGAAATCCGGTCAGATAATCCACCCATCTTACCTCCATCAGAAAATCCTTCCGTCCAACCCCAAGAATCTGTTTCGGAGTTTTATCTTAACATACAAAGAACAATTGGGCCGGTTGGCTTCGGGTTGTTCATACTTTGACCCATCCTCCACCTCCTCCTACACAAGTTCCAACACCAAACATACCAACAGCCCCACTGGATAATTCCAAAAGTAGAGGGAGGACAAGAACCAGCATCCATAAAGAGAGGAAAGAAAGGACCGCCTTTTCCGCTAGTTCAGAACCCCCCTCCGTTCGACGCAAACAGCAAGCCACTAGAAGAACCGAGCGGACAAGGACAGAGCGGAATAGTCCATCTGTTCAAACGGTTGATAGAAGAACTCAACAAAAGGATCTCTCTCAAGAAAACAGGAAGTTCGAGCGACATATTCTCAGTATGTGTTCGCCTTTTGTCAAGGAAATATTGGGAGAACAAGTTCCTGATAGCTTCAGGCCACCGGTTATGATAGCATATGAAGGCAAAACCGATCCGTCTCGTCACCTGAAGTCTTTCCGGTCGAAGATGCTCCTCACCGGAATCACAGACGCTCGCATGTGCCGAGCTTTTCAAGCCACCTTAGAGGGGAAAACGCAAGACTGGTTTGTCGATCTCCCATCTAGCACAATTACTTCTTTTCAGATTTTAGCAGATCACTTTCTAGCCTATTTTGCCACTTACTCAAAGCAGAAGAAAACTCCATCTACCCTTCTGCGTGTTAAACAACGAAAGGGAGAAACGCTCCAGGCTTATTTAAATCGTTACATAGACGAAACAGCAAATGTCGCAGACCTCCTTCCGCGAATGGCCGTAACCTTCTTAATGGAGGGACTGTTAGAATCCCCCTTTCGTTTTTCCCTCACATTGGATCTACCAAAAACTATTCCCGCCCTTTTGATCCATGCCCAAAAATATATAAATTTCGAGGAAATTTATACGGGTTGGGAAGAGGAGGCTAGGCGTGGACCTGTGGACACCCCGAAGGGAAAAACCCACCACAATGTCAACAGAAGGCCTCCGGATGTACGAAAGGAAAGAGGATCGCATAGGGATAACAAGGGCGCAAATAGAGGTCCGAAAACCTCAACACGGCCCCAACGACATATGCTACAGCCCAGAGAACCTTCAAAGGAAGGAAAAATTGTCAGATATGATCACCATACTCCACTGAATCAAACCAGAAGCCATATCCTTATGCAGAGCAAAGAGCAAAAACTTCTGACAAGGCCAGAACGCACGAGAAATACCGAACGGCAAAAGAATAGTAAGAGATATTGCCAGTTTCATCAATCTAGAGGACATGATACGGAAAAGTCTACCCACTTGATGAACGCAATAGAAGATGTCGTTCGGACAGGACAATTGGAGCAATACATCAACCTTGAGATTCAAGAGGAACCTGAAGCTTCACAACCTGAAGAAGAACAAGGAGAAATGGTAGGGTTTATTAGTGGAGGTCCTGGTTGCGGTGGTGAAAGTTCAGCCTCTCGGAAAAGTTACGCCCGAATGGTGGGAACCACACAGGAAACAGAAACGCCACGGAGACGATCTCGACCTACGGCTCCAATCATCTTTTACGACAATGACGTCAGCGGAGTTCGCCACCCTCATGATGACGCGCTGGTTGTTGCTATCAAAGTTTCCAGTTTCCAAATGAAGAGAGTTCTGATAGACAGTGGGAGTTCAGTTGATATCCTCTTTTGGAGTGCTTTCGAAAGAATGAGATATGACGCGGATGACTTGCTTCCGGTAAAATCATCCTTAGTAGGATTCTCCGGAGGGGTAGTACAGCCAGAAGGAATGATCTCCTTACCAGTTACGGTAGGAAACTCGCCAAGATCATCAACAGTGACAACAAATTTCTTGGTTGTGCGTTGTGCTTCAAGTTACAACGTGATCCTTGGCAAGCCAACCCTCAACGCCTTGAAAGTTGTAATCTCTACTTACCATCTTCTCCTCAAATTCCAGACTGAGAGTGGTAGTGGAGAAGTGAGAGGAGATCAACCCCTGGCACGGCAATGTTATGTCTCAACCCTCAAAGGGAAAGCTCTCAACAGCAGCAAGACAAAGGTTTCAGAAGCTATGTTAGTCAGCATTATGGCCGAACGGGAAAATGAAGAGCTTCGACCTACACCTGTTGAAGAATTGCTAACAGTCCCCCTAGACACAACCAGAGCTGACCGCACGGTGCGGATTGGGACAGTTTTGACAGCAGAGCAGCGAGAAGATCTCATGAGAGTATTGAAAGCAAATTCCGACATCTTCGCTTGGTCTTCAGAAGATATGCCGAGTGTAAAACGCGATATCATCGAGCACCGTCTCAATATCGATCAATCGTTTAAGCCTACGAAATAGAAAAGGAGAAATTCCGCACCAGAAAGGCAGAAGGCCGCAGAGGAAGAATTATCAAACCTCCTAAAGGCTAGGTTTATGCGAGAGGTGCATTACCCAGATTGGTTGGCTAATGTGGTTCTAGTAAAAAAGCCGTCCGGAAAGTGGAGGATGTGCGTTGATTTCACGGACTTGAACAAAGCTTGTCCAAAAGATTCGTTTCCCTTACCATTAATTGATGGTTTGGTTGACTCTACAACGGGGCATGAGATGCTAAGTTTCTTAGATGCCTTCTCAGGTTACAACCAAATCCAAATGGCCAAAGGCGACGAAGAAAAAACGTCCTTCATTATGAGCACGGGAACTTACTGCTACAAGGTGATGCCGTTCGGCCTAAAAAATGCCGGAGCTACCTTCCAGAGGCTCATAAATACAGTCTTCAGAGAACAAATTGGCAGAAATGTTGAAGCCTAGGTGGATGATATCTTGGTGAAGAGCCGAAAGGCCAATGAACACATGTCAGACTTACAAGAAGCTTTTCAGTCTCTTCGGATTTATACTATGCGGTTAAACCCGAATAAATGTTCTTTTGGCGTTCGATCGGGAAAATTCCTGGGATTTATCTTGACACAAAGAGGAATAGAAGCAAATCCAGAAAAAATCAGAGCTATTCTTGACATGGGGTCGCCCAAGAGTCTTCAAGAAATTCAGCTGCTTAACGGACGCCTCACAAGACTTGGCGTGATTTATCTCCAAAGCCGGAGAGAAAAATCTCCCACTCTTTCAAGCCCTATGAAAAGCACCGAAAATGGAGTGGACAGAAGAATGTGAAAAAGCCTTTCAGGGGCTTAAAGATTATCTCCGATCGCCTCAGCTACTAGCTAAGCCACAAGTGGGAGAAGAACTCTACATCTACTTGGCGATCTCCCCGCATGCAGTCAGCGCAGTCCTTTTGAGGGAAGATAACGGAATTCAAAAACCAGTCTACTACCCAAGTAAAATCCTTAACGAAGCGGAGTCAAGATATCTGCCTCTTGAAAAGTTGGCTTTCGCTCTTGTCACATCCGCACGAAGATTGAGGCCGTATTTTCAAGCCCACAAGATCACAGTGTTGACTGATCAGCAGATTTCGTCGCGGAGTTAACTTTTCCCGAAAATAGGGACGAACCCCCGTCACAGAGTCCTGAAGAAAGCCCTAGCATCCCATGGTCCTTATATGTTGACGGATCAGCAACGGAAGAAAAGTCGTAAGTGTGTTTCGTCCTTTATTCTCCTTCTAAGTGGAAAATTGCGACAGTACTGAAGTTCCAATTCCGAGCAACCAACAATGAGGCCGAATACGAAGCCCTCATCGCAGGATTACATCTGGCCCGGGGCTTGGAATTCAACATCTGCACGTATATTCCGACTCGCAGCTAGTTGTGAGCCACACCTTGGGCAGCTTTGAAGCGAAGGAAGAGAACATGGTCAGATACCAAGCAGTGGTGAAGAAAATAGTTCCGTACTTCGCTTACTTCCAAATTGAAAAATCTGTCGAGCACAAAACGAAGATGCGGACGCCCTGTCTAAAAAGGCCACAGCACCGAACGGAGATGCAGAGTCTTCCTTTAACCTACAGTACCTTCCCGCAAAGACCATCGACAGATTGGAGGGAGAAGTACAAAGTGCAGCCGAAGAGTCAAGTTGGATGGAACCCATCAGAAATTATCTACAAGGTGGACCTGCACCACCCAACAAAGCAGAGGCCAGACGGATTTCTTACAAATCCGCTCAGTACACCATCATCAATGAGAACCTATACAAAAGGTCTTATACGCTGACCTTTCTTGCGATGCTTACGTCCCCTACGTAGCTAGCTACATCCTTCAAGAGATTCACGAAGGCATCGGAGGAGGACACATAGGGGGCAAAGCCTTGAGTTACAAAGTCCTACGACAAGGTTATTACTGGCCAACACTAACTCAAGATGCAATGGCATTCGCTCGGAAATGTGATGCCTGCCAGCGGCATTCCAAAATTCAGAGGGGACCACAAGTACAGCTTACACAAATTATTAGCCCTCGACCATTTGCCATCTGGGGAGTTGATCTTCTAGGACCATTCCCTACTTCAGTTCGGCAAATGAAGTTTCTGATAGTCGCTATTGACTACTTCACCAAATGGGTGGAAGTTGAACCATTGGCCAAAATCACGGAGAAAGCTTGTCAGGGATTCTTATGGCGAACGGTTATCTGTCGATTCGGAATTCCGGTCGCTTTCATTTCTGATAATGGGCGACAATTTGATAACAAGGCTTTCAAAAGCTTTTGTTCAGAGCTCGGAATTGAATCCAGATTAACGTCTGTGACATATCCCCAAGCCAACGGCCAAGTAGAAGTGACGAACCGCACCCTGCTTCAAACACTGAAAACTCGGGTATCCAGAAAAGGGACTAACTGGGTAGAAGAAATCCCGAGCGCCCTTTGGGCCTACAGGACAAAAACAAGAACTCCTATAGGAGAAACCCCATTCTCTCTCACTTATGGGGCAGAGGCTGTCATCCCTACAGAAATAGGAATGCCTACCTTGCGGACACAGCAAACTTTCTCATCAGAAGAGAATGAGAAAAAACTCCGAGCAGAACTTGATCTACTCGAAGAACGGAGAGAAGCTGTGGAAACAAAGGCAGCCATCTATCTTCAGAGAGTAAAAAGGTTCTATGACACAAGGGTAAAAAGAGTCTTCTTCCAAATCGACAATCTAGTCCTACGGGAAAATGAGTTTCATGGAAATAAAAGCCGAACGGGGAAGCTAACTCCTAACTGGGAAGGCCCTTACGTCATACAAAGAATAGTCCGAGCAGGCACCTATTATCTAGTAAATATGGACGGAAAAACGCTCAAGCGTCCATTCCATGCTGAACACTTATGACGCTACTATCAGTAAATTCTGTAGCTGTCTCTTAAATTTCATAGAATAAAGCTCAAGCCTTTCCCATCCTACAAAAATGTGGTGAAATTCCCATTCTACAAAGATGCGGTGAAATTCACATCGTACAAAAATGCGGTGAAATTCCCATTCTACAAAAATGCGGTGAAATTCCCATTCTACAAAATGTGGTGAAATTCCCATTCTTGGAAGATGAGTCGGAATTATCTTGTGAGGATAAACGATAACTCTTATCCAAAAAACAAGGGGCAAAAATCCCGATCGAAATATGAGGCAACAATCTCATTTATGAAGACGAGTACCTCACTCAACAGCTTAAAGTCCCATGATTGGACTAAGGACTCGTTACGAAGCTTATCTTACAAGCCAAATGAAGAAGGAAGAAGTTTACGAAGGACTTCAGAAAATACTTCTCATGGTTAAGGATAACCATCACTCGGAAATAAATCTTCACCAAAATAAAGGTTTGCTTTTTCATTCATAACGTAATAGAAATTACATTCCAGATGATTGAGAATTTACAAGAACATTTCTCAAAAATGCTAAAACATCCTAAGAACTAGGACCCTCAGGCGACCCGGTTCGAGGAACTTGGGTTGAAGGCTCAGGGGCGGGCGTAAGCCTCTGGGGTCTTAATAGTTTGTCGCTCTTTTAGCTCCGTGAACTTCTTCAAAACTCCCGCCAGCCCCATGGACAAAACTTCCGTAGGAGGGATATGACGGCCCACCTGTTGTACTACCGAATAAATACGGGTGGCCCCTTCTTTAGCTTTCGCCCTAAGCCAGGCGACCTCCTTCTCTAATTTATCCGCTCGCTCTACTGAATCCTTGATTTCTTGCGAGTCGGATTTAGGAGTTGTCAGTCGGGAAGCTAAGTCTTCTTTAAGTGTGTCGCGCTCCCCCTTTAGCTCTTCCAACTCCGCCTAAACAGCAGCAAGTTCAGCATTTTTCAGCTTCAGCTCCCATCGGGCTTCAGTTTGCCCCTCTTGAGTAGATTTGAGTTCTTCTCCAAACTGCTAGAGTTCTCCTGCAACTTAACATTCTCCTCAGCAGTAAGAAGGGAACCCTCAGAAATAGACAACTTGGCCGCCAAATCGTCCTTCTCCTTTCCCACAACAGCCAGTTGTTGAAGCCGCTCAGCTTTATCCTTCTCAAAAGTGTGGATAATGGCGAGCTGCTCTTTGTTTTTCCCCTCCAGGGCCGCCACCCTAGAGTTCAATTGGGCGATTTCCGCCCTACACGCTTCCATCTTGGCCGAATCCTCTTGGCAAAGATTGCCGACTCGGTCCGCCCAGTGCGCAGTCTACGAAATAACAAACAAATAAGTTAGTAGCATTAATACCGAGCCAAAAAGTAAAACTACTACGAGCATAATCCTCACCAGCATGACCGAACAGAATAGTTGAGAAATGGCCTCTTCCCTTCCAGCTCTATAAAGTTTGGAGGAGAGCTGTTCAGGCCTCATTGCCATCAAAATAGTCTTTACGGAAGCGGCATCCCGAAAAGGGACGTCTTCGGAGGGCACCCCCTTCTCTTGAGGAGCCGGTCCCCTTAGGACCGAGTCCGGCACCTGCAGTTTATCCAGGAGAGCCGCTTCTCCTGCCTCCGCCTATAAAATATAACCTAAGTTAAAGGTTCTGAACGAAGAACGAAGCATACCCATAGAAAATATGTGTGTAGAAATTCTCACCTCTATAAGAAGGATATCCTCCGGCCGGCTGAAAGAAGGACCCTCGGAAATTGGGGACAAAGCCGGGCGGACTTCTTCCGCGCGAACCTCTTCCTGAGACACCTCCGCTTGTTCTTCTGCAATTCTGGGAACCGATGCGTCCTCGGAATTCTTTCTCTTTGTCCTCTCCCGTGAGGACCTGGCACCGGGGTCACTTTTAACCCCCTTCTTGGAAGAGTCAGTCTCTTTTCTCTTCCTTTTCTTCTTCCCCTCTTTGGATGTATCAGCACCTTTGCTTGATACCACTTCTTTCTTTTTCCACCCACGAGCCAAGGGCGGATGAACATCACCTTCGAAAGAAGCCAGAAGACCCTTAACATAGCTCAAGTCTTCGTCTTCCATCGGATTTGCTGCAAAACAAATTCCGAATAAGGTTAGACATCACAAGCCAAAATCAAACCAAATTAGGTACGCGAACGAGTCCTACCAGTAGACACTATTAAATGACACTTAATGAGGTTTTCCTTGGTCAAAAACCTATCCATATAAACTTTGGATAGCCCCGTCATTGACTTAAGAAGATTTCCCTCTTCTTCCGACATCTCCTCACAAGTAATGTCCGCACGGGGAACCTCCCACCTTGTTCGGATATCCCACTCGGATTTACATCTAACAAAGAAAAACTTGCTCTTCCATCGCTTAATGGAAGAAGGAACTTTCCCTAGAAACTTTCTCCCAGGGCGAGCCGAGAAATAATACCAATCGGCATTGGACTCCAAACAAAGACTAAACAACAAAGGAACCAAATGGACAAATGGATTTACCCCGTAATTCTTAAAAACCATGACAAATCCGTTGAGCAGCCTCCAAGAGTTCGGAGTTAACTGCGAAGGACACAAACGATATTCCTCTAGGATCGCCTTGGTAAAATCAGGAAAAGGAAGCCTAAGTCCGCCTAGCAACGCATCCTGATAGACAGCTATCTCCCCCTCCCTGGGAGCACTCGCCCTCTCCCCTGAACAAGGAACCCTAACCTCGAATAGAGAGAGGTCTATCTCATATCTCTCTACTAGGTCATCTACATCCTTCTGCCCTAGAAGACTTATGAACGTATCCGACCCTCTACCCATTGCCCTAGAGGCAGGGTGAACCCGCGAACCCTGAACTGGAACGCCTCCAAGTTCGCCCGGAATCGCGACAGAAACCGTAGGGTTGGACGGAGAAGGAATCAAGGACTCATGAGAAGAACTAGAGGAGGAAGATGCAGCACTAGCCATTACCTTAGGAAAAGAAAAAGACAAGAAAAACGCAGAAAGCTCAAAACCAGGGCTCGCCAGAGAAGAGGAAATCTGAAGAAGAAGACGCGATTCGATTTTCGAAACAACCTTTTTCTGCCTGTACGATTTCGCTTATATACAAAGGCAACGAATCCGTGGCCATTAGATCTCAGGGTTATATTCCGATCAAAACCGTTGAACCAAGTGTCCACAAATCTGGACCGTTCAAATAACCATCATTACACCTCCTCAAAACAGTTCAAAATTCTGCCCACGTCAGCAATACCAAGCGCCGCCTGACACACATAGAAAACCATGCTCATCACCCATCAGGACGTTGACAAACGCGCACGCCGCGCACGTCGCGCCACTATCCCCCTTTAATGCTAAATAGTAGAAGGGACACGTGTTAACTTAGGGAGCAAAGAGCGTTACGTGGAAGGTAGAGCTTGTACCGTATGAGACAAAGTACACACTCCAGCATAGGATCGCTAGTGAAGGCCTCATAAAAATGCCAAAGGATTTAGAAGCAAAACGACAAACGTCATTTATTCAGGTTACATGACGAACGCAAACAAAACAAACATAACAAAAACATATTTTCCCACGGATTAAAGCTAAATATCCGCAGACCCGTCCTAGGACACGCTCGGATAAGACTCAAAAGAGACACACGGACTTCCGCAACCGTCACTGTCCTCATTATTACTAGGGGAACTGGTTCGCACGGGCGGCGAAGGTGGGGCCCACCTCTCGAGGCGTGAGTCGCCTCCAACATCTCAACTTCAAACGCTGCACTCGCATAAGTAAAAATTAAGAGGTCCCCCTCTTCCACGTCGTGATCGACATGAAAAGCTTCCCACCTTGCGTCGATGATCATCTCACCTACCCTTGTCAATCAACAGAATAGACGGCCATACACAGCCGTTCGGACTTACCAAATGGATCAGTCCAGTCCTTAGTTCCGATAGATGCTCGTAAAAAGAGCTGGGAATTCGTAAGTGTCGAGAACATTGAGAAAAAGTAAAAAACTTATAAAAAAACAAGCGCTGAGCCATGATACAAAGATGCAAGAGTACAAAAGATTTCTGCCCAAACTCGCTATCCATACAAGCCCTTAAATAGGAGAACCTATCGACACTATATACGAGAATTTCGGAACAAAAATCTACTTCGATAACAGCGAAAGGATAACACAGTAAACGTCGGTCGCCTATTAAAACACATGTACTTTAGACGTAGTAGACGCATTACCGGCTTCCTACGCTTACGTAGACATGCCAACTAAGAACAATACTTGTTCTCGAACCAAGCGAAACGTGCGGTTAGCTCACCCCTCGCTCTGATTTTTCGAACAAGTACACTTTGGGGGGGACTAGTGTTACGGATATATTTGGTGAAGACAGGTGTCATTGACCTAAAGGACCACCTGTTCCTTTGACCACATGGAAATATCACCACCTTTGCACAATTCCATTCGGCAAATAAGGTGAGGATTCAATCCTACAAACAAGTCCGTTGGAATTGTAGCAACCCTCTTATACAGGGCGTGAGGTGGGGAAAGAGAGATAAATATCTAACGCCTCTACAGTGAGTAGGCCTTATCCACTTGCTACAGTGGGCAGATATTTATTCTATTTTACCTACGTGGCATCTACACGTTAGGCAGCAGATATTTTCCTACCGCCTTAGGAGATATTTACCTAACTCACCGCCTTACCCTACAGCCTTTCAAGATATTTTCTTGCCACCTCATGTGTTCTCATTCACCGCCTTATTCCACCGCCTTTCCTGAACCGCCTCTAAGGTGCTATAAAAGGAGAGCGGTAATAGAAGAAAGGGGACCCGAAAAACTCATCGCACAAAGAACTGTCTAAATCTAAGACTCTTTACTCAAGTTTTCTGACTTAAGCATCGGAGCTGAATCCGGGCAAAGAGGCCCAATTCCGATCACTGCCCTCTCCTTTTTATAGGTTCGCCTATGGGTAATTCCGATCGGAGTTTCAGGATGTTCTCTGCGCTCCCTGTTCGTAAGCAGAAGTAGGCGTCCACACCAACTATAAATTTTAACCGTTGGTCGAAAGCTGAGGCCAGATCACGTGGCAACAGTAGCCAAAGCGTGACGTGGACCAGTTTTTGGCATCAACACATCTAAAAATAAGAAAATGCAGCCCAACGTGATGTTTCTGTATGTTTTTTAGGCTTACTTGCATTAGGCGGCTTCCACACTTGAAAAAACTAAAATGAGCTACTATCAAAATACTGGTAAACTAAAGTTGTCAAACCGGAAGAAAACTCACTAATCTTATTGCATATAGATGGGGCAATTTATAGCCTTACAATAACATAAATTAGAAA
Organism: Dioscorea zingiberensis; assembly: GCA_026586065.1. NCBI lineage: Eukaryota > Viridiplantae > Streptophyta > Magnoliopsida > Dioscoreales > Dioscoreaceae > Dioscorea > Dioscorea zingiberensis. Next base: position 39,558,208 of record CM048822.1, read on the forward strand.
TAACAGGGACCCCATTGTGTTTGTGGGATAGTGCAAAGGAACAAGTCAACTCCCTCAATAATAGGGATTTATTAACTGAAATCAAAGACTATATCTACTTCTAGAATTACTGCAACAAACCCTCCCTTAAACTGATCACATATTAATTTATTCTTGGATCCTTGTAAACACCCATAAATGTCTGCATCCTCTCAAAAGCATCCAGCTTTAGTGGCTTGGTCATAAGATCTGCTAGTTGTTCTTGAGTTTGACAATATTCTAGCTTGACTACTTTGTCTTGAGAGAGATCATGCAGAAAATAAAAATGAACATCAATATGCTTACCCTGACCATGCGTAACTAGTTTGTGAGAAAGCTTAATTGTTGAACTATTGTCACAATAAATCACAGTTGCAGAATGTTGTTCATGACAAAGTTGCTCCATCATCCTTCGTAACCAAATAGCCTGACATGTACAAGAGGCGGCAGCAACAACTCTGCTTCATTAGTTGAAAGAGTGACAATTAGTTGCTTGCGAGAAGACCAAGAAACTACACCAGAGCTTAATAAAAATAGAAAATTAGATGTGCTCTTTCTATGATCAACATCCCCTATATAATCACTATCGGAATATCCCACAAGCTGATGATTTCCTTCCTGACTATAGAACACTCCAAATTCGAGAGTTCCTTTAATATACCGTAGCACACGTTTAGCTGCTTGGAGATGTAATGTAGTAGGATGAGACATATAGCTACTCAAAAGACTAACAACGAGCATAAGATCTGTCCTGGTAGAGGAGAGATACATAAAGCTCCCAACAAGTTGTTGATAAAGAGTGTTGTCCAGATGTTCACCTGTGAGATCCTTCATCATTTTTATCCAGGTACAATTGGATTGTGAACTGAATTGCAATCAGCCATATGAAATCTCTCTAGGATTTCACGAGCATACTTTTGTTGACATAAGAAAATCCCATTTTCCTGTTGCAATACCTCCAAGCCAAGAAAATACCCCATTTTGCCCAAATCAGTCATATCAACTTCTTGCATCATGGAACATTTAAAAGAACTGATTAAGGAGTCATCATTGCTAGTGAAAATGAGATCATCAACATATAAACATACAAGTTAGATCTTACTAGCAAAGGTGTACTTTAGAAACAAGGTGTATTCATATGGACATTTATCAAAACCTTCTTTCAAAAAATAGGCTTCGATCTTGCTATACCAAGCTCGGGCGCTTGCTTCAAACTATACAGAGCCTTGTGAAGTAAATACACTTTGTGTTCTGTGCCTCTGATTTCAAACCTAGGTGGTTGGTCGACATATATCTCCTCATCAAGCTCTCCATAAAGAAAAGTTGATTTGACATCTAATTGGTAGAGTGGCCATGCTTCTTGAGCTGCAATGCCAAGGATAGGCCGATAGTATCTAAACGGGCTACAGGAGCAAAAACTTCATAATAATCAATGTCATATTGTTTGGTGCAGCCTTTGGCGACGAGACGTGCCTTGTATTTGTCTATTTCACCATGCCCATTCAGATTTGTCTTATACACCCATTTAACACTAATCGTTTTAGCTCCTTCAAGCAGGTTTATCAACTCCTAGGTATTATTTTATTTTGAATGGCAGCAATCTCGGCATCCATGGCAAATCGCCACTTGTTACTGTGAACGACATCAAAAAAGGTTAGAGGATCTTCATCAATAAATATAGCAAAGTTATTATCTTGTTCTTCATCTGAAACTCCAGCCCCACTATCATAATCATGCATCCAAAGTGGGGGATAACGAGATCGTCTCGCTGCTACATGATCAGGTGAATGGACTGCTGCATGGTCAGGTGAGTAAATAAGAGTTGGAGAATTGTCTTGGTCAGCTGCAATACCTGGATTTCCAGAGATAAGAGGTGTTCTATTTTCAACAATATTTTGATCAAGTGAGTCTGTGTGCTCTTCCTCCAAATTAAGTGGAGTATAAATAGTAGCACCATTTGTATCTGTCCAAGGCTAGTGTCCATCTTCATTGAAAACAACGTTACGACTTATCACAATTTTATTTGATGAGGGGTCATACAATCGATACCCTTTGGATTCCTCGCTAACATCTAGAAGAACACACCTCAAACTCTTGTCATCCAATTTTGTGCATTTGACATCTGGAATATTAGCATAAGAGAGATATCCAAATATGCGGAAGTGATCAACCGAGGGTTTTAATGCCACTCTACGCCTCCTCTGGTGTTTGATTTCGCACAGCAAGTGTGGGGCTTGGATTAAGAATATGTACCGTCCAATTTACTCCCTCAGTCCAAAAGGTCTTGGGCACTTGTTTGCATGAAAGCATACTACGAACCATCTCCATGATCGTATGATTCTCACGCTCCGCCACTCCATTTTGTTGAGGAGTATAGGCTGCAATTAGTTAATGTTGAATTCCCTTGATCATGCAAAACTCAGTGAATTAATTGGAATTAAACTCTCAACCCCTATCTGTATATAGACCTCGGATGGATGTGTTCTTGGTTACTTCAACCTTAGCTTTGAAAAGCTTGAAAACTTCAAAGGCCTTTGATTTTTTTGTCAAGAAAAATGCCCAAGTTTTTCAACTAAAATCATCAATAAAGGTCAAGAAATACCTTTTGTTACTGTTGGATATTGGAGAAATAGGCCCAAAAATATCGGCATGTACAAGTTGAAGAATTTGTGAGGATCTCCAACTGCTTTCTTGTGGAAAAGAATTTCTGTTCTGTTTGTCCATTATGTTAAATCTTTCTGGGCTGGACCCTACTGGTCCAGCCAGAACCACTATCGGGCTTAGTCTTAATCTCCAAACTAGTAGTGATATTGTCCTCTTTGGGCCTGAGCCCGCACGGTTTTGTTCTTGGGCTTAACCCAAAAGGCCTCACTACTAAGAGATATGCTTTATTACTTGTTGATGCCAAAAACTGGTCCACGTCACGTTTCGGTTACTGTTACCTCGTGATCTGGTCTCAGCTCTCGACCAACGGTTAGAATTTATAGTTGATGTGGACGCTTACTTCTGCTACGAACAGGGAGTGCGAAGAGCATCATAAAAACTCCGCTCGGAATTACTGGAATTACTCATCAACGAGCCTGTAAAAAGGAGAGGACGGTGATCGGAATTGGGCCTTTCCGCCCGGATTCAGCTCCGATGCTTAAGTTAGAAAACTTGAATAGAGAATCTTAGTTTTAGGCAGTTTTTTGTGTGATGAGTTTTTTTCGGAATCCCCCTTTCTTCTATTAGCACTCTTCTTTTATAGTACCTTAGAGGTGGTTCAGGAAAGGCGGTGAAATAAGGCGGTGAGTTAGGTAAAATATCTCTTAAGGCGGTAGGAAGGCGGTGGGAAGGCGGTAGGAAGGTGGTAGGAAAATATCTGCCCACTGTAGCAAGTGGATAAGGCCCACTCACTGTAGAGGCGTTAGATGTTTCTCTATCTCTTTCTTTCTACCCTACGCCCCTACGCCCTTCATGAGAGGGTTGTTACAATTCCGACGGACTTGTCAATCACGCTATTTGCCGAGCGGAATTTGTGCAAAGATGGTGATACTGCCATATAGCCAAATGAACAAGTGGTCCTTTAGCTTAACGACACCTGTCTTCACCAAATATATCCGTAACACTAGTCCCTCCCCTAGTGTACTTGTTCGAAAAATCTAAGTGAGGGGTGAGCTAAACGCACGTTTCGCTTGGTTCGAGAACAAGTATCATTCTTAGTTGGCATGTCTATGTAGGCGTAGGCTCTGTATACAGTCGCTTGCACCTAAAGGTCACATGGTTTAATAGGCATCGACGCTATCATGTTATCTTCTCACTATTATCGAGGTAGATTTTGATTCCAGAATTCTCGCCTATAGTGTCGATGGGTTCTCCTATTTAAGGGCTTGTATGGATAGGGTGTTTTGACTAGAAAACTTTTGCACCCTTGTATTTTTGTATCATGGCTCAGCGCTTGTCTTTTTACAAGTTTTTCACTTTTTCTCAGTGCTCTCGCCGTTTGCGAATTCCCAGTTCCTTTTATGAGCACCTAACGGAATTAAGGACTGGGGTAATCCATTTGGTAAGTCCAAATGGCTGTGTTTGGCCATCTATTTTGCTGATTGACAGGGGGGTAGGTGAAATGAGCATAGACGCGGGGTGGGAAGCTTTTCATGTTGACCATGGTGTGGAGGCGGGAGACCTTTTAGTTTTTTCTTACGCAGGGGGTATGCGCTTCGAGGTTGAGATGTTTGGAGATGACTCTTGCCGTAGAGAGGTGGGTCCCCACCTCCGTCCTCGTGCCGAACCAAGCTCCCCCAGCAACGAGGATAGCGGCACGCTGAAGCTCCCGCGGTATCTCCTCTGAGTCTTATCCGACTGTACCTTCGGACGGGTCCGCGGACGTTTAGGATAATCCGTTCGGAAATATGGTAGGATAATCCTTTCGGAAATATGTTTTAGAGTTTGTTATATCGCTTTATTTACATCCGTCATGTGTAATTTGAATAAATGACATTTTGTCGTTTTGTTTTTAAATCTTTTGGCCTTTTTATGGCTTTTGTTGATGATCCTATGTTGGAGTGTGCGCTTTGTCTTTGTGTGGTACAGGCTCTGCCTTCCATGTGTACCGGCTCTACCTTCCATGTAACGCTTTTCGTTTTCTAAGACAACACGTGTCTCTTTTACTATTTAGCATTTAAAGGGGGATAATGGTGCGACATGCGCAGCGTGTGCGCTTTGTCAACGTTATGATGAGCGATGGGGCGCAATTTTCCATGTGTGCCAGGCGGCGCTTGATATTGCTGACGTGGACAGAATTTTGAATTGTTTCGAGGAGGTGTACGATGGTTGTTTGAACGGTTCTGATTTGTGGGTCTTTGGTTCAAGGGTTCAGATCGGAACACAACCCTAAGATCTAACGGCCATGGATTCATTGCTTTTGTATATAAGGGGAACCGTACAGGCAGCAAAAGATTGCTTCGAAAATCGAGTTCTCTTCTCCAGATTTCCTCTTCTCCGGCGAGCTCTGGTTTAGTGCTTTTTTTCTTATCTTTTTCCTCCTCTAAGGTAATGGCTAGTGCTACTTCTTCTTCCTCTAGTTCTTCTCACGAGTCCTCGATTCCTTTGTCGTCCAACCCTACGGTTTCTGTTGTGATTCCGGCGATCCCGGGTGAACTTGGAGGCGTTCCAGCTCAGGGTTCGCGGGTTCATCCTGCCTCTAGGGCAACGGGTAGGGGTTCTGACACGTTCATAAGTTTTCTTGGACAGTCGGAGGTAGATAACCTGGTAACTAAGTATGAGATAAATCTCTCACTATTTGAGGTTAGGGTTCCTTGTTCTGGGGAGAGGGCAAGTTCTCCCAGGGAAGGGGAGATAGCCATCTATCAAGATGCGCTATTAGGTGGCCTTAGACTCCCTTTTTCTGATTTTGCTAAGGCAGTATTAGAGGAGTATCACTTGTGTCCTTCACAGTTGGCCCCGAATTCCTGGAGACTACTGAACGGTTTTGTTATCGTTTTCAAGCATTACGGAATAAATCCGACCGTCCGTTGGTTCTGTATGCTTTTTAGTCTATGTCTAGAGTCTAATGCCAATTGGTATTACTTCTCGGCTCGTCCTGGGAGGAAATTTTTAGGGAAGGTCCCTTCTTCCATTAAGCGATGGAAGAGCAAATTTTTCTTTGTCAAAAGTAAGTCCGAGTGGGATGTCCGAACAAAGTGGGAAGTTCCCCGAACGGACATCGCTTGTGAGGAAATGACGGGTGAAGAGGTGGGTCTTCTTAAGTCAATGACAGGGTTATCCAAAGTGTACATGGATGAGTTCTTGACAAAGGAAAACCTTGTTAAATGTCGTTTAATAGTGTCCGCTGGTAGGAATTATTCGTGTACCTTACTAGTCTGATTTTTAACTACAGTATCTAATAATTTTTTTTGACATTTGTTTTGTAGGAAATCCGATGGAGGACGAAGACCTGAGCTATGTTAAGGGTCTTTTGGCCTCTTTCGAGGGCGAAGTTCACCCGCTCTTTGCCTCAAGAAGAAGAAGGAGGTGGTACTTGGCCAAGGGGCTGATACCTCCAAGGAAGAAAGAAAGAAGAGGAAGAGAAAAGAGACAGGCTCTTCCAAGGGGATTAAGAATGATCCCGGTGCAGGGTCCTCACGGGAGAGGAGAACCAAGAGGAAGAATTCCGAGGACGTATCAGGTCCCGGAATTGTAGAAGAATTAGTGGGGGCGCCTCAGGAAGAGGTTTGTGCGGAAGAAATCCGCCCAACGTTGTCCCCAATTTCCGAGGGTCCTTCTTCCAGCCGGCCGGAGGACATCCTTCTCGCAGAGGTGAGAATTTCTATTTTCTATAGGTATATTTTACTTAGAACTCTTTAATTTAGGTTTTATTTTGCAGGCGGAGCTAGGAGAAGCGACCTTCGTGGATAAATTAAGAGTGGTGGATTCCGTTTTAAAGGGATCTCACAAGCTAAGCGAAGGAGTTATCTTACGAGGATACCCCTTTTCGTGATGTCAAGTCCGCATGTAATGTTTTAATGGCCATGCGGCCCGAGCAGCTCTCTAAAAAACTCCGAGGGGCTAGCAGGGAAGAGGCCACTTACCAATTATTCCGCTCGGCCATGCTGGTAAGGGCTGTTCTCATATTTCCCTTTATTTCTAAATTTGGTACATTTTTTATGAGCGTTTTGTTATTTCGTAGACCGCTCAATGGGCGGATCGGGTTGGTGCTCTTTGCCAAGAAGATTTGGCCAAGATGGAAATGAATAGGGTAGATATCGCTCAGTTGAGCTCTAGGGTGGCGGACTTGGAAGAGAAGGAGAAGAAACAGCATGAGACTATCCAGGCCGTTGAGCGAGACAAAGCCGAGCGGCTGCACCAACTATCTGCCCTGGAGAAGGAGAAAAACGATCTAGCGGCTCAGCTATCTATTTCCAAAGGTTCTCTTCTGACTGCTAAGGAGGATATCAAAGGGTTACAAGATGAATCCAGCAGGTTGAAGAAGGAACTCCAATCTACTCAGGAGGAGCGAGCCGCCGTTCGATGGGACCTAAAATTTGAGAAGGTCTGAGCTTACCGCCGTTCAAGCCGAGTTGGCGGAAATAAGGGGAGCGTGATACACTTAAGGCGCATTTGGCTTCCCGCTTGAAAGCTCCTAAGTCCGACTCGCAAGAAATTAAGGATTTAATGGAACGAGACAATTTAGAGAAGGAGGTTGCCCGCTTAGGCTTAAAGTTAAAGATGGGGCCACTCAGATATATTCCGTGGTGCAACAAGTGGGCTATCATATTCCTCCTAAGGAGGTTTTGTCTATGGGGGCCGAGTCTTGAAGAAATTTACGGAGCTCAAAGAGCAACAAGTCATCAAGACCCCTGAGGCTCCTGCCTCCGCTTCCTTCGATCGTCCCTCGCCTCTTCTAACCTTCTACCAAAGCTCCTTCTAAGTGCGGTTGCCCGAGGGCCCTAGCTCTTAGGACGTTTTTCTTTTTTATGAATGTTCTTGTAAATTCTCAATCATTTGGAATGTAAGTTTTATTCATATGAAACACAAACCTTTATTTTGATGAAGTTTTATTTCCGAGTGATGGTTATCCTTAACCATTTGAGAAGTATTTTCCGAAGTCTTTTATAAATTTCTTCTTTCTTCCCTCTTCCTTTGATTTTGTAGGATGCTTCTTAACGAGTCCTTAGTCCAATCGCGGGATTTTGAGTTGTTGAATGAGGTACTCATCTTCATTAAATGAGATTGTTGCTTCATATTTCGGTCGGGATTTTTGCCCCTTGCTTTTTGGGTAAGAGTTGTCGTTCTATCCCTATAGGATAATTCCGACTCGTCTTCCAAGAATGGGAATTTCACCGCATTTTTGTAGGATGGGAATTTCACCGCATCTTAGTAGGATGGGAATTTCACCGCATCTTAATAGGATAGGAATTTCACCGCATCTTAATAGGATGGGAATTTCACCGCATCTTAATATAAAGAAAAGACTTGAGCTTTATTCCATGAATTTTAAGAAACAGCTACAAAATTTACTGATAGTAGCGTCGTAGATGTTCAGCATGGAATGGACGTTTGAGTGTCTTTCCGTCCATATTTACTAGATATTAGGTGCTTGCCCGGACGATTCTTTGTATGACGTAAGGGCCTTCCCAGTTAGGAGTTAGCTTCCCCGTTCGGCTTTTATTTCCAAGAAACTCATTTTCCCGTAGGACTAGATCGCCGATTTGGAAGAAGACTCTTTTTACCCTTGTGTCATAGAACCTTTTTACTTTCTGGCGATAGATGGCTGCCCTCGTTTCCACAGCTTCTCTCCGTTCTTCGAGTAGATCAAGTTCCGCTCGGAGTTTTTTCTCATTCTCTTCGAGTAGAAAGTTTGTCGTGTCCATAAGGTAGGCATCCCTATTTCTCGCAGGGATGGCGACCTACGCCTCATAAGTGAGGGAGAATGGGGTCTCTCAAATAGGAGTTCTTGTTGTTGTCCTGTAGGCCCAAAGGGCGCTCGGAATTTCTTCTACCCAGTTAGTCCCATTTCTGAATACCCGTGTTTTCAGTGTTTGAAGCAGGGTGCGGTTTGTCACTTCTACTTGGCCGTTGGCTTGGGGATGTGTCACAGACGTTAATCTGGATTCAATTCCGAGTTCTGAGCAAAAGCTTTTGAAGGCTTTGTTATCAAACTGTCGTCCATTATCGGAAATGAAGGCGACCGGAATGCCGAATCGACAAATAACCGTTCGCCATAAGAATCCCTGACAGGCTTTCTCCGTGATTTTGGCCAAGGGTTCGACTTCCACCCATTTGGTGAAGTAGTCAATGGCGACTATTAGAAACTTCATTTGCCTAACTGAAGTAGGGAACGGCCCTAGGAGATCGACTCCCCATATGGCAAATGGTCGAGGGCTAATGATGGGTGTAAGCTGTGCCGATGGTCGCCTCTGAATCTTGGAATGCCGCTGGAAGGCATCGCATTTCCGAGCGAATGCTATTGCGTCTTGAGTTAGCGTTGGCCAGTAATAACCTTGTCGTAGGACTTTGTAACTTAAGGCTTTGCCTCCTATGTGACCTCCTCCAATGCCTTCGTGAATTTCTTGAAGGATATAACTAGCTTCTGTTGGACGCAAGCATCGCAAGAAGGGTTGCGTATAGGATCTTCTATATAGGTTCTCATCGATGATGGTGCATCGAAATGGATTTGTAAGAAATCCGTCGGCCTCTCGCTTTGTTGGGTGTACAGTCCACCTTGTAGATAATTTGATGGGGTCCATCCAAATTGACTCTTAATTTGTACTTTGTACTTCCTCCTCTAATCCGTCGATGGTTTTGTGGGAAGATATTGTAGGTTAAAGGAAGGCTCGTGTCTCCGCTCGATCTTTGTGGCCTTTTTGGAGAGGCGTCCGCCTTCTTCATTTTAAGTGCTCGGACTTTTTCAATTTGGAAGCTAGCAAAGTGTGGAACTATTTTCTTTACCACTGCTTGGTACTTGACCATGTTTTCTTCCTTCGCTTCAAAGCTGCCCAAGGTGTGGCTTACTATTAGCTGTGAGTCGGAATATACGTGCAGGTGCTGAATTCCGAGCCCCCGGGCCAGGTGTAATCCTGCGATGAGGGCTTCATATTCGGCCTCATTGTTGGTTGCTCGGAATTGGAACTTCAGTACTGTCGCGATTTTCCACTTGGAAGGAGAGTAGAGGACGAACCCTGCCCCTGCCTTTTCTTCCGTTGCTGATCCGTCAACATATAAGGTCCATGGGATGTTAGGGCTTTCTTCTGGACTTTGTGACGGGGGTTCGCCCCTGTTTGCTGGGAAGGTTAATTCCGCGACGAAATCTGCCAGCACTTGAGCCTTTATTGCCGTTCGGGGTTTGTAGGTGAGATCGAACTCGCCCAATTCTATCACCCACTTGGCTAGGCGTCCGGAGTTTTCAGGTTTATGGAGAATCTGCTTTAGTGGCTGATCAGTCAATACTATGATCTTGTGGGCTTGAAAGTACGGCCTCAACCTCCGTGCAGATGTGATAAGAGCAAAGGCCAACTTTTCGAGTGGTAGATATCTCGATTCTGCATCGTTAAGGATTTTACTTGTGTAGTAGACAGGTTTTTGGACTCCGTTATCTTCTCTTAGAAGAACTGCACTGACCGCGTGTGGGGCGACCGCCAAATAAACGTAGAGTTCTTCTCCCACCTGTGGCTTAGCTAGCAGCTGAGGCGACCGGAGATAGTCCTTAAGCCCCTGAAAGGCTTTTTCGCATTCTTCTGTCCACTCCATTTTGGGTGCTTTTCTTAGGGCTTGGAAAAGTGGGAGATTTTTCTCTCCGGCTTTGGAGATAAATCTGCCAAGCGCGGCGAGACGCCCGTTAAGCCGCTGAATTTCTTGAAGACTTTTGGGCGATCCCATGTCAAGAATAGCTCTGATTTTATCTGGATTCGCTTCTATCCCTCTTTGTGTTAGAATAAATCCCAGGAATTTTCCTGATCGAACGCCGAAAGAACATTTGTTCGGGTTTAAACGCATAGTATAAATCCGAAGAGACTGAAAAGCCTCTTGTAAGTCTGACAGGTGTTCATTGGCCTTTCGGCTCTTTACTAAGATATCATCCACATAGGCTTCAACATTTCTGCCAATTTGCTCTCTGAAGACTGTATTTATAAGCCTCTGGAAGGTGGCTCCGGCATTTTTTAGGCCGAACGGCATCACCTTATAACAGTACGTTCCTGTGCTCATAATGAAAGACGTTTTTTCTTCGTCGCCTTTGGCCATTCGGATTTGGTTGTAACCTGAAAAGGCATCCAGGAAGCTCAACATCTCATGCCCCGTTGTCGAATCCACTAAACTATCAATTGATGGTAAGGGAAACGAATCTTTCGGGCAGGCTTTGTTTAAGTCTGTGAAGTCAACGCACATCCTCCATTTTCTGGACGGATTTTTCACCAGGACCACATTGGCTAACCAGTCTGGGTAGTATACCTCTCGGATAAACTTAGCTTTTAGGAGATTAGATACTTCTTCCTCCGCAGCCTTCTGCCTTTCTGGTGCAGAAGTTCTCCGTTTCTGCTTTGTGGGTTTAAACGATTGATCGATGTTGAGACGATGCTTGATGATATTACGTTTTACGCCCGGCATATCCTCTGAAGACCAAGCGAAGAGATCGGAATTTGCTCTCAATATTCTCATGAGATCTTCCCATGCTCTCATTGTCAAATCTGCCCCAATCCGCACTGCCGTCCGGTCCGCTCGTTGTGTCTAAGGAATCAAGTAGCAATTCTTCGACAGTGCAGGTCAAGCTCCTCGCTTTCCCGTTCGCCATTCTGGCGACTCAACATGGCTTCAAACCTTTGTCTTGCTTCTTTGTTGGGAGTTTTCCCTTTGAGGGTTGAGACATAGCATTGCCGCGGGGGTTGATCTCCTCTTATCTCTCCACCGCCACTCTCGCTTGGGAATTTGAGGAGAAGGTGATAAGTAAAGATTACTGACTTTCAAGGTGTTGAGGGTTGGTCTCCCGTGATTACGTTGTAACTTGAAGCACAACGCATCTACTCAAGAAATTTCTTTGCCATCAAGTTGATGACCTTGGCGAAGTTCCCTACCAGAATCGGCAAGGAGATCATTCCTTCGGTTGTACTACCCTCCGGAGAACCCTACCAAGGATGATTTCACCTAAGCAAGTCATCTCAAGGCCATATCTCATTCTTTCGAAAGCACTCCAAAAGAGGATATCAACTGAACTTCCACTGTCTATCAAGACTCTTTTCATCTGGAAATTAGACACTTTGATAGCGACAACCAACGCGTCATCATGTGGGTGGCGAACTCCGCTGACGTCATTGTCATAGAAGATGATTGGAGCCGTAGGTCGAGATCGTCTTCGTGGCGTTTCTATTTCCTGCGTGGTTCCCACCATTCGGGCGTAACTTTTCCGAGAGGCGGAACTTTCACCACCGCAGCCAGGACCACCACTGATAAATCCCACCATTTCTCCTTTTTCTTCTTCAGGTTGTGAAATTTCAGGTTCCCCTTGAATCTCAAGGTTGATGTATTGTTCCAATTGTCCTTTTCGAACGACATCTTCTATAGCGTTCATCAAGTGGGTACACTTTTCTGTGTCATGTCCTCTGGATTGATGAAACTGGCAATACTTCTTCGCTCTTTTGCCGCTCGGCGCTTCTTGCAGAGCTCGCCACGCCGTAAGCTTTTGTTCTTTGATTTGCATAAGAATGTTGCTTCCGGGTTTGATTCGATGGGGTATGGTGATCATATCGACAATTTTTCCTTCCTTAGAAGGCTCTCGGCTGTAGTGTATGTTGTTGGGGCCGTGTGGAGGTTTCCTGTGCCTCTGTTTATGCCTTTGCCCTCTACATGCGATCCTCTTTCCTTTCAAGCAGACTGGGGCCTTCACTGGCGCTTATGGTGGGTTTTCCTTCCGTGTCCACGGGTCCACGTCTAGCCTCTTCTTCCCAACCCATATAAATTTCCTCGGAATTGATATACTTTTGGGCGTGGATCATAAGGCGGGAATGGTTTTTGGTGGATCTAGTGTCAGGGAAAATCGGAAGGGGGAGTCTAATAACCCTTCCATTAAAAAAGTCACAGCCATACGTGGCGGGAGGTCCGCAACATTAGCCGCTCTCTGCCTATGTAACGGCTTAAATAGGCCTGGAGCGTTTCTTTCCCTCGCTGCTTAATGCGCAGAAGGGTGGACGGGGTTTTCTTTTGCTTTGAGTAATTGGCAAAATAGGGTAGGAAGGGATCTGCTAAAATCTGAAAAGAAGTAATTGTACTAGATGGGAGATCGACAAACCAGTCTTGCGCTTTTCCCTCTAAGGTGGCGGGAAAAGCTCGGCACATGCGAGCGTCTGTGATTCCAGTGAGGAGCATCTTCGACCGAAAAGATTTCAGGTGTTGGGATGGATCGGTTTTGCCTTCATACGCAGTCATAACTGGCGGTCCGAAGCTATCCGGAACTTGCTCTCCCAATATTTCTTTCACAAAGGGTGAACACATACCGAGAACGTGTCGCTCGGACTTTTCGTTCCCTCGAGAGAGGTTCTGTCGTTGAGTCCTTCTATCAACTGTTTGAACAGTTGGACTATTCCGTTCCGTCCTTGTCCGTTCGGTTCTTGTGGCGGCTGCTTTGCCTACGTCGAACGGAGGAGGTTCCAACTAGCGAAAAAGGCAGTCCTCTCTGTTTTCTCTTTATGGGTGCGAGTTCTCGTTCTCCCTCTACTTTCAGAATTATCCAGTGGGGTTGTTGGTATGTTTGGCGTTGGAACTTATGTAGGAGGAGGCGGAGGATGAGTCAAAGCATGAACAGCCTGAGTCAACCGTTCCAATTGTTGTTGTAGGTTAAGGTAAAATTCTGGGACAGATTCTTGAGGTTGAACGGAAGTATTTTCAGACGGCGGTAAGATGGGCGGATTATCTAACCGGATTTCTTCATGCCTTCGGACCTCGCCAAATCCTTCGGGATTATTTAGGGCTCCCTGTTCTTGAATTCGTTTTGATCTTCTGGTAGTGGTCATTTGGCTTTTCGTAAGGTCCCCACGGACGGCGCCAAACTGTTGATGCCAAAAACTGGTCCACGTCACGTTTCGGTCACTGTTACCTCGTGATCTGGTCTCAGCTCTCGACCAACGGTTAGAATTTATAGTTGATGTGGACGCTTACTTCTGCCTACGAACAGGGAGTGCGAAGAGCATCATAAAAACTCCGCTCGGAATTACTGGAATTACTCATCAACGAGCCTGTAAAAAGGAGAGGACGGTGATCGGAATTGGGCCTTTCCGCCCGGATTCAGCTCCGATGCTTAAGTCAGAAAACTTGAATAGAGAATCTTAGTTTTAGGCAGTTTTTTGTGTGATGAGTTTTTTTCGGAATCCCCCTTTCTTCTATTAGCACTCTTCTTTTATAGTACCTTAGAGGCGGTTCAGGAAAGGCGGTGAAATAAGGCGGTGAGTTAGGTAAAATATCTCTTAAGGCGGTAGGAAGGCGGTGGGAAGGCGGTAGGAAGATGGTAGGAAAATATCTCGCCTAATCAGCAAGTGGATAAGGCCCACTCACCGTAGAGGCGTTAGATGTTTCTCTATCTCTTTCTTTCTACCCTACTCTAATGCCTTCATGAGAGGGTTGTTACAATTCCGACGGACTTGTCAATCACGCTATTTGCCGAGCGGAATTTGTGCAAAGATGGTGATACTGCCATATAGCCAAATGAACAAGTGGTCCTTTAGCTTAACGACACCTGTCTTCACCAAATATATCTGTAACACTACTTAAGCCCTACACTTTTTTCTTCAACAGTCGATGTGGGACTATTGTTTGATTTCTAACATCCTCCTAGAATCCTCCCTCAAACAAAAGCCCACATCGACTCGAACGCCAACTTCTATCCAGGTCTACCGCTTGGCAACCAACTGCAATCCAGGTCTTACTGACTGGCAACCAACTGCAATCCAGGCAACTGCCTGGCACCAATTCAATAACCAACTGCAATCCAGGTCCACTTCCTGGCCCAACCAACTGCAATCCAGGTCCACTGCCTGGCACCAACTCAATAACCAACTACAATCTAGGTCCACTGCCTGGTAACCAACTACAATCCAGGCCCACCACCTGGCTACCAACTTTTTTTTTTTTTGACATATCTACCACCTACTCTGATACTATGTTAAATCTTTTTGGGCTGGACCCTACTGGTCCAGCCAAAACCACTATCGGGCTTAGTCTAAATCTCCAAACTAGTAGTGATATTGTCCGCTTTGGGCCTGAGCCCGCACGGTTTTGTTCTTGGGCTTAACCCAAAAAGCCTCACTACTAAGAGATATGTTTTATTACTTAAGCCCTACACTTTTTTCTTCAACAGTCGATGTGGGACTATTATTTGATTTCTAACATCCTCCTAACACATTAAACAATCTTCATAGAAAAAACTAGAATTCTTCAATTGCGGCAATCCTTTGACCATCTGTTTGTTATAAAGTGTTTTGAGGCTAAAAGAACCCAAATGCCCATAACGATAATGCCACAAATGATCTTGATTTTGAGAAAAAATATAAAAAGATGGCTGATCTACTTGATTTTATGTAGTGATAGTTGCTCGAATAACAAACATACGATTGTGTGACATAGTAGTTGCAATGATGAGTCCTTTCTCTAAATGGAATACTTTGCACTGGTTGCGTTGAATCAGAATAGCTAGTCCTTTTTCTTGCAATTGCCCAATACTTAAAAGATTATTTATCAAATCAGGTATATAAAACACCTCTGTGACAACATGGGCAAGGTTGTTGATTTGCATATGGATTTGTCCTTCCCCCTTAACTTGAAAACTTGAATTATTGCCAAGTTTAACAGACTTGCAGAAGGTCTCATCAAGGTGTGAAAATAACTCCTACCTTCTTCACATGTTGTTGCTGCAACCAGAGTCTAGGAACCAGATAAGTTCCTTAGCTGATTGAATAGCATTAAAGTAGGCCATGAGTAGAAGCTCTTCCGTATTTGTCATCTCGGGAAAATGAGCTTTGGACTCCTTCTCGTAGCTAAGCTCCTTGTATTTCTTTGGACACTCGTTCCAAAAGTGACCAAAGCCATGACAATAATAACATTCAACAAGAGCTTTGTTCATACCTTGTCTACCACGTCTACGTTCTCTTCCACGTGCGGCACCACGGCCACGTCCATGATAACTAGAATGTTCCCCGTGAACAATTTTCAATGCTTGTTCTATAATGACATGACTAGACATCCATTGTTCATGTACTTGGAGGCTGCTTTGCAATTCGTCAATACTCATTTGATCCAAATCCTTGGATTTCTCAATGGAGCAAACCGCATAGTCAAATTTGGATGACATAGAGAGCAAAATCTTTTCATTCACAGTAATGTCGCTCATCTTTTCACCAAGAGTATGCATTTTGATAGTAATTGTGAGAGTACAAGCAAAAAAGTTATTGACAGATTCACCTTCTTTCATGTGAAGAACTTCAAAATCTTTGCGAAGAGCCTGAAGTTGTGCACGCTTGACTCGGGTATTCCCTTGATACTTTTGATTCAATGAGTCTCAAATTCCCTTCGTCGTGTCTTTGGTCAGGATGGTGTGATCAATAGCCTTGAATAAGTAGTTCTTGGCTTTTAAATCCTTCAATTTCTGGTCAGCTAGCACCTTCCGTTCCACATCTGTGAGGGCTGCATCCTCCTCTTCGGGAACTCCATTCTCAATGATGTGCCAATATTCTTTAAAGCGAAGGAAATTCTCCATAAGCATGCTCCAATGCTCATAATGCCCGTCGAGCTGGGGAATAGCCGGTTGCAAAAAGTTATTCTATGATGACATGATTAAGCTGTGGCTACAATTTGTGGTTTTCTCTCTAATAGAGATGTTAAAATACTAGTAAACCAAAGTTGTCAAACTAGAAGAAAACTCACTAATCTTATTGCATATAGATGGGGCAATTTATGGGCTTACAATAACAAAAACTAGAAATAACAAGGACTCCATTGTGTTTGTGTGATAGTCCAAAGGAACAGGTTAACTCCCTATATAATAGGGACTTATTAACTGAAATCAAACACTAAACCTACTTCTAGAATTACTGCAACAGCTGCTATTTTTGGTGGCTTCCACACTTGCATTCGGTGGCTTCCACAGTTAATGAGGCCTAATCTAATGTGTTGGTTGTTCATGCCATGGACAAAGGTGGTCTGCTTGTTTTCGTCAGTTGAGCTCTTCCACACTTAAATCATCCAAAAAATTATAGGTGTAAAATTTTTAATCTAGTAGGTAAGGACTTAATTAGTAAATGATTTATATTTTTTAAAATTTCTTGATTTAAATTTCTTGAAAATTACCTTTAAAATATCTTAAGCTTAGAGGTTGGTTGCTAAACAAGGTAGTGACCATTTTCAAAACCATGCTCCGTGTCTTATTAGATATCTTGTCGCCATTCATTAACATGTTAACCTCTTGATAACTTCAGAGTTTTAGTTAATTCAATAAGGGCATTTTAATTTCTAACTTAAATAAATTTAGTTAGTTAAGAGTTATAAGTAGTGTTGATTCTGTCTATTACTTTTCTTCTCTGTTTTTTATTTTACCGTTCTAATTTTTCTGCATATTGTTTTTGGTATTATTACTATTAGTAATAATTAACTATTTACCTCTTGAATAGTGCCTAAATTCCCTATAGGTCCTTGGTGGAGGTTGATAGGGGTGTAGTGTAATAGTATTTTGGGTGGGGGTTGGTAGAGTGTAGTGTAATAGTATTTTGGGTATGTTTATTTTGGGTGGGAAATAGTATCAAATAGTGCTAGAGACTAATAAAGAATTTGCCCATACTATTATTATATTTTTTTTTATATTAACTGTTTTGCAAATTGCACATCAACTTTTCTTTTTTCTTTTTAGTTCTCAATAATTCCCCTCTATGTCTTCTCTTAATACTGAAAGTTCTAGATGGGTTGTCTGCTTGTTGTACCTCGTGTTATAACACAGGTGTAACTCTCTGCTCACAGAAGGTTTTAGAGGCACTCACACTCTCAAAGAAAAACACACAAGACAACAAGATGACAAGAGAGTTGGTACCCAGTTCGGCAACAATGCCTACATCTGGGGGGTCATGCCCGGAGACAATAATCACTAAAGGTGTAGGGAAAACAGGAGTATAAGAGTTCCTCACTCACTCAATAAGCACCTCCACTCCTTGATTATAAATGTCCACTATCACCCTTCTCCCAAAGGACTACTCTAGTCGGCACACCATAATCCTCAGAGTCCTGGTCTTATATAGACACCTCTATGTCTTCACGCCTTTTACAAAGACTCCACCTTTAGAATTCCCCAAATCTCTGTGGCTACCAAAATGGACTCCTTCCATATTTTGATATTACAATTTAGTTGTAACCAGAATCGCAACATGGCCCGGCTGACGAACTTGACCAAGGCTACAACATCCATTGCACTTCTTCGACCTCGACACACCTCCAACCCTCCTGGTTGAGTTCCGAGTCTACTACGTTAAATCCACCAGATCCCGACACGCAACTAGCCGATCCACCTCTCTGTAGTATATACTCAAATTTCTCTCACGCACTCCATCATAGCTACGAGATATCTCAATCAACCTCCATCTTGATCATGCGAGGTTAGGCCGTTAGATTGGCTCCACCCAATCTCTTTCCATGTCCGGGTCTCACCCACTACAACTTGGCCTTTAATCATGCTCCAATATAGCTCTTGATTTGGCTTCAATCGTGCACTTGTATCATCTACCAATAGTTTGCCAAATCTAGTTTCCAATCACCAGATTCTAGGTTTCCCATTCAATCACCAAATCACCGAGATTCTCAGAGCCAATTAACATGCAATCTCCCAATCATGCATGACAATCCATCAATTACATGGCTACTTGTATGAAGTCAGCCTAATTAGTCCGCATGGCATCTTCAATGAGCTTTTCTTCAACTACCCAAATCAAATTTCTTTAGTCACTTTTAACATTGGTGCTGCCTCGATATCCAAGTTAGCTTGACCCTAATAAGCATTTCCTTGGGCTACACCTTCTTGCTAGGGTCTTCAAGTCATCCGAGTCACTTGACGCTGGACCATGTTGACCTCGTTGTGTCAAATGTTGCCATCCTAGTGTTGCACTAACAAATACTTATACTCTTTATAACGAAGAAGCTAGTTTGATTATATCCTTCTGAGTTTTGTTACTGTTAGCTAACTTTTTGAACGGGGAATCTTCAATGGTAAGGCTAGAAATGCTTCTTCACAAATAATGAACACCTTTTGGTTGTGTTTGGATAAATACTTTCCTCTGGCCTTCTACTAAAACTACTCCTTTTGACAAAAATCATTATGTACCTTCCCAAATGATTTTCTTATGGTATGCAGATTCATCTTCACCAAAAAAAGACGTCCAATGACTGATTTACTTGAGTCAAATGATGGTGTCGCTCAGTGGGGCAAAACCGTCTTTATAGCAAAGACATGTAACAAAACTTCTACCTTTATTTTAGGATTTTTTTCCAAATCAGAATTTTTTATGTTTATAAATTTTTTCACAAAACCAATTAAATTCATACATTCTAGTTTTCTCCTCTCACAGTCAAAAAATATTTATGCTTTATTTTAGTCATAAGGATGCTCTGCTAATATGAATTTTGTTATCATAAAACCATTTAAATCATGTAGTACTTTTCATGCTTGTTGACATTCGTTGTAAGTAGGCTTTCACATGGTTATGAATTATATATATCCATTCTTCAAACAAAGTTCTTAAACTTTATCTCAAGTTTTTCAATTTTCTTTTAGGATTGTATTCTTATTTCTGGTTGTCCTTCATGGCCTCTGGTTGTAAGTAAAGATAAACAGAATTGGAAATCATTTATGTCCCTACTACAAGAAAATAGGCATTTAGCGGTGGTTAACTGCCGCTAAATGATTTAAGTGGTGGTTCACCAACCGCCACGAACGTTTACCTCGGGACAACATTTTGCGGCAGTTTTGGGAACCGCTAGAATAACCGCCACTAAATGTTACGAGCATTTAGCGGAGCGGCTATTCTGAATCGCTACTAAATGAAAACAAAAAACTATGAAATCCAAGATTTCTTTTAATTAGAATAAATTAAATTTTAATATTTTGGTGGTTTAATTAATTTTCCCCAAAACCATTAGTTATTTGAAAAGGGAAGTTTTAATAATTAAAAACCTAGTTGGGTTTAGTTATTAAAACAGAGGGCATTTTGGTTAATATGGCATGTTTGGAGAACATGAAGGGTACAAGTAAATAAACATTAAACTAATTGATTGAATGATTTAATTAAGGGAAATGTCCAAGTTTGGAATTTCTTGGATTTGATTAAAGAAAAGTTAATAAGTGGTTTAATGGTGATTATCAAGGACATTTGGTAATTAAGAGTAATTTGAAACTTGAAAGGAATAAAAAAAATTTTATGGAATAAATAAACCTTAATTGCTTGGTGATTGATGGATCTAATTAAAGGAGTTCTCCATGTTTGGGATGACTCGGATTTAATTAGAACAGAAGGAATAATTAGTTAAAATTCCTAAATTAGGTTATTGGTGCTGATGGGGACCTAGTCGTAATTTCAAAAATGATTGAGGACTTAGAAGGAATTTACCTTCTCTCACAGGCCAAGGGCCTAGATGGGAAAGAAGAATATTTAAGGACTTATCGAAATTGTTGCTTCTCTCACACCAAAGGACCTACATGTAATCTTAGAACGTTTCGGGGACCTCTGTGTAATTATTCAGAGAAACCATGCAAAGGGCTGCTTATAAAGAATCAAGCTCCATGATTAAAAGATCTCAAGATGAGCTTAAGTTCGAGGCAACAAAGGGAAGATCGGGCCGTTCATCTATGGTTTGGTAACGAGTTAATCTGGACCATAGATCTCATTTGTTAGATTAGGTTCTAGGCATGGGTTCTAATCTTAGTTGTTCATCAAATTAACAGTCGTGGGCTAATCGAGAACGTCTATCAAAAGGGATGGGATGAGTTCGGAGCAAGAGACGATGATCCAACCGTCCATCTCCAAACAAGGCTGGCCGCTCATCTACTCTTGTGATGGATCCGAGGCACAACTGAAAGAATCAGTTCATTCAAATGATCGCGACCGCCTACCGAATCCGAGACACAATCACGAGGCACCACCTGCTTCTTCTCCACCAACGCCAGCGCGCATGGCCGTGGGGAGAAAACCCTAGCCTTCTCCGTTTATGGAAACAACCTGTTTTGGAAGGTTGGTGAATAGTTTGCATGGCGTATCCTCCATCAAGAGATCGCCATCTCCTCTGTTTGGACCCCCGACACCCTATAAAAGCCCATGTAAAGGAACCCTAAAGGCACAACTCTTCTTCTCCATCTTCTTCTTCTCGGTTGGCCACCATCAGCTGAGCCTGAGTCAGATAGAAGAGCGAAGCCAGGAACCTCTGAAGATCACAGAGGAGCCGCAAGAAGTCCACGTGGAGGAAAGCAGCATCGTCGAGGAAGCTCTGATCCATAGTTCCACGCCTGAGATCACCGTGAGTATTATTATTCTCCTCCGCTTTTCTTGATTGCATGTTAACACATAGGATAGGAGGGTAGACACCGGAAGGGGCCAACAGGCCCTCGTCTGATCTTTGATGAGGGACTGGACGACGGGAGAAGAAAGAAGACAGGCCATGGACGGCCAGACTCCGGCATGGGAGGAGGTAACCTGCAGTTCTCCACTCCATACGGTGGCAACGGTGCGCACGAACTTCACTTGGTGAAGAAGACCAGTGGCGGGAGACCGCAGACCGGTCTCGGGACCGCCGGAGATCATTAGAGGCGACCAGGGCGCCGCTTCTCTCTCCGTTAAGGCACAACTATGGGGAGAGAAGTAATAAGATTACTGATAATTAGAAACTAATCACTCTAATCAATTAATTAATGATTATACTTTAATCATTTTAATAAGATGATTTGATCAAATCATGTATGGTTCAGTCAAGTTGGTTTAAAAAGAATTAAATCATGGGTTGGGTCAGTCGGTTGAGAGAAAGAGGCTCATAGTTGGGTCTGATAAAACGGTTGGGTCAACCTGTTAGCTAGTTTTGGTTGGGTTTGATCAATTTGGAATAGATTTAGACTCAGGTCAAGTTGAGATGACTTGGTCTGGTCAGGTTGATTAGAGAATTGGGTCTTGGTCAGATCAACTAACAAAAAATAAAAGGAATAAAAAGGGTATGAGAAAGGGGGATTGAACTTGAGACCTCTCAGGTGGGCTTGGTAGGCCTTAACCACCAGGACCCTCTTTCACTTATGATTAATCAGACTAATTAAGCTTGAATACATAAAGCTATCAAAGGAAATAATAGGAATAAAAGGCAAGTTGGAGGATTTGAACTAGGGAACTCTTGAAAGGAGGTGGTGAGATTTAACCACCATGCCACCATGTTTTATCTAGGGAAATAAACGGGTTTAATCATTTAAGGTAAAGGGCATAGGAAAACAAGGGAAGTGCCGCACTGTTTGACTTGGACCAATTAGAGCATTTTGTATACACATCTAGAATGATATGATGTTTCCATTATTGATATCGGGGTTCCCTATCAGGTTTGATGTAGAGACACAGGGAGTTAGTTCTTTGGGACTCCTGACATCGCGATTTCAGGTAAGTACACTTCCCTCGTACCCAATCTTCGGAGTTTCTTTGACTTTGCTTATATCATGTTATTGATATTATTGCATTTTTGAGACCATACAAGCTTCCTTTATTTGCTTGAAATTCTTTTGAGCATGCTTGGTTGTTTCAGGATGTTGGTATCCTTGTTTTGTTGTTTTGTCTTCCACCCAGATTCAGTGGAGTGTGGGGGCTCCGTTTTGGAAACACTCGGGGACGGGACACCCTGGCTTTCGGCTTGCCATACCAGAAGGACGATACTCTGGTTGTCCTGCTTGTCAGTGGGGTTGATTCGCTGGCCGTGTCGACACATATGAGAGGTGGCGCTACCGAAATGCGATCTGAGGATCGCTCGACCAGAGGGTCGAGATTCAGCAAGTTGCTGATGATGTTGGCCGAGGGAGATGTCTTGATGAGCTTTCCTTGGAACTCGTTGCAGAGTTTTAGAGCTTCTATAGATAGGGGTCGTACCTTTGTGTTTGTTTGTGGTAGACTCCTAGGAAATGTTTTGAGGAGCGTGTCCCCGTTGTTTTGGCATGATTTATCATTCCTGTTGATATCATGATTTTTAAACCTCGCAAGGGGTACTTACTGGGCTTTCCATTCGAAAACTCACGCACTTGTTCTTTCTTTTTCAGATCCTAAGGAGTATGAGACTTGAGCTCAGGAGCCGATCGCGGGTCGGAGTATTTTGTAGAGGTCCGAGGATCTCTTTTATTTCTTTGTATGTGAGACTATTTTATTTTATAGGACCCATTTAGGGCCTGGTTTTGTAGGGCATCTAGGCCCACTTATCTTAGTTTGTTTCCGCTGAGACCTTCTAATTAAGTTATTTGAGATATTTATTTTGATTTTATATTATCTGCTGTTACTTACTAAGGCTTTGTAGCCGAGTGAAGTGTGCCTTACTTAGTTACGGCCGGTCTGCTCACGTGCTCGGGGTCACGGAATCTGAGTCGGGCGTGACAAAAACACACCTGGATGGCCAGTTTTCCTTTTCCGACGTCCAGTCCGGGACCTAGAGTAGATGAAGGCCTGAGCATCTCTCCGGCACCTATTCTATATGCATACATGGCCGAAACTCTAAAAAAACATAGAGGAGAGAAGAACTCATCATGACCTCATCGCCGTCGTCGGGCTTTGTTCTCCACTCCCGGTGCTCGTCTCATTGGCCCCGACCCTTCTTCCTCTGACCTCCACAGGGAACAACTCCCCTCTCTCACCCTCAGGTTCTCTCAGTGGAAAAGCTCGCCGGTGACTTGTGTGTTCCCTGGGCTTCTCCTTGCTGGTTTATATAAAAGTCCCAAGGATTCAAACATGGAGATCGCGATCCTTGATTGAAGATCAGAACGCGATAAAAATTTAACGTGTTTCCATATTCAGATGTTACCATGCTTGGCGGGGAAGAAGTTCGCCCACGCGGTGGAGCGGGTTGGCAATGATGGAGAAGAAGGTGGCAGTGCCTTGTGATCAGCCCATGGTTGTGATGGACGCCTGATCTGGTCGTGTGGAGATGAACGTGGATCACTTCTTCTCCAGGCCTCGCATCTGCCGCTCTGTTTGATGGACGACTGAGATCGTCTGGCGATGTGCGGCTCACAACTTCCTTTGTGCCTCGAGCTTAAGCGTCCCTCTGAGATGGACGTCTCATATCATTCCAAGATTTGGATTTTGGTTGAATTGTTAAAATTAGATAATTAGCTTCTGATGTGCGGTCACGATCTGTCTACCCATTGAATTGGTTGAGAGGCTGAGATTAAACCTCAAGCCTCGGACTTTAGCCAAATCTCCAGATCTTCTAATCCTAACCGTTGGTTCCTTAACTATACACCCCCTACATGTTGATTTACAAACAGACCCTCTACTATCTTCTCTTTTACATAAAGGTCCTCCCCGTGAGAGAAAAGTAAAAATTCCTTTCCGGTCCTCAACCTCACTTCTTTCACATCTGGGTCCCTCTTCCAGAGGTATACAAAACTATTGGTTAGTCCTTGCATTTTCTAAAATTACTATATGGTCCGTGGAAGCCCCAATAATTAAAATATATTTAAATTTAAATAAATTTCTCCCTTTTTAATTAAACCTAAATAGTTTTCAACTTGGAAAATTCCCAAATCAATCATCATCCAATTTCATGAATTGTTCTAATTTAAGAATTTACTAATTCTTCGCTTTCCTCATTCCATTCAAAAATAAATTATAAACTTAGAATTTACCATTAATTAAATCGATCAATTACTAAATATTAATGATTTAATTATTTATTCCCTTTTTAATCAACTCCAAGAATTTTCCCAAACTTGGGTATTTTAATTAAATAAACCATTTAATTAATTAAAGTATTAATTATTTACTTATCCTTTTCACGTCCTCCAAACATGCCAAATTACCAAAATGCCCTTGGGTTTAATAATTAAACCCAACTAGGGTTTTAACTATAAAACCTTCCTTTTCCAAATATTTTATGTTTTGGGGAAAATTAATTCATTATGAAAATATTAAAACCCATTTATTCTAAAAAAAATCTCAGGTTTCACATCTTACCCAAGTATAAAATGAAACTTTGTTCTTGTATAGTATTACAAGAACACAAATTACAAACTATTTAAATGGAATTGCCACAATTTATATATGATGAAAAAAAATTTGGCTAACAAAGAAAAAGAAACAGACTGATTCACTTCTTGTCAAAAATACTTTACAGATTGAGTAATACATGCTCTTTTGGCAGGAAAAAAGGAGAACAAAAAGCACAAAGAGAATTCATGTGACTGCCTGCTATACTAAGAGTGAACCACACAGCACAAAAAGAATTAAAATGAGAAAGTACAATAATATTAATGTCTTTTCATCTTGATTAAAAGTAGTCAGAGTAATTTAAATGTCTGATTTGTTCCACCACAAAACACAGCAACTTAATCTCTGGATTTAATTTCTGCAGTTAAATAGACAAGAGGACTATGAGTTAGAAAGTAGATTAATTTCTTTGTCTTCATATCTGTTTTCCTATTGCTTAACAAAGATTAAGAATAAGTGAAGATGCATAATTTGTGACGCTTCAAAGACAGCAACTTCTCAATTTTCTCTGGATTTACTTTCTGTTTCTGCAGTTAAATGGACAAGAAGGTATGCAGATCTATCCTCTTTTGCTTTCCTTTTTTCCTTTTCGTTCTTGTTTTGTGAGAGCAAAGACAAAGCTCATAAACTTTTTTCCACAAAGGCCAAGTGGGGGCAATGTCTAGTTGCGAGCTTGTGACTCCTGAATGCCAAATAGACATAAGATGTCTAAGGTTTTTACTGTCACATTCTATCTGAATGAAAACCAATGAATTGATTCATAACAAAGTTCTCATTCAAGTCCTCACTTCATTGAGAAGGTATATACAAAATTTGTTTGATTGTTTTCTCTGTTGTTCTTTAATTATCCTATTTTCTTTCTCAATCACAACACACAAAAATTCAACAAAAAGGAATGCAATTCGTCCATGTTGCATGGGTATGCAGTGTCTTTTGTAGCATGTATTTGCAGGTAGAAACCCTTTTGAAAGCTACATTTTGTTCATGTCGTGCTCTATAATTGAGTCCTCTCTCTCTCTCTCTTTATATCTATAAATTCACGGAATCTGAGAATGGTCCATTTGCTAGAAAAGGGAACAACTCTGCTGGTCCCTGGGTAAAACTTCATGCAAGCAAGAACAGTATTGTGGACATCCCCTAATAAATACTTAAAAATGTTCAGTATCCAACTCAATAAGCAAATCCTACAAGTTCTGCCAATCACTCAATACCAGAAGAAAATTCATAAGATGACAAGAATATATGACTTCAAATTTGCATTTGATCATTCATTAGAAAATTGATTGAATGTTTATGTGAGTTTTGACAAAATGCAAAGAAAAACTTAGAATCAGATATGCACATGATACAGAACAAAAGCTCTGATTTTTCTAATTCCCTAACAATCAAACAAGACAAAACCCTCGTAGAAAGAAATGAAGATGATAAAAGAAGAAGAACAAATCCCGATAGACATCACATCAAGGGCAGCATTTTTCCACCCAAAGAACAGAGCTTTCACTAATGAAAAACCAAAGAAGACATGAAAGAAAAAAGAGACAAATTGAGCTGTTATTTGATGTTAAATTGTGCAACATGAGAAACAAAATACAAACAAAATTGAAGACTTCAGAATGAATCACTTCATGTTAAAGACAATACAAACAAACATTCAACATTCGTACCACAATCCAAAAATAGTCAAAGTACATATTTCAACCCACAAATAGCGAAAACCATATCGTACATGGATGTTTAAAAATATAAAAGTCAATGTGCTTGCCACATGCTAAACATATTTACGGCCTTGTCTTGCCTAAACTGATTTCACTCATTAGTTGGTTCAACGGCTATGATATTATCGATCTCATCTTATATGTTTTCCTCAAAAGGCAAAGTATCAACCTCGTCCTCTGCAGGATCTTCTACCATCTCCCTTCGGATGAAATTGTGTAACAAGCAACAAGCATTAATAATACTCCATTGTGTGGTTAGGTTATAGAAACGTTGACTTGATGAGATTTTCCAACAGATTTTTAAAAGTCCAAATATCCTCTCTATCACGTTTCTAGCACTAGCATGTTCATGTTAAACCACTCTTCAGGTGTTATTGGTCGATGTCCATCAGGCCAAGAATTCAAGTGATATCGTTGGCCTTGAAATGGTGCAAGAAAGCCGACACAATTCATATATCCTGAATCGACAAAATAATAAAAACCTAGTAGGCACACAATTGTTAAGTATTAGGTACTATTTTATTTTCATGAAAAATTTCAAAAGAAGGCCAAGATTAATATTTTTACCAGTTGGAACCTTTAATCCGTTAGGCTTCGTAACAACATACCTAATAACCCGTCCATCATGTGCTGACCCCTCCCAGCCTGACAAGACATATATAAATTGAATGTCTTGATTACATACACCGAGTACATTGGTTGTGATTTCGGCTTTTCTTGTTCTATATCTTGGTCGATCAGCTTTAGGCACATTCACTCATATATGTGTCCCATCTAATGCTCCAAGACAATTCTATGATAAGCAAACTGACAAGTGTTCATTTGAGCATAATTTTATATCATATTCTTATATGCTTGGAATGTAATTTTACAGATTTTTTTCCCACCGATACTTAAAATGTATTCATTCTGATCAACAGGGCAAAATACCAAGATCCCGGAGGAAATAAAGCATTTCGAGAGAAACCGAGATCCCAGAGCACCCAGAAGGGCCCATACTAGCATTTATACGGCTGACATACGGTCGTATAGTGGCACCTGAAGGGAATACGGGCCAGTATATGGCCCGTATGATAGACCGTATAGAGGTGGCTGGCCTGTATACGGGCTGATATACGCCCACATACGGGCTCATACGTCGTAAATTTCAGCGAATCTGCAGATTTAAAAAGGGGCAAATTGGTAAAGCTCATCCCTAAAACCCTAGAGGTATAAAAGCTGACTAATGAGGGTTTAGGAAGAGAGGAGGCAGCTTGAGGAAAGGGTCTAATCTTGGGGAAAGCTTGGAGATCCTCATCATGAAGATATTAGAGCAAGAAGAAGGGAAATCATTGGAAGAGGATAAGGGAAGCCATCAACGGTGCATTCATTAGTGTTATTAATTATGACTTTCTTATTTGCTTTCATCTTTGTGTTGGATTGTTGCCCCCCTTTCATGGAGGGCTAATCCTGTAGATACTTGGATGATTGATGAACCCTTGGATATGTTTTAATTAATATTATCTCTCTATCTTTGATTATTTGGTCTAATTTCATTTAGTCTATTGGATGTTTTAATGTATGTTAATCCCTCTACGTTGCAAGAGGCCGGAGGGATTTTCGTAGTCCATATGGGGGAAGAAGCGAACGCCTCCCCGTGTGTAGACCATTTCCAATAGAGGGGATTGTGAGTATACCGGGAACCCAGGTACTAAGGAGAGTGAGTCTTTTAGACGTATTATTCCCATAATCCTTCCAAAAATTAGGTTCCCTAAAACATCATCGGTAAGGGCACTAGTATTAGTAATTCGTCTCGAGAGAGGGAGTGAAAGCACCATAGGAACCCTTGGCCAAGAATCAACCAAATGTCAAGATAGAGAGTAGCATTCATCTTTAAGAAGTCCAAGGGGGATTCAATTGTCCGAGCTTCCCCTTTTTTATGATTATTTAACTTCAAGAGCAACTCGATTCCCTCGTGTCATGTTTTCAATTTATTAGTTTAGAATTAGCATAATCAACCACCTTTGGATAGACTAGATAGTAGATGAATAGTGCGTACTAGTACTTCCATCTCCCTGAGGATCGATAACCCGACTTTCAAGTCCACTCTATTACTTGTTACGACCCGTACACTTGCGGTTGTATCGCATCAAGTTTTTGGCGCCGTTACAGGGGAGAATTGGATTACTAGGAAAGCTAGGAATTTACTACTTTAGTCATATTTATTTCTTTATTTGATTTTTTTGTTTTTTTTTTCATTTCATTAAAAATTTGGATACTAATATTCACTTTTTTAATATATTGAAAGGGAGCCACATGGTTATATCCAGAAGCGAACTATTTAAAAAGTTGGACGCACTACATCGGTGGATTGAAGAAAAGCTAGCCAATCAATCCACGAGTTCATCACATGGACAATTGTTGGAAGCCAACCAATTTGAGGAGGCGTATGCCTTATGGGGGTCAGAAACTAGCCCGATACCAGGGGAGACATCTCAAGAAGGATCATATGATGAAGATGCATAGTACGATTATGATTTTCTAATGAAATTCTTAATTAGATAGAATAAAGTCCTTTTGTATTCAAGGGGGCTAGCCAAGGAAGAAAATCAAAATCATGATCGAGTAGATATGAACATTGACCTCATACAAGATGCGAAGCTCAACAATACATCCTCGGATTCAGAAAAAGAGTCCATCATAGAATCAGAGACAGAATTGGAAGAATTGGATGAGAACTTGAAGAAGTTAAAACCATCAGTAGATGAGCCCCCACAATTAGAGTTGAAAGAATTACCTAGTCATCTTGAGTATGACTTTTTAGCCGAAGACTCAAAGCTCTCGGTTATCATTGCATCTAATCTAACAAGTCTACAAAAGGGGAAACTACTAGAAGTCCCTAAGAGACACAAGAGGGCCATAGTATGGAAAATATCCGACATCAAAGGCATCAGTCCATCATTTTGTACCCACAAGATTCTTATGGAGGACAACTACCGACCTTCTATCCAACCTCAAAGGAGGCTAAACCCAAATATGCAGGAGGTGGTCAAGTTAGAAGTGCTCAAGCTCTTGGATGCCGGAGTCATTTACCCCATCTCCGACAGTGCATGGGTAAGTCCCGTCCAAGTGGTACCGAAGAAGGGAGGAATGACCGTGGTCACAAATGAGAAGGATAAATTGATCCCTACAAGAACTGTCACCGGCTGGAGAGTGTATTTACTATAGGAAATTGAATGATACCACAAGGAAGGATCATTTTCCTTTACCATTTATTGATCAAATGCTTGAGAGATTAGCCAGATACTCTTATTATTATTTCCTATATGGTTTTTCCGGGTACTTCCAAATTCCTATCACCCCCGAAGATCAAGAGAAGACCACATTCACTTGTCCCTACGGTACCTTTGCTTATCGCCGTATGCCTTTTGGGTTATGCAATGCACCGGCCACTTTTCAACGATGTATGCTAGCTATCTTCGAAGACTTTATAGAGAATATTATGGAGGTATTTATGGATGACTTCTTGGTCTTTGGAGATTCATTTGACTTTTGTCTCGCAAACCTAGAGAAGGTGGTAATTAGATGTGCAGAAACCAACTTCATGGTCCAAGAAGGAATTGTTTTGGGTCACAAAATCTCAAGTAAGGGTATTAAGGTGGATAAAGCAAAAGTTGACGCCATCGAAAAGCTACCTCCACCAACTTTAGTAAAAGCCATCAGAAGCTTTTTTGGGCATGTCGAGTTCTATAGGAGGTTTATAAAGGACTTCTCTAAAATAGCCAAACCATTAACCAAATTGCTAGAAAAGGATGCTCCCTTTAAGTTTGACGAAGGATGCTGAGCGACTTTCACTATCTTGAAGGAGAGGCTTGTACAAGCCCCGATCATGACCACCACAGATTGGAACCTCCCATTCAAGCTCATGTGCGATGCAAGTGATCATGCAGTCAGTGCAGTTTTGGGACAACGGAAGAACAAGCATTTCCAACCCATCTATTATGCTAACAAGACTTTGACGGATGCCCAAGTAAATTACACCACCATCGAAAAGGAGGTTCTTGCCATAGTGTTTGCATTTGATAAGTTCCGTCTTTATTTGGTGTTTTCCAAGGTTGTGCTGTACACCGATCATTCAACACTGAGCTATCTCATGACTAAACAGGACGCCAAACCAAGATTGATCCGTTGGGTACTATTGTTGCAAGAATTTTATTTGGAAATAAAGGATAAACAAGGTGCCAAGAATCTAACCGTTGATCACTTATCCCGATTGGAAAACCCAAATAGAGACATGTTGAAGGAGAGGGATATCAAAGAAGAGTTCCTGGAGGAGTACTTATACAACCTTCAAGTGATACAAGAGCAAACACAGGTGATGAGTAAGAAGAAGGAAACACTCTGCTTCGCTGACATTACAAATTATCTAGTTGTTGGATCTCTTCCAAAGTCCTCTATAACTATTCACAAAAAAAGAAATTTTTCGCGGAACTGAAATATTATATATGGGATGATCCTTACCTATTTCACATTTGTGCCAATCAAGTCATAAGGAGGTGTGTCTCGATGGAAGAAGGGTTAAAAATTTTGGAGCATTGTCATGGAGGACCTGCAGGTGGGCATTACAGTGCCAATAAAACAGCAAGGAAGATTCTCGATGTGGGATTTTATTGGCCAACCTTATTCAATGATGCACAAAGATATGTCCAATCCTGTGATAGGTGTCTACGATTTGGCAATATATCTAAGCGAGATGAGCATGCCGCAAAACTCGGTTCAAGTATGCAAAGTATTTGATGTTTGGGGAATTGATTTTATGGGGCCTTTCCCTACCTCTCGCGGAAATAGATTTATCTTGGTAGCGGTGGATTATGTATCCAAGTGGGTTGAAGCATAAGCCTTACCCATTAGTGATGCAAGGGGAGTTGTGGGATTCCTCAAAAGAATTTTTTTCTCGTTTCGGGACCCCAAGAGCCATCATTAGTGATCGAGGGACACATTTTTGTAATGCTCAATTTGCTAAGATCCTAAAGCGATACAATGTAGTCCACCGCACCTCTACTCCATATCACCCCCAAACAAGCGGGCAAGTGGAAGTATCCAACCGACAACTGAATAGGATCCTTGAAAGGACGGTCACACATAATCGGAAGTACTAGGCGGATAAATTGGATGATGTACTTTGGGCCTATTGCACCATATACAAGGCACCAATTGGTAGTACCCCCTATAGGCTTGTCTATGGAAAAGCATGTCACTTACCGGTCGAACTTGAACACAAGGCTTATTGGGCTACTAAATTCTTGAATTTTGATACCTCACTCATTGGCGCTAAACGGAATCTTCAAATGAATGAACTCGAAGAATGGAGGTTGTTTGCATTTGAGAATTCAAGATTATACAAAGAGTGGGTCAAGAAGCATCATGATCAAACATTAAAACATCACAAACAATTCAAGGAAGGAAATCATGTGTTGTTATTCAACTCAAGACTCAAACTCTTCCCACAAAAGTTGTGCTCTAGGTGGTCCGGGCCTTTCACTGTCACCAAGGTTCATCCTCACGGTGCAGTGGAAATTCATCACCATGAGAGGGGTACATTCAAGGTAAACGGCCATCAGCTCAAGCTGTACCATAATGCAAACTTTAAGGGAGGAGCCAATGAAAGCTTCAAGGTATTTGAACCCCCATGAGGTAAGGTAAAGGTACGTCAAGCTAGTGACGTTAAACAAACACTTCTTGGGAGGCAACCCAAGCTCTTAAAAATCTTTTGTCTTTCTTTTTAGTTGCAAATTTCTTTAGTTAGATTGTGTGTGTGTGTTTTGGACAAATGAATGAGATGTTTCATATCCGATTTCATAGTACATTGTACCATCTTGCTGGTTGTCGATCCTTTCATTGCCTAGATTCATATTTGTCATTAGGTAGCGAGGAGGATTCGAATGGTGTCCTTGATTTGCTACACAAGCCAAACCTTGGCCCATACGGGGTGTTATACGGCCTATTATACGGCCGTATGGACCCTCTAGTGGGATATACAGACTGTCATATGGCCCGTATATAGGGTCGTATGACACGTCCAGTACCACATACGGGTTAATATACAGCCCATATACAAGCGCGTATATGGCGAGATTTAGGCATTATAAAGGGCAATTTTTCTATTCCTTTTTCAAACCCTAGCTAACCCCACTCTCCTCCACATCGATTCGAGTCCTCTATTCGTTGACGCAACATCTACTCTTGATTTGGGCACTCCTTCCCTCTAGGTATGATCTCTAATGCTTTGATTTGTCGATTTTATCCATCATCATTTTGTTTAGAACCCTAGGGATTGAATGAATGTATGTTGAATGGATTTGAGATGATTATATGAGTTTTTGTGTCAAATTTCTATGTGAATGTGTTGATTTAAGGCATGTTTAGAGTTAAGGAAGATAAATGGAGATGAATGGCATGTGAATGGGGTGTATACGCTGTTAGGGGTCGGCACCGCCACATCCAGGCGTATACGAGTCGTATATCAGCCCGTATGACCCTCAGGTGTACCCATACGGGCTGGTATATAACCCGTATAGTACCCTGTATGGATCCTAGGTGGGGTCATACGGGCCGTATACATGCCCGTATGGACGCTTGTATAGGGCCCATCGAGGGTCGTAGTGTGCACTTTTTGTTTGTTTAATCTTTTCAATACTCCTATTCACACTAACACCCGCTTCAATTGTTTTGTAGACATGCCAAGGAAGATAATAGCATCTAAGAGGCGAAGGACCGGGGAAGGCTCCTCCAATACACCGCAATTTGAAGAGGAGCAGTTTTTCCAGCACTACCAAAGGCTGGCCACCAAGACCTTTGGGCAAATGCGGTATATCGATTGGGGAGTGGCCACCAAGCCTGGGATCGCGGACTGAGTACAAAGCATGTTTGTAGTTGGTGGATGGGACAAGGTGTTCTCCATTAACCACGAGACCTTTCGCGAGGCTACTCTCGAGGTCCTGAGCACGTTTGAGGCCGACCGGAGTGCCATCCAGGAGCGCTCCCTCACAGCGATCTCATTTCAGCTCTTCGGGGAAAAGAAGACCATGAGCTACATCCGCTTCTCGATGCTCATGGGATTCTACGCCAGGGACGCCTTCCACACTCGCCTCCTCTTTTCTTTCCCCGAGGATATCATCACATCGACGCGCTACTAGCTCCAGCTCGGGAGACACAATGGGAAACAAAATGCATCATGCATGTTTGATCCGGTCCACCGCTTCATCCATGCCCTGGTCAGCCGCTCCATTGCGGGGTGTGATAACAGCACCGGAAAGGTCACCATCAACGACCTTTTCATTCTTTACAGCATATTCAAGCGGGTACCTATCTATTTAGGATACGTACTCACCGACTACTTGGTGCATCAGGGGACCCACACCCGGCTGAAGACCATCAATGCGGGACCTTACCCGCCTCATCATTGGTATGGGCCTTGAGGAGAAGACAGAGGGCATGGAGAGACTGCAGCTTATGACCAGCTTGGGGATGAGCACTTTGTGTCAGATGGGGCTCGTCAAGCACTCTGGGAGCTGCTACACACTGGTCGGCTAGAGCGCCGACAGTTCTGAGGATGATGAGGAGTCCAACTCAGAGGACTTCGGCATCCCATCTCCCGCAAGCGAGCTCCCATCTTTAGAGAGCAAGAGTTGATTCAAGCGGCTGGAGGAGCAGATCTCGAACATTCATGCCACCCAGGATACGATCCTCATAGAGCAGCGCCACTTGGGAGACCAGTTCAGGGCGCTGTCTCTCTTCATCCGAGGGCATCCAACATTCGCTCCTCCTTCAGCACAGGGACCCCCCAGAGCAGCACACGAGGCACCAGCAGATGACCCGGTAGCTTGAGGACTTGGACATTTCTTTTCATTATGTTGATGAGACTTTATTTTCTCGTGCACATTTTATATTTTTTGTTTGTTGGACTTATGATATTATTTTCCTGCACCTTGTATGACTAGGAAGGGCATCGCCCTGCCACACTTATCCTTGTTTATTTTCTATGGACTCCTTTGCTTTCCCATTCTTTTCTATAAAGTTATGACGATCTTCCCCTTGATTTGCAGAGATGGAACTTGTATCAACATTCCCCGATAGCCGTCAAGCACCAACATCATGGAAACCGATTGGCGCACCAAACTAACCGGGGAAGTCTTGGTTCACCTTTCTCCATGCATATTTAATTTTGGAATTATTGCGTACATTGAGGACAATGTACAATTTTAAGTGTGGAGATTGGTAGCTACCTATCCTTTATCTTTGTACATCCATAGCAAAACCTTAAGTGTGGAGATAGGTAGCTATTAGTGAAATTCATTGCAAATTTTTAAAATTTTTCATGACTAGCATGCCTCGACAAAGCCTTAAGGAAACATGTTGGCACACTTTATTTCTAGGGCACCACCTTGGCACATAATTTTGTTAAACTCTCCTTTAAAAACGCCATGGGCATTTAAAGAACATCTCTGTGACACTTATGATCTTTAGAGACAATAGATAACCCATTGCCAAGTTCTTTGTACTTTAATAGCTAACACATTTTTCAATAGCTACAAGAGATCTTGTGGCACTAACTCAATTCATTAACCCCTCATAATATGACTTAGTAGACAAGTAGGGAGAGAATAAAATAGTTGTACATAATAGTCGCAAAGAAATAAAGACAGTGTTCCGCTGCTTATTTTGATGAAGTAGTTTGAGGTTCTGGCTCCCTATAAAAGTGTCCCTAAAATTGAAAAATCATTACTTAGCATGAACACAACTATACAGAGTTGTAACCACCTTGGTAGCTAAGTGCCCTTGTGCCTGATCAGCATGAGCACTCTGCGAAGAGGAGGAACTACACTATATATTGGTCTTTAATACAGGAAAGTCGGATCCAGTAGGGATGCCTTACCAAAAAAAATAAATAAATAAAATAAAAAGCTTGTGTCTTCCTATTTGTCTGCCACTTATCTAATCTGAGGGAATCTCACTGATCATAGGGCCTAGGGAACCCTCTAGAGTCTATTGAAGATGTGATTGTCTTGCAAAGTTTTTTTTATAACATGGCATGTGGAGTGAATAAGCTTTGTCTACAACTATAATGCCATCTTGCATGAGATCTATTTAAGCCCTTGCGTGGAAATGAGAGAACAAAGCATATGGGTGGTAAACTTGAAAAGAGATTAGCCATACATTTCATGGCCAAGAAAATCAACACTTATATTTTCTTTTGTTAATTCCTTCTCTTTGCTTGCGGACAAGCAAAACTTTAAGTGTGGAGATGTTTGATAAGTGTTCATTTGAGCATAATTTTATATCATATTCTTATAGGCTTGACAAGTAATTTTAAGGATTCTTTGCCCACCGACACTTAAAATGTATTCATTCTGATCAACAAGGCAGAATACCAGGACCGCGGAGGAAAGAAAGCATTTCGAGAGAAACCAGGATCCTAGAGCACCTAGAAAGCCCATACGAGCATTTATACTGGCTGACATAGGGCTGTATACTGGCACCAGAAGGAAATACGGGCCAGTATATGACCCGTATGATAGATTGTATAGTGATGGTTGGCCCGTATATGGTTTGATATACGCCCATATACGGGCTCGTATGGAGGTGGTCGGCCCATACACGGGCTTGTACCTCATAAATTTCAGTGAATCTGCAGATTTAGAAGGGGCAAATTGGTAAATTTCACCCCTAAAACCCAAGAGGTATAAAAGCCGACTAATGAGGGTTTAGGAAGAGAGGAGGCAGCTTGGGGAAAGGGTCTAATCTTGGGGAAAGCTTGGAGATCCTCATCATGAAGCTATTAGAGCAAGAAGAAGGGAAATCATTGGAAGAGGATCAAGGAAGCCATCAACAGTGCATTCATTAGTGTTATTCATTATGACTTTCTTATTTGCTTTTATCTTTGTGTTGGATTGTTGCACCCCTTTCATGGAGGGCTAATCTTGTAGATACTTGGATGATTGATGAACCCTTGGATATGTTTTAATTAATATTATCTCTCTATCTTTGATTATTTGGTCGAATCTCATTGAGTTAATTGGATGTTTTAATGTATGTTAATCCCTCTACATTGCGAGAGCCCGGAGGGATTTTCGTAGTCCATATGGGGGAAAAAACGAACGCCTCCTCGTGTGTAGACCATTTCTAATAGAGGGGATTGTGAGTATACCGGGAACCCGGGTACTAAGGAGAGCAAGTCCTTTAGACGTATTATTCCCATAATCCTTCCAAGAATTAGGTTCCTTAGAACATCATCGGTAAGGGCACTAGGATTAGTAATTCGCCTCGAAAGAGGGAGTGAAAGCACCATAGGAACCCTTGGCCAAGAATCAACCAAATATCGAGATAGAGAGTAGCATTCATCTTTTAGAAGTCCAAGGGGGATTCAATTGTTTGAGCATCCCCCTTTTTATGATTGTTTAACTTCAAGAGCAACTCGATTCCCTCGTGTCATGTTTTCAATTGATTAGTTTAGAATTAGCATAATCAACCACCTTTTGGTTAGACTAGATAGTAGACGAATAGTGGGTACTAGTACTTCCATCTCCCTGAGAATCGATAACCTGACTTTTAAGTCCACTCTATTACTTGTTACGACGAATACACTTGCGGTTGTATCACATCACAAATAAAAATTAAAAAAAAACAAATTAATACTTGGCCAATTATGCTGGGGAAAAAAATATGGAAACCTACAAAATTGAGGTCTTATATTCAACCACTTCCAAATGGGGTCATTTGAGTCCTCTGAGACGGGTTCTTGTTTTTCTAGTAGAAAACTGTGACAACGAATAATTAACTTCAAGGTTGGGTGAAAATGCCGACTTACTTTTTCGGCAGATCGCACAAAGTCAAATTTAATTACCCTATTTTTTGTATGGTGTGCTACAATGTTCAAAAACATTGCGACCATCTCCTCAACCATCACATTTCTCGTGCCTCTTTAGCCCCCGGATTTTGTTAGAAACTTGCACAAACTATGAAAACAACGACGAACCATGCGTAGTCTATCAATGCACTTAATACCGCTTTCGTAAACCACCCAGTTCAAAAATTCAACTTGTTTGCTACGCCTAGTGATCGAATCATTCTATTTCTGTTATTACATTATTTTTTTCGCACATGCAACGAACATGAAGTTTAGTATGTAAAAGTACGTCATGTATATTACAAAATATAGCCGAAGTACGTCAATGTCGTCCATATCTAAAAAAACAATTACACACATTAGCTGTGATCTCACATTAGTAGGTGTTATCCACATTAATCCTAAATGATAATTAACATAAATGGAACCAATATAAATGATCAACACTTGTACCAAATCACATCGAAAAAAGACAAAAAAATATGGCAAAAAAATCAGACAAAACCAGACAGAACAAAATGGAAATTGAAAATACACACACACAATTACAAACTATCCATTTAGGAAGTCCGGACAAACAAAGAATAGGGAATTATAAGATGAAAAAGTTGCTCAAGATGACACCAACAGGGATTAAAAAATGCAAATTGAAAAAAACACACACACAATAACAGCCAATTGACTAGTCTAGCTTTATTATATCAGACATCCAAACTGATTAAATTGAACTAGACAATAGATAACCATGTAAACCTGTATCATTAAATAAATAGCCGAAAACTAGGATTCCAAAATTATCCCAATCTCAATAAACAACCAAGAGCTGGCACATAAATTAAGGTTTGGTAGATGATAGATCAGTGAGATGAAGACCATTCAATCAGTTCTCATCTCATTTCTCACTGTGATGTAGATAGACAACTAACTCATTCCTTCCAAGCATGTGCATGTCTTTTTTATTATTATTTTTTGTTGTGTTTTTGTGACTTTTATATATATGTATATATTTTTTAATTTATAGAAATAGTGGTGTGAAAACATATTGGTAAATAGTACATTATGAAATATTTATTATTCCATAGGTGTTTTTCTTCATGATATGTAATTATAAACCTTGAGAAATAAATACGTACTCAAAGTAAAACAAGCCTACATACACTTGGTAATGCATGCTAACCACAAACAATAATCGAGTTTTGTGTTGCAAATTATCATCATCCCATGATGATAAACTAATATGGTGAAATATTTCTCTTGCTAGATGAAATTTCTCAAAGAATATTATGCAGAAGAATCATTGAGTCTGATTTTGTAATAAAACATATAACTATAACTATATATTATGTGTCTTAGAATGGTGTTTGTCTCCATTGTAATAAACAAATCTAAAAACACATCAAAATGAATCCTTGTTTTCTCTATCTTCACATCCATCCAAAAACCTTGCTCTTCCAATCAGTTGCTTGTTATTGGTGCAAGAATGAAAGCAATGAGAAGATATCATAACAATAGAAACCACTCATGATTTCCATGAAACAAATTTGACAAACACATTGAAATAAATCCTTGCTTTCCCAATCCGGTGCTTGGCATTGGTACACAAATGAAAGCGGGAGAAAATATCAGAACAACAGAAACCAGTACTCGTTTCTATAAAAAAAAAAAAAAAACAACACTAACACATCAAAATGGCACTTTGCTTTCCTTCAAGCACCCTCCTTTCTGATTGAGAACTCGTACTCCAAACAAAACATGAAAACCCAACTAGAATTGTCAATCTTTATTCAAGAGACAAAACCTAACCCTAACAGCCATACAAACAAATAATCCTAGCTATGTGTGCAAACAAGAAAAGAAAAAACCAGTGCAATAGAATTGAAATCATGGAGAAGAGGTGAATTCCGTGGAAAATGACTTACCTGCAATCAATTGATGTGAGGCGGATTAGAGTTTTAAAAGAACCTTCTGGAAGAAGACGGAGAAGGGCTTCAAGGTGGCCTACCAAAGTAGTTGAACGGCGGCGGAGGAGGTGACCGGAGGAAGCTTGCTGTCAAAGGAGTGGCCGGAAGAGACGACGGAAGTGATCGCAAGTGGGTTCACGCTCAGGCTGAGGAGTCCATCGCGGAAGAAGAGATCGGGGTGAGGTTAATACAAGGGTAGAAGAGTAATTTTCTATAGGGGGAATGGGCCATCCCCCACCCCCCCGAGGGGATTCCTATTCCTATCTGGGGGGGATTGAATATCCCTGATGGATACCCAAAAGTGGGTTTCCATCATGGGGGGGATTCATTCCCCTTTGTAAAGGAATGAATCCACCCATCCAAACAGGCCCTCAGCGTTTTGGTAACTATGGTCCTTATTGCTGAAGTGGTTGTCATATGGTATACAAGTTAAATGCATCTATTTTTTATTATGACGTGGCAGCCTAGGTGGCTGGTCCTTGCTGATGTGGCATAATGATGTAGCACTAAAAAAATAAAAAAATATGAAAAAATCTGATTTTTTTTAAAAAAAATTGCTTCAAATTTTTCATTTTTTTAATTTTTTAGTGTCATGTCATGGCATGCTGACATGGCACTAAGAAAATAATAAAAACTCTTGAAAAAATTCTAATTTTTTAAGAAAAAAATTTTTTGGATTTTTTTCATTTGCCACGTCATCATGTTGACGTGGGGGTTACTTTTTTGGGTAAGTACCGTACTTTGCCAATATTTCAAAACGGGTACTGAACTTTAATTTGTATCAAAAAGGGTATTGATCTTTAATTTTATTTCACCGACTGGGTACTTTGGGGATTCCGGTGAATTTTAGTCATCGTGGCCGCCGGAGCTCCACGTTAGACGAAGCCAGGTCAGCAACATAATCCACGTGTACTCCCCCTCTTTTCATCCTCCCCTTCTTCATCCCTTTCCCGCCCGTGCCCTAACGTTCACTCTCACAACCGCGACCTCGATCATCCCATCCATGCTAGGAGCATCAGACTCCATGCCAGACTCTAGTCGAGTACTCATCCCCGGGAGACAGGACAACTCCTCAACGCAGGGATCCAGTCGACCCCTCCACGACCAAGACGCACTCACAGGGCAATTTGGGAGAGAAACTTCGTGGGAGAGAAACTGGTTGAAGTACAAGCAAGTAGAAAGTCCAATGGAGCCCATATCAGATGAGCAGGTGCAAGAATAATTGTCCATGTTTCTAGCGAGGGCATGGGAAAGAAGTATTCAAATTGACGCCAAGAACAGATAGGAGATTGTGCATAATCTTTGCAAAAAGTTTAAGTTGGGCCTTTCTTTAGCATCCAAAGTGAGCAACCTGCGACTCTTTCTCTCTAGAAAACAAAATTCTAATTTTTTAATGAAATTTTTATTTTTTTGGATTTTTTCATAATTTTTTATTTGTTTAGTACCACATCATCATGCTGACGTAACACTAAAAATTAAGAAAAAAATTCTGTTTTTAAGAAAATCTTTATTTTCTAGGTTTTTTTTTTATTTTTCTAGATTTTTTTATTTTTTTAGTGACACGTCATCATGCTGACGTGGCACTAAAAAAATAAAAAAATCTGAAAATAAAATTTTAATTTTTTAAGAAAATTTTATTTTTTTTAATTTTTTTTCATATTTTTTAATTTTTTTTAGTGTCACATCATCATTATGAGGTGGCATGCCATGTGAAAAATACACATCAGTAATAAGGATTAATATACCAAAATTCCATTTTATGCCACATTATCATACCACGTCAACAAAGACCAGCCACATAGGCTTCCACATCATAATTAAAAAATGGTTGTATTTAACCCATATACACGCTGGCTGCCACATCAGCAGCAAGGACCTTAATTGCCAGAACCCCAATAGTTTAGGGGCTGTATTAAACATTTTGATAGTACAGGGACCAAAATGAACAATAGACCATAGTTCAGGGACCAAAAATGGCATTTTCCCTAAAAAGAAAGTCCATATTTGGGAGATCATTCTTCCTTTTGACTTTACATCTTTCTTCTATCATTTTGACATGTAAGTAAATAAGATTTTCATTCTGACCTTTGTTGCTGAGAGTTTGTCCATATCTAACAGATGTAGGAAAAACTAGGCAGTCAAACCATTAATAATGAGTGTTAAGAATACAATCCCACCAGAGAAGATAAAGGCTTAAATAATTATGAAGGATAGACAACTCTTTTTGGTTGTCAATTGGAACCTAACAAACCCTAAATATGCCACATAGAAGAAAAAATTATTGACAAAATCTAAAAATGTAGATAGCTGCACCAACTATGAAATTGAGCAAATTATAATAATAATAAAGAACATTAAAAGACAGAAATATTTCACCTTCGAAATGAGCTAACTTTTACAGCTTTCTTTCTATATTTTCGCTATCAATAACCATCTTCAAGATGATCTGTATTACTCTTTGTCATGAATGCAACTCTTGGTTGACATGTTCTCTTTTGGCCTTTTTTAGTGGCTTTACCTGTGCAGAAGTATATATAAAGCATCATGAGGACTTACAATTTAACAAGATCAATTTCAAATACAGTACACAAACTTGGTGGGGTAACATCTGAGAACAAAAAACAAACATGACATCTAAAGACAAACATGTTGTAGTATAAGTGTATCAACATTAACTAGTTTAAGCATAACAATGCTAAACAAGGCTACAATACATCATTGCATGCATACAAAAGAAAAGCACTAGCATAAGCATGTCAATCGGGCAAGGTAGTGATTAACCTGTGGGCGGTAGCAATCAGGGGATTGAAAAAAGAACAAGCAATGGGGAAGATAAACAGAAAATAAAGTCTCTGAAACTTTAAAGAAAAAGTATTATTCAATATTCAATGATTAAAATTCAACCCACAAGCCGAGTTTAAATAGCTTCAAAAAACTAACCTAGAAACCTATCTTCTTATCCGAATTTGCCAAAATTGGCAAATTTTTGTTCAAAACCAAAACTTATTTAATTTTGAAAAAAAAACTAAACAAATAAGATAACTCCTAAAAATCTGAGATCAAATTGGATTCAAATCCTATCCTAAATTGGCATACAAAGTATTATCAAAAATAGAAAAAAAAACACTGAAAACAGAAGAAATGACTGGGAAAATAGCAGAATTTGAGGATGAAGGAAAGATCCACCGAGCAGAGCTGGGTAGACTCCGTGTGTCCGTCGAGATGAGCTTTTCGAATTGGGGTTCAGCATGCGAATCCGATGCATGTAGCCAAAGTTATGGCCAAAATACCGAACCGTGTCCAAAACTGTTCCTCAATCACAGAACTGTCTCGATCACCTTCTGTCTTTACATCGGTTCACAAATTCGTTAGTTACCAAAGCCTGCATAGTATAATCAGATATTTCAACATCGTCTGACTCAGGCTCTTCTGCACCAGTCATCCTGAGTTGGAAAGAACTCGCCCTCGAGTTCATGGTTGGGTCGGTCGACTCTACATAACAGGGACTCAAATACTTCACATTGAAGACATCTGAAGTCTTCAATTGACTAGGGAGGCGCAACCTGTATGCTTTGTCATTAATCTTTTGTAACACCTCACAAGGTCCGATCTTCTGCTCCTTGAGTTTGTTATACTCACCAGTAGGAAAGCGATCACGAGTCTGTACCACCCAAACAAAGTCACCCTCGTCAAAAAGTATCTGACAATGACCGCTATCTGCCCTGGTCTTATATTTGGTACTCCTTTCATGAATGGTGTGCTTCACCTGCTCATAGACACTCTGGAGATGTCCTACCATCTCATCAGCTCGGGGATGAACACACCCCACCCATGGAACAGTGCTAAATAAAGTACCCCGGATGGGTTCCGACAATAGACAACCTTGAACGGGCTTAAATCGGTAGTCTGACTCTTCAATCTGTTGTAGGTGAATTCAACTTGAGGTAATACCAAATCCCACTGCTTTGGTTTAGTTCTAGCCAGACACCTCAGAAGGTTTCCTAAACTTCGGTTCACCACTTTGGTCTATCCATCCGTCTTGGGGTGATATGCTCTGCTAAAGTTCAACTATGTTCCCAACTTTTCCCGCAAGCTTTTCCAGAAAAGGCTGACAAACTTGGTGTCACGATCGTATGTGATGGAGCGAGGGACACCATGCAAGCGGACAACCTCTCGAAAGTAAAGACAGGAGATGTGGGTAACATCCATAGTCTTTGGACAGGCTACAAAGTGGGCCATCTTGGAAAACCTCTCAACCACCACCAAAATAGAATCCAAGGCCCGCTGGGTACGAGAAAGGCCCAGAACAAAATCCATGCTAACGTCAAACCAAGGAGCTTCAGGGACTGGTAAAGAAGTGTGTAGGTCTGCGTTGGTGTGAACTTCTTAGACCCGTTGGCACACAAAGCAGTACTCCACAGAGTGAGCCACATTGCTGGATAGCTTCGGCCAATAAAAGTCAGCAGCTATGAGGGCGTAGGTCTTATCACAACCAAGGTATGCCTCATTATAGAGTTCGCTCATGATCTGCTGTCGTAATGAACAGTTGGGGATGCACAGCTACAAACTACGAAAAAGGTAACCGTTATGCAAAATAAAATCTTGACGATGCCCAGCGGTTACCTCCTAAAGTATCCGCCCAAAGGAAGGATCAGTCATATATATATCCGTGAAGGCTTCAAACCCTGCAACTTTGGCACTCATTGCGGCGACTCAGAGCATCTGCTATGCAATTGAGGCTTCCTGCTTGATGCTTTAAGGTAAAGGTGAACTCCTACAAGTACGCAACCCACTTAGCTTGTCGCCGGCTCAGTTTGTGTTGACCATTGATGTACTTCAAGGCCACATGATCGGTGAATAAGATAAACTCCTTCTATATGAGGTTGTGGCGCCAATGCTTCAGTAACTGAACTATAGCATAGAACTCCAGGTCATAAGTGGAGTAGTTCTTCTTCGACCCTGACAGCTTCTTGCTGAAGAAAGCTACCAGTCACCTTGACTGGCTCAGAACACCTTCAATGCCAACTCTAGATACATCAACTTGACCTTAAACACCTTGTAGAAGTCAGGAAGCGCTTGAACTAGTGCTTCAATCATCTTTTGTTTGACCAGGTTGAAGCTAGCTTCGGCCTGATCTGTCCACTAGAAATCACGCCCCTTGAGACAAACACTCTATAATAGGAGCAATCAGTGTGCTAAAGTTCCAGAGGCCAGCTT
Organism: Dioscorea zingiberensis; assembly: GCA_026586065.1. NCBI lineage: Eukaryota > Viridiplantae > Streptophyta > Magnoliopsida > Dioscoreales > Dioscoreaceae > Dioscorea > Dioscorea zingiberensis. The sequence continues at coordinate 39,602,708 of CM048822.1, forward strand.
ATGGAAGCTCCGAACATCATGCAAGGTCCTTGGTCTTAACTATCCCAAAATCGCATCTATCATTGATTGATCTGCATGAATACCATCAGTAGACACAACAATGCCAAGGAAGGTCACAAAAGTGGTGAAGAAGGAATACTTCTTTCGGCTGGCGAACAGGCGCTCTATTCTTAGCATCTCAAAGAGAGCGCGAAGGTGGTCAAAGTGTGAGGACTAACGCGGACTATAGATGAGGATGTCATCAACATAGACCACCACAAATTTCCCTATAAATGGTCCTAAAACCTGGTGCACGAATCGCATGAACATGCTGGGTGCGTTGAACCGCCCAAAAGGCATCACCATCTACTCGTACAGTCTATGCTGTGTGTTGAACGTCGTCTTCATCTCATCCAAGCCGTATATTGATCTGGTGGTATCCGCTCTTCAGGTCGATTTTTGAGAAGACCTTTGAGCCAGATAGTTTGTCCAACATGTCATCCAGGTGGAGGATGGAATAATGGTACTTGATGGTGATTTGGTTAATTGTTCGGCTGTCTATACACAGGCGCCACGAGCCATCCATCTTTGGCACCAACAAGGCTGGAACTGCGCAAGGACTCATGCTCTCTTGGATATAGCTGCTCCTTAGTAACTCCTTCACTTGTCGCTGCATTTCCTAGGCCTCCTTTGGTTTGATCTACAAGCTTTATCTTGGGACAAGATCTATCTGGTGCTGCATGTCCCTCATAGGTGGAAGTCCCGGAGGAAATTCCTCTTGCATTATGTTCGCGAACTCCAGGAGCAACTGCTGCACCTCTACTGGTATATCTCAATCCATGTCGATAGCGCTATACATGCAAAATAGCAGTGCATAGACTACATGTCCTTGTTTGATCCCGCTTAAAACCTGGACATAGAAAGTAGGTTATTATTGGTTAGTAGGAGGCTTTTCTTCCCGACGGGGTGCCAACACGATCCTTTTTCCTTTAATGCTAAGGGAATAAGTATTCTTCCTTCCATCATGAACTACGCTACGATCATTGATGCGTAAAATCCGTAAGTGTACGGGTCCTGTCAAGTAATAATAGTGGACATAGAAGTTGGGTTGTCGATCCACAAGGAGGTGGAAGTACTAGTACCCACTATTTATCTACTATCTAGTCGATTCAAAGAAGTGGTTGATTATGCTAATTCTAAACTAATTAAATGGAAACACAAACAAGGGAATTGAGTATTCTTGAAGCTAAACTATCATGAAAAGAGGATGCTCAGACAATTAGGTCCCCCTTTGGACTTCTAAAGGATGAATGCTCTTCTCTATCTCAATTACTTGGTTAATTCTTGGCCAAGGGTTCCTATCGTGCTTTCACTCCCTCATCCCGAGGTGAGCTACTAATCCTAGTGCCCTTACCGATTATGTTCTCGAACCTATCTCTTGGAAGGATTATGGGAATAATACATCTAAAGGACTAGCTCTCCTTAGTACCCGGGTTCCCTGTATACTCACAATCCTCTCTATTGGAGATGGTCTACACACGGGGAGGCATACACACGGGGAGGCATTCGCTTCTTCCCCCATATGGACTACGAAAATCCCTCCGGGCTCTCGCAACGTAAAGGGATTAACTTACATTAAAACATCCAATAGACTCAAGAAATACAACCAAGCAATCAAAATAGAGAAATAACATTGATTAAACATGTCCAAGGGTTCACCAATCATTCAAGCATCTACAAAATTAGCCCTCCATAAAAGGGGGGCAACAATCCACAACAAAGACAAAAGAAATCAAGAAAGACATATAAATAAAAGCTTATGCGATCATCGTTGGTAGCTTCTCTATCCTCCTCCTTTGATTCCCCCTCTTCTTGCTCCAATGGCTTGAAGGAGATGATCCACAAGCTCTCTCGAAGTTTTTTTCTCTCTTGCCCTAGCTGCTAGTCTCCCCTTAAACCCTCATCTCATTGGCTTTTATTCCCCTAGGGCTTTCAGGATTAGATTTACCAAGTTGCCCCCGTCTAAGTTTGTAGTTTCGCCCAAATTTGACGATGTACGGGCTCATATATGGGCGTATTCAGCCGGTATACGGGCCAGCCACCTTCATACGGGCCTGTATACAGGCCGTATACCTGCCCGTATATGGGTCAAGCATCACACCATTGCTATGCGGGCCATTATCTTGGCCCGTATCCTCCCCAGGGGCTAGTATACAGCCGTATGTTAGCCCGTATGCTAGCCCATATGGATCCTTTTGGGTGCTCTGGGATCCCAGCTTCTCGCGAAATGCTTTCTTTCCTCCAGGGTCCTCATATTATAGCCGGTTGATAAAAATAAATCAATTTTGAGTATCGCTAGGCTAAAAGTCTTCATAATCACATGCCAAGCATATAGGAATATAGTATAAAACTATGCTCAAATGAACACTTATCAATCATACTGCTAAGGACACCCCAATAGTAGGTGACAGGTATCTATTGACACAATGTCACACCATGCATTGTCAAAGTACCTCTTGTCAATGGAGAAGGACATGAAACATTGCTGATCTACTTTAACCTCTATGTCTTTGCTCAACCATGATAGATTGTAGGGCTTTGGATGACACTCCATCTTCAACTGCAACTTCTAGACAGCATCTTCAAACCTTGTCGGCCACTGTGCAGGTGGTGTCGAAGATGTTGATTCTCAGCCAGTCATCCCTTGAATCATCTTTGGGTGCTAACAAACTCTTGCGACAACGAGAGTCTTATGGTCATCCAAAATCAACACATCACCAGCCCCATCATCATCACCTCTATAATCGTCATAAACTGGTTCCTCATCCTCCTCAACCTCGCCTACCTCGTTCTCCCTAATCATCAGATTCTTGCCTTTCTAACTAGAGGGTTTCCGACACTCGAGTGCTTTATACCTCTTCTCACCACATCGATAACATCAAACAACAGAGTTAGAACTAACCGACAATGATTAGTAGACAAGGCGGGGTGTTTGAGGGCGAGCTGGTCAGCTACTCTGATCGCTCATGATTGGTGATCTTCTATTCTTTTGCTTTTCAACAGCGAGGGCATGCTGGTATGCCTCCAAAACAGTCCACAATGTGTGAAGACTGAGAACATCCTAAAATGGTTGGCGTAGACCTCCCAAATATCGAGCCACCAGTTGCTCCTTCATCTCGGATAAGTTGTTCCGCGCGATCAATAGGTAGAAGTTCTCCATATACTCATCTACCGATTTTGTGCTTTGCCAATGTATGAAGCCGTTAAAATAAGGTCCAGGTATAGCCAAAGGGGAGGAAGTGCCCCTTCATCTTCTTCTTCATCTTGTCCCAATCAGCGATCTTCGGCTTGCCTTGCTAATCTCGTGATCGTCACAGTTCCCACCACGTAGATGCTCAACCCTTCAACTTGATTGCAACTAGCTTAATCTTCAGACGATCGAGGACCTCCTTGTACTCAAACATCCTCTCTACATCATTCAGCAAGTCACTGAAGACTTCAGCAGGTAGTATTCTAGTAAATTCGGGCAACTTCACCTGAAAGCCGAGATCTCTGTGACACTCCTCTCATGCACGGTGCTCTCTGGACTGCCCATGTCGGTAATAAGGGTTGATAAAGGTGGAGTTGGAGTCGTGGTCTGAAACTTGACGATCCTCCAAATCTCAAGCCGCCAACCGTTAGGTCAACTTCAAGACTTGTCTTTGTAGATCCTCGTTCATCGCTTCTAAGGCGATTGAGTCTCCGGACTAGCCTTCCTCTGTCGGAACATATCCACCACGATATCCACCACGGCCACCACGACCTCCAGCCATTAATGCCCATGCCAAAGGAAAAAGACAATATCTAATACCAACTAACGCCGGGCAGGGTAGTGATTAACTTGCGAGGGGTGACAACCATGGGATTGACAAAAGAACAAGCAAGGGGAGAAGACAAACAGAGAATAAAGTCTCTAAAACTTTAAAGGAAAAGTATTATTCAATATTCAATGACAAAAATTCAACCCACAAGTCGGGTTTAAATCACTTCAAAAAACTAACCTAGAAACCTATCTTCTTATCCAAATTTGCCAAAATTGGTAGATTCTAGTTCAAAACCAAAACTTTTCTAATTTAAAAAAAATAAACAAATCAGATAACTGGAAAAAAAAAATCAAATCAGATTCAAATCGTATTTTTTGTTGCTGTTGGAACAAGCAGAAGTCCAAATCCTATTGACATAGTAACTGGAAGTGGAAGAAAGGGTATTATCCACGCATATTGATATGTATGTTCCATAAAAAAAACAAATTCGAATTTTTCTCTTATTTTTTTTTTCATTTAGTTGTTTTCGATTCACCAATTATTGCAAGGAAGAACAATAATAAAAAATGAAAATCAAACTATTTTTCTTTTTTATTATTCTAATTTTTTTTCTCAAATATTTTATATCTGAGAAAAAATTACAATTGGTTGGCAAATATCAAGTGATATGATCAAATAACTAAGAAAAGATTACTGCTCAGTTATTGGAAATTCCAATAACTAAGGAAAACTTTTGTTTATTGGAAATTCCAAATCCTATGATACTTTATACATCGTATAAACCTGAAATTAAATAAAACATAAATAAAAAACGACTAAGGTTACCTTATCAGGTAAGAGAATGTTTTGTTTAACTACTTTTTTGTAGTTCTAAAATTGAGTTTCAATTATAGGCACGTTGTCCTGAACTTAATCAATTAAATTAATAGAAAAAACTTCTTTTTATTTTATTTTAATTTTTTTTCACTAGTATTAACCAGTGTTAATACCATATGTTATTATATATGCACTGTAATTTTAATCTAAGTAGGAGAGATGAAGGAGAAGTGAAACTAGGGGAGTGGTAGTGCCTAAGGTTAACTATTTTAGGTATTTAGGTTCCATTTTCCAGGATGATGGGATGATAGATGAAGATGTAACCCATAGAATCAAATCTGGATGGTTGAAATGGAGAAGTGCCACAGGGGTGTTATGTGATAAAAAGATGCCTAACAAAATAAAGGGAAAATTTTATAGGGCAACGGTTAGACACACATGATATCTGAGGAGGCGAGTGTTGGGCACCTAAAGTTCAACATATGCATAAGATGAATGTAGCCGAAATGAGGATGTTAAGATGGATGAGTGGTCATACAAGATTGGACAAGATTAGAAATGAACACATCCGACAGAAGGTACATGTTGCACCAATTGAAGATAAAATACGAGAAGGGCATTTAAGATGGTTTGGACACGTACGCCGGAGACCCTCAAGTGCTCCAGTTCGAAAATGTGATAGTTTAGTTGTAGAAGGTAAGAAGAGGGGTAGAGGTAGGCCTTGGATTATGTAGAGAGAAGTAGTGTCTAAGGACCTACATATGTTAGATATTGAGCAGGATCTTGCTTTTGACAGAGTGACTGTTTATAAAAAAAAAATACATATCTTAATTCTATAAGGATTAAAATCCTAATCCTAAGAAATTTAATCTATCATAATCTTGGCCAAATCAAGATTTGATAATGACACAAAAATGAGATTATCTCAAAGTGGGCCAAAATGAAAATATTTCATGGCTCTAAATTTAATATCCGTTTTGAAATTAAAATATTTCAAGATAAGAGAAAAAAAAAAGAAGATATATCTTGTTACATTTTAAGATAGCCCGAGAAAAACACATCTCGAGGCAACCTTAAATCCCAAAGTTGCCTCCGAGCACACATCTCGAGACAAACTCAAAATTCAAAAATTGCCCCTGAGAACAAATCTCGAGACAATCTTAAATTCCAAAATTTCCCCTGAGAATATACCTCGAGGCAATCTAAAATTCGCACGAGAATACACATCTCAAGGCGACCCCAATCCCAAGATGGCCCGAGAACACATATCTTGAGGCAATCTCAAATCCCAAGATAGCCCGAGAACATATCTCGAGGCGATCTCAAACTCCAAGATAGCCTGAGAATACATATCTCGAGGCGATCTTAAATTCCAGGATCATCCGGGAATACACATCCTGAGACAATCATAAAAAATGCGAATCCCAAGACATCATGAAAGTACCAATCCCGAGGAAATATTTGAATTTAAAAAAAAAGAGAAATTAAAATTAAATTAATTAATTAATCAAGCCGCTGGATTTGATCTTATCATAAGTTAGGATCTTACGGAGGTAGGTTCGCAGGGAGATAAGAATGAAATGTCTTATTTAATGAAAAGGGGGGACAAAAGAAGAGAGACAACAGGGGATAATCAGACAGATAGAGAGAGGACGAAGGAACAAGGAGAAAGAACAAACAAAGGTAAAGAATATTTTCTCATCTCCACCTTCAAAACTCACCCATCCACCCCTTTGTCACCACTGCTGCGGCCGCCCCAGCCTCACGCTCACCCCTCCGCCTCCACCGCCCTGCGCCCTCGCCACTCCGCCCTCACCCAGGCAGCGCCCAGCCTCCCCACCGGCCAGTAGTAGGCTCCCCGAGCGAAGGCGAGAAGCGCCTTCGCCTAGCAGCGGCCAGCCCCCTGCCAGCGGCCTTGCGCAGCAGCCCCTTCCCAGGCTGCGCCCCTAGCGGTAGCGCCTGAGTAGAGGAGCACGCCCCCCCCTTTGCTCACCGCCCCTGCTCCTGCCTCCTTCCTCCCCGACCCCCTGCGCCCTCAGATCTGAAGCTTGATGTCGCTCCTGCAACCACACATCGCCGGCTTGACGCCATTGCTATTATTGTCCTACTGAAGCACTGAAGCCCTCTACCGGACCAAGTTGCCGCAAAGGATGCCCCCCCCCCAAATTGGTTGCTGCTATATGGTTCCTGACTCTTGGGTGCAGACGAAGACATGGTTGTTGATTCTTGGTTGCAGACAGCCCGACCACGGTTCTTGACTCACAGTTCTTGATTCAAAGAAGCCCTGGTTGCTGATCAAAGACAATGGTTGTTGATCGAAGAACTTGGTTGTTGATCGAATTGGTTGTTGTCCCAAGACCCCTGGTTGTTGTCCCAAGAGTGGTTGCCGTGTTGCTGATTTTTTGGTTGCTGATGCCAAGGACTAGTTGCTGTGTTGCTGATTTTCTGGTCGCTGATGCCAAAGAATGGTTGCTGATGAAGCTGATGTTGATCAAGGCTAGTTGATGTTCTTTATTCGTCATTTGCCATTTGTTGTTGAAGTTGATTGCTGCCCAGAATTGCTAAAATGTTGCTATCACCCTTCAAGATTGCTACTTGCTGCCCATGAGCTGCCACGAAAGAAGGCTGTTGCTGCTGAATTGAAGCCAAGGCCGCTGCTAATATGAAGGATTCAAGAAGCTGTGATTACAAATGAATAAACATATGAATGAATATATGAATGTATGAATGAAAGCAAGAATGAATGTGTGGATGCTTGTATAAAAGCTAAAGCCCCAAAATACAGAGGAAACTCTGTCAAATTTTTTTGCAAAAAGAGAAAAAGAAGATAATGGCAAAGAGTTGCTAATTGCTATTGAACCTAAGTATGAAGAATTAAATTGACAAGCTACAACGATTCCAAGAAAGAAGAGAAACAAAGAACAAGGACGAAGTGAAGAATAATTTTGTCAAAAGGACATTCCAAATGCAAAGCGCACACAACTTGTACGATTTAATAATGGATACTCAAGAAGCATTGAGATGCATGCCAAGGACTTCTCAAAAGGGGCTGTTAAAAACTGCTGCAGAAGTGGCTGCTGAAAATAACTAAAATTGATGAGATGGCTACAGAAATAGCTGTTATAAAGACCCATTTTCAAAAATTAATAACTTCTGTCCGAGAACTCCAATTGAGGAGAAGTTTGCGGCATTAGAAACTAGATATCAAGATCTTTCCGAACAAATATGGTGCAGCTCCTTTTGGTGGCCCAATCGGCATAGATTTTGATAAATAAAATGGTCAATTCCAGCAATTCTATCACTAGCAAATTCTGTCAATCTGCTCACCCATTTTCAAAAATTGATAACTCCTTCCAAAAAACTCCAATGGAGGTGAAATCTATGGCGCTGGAAACTAGATATTCAGATCTTCAACTGTCATATACAGCACAGACCCTTTTGGCAGCTCGGTCAATGCATATTTTGGTGGAGAAAAAGACTAATTCTTGCAGCCTGGCCAGCTCGACCACTCCTCGTTCAGAAATTGATAACTTTTGCTAGAAAACTCCGATCGAGACGAAATTCACGGCATCGGAAAATAGACTTCCCGATTTTTCCAACTATATATGATGCGACTCCTATCGGCAGTCCAGTTGGGAGCAGCTCTTGATGGAAATGAAGACTAATTGGCAGCCCAGTCGATACGGACTCTAGTTACAAAGCCTTCCAAAATCTCAAGGCAATGATATAATAGCGCAAGGCGGCCGGCGGATTTTTCCAAATGGCGGGGCACAGATTCCGAGGCGGAGGGCGGTGTCATAAATAAACAAGCAAACAAATAAATAAATATATATATATATGCTGATATGTAACAAGTCATTTTATATTGCAATGAATAAGATTATTCTTTCTCATTATCTCTACTTGTACTTTTGCCCTTAATCGGAGGTTCCCAAGATACTGTCTGGGGTAATTAATAATAGAGGCTTGCCTCTATTAGGAATAAAAGAACCCACAAACAAATAAAATATGATATTTGTGCTTCGATGTATCGTTTGGTGTCTACACGATGCTAGGCGCGTATTTTCGATCCCACAAATTCTGGCACGCCTGGTAGGGACATATTCCTCCTCCCATCTTTGAGGCAAAAGTACAAGTAGAGATACCATTTCTTTTTCAGTAAAAAGAAAACTAATGTCGTTGATTTTCTTACTGCAGAAGAAATGGCATTCAAGAATTCAACTGCAGCAAGAAGCCCAAAGCTCACCATTTTCCTCGGGGAGGGAGCAGAAGTCCAACTACCCAACTGCACTTTCAATCTTTGGAGCGGCTAGAGGCGAAGTTAAGGTTAAGCACAATTCTTGGCCGTACAGTTTGTGAGGAAGTCTTCACCACCAGAGGAAAACCTGACGGTCCTACACCTTCCATCCAAAGGGCGTCGTCCTAATGTGATCGTCCTGAAAATTAACAAAGACGTTGCTGTTGAAGATTCGCCAAGAATCTCTGCATTCAAGAGGTTATCCCGCCCTAAAAGGGTAATCTCTGTAAATGATGAAGATGATGAAAATGCCTTCATTGTTACCGCAGAAGGGCGAGATAGTGGAATCTTTCACTCATCTGATGAAGACACACCGAAAAGGAGTGTATTCTCAAGGCTCACGCCAAAGAAGATCAAGATTCCAAAACAGAAGCTGGATTTCGTGTCTTTCCGAAGGCACAGAAATGATCAAATGGGTTCCTTCAGTAACTCATTTGAACCGCTTAAGCTTGTAAAGAGGAACTCAACTACTACGGAGCTGCGTCCAAAGTAAAGGTTGCAGACCTCCAAAGTCCTATCACAAGGGTCTTTCAGCCAAAATCTGTATAAGACTTATGCGGTGTCCAAGAAGCTGCGGTCAAAGAAGATGATACCTAAAGAGTTCTATGAGAAGAAGAAGCGGTTAGTTTCAAATGCACGAAGGACGGTATTTGACCGACTAACTCCCACAAGAACCCAAACCAAGACTTCCTGCTCTAAATCTCAACGGAGGAGGGAAGTGGAAGATGAAGAAATGTCTAATGTGGACGTGGAAATACACACGGTCTGGATAGTTACTGAAACCCGAGGAGATCCAAAGACCAACCAAAACAACCAGGGGTGTTCACAAGGTCTCGTAGGAGGGCCACAGACTCTCACAGTGGAGCTGGAGATGAAGGTTAAAGCCAAATGCCATATGAAGGTCAGAGAACCGAGAGCCTTCCGGTATTTCACATGCCGACGAATTATAAGGAAGCGGATCCCCCGAATGTGGAAGTAGAGGACGAACCTGCCTTTATTTACAATGGGGATGATATTACGAGAAGAGTCCAGCAGATGGAAAGACTCCGGCAGATGGAAAGTCTCCGGCAAATGGAGAATAGAGAAGCTGAATATCAGTGGCTCAATGAAAACATGACAATCATGATGGAGTCAATGGTGAAGATGCAAAGACAAATGGCTGCCTTGATGGAAAGTCAAAAGGCACAAAGGCCTAGAAGTCCAAACCCACAACAAAGAGAAATCCCTGGGCTAGTAGAACAAGGGGGAACCTCTCTACAACCGAGAGAAATTCCTAGGCCAGGAGAGCAGGAGGGAACTTCATTTGCACCTGTAAGAGAAATCCCTAGGCCACGAGAACAAGGGGGAACCTCACACGCTTGTCCCGAGGAGCGGTCGATTCTGATGACTTCGGGAGGAGATACAACAGATAGTAGCTGCCGAAATGAAACAAGCCAGAGGAAAGGAGATAAGAGTCGATGGAGACAAACCTTATCAAAGTTACCATGACTTGGTACCCTACCCCAAAGGGTATAATGTTCCTAAATTTAAGCAATTTAAAGGGATTGGCAATCCTAATCAGTACTTGGCTCACTTCGTGACAGCTTGTGGAGATACAAGTGCAAAATCTTCACTCCTCCTTAGACAATTTTCTGCAAGTCTCACGAGAGTGGCATTTGAGTGGTATGCAAGCTTGCAACCTGAATCAATTCAAACATGGCAACAATTAAAAGATGCCTTTCGGGTACGGTTCGGGGGCGTAAGTGACAAAATCACAATCGCCGATCTCGCAGCCACTCGCTAGAATAAAGATGAGAAAGTGGTTGATTACATTATGAGATAGAGAAATCTGAGCATCAAATGTGAACAACCCCTTGACCAGCCACAAGCGGTGGGTTTACTGCTCGGGAACATCGATAGTTGGATGGCACCCTTTCTGAGCACATCCGGTATTACTACATTCCAGTTGTTGATTTCACAAGCTAAGAAATTGGAACGGACAAGCCCGATGATATTCTCCAATTTTCAAGCTCCAAGGAATGACAAAGAAAAGCCAAAAAGGACTGAAGGTGTCAAGTACCTTCAATATCGATAAAGGAAAAGGTGTTGCGGAGTCTCACAAACCGGAACAGGCCAAACCACCCACTTTAGGCGCTGCTAGTAACGAATCAAAGCCTATCCCCTCTTTGAAAGAAAGGATGAATAAGAAGTATTCTTTCAGAAGGGATAAGGTACTGAAGATCTTCAAAGATGCTGTGAAAGAAGGTTTGCAACTCCCCTAATGCAAGAGACCAGAGGAATAGAACAAGAAGGATCATCCCAATTACTGCCCATATCATAGAGTATTGGGACACACAATTGAAGATTGCTATGTTTTCAAAGACTGGGTCGAGAGACAATATCAAGAGGGCAAGATCACACTCTCGAAGAACCTCTTGTCCGAGCCATCATCCGAGCATACCCGTTATGTAACAACCCTAAACTCGGAGGGGTCATCCCAAAAGGAAGTCATAGTAATGGGTAATAAAGTAATACTCCCATCAGCAACAAACGACAAGCCTCCTGCTGTTCCAAAAGAGTTGTGGGAAGTATTTATAACCAAAAAGACAATGAAAATGTTAAAGAAGTTGGCCGAGCTTCCAGGGATCGCTTGGAAACGTTCTCAAGAACCTCCTAAAAGACCCCAGACAAAACAGATAAAGAGGAAGAACAAAAAGAAGAACAAAAAGCGCGAACAATCAAAGCGCAAGAAGTCTATTATAGAAGAGTATATCGACTCCCTCGATGAATATGAACAGAAAGAAAGGGTCTTGATCACTCTTAGAGACTATTTTCCCGAGGAGGTCGAAGAATTACTAGGGGAACTAGTTAAAGAAGATGATGATGATGTGCAAGTGAAAACTTGCAGAGTTATTTCTGGAGGATACCCTTTGTATGACTCGGATGATGATAGTTTCTCTGAACCAGAATAGTCATATGACCGTTACGGCCGGCCCTATATTAGTAAAAAGCAGAAGAAGAAGATGGCTTTCAGGGAAAGAGTAAAAAAGGCAAACGCCAAACTCTTGGAGCCACACCAACCAGAAAAGCCCAAAACACCATATTACACCCCAAAGACCCCAAAATATAAGGTCTTGAGGAAAGCTATGCCTTTTGAAGAGATCCCTGCTTTCATTCAAAGGGTTACGGAGGAGTCAGCTAACAGGCTGGTGCACTTACACATTGAAGATGCTGAGTCGAATAGATCTGAGACATACCCTCCAAGGTCGTCAAACTACAATGTTATTCCAGAAGTCGTGAAGTCTACACCCCTTACAAAAGCAACAAAGGCTAAGGGAGAGTCCACTTCCCAGACTATCAGAATCAAGAAAGCCAAAACAAAGGAGTCTCTTAATCAAGTCGTAGGGTGGGAGGCACCTAGCTCCAGAAGGTCATATCGCAGGCAGGAGGGGAAAGTGACACTCACAGACGACTATTTTGAAGGAAAAAGTGAATGTCACACCAAAGCCATCCAGGATGATTCTGAAGATGAATTGAACTTCCTAGTCGACGAAGATGAAGCACCACAGCACGTGCACCAAATGCAACACAGAGCTGGGAAAGTACTTCACCCGAGATAGCCACCTGGTTCCAATGACAGAAATAAAGGGAAGAGAATTGAAGAAGCGAATATCTCCCCGAAAAAACCCTCAAAGAAGCTGAATTATAACATTTTGGCACACTTAAAGAAAGTCCCGGCTCTCCTTAGCATGTATGATGCATTGATGATGTCAGCGGAAGTTAGGAGTTCTCTAATCTATGCTCTGCAAAACCCTGAGGAGTTTGAGGCCTACTTCGCTGAGATCAATATGAAGGAGGCTCTGTATGCGTTCCATGCGCCCTCAGTATTCTTCACAGGCGAAGACTTGCTACTCGGAACTACAGAGCACAATAGGCCATTATATGTGACCGGGTATTGTGATGAGATGAAGATCAACCGGTTCTGATTGACCCAGGATCCTCTGTGAACCTGATGAACCTCAACACTCTCCGGACATTAGCTCTTGAAATATGCCACCTATCCCCGGAGAGGATCATTATTCAAGGCTTCAATCAGCATAGCCAGAAGGCATTGGGATCTATCACCCTGCTAATTAAATTTGGAAAGATGACATCAGATGTGAAGTTCCATGTGATTGATGCCGATGCTTCATACAAAGCCCTCTTGGGAAGGCCATGGATCCATGAAAATCATGTGGTCCCCTCAACACTCCACCAATGTGTAAAATATATGGAGAATGGGGAAGAATTCAGGATCGGTGGAGAAATCCAGCCCTTCGGAATCCATGAAATTCATTATGAAGATGCAAGGTACTACCTTAATGCATCTAAAGGGGGCAAGTTATTCAAGGGGAGCACGTCGTCCGAAGGGGGCAAGTTATCCAAGGGAAGCACGTCATCCGAAGGGGGCAGGCCGCCAAGTCCGAAGGAAGAATCTCTGGTAAAGACATCTAAGTCTGTTCCTGTGCTCCAGAAGAAGGAATCAGTATTACCTCACTTTGGGAGTGACAGCGAAGTTATCGTAAGGCGAGGCGGAAATGATGAGGATCAGTGGGAGGATCTACTCAAGAAAATGCGCTGCATATTACAAGAATTCCTGAAGGGCTTTACAAATCCTTGGTGACTTGGCGTCAACACCGCCGAAAGCACACGAAGACTTTTATGTGCTCGACATAAAGGAGAGAGAGGCGTCCTCTTCTACAAAGCCAAGAGCAACAAAATTCCAAATGATGATATTATAAATATTGAAGGGCTAGAAGATGATGAAGTTCTGCCCATAAGATTCCCTAATTATTACCCTGATAAGCTCAAGGTGATGTTTGAAAGATTTGCTGGCGAAATCAAATGGTCGAGGAAATCATATCAGAATTTCCATCGATTATGGAACCCTGCACATATAAATAAGAGAGGAATAGGCTATTCCGAATCTTCCAGGCATTCATGTTACATGACAACGTCCCAGGAGGAGAAAGAAGAGGGCAAGGAAAATGCACTTTATTACCTCAGCAGAATGTTGATAGGAGCTGAGAGTAAATATACCCCAATTGAAAAACACTGTCTAGACTTAGTGTTTGCAGTCAAGAAGTTGAGACACTACTTGCTAGCACATAAAGTCATACTCATACCAAAAATCGATCCTCTCAAATATCTCATAACGAGGCCATTGCTCACGGGAAGACTCGCAAAGTTGGTATTGATTCTGATGGAATTTGATATAACATACACTTCACAGAAGGCTATTAAAGGGCAGGAGTTGGCAGACTTCCTAGCGGCAAATCCTCTCCCTGATAATTCGCCACTTAATTACGATCCCCCTGATGAAGAGACATTAACAGTGGAAGAAGCAAGGTGGTGACTATACTTTGATGGAGCGTCATCTATAAAGCCGGCACTCATGTCCATAATTCCCCAAATCAAAGCTGGGATAGGACTTGTGTTCGTCACACCGGAAGGGGGAATCCTCAGATATGCACTCTCCCTTACGGAGCCATGCACAAACAATGAGGCAGAATATGAAGCTCTCATAGCTGGTTTGGAATTGGCAATCCAAATGGGAATCCAACACATTCATATATTTGGAGACTCACAACTCATAATCAAACAAGTCGAAGGAGACTACAAGATATATAAACCCAAACTTCTTAAATATCACAAGAAGGTCAAAGATCTGATGAAGAAAATCCCCCGAGTACAGTTGAGGAGGGTTTTAAGATCAGAAAACGGAGAAGCTGATTCTTTGGCAAAAGTTGCGAAGGAGCTGGCAAATCCAGATTATGAAGAAATCCATATAATCATAAGAAATAGAAGGCCCATAAGTACGATCCTTGATGATGATGAAGAGGAAAGTGTTGGGGGCAAAGCGGAAGTCTTCACCCTCGAAATACCAGAGGAAGATTGGAGACAATCATTTATAGAATATTTGAAATATGATAAACTCCCAGAGGATAAATCGAAAGGTCTTCATATAAAGCGAAGAGCCTTAAGATTCACCCTCATAAATGACATATTATACCGCAGGTCATACAATCAATTACTCCTGCGATGTCTCTCACCTGAAGAAATTCAAGAAGTCACGCATGATATACATTCCGGAATATGCGGTGCACACCAATCCGGACCCAAGATGCGACTCAAGATCAAGCGCTTGGGATATTACTGGACAACCATGGTTGGAGATTGCATCAATTATATGCCAGAAGATGCCATCTATGCTAGATACATGGAGATTTTATTCATCAACATCCGAATCCTCTGCATCCTACAGTCTCGTCATGGCCCTTCGAGATATGGGGAACGGATGTGGTCGGTCCCATTGAACCTCGATCATCTTTGGGACATCGGTTCATATTGGCTGCAACAGATTACTTCTCCAGGTGGGCAGAAGCAATTCCACCGAGAGAAGTCAAGACTGAAAACGTCATCAAATTCTTCAGGGAGAACATATTATACAGATTTAGGACTCCAAGAAGAATTCTTTCAGATAATGGACCCACCTTCAGAAGCTTCAAAGTAGGGAGATTTGCACAGTACCATAAAATAGACTAGAGATATACCTCCATCTATAATGCTAGAGCGAATGGGTTGGCAGAGCATTCAAGAAAATTCTATCACAAGTAAAGGTTGCAGACCTCCAAAGTCCTATCACAAGGGGTCTTTCAGCCAAAATCTGTATAAGACTTATGCGGCGTCCAAGAAGCTGCGGTCAAAGAAGATGACACCTAAAGAGTTCTATGAGAAGAAGAAGCGGTTAGTTTCAAATGCACGAAGGACGGTATTTGACCGACTAACTCCCACAAGAACCCAAACCAAGACTTCCCGCTCTAAATCTCAACGGAGGAGGGAAGTGGAAGATGAAGAAATGTCTAATGTGGACGTGGAAATACACACGGTCTGGATAGTTACTGAAACCCGAGGAGATCCAGCACCCGAACCAAAACAACCAGGGGTGTTCACAAGGTCTCGTAGGAGGGCCACAGACTCTCACAGTGGAGCTGGAGATGAAGGTTAAAGCCAAATGCCACATGAAGGTCAGAGAACCGAGAGCCTCCCGGTATTTCACATGCTGACGAATTATAAGGAAGCGGATCCCCCGAATGTGGAAGTAGAGGACGAACCTGCCTTTATTTACAATGGGGATGATATTACGAGAAGAGTCCAGCAGATGGAAAGACTCCGGTAGATGGAAAGTCTCCGGCAAATGGAGAATAGAGAAGCTGAATATCGGTGGCTCAATGAAAACATGACAATCATGATAAAGTCATTGGTGAAGATGCAAAGACAAATGGCTGCCTTGATGGAAAGTCAAAAGGCACAAAGGCCTAGAATTCCAAACCCACAACCAAGAGAAATCCCTGGGCTAGTAGAACAAGGGGGAACCTCTCCACAACCGAGAGAAATTCCCAGGCCAGGAGAGCAGGAGGGAACTTCATTTGCACCTGTAAGAGAAATCCCTAGGCCAAGAGAACAAGGGGGAACCTCACACGCTCCTGTCTCGGAACAGTCAGTTGCAATGACTCGGGAGGAGATACAACAGATAGTAGCTGCCGAAATGAAACAAGCCAGAGGAAAGGAGATAAGAGTCGATGGAGACAAACCTTATCCAAGTTACCATGACTTGGTACCCTACCCCAAAGGGTATAATGTTCCTAAATTTAAGCAATTTAACGGGATTGGCAATTCTGATCAGCACTTGGCTCACTTTGTGACAGCTTGTGGAGATACAAGTGCAAAATCTTCACTCCTCCTTAGACAATTTTCTGCAAGTCTCACAGGAGTGGTATTTGAGTGGTATGCAAGCTTGCAACCAGAATCAATCCAAACATGGCAACAATTAAAAGATGCCTTTCGGGTACGATTCGGGGGCGTAAGTGACAAAATCACAATCGCTGATCTCGCAGCCACTCGCCAGAATAAAGATGAGAAAGTGGTTGATTACATTATGAGATAGAGAAATCTGAGCATCAAATGTGAACAACCCCTTGACCAGCCACAAGCGGTGGGTTTACTGCTCGGGAATATCGATAGTTGGATGGCACCCTTTCTGAGCACATCCGGTATTACTACATTCCACTAGTTGATTTCACAAGCTAAGAAATTGGAACGGACAAGCCCGATGATATTCTCCAATTTTCAAGCTCTAAGGAATGACAGAGAAAAGCCAAAAAGGACTGAAGGTGTCAAGTACCTTCAATATCGATAAAGGAAAAGGTGTTGCGGAGTCTCACAAACCGGAACAGGCCAAACCACCCACTTTAGGCGCTGCTAGTAACGAATCAAAGCCTATCCCCTCTTTGAAAGAAAGGATGAATAAGAAGTATTCTTTCAGAAGGGATAAGGTACTGAAGATCTTCAAAGATGTTGTGAAAGAAGGTTTGCAACTCCCCTAATGCAAGAGACCAGAGGAACAGAACATGAAGGACCATCCCAATTACTGCCCATATCATAGAGTATTGGGACACACAATTGAAGATTGCTATGTTTTCAAAGACTGGGTCGAGAGACAATATCAAGAGGGCAAGATCACACTCTCGAAGAACCTCTTGTCCGAGCCATCATCCGAGCATACCCGTTATGTAACAACCCTAAACTCGGAGGGGTCATCCCAAAAGGAAGTCATAGTAATGGGTAATAAAGTAATACTCCCATCAGTAACAGACGACAAGCCTCCTGCTGTTCCAGAAGAGTTGTGGGAAGTATTTATAACCAAAAAGTCAATGAAAATGTTAAAGAAGTTGGCCGAGCTTCCAGGGATCGCTTGGAAACGTTCTCAAGAAACTCCTAAAAGACCCCAGACAAAACAGATAAAGAGGAAGAACAAAAAGAAGAACAAAAAGCGCGAACAATCAAAGCACAAGAAGTCTATTATAGAAGAGTATGGCTGAAAGACCCCTTGTCAAAAAAATTCCTTAACATAGAAAATTCTGAATCTTCTCTATTGCATAATATACTATTAGGTCGGATTACCTCATCATTTGCATCACCAACAATCGAAAGCCCTCCAAGACTTTTGATCTCCCATAATGAAATCCCCACTTCCCCATGCAAAAAGTGGAAAGTATTTGTCTCCGGACACCAAAACTCTACCAATGCTTTGAAAAAGTTCAAATCTAGGTCATAGCGACCAACTGAGGCCACAATCCCCCCAATCAAATCTACCCGAGATAATTTTTCAGAATATCTGCTAACAATATACTTTGCCCAATCAGAATAATGAGGAAAATCTATTAATTCACTCCTAATAGGATTTCTAGCCCTCCACCCCGGGTAATGGTTAAAAATCTTATGACCTAAGGTTTGAAACACACTCAAATCCCTAATCGCCCCTTCGGGTTTCAGATAAATCACATTGATCGTGTTACCTTCATTACAACGATTTGAAGACAGTCAGGTTGTAGCCATGCGAGACGGAGGACGCTCCACCCACTCTGAGTGCTCCCTTCCATCATATCTGACTGTAGGCTTGGACGTGGGACCAAAAATAGGATTGTAACGCGGAAAAATTTGACCTTTTGGAATCTCATGATGATCTTGATTGACATCCCAAAAAGGCTCGAATTGAGGATTGTTGGCCATCGCAAAGAAGAAATTCAAGAATTCCTACTTCTCTCTCTCAAACAAATTTCGTGAGAGAAGTATGAAGGGGGCAATTTGTTTATATAAAAAAAATACATGTCTTAATTCTATAAGGATTAAAATCCTAATCCTAAGAAATTTAATCTATCATAATCTTGGCCAAATCAGGATTCGATAATGACACAAAAATGAGATTATCTCAAATTGGGCCAAAATAAAAATATTTCATGGCTCTAAATTTAATATCCGTTTTGAAATTAAAATATTTCAAGATAAGAGAAAAAAAAAAAAACAAAGATATATTTTGTCACATTTTAAGATAGTAACCTTAAACCCGAAAGTTGCCTCGGAGCACGCATCTCGAGACAAACTCAAAATTCCAATATTACCCCTGAGAACAAATCTCGAGACAATCTTAAATTCAAAAATTGCCCCTGAGAATATACCTCGAGGCAATCTCAAATTCGCCCGAGAATACACATCTCAAGGCGACCCCAATCCCAAGATGGCCCGAGAACACATATCTAGAGACAATCTCAAATCCCAAGATGGCCCGAGAACATATCTCGAGGCGATCTCAAACTCCAAGATAGCCTGAGAATACATATCTCGAGGCGATCTTAAATTCCAGGATCGTCTGGGAACACACATCCCGAGACAATCCCAAAAAATGCGAATCCCAAGACATAATGAAAGTACCAATCCCGAGGAAATATTTGAATTTTTTTAAAAAAAAGAGAAATTAAAATTAAATTAATTAATTAATCAAGCAGCTGGATTTGATCTTATCATAAGTTAGGATCTTACGGGGGTAGGTTCGTAGGGAGATAAGAATGAAATGTCTTATTTAATGAAAAGGAGGGACAAAAAAAGAGAGACAACGGGGATAATCAGACAAATAGAGAGAGGAAGAAGGAACAAGGAGAAAGAACAAAAAAAAGGTAAAGAATATTTTCTCATCTCCACCTTCAAAACCTGCCCATCTAGCGCCCCCCTTTGGTGGCTCCACCCATGCGGCCGCCCAGAAGCCGCCGCCCGATCGCCGCCCGCCCCCAGCCTGCCCTGCGCCCTACTTTCGCCCACCCCTCCTCACCGCGCACAGCGCCCCAGCCACCCCTTGTCACTTAGATTCTGCAGCCTCCCCCGCCAGGCGGCGTGCGTCGCCTCCCTGCGAGGAGCGCTACAGAAGACCTCCCTCGCCTTGCAGCGCCAGCCGCCAGGTGGAGGAGCACGCTGACCGTTCCCCCCTTTGCTTCACCGCTCCTGCAGCTGCCCCTCTGCTCCTCTGCTCCCTCAGCCCCACAGCAGCCCGCACTCCGCTTGATGCCGCTTGACCACACATCGCGCGCCGCACACGGCGACTCTTCGGGCAGGCATACATGGTTGCCGATTCTTGGTTCGACACCGCGGCTTACTCCAGTTGCGATTCAAAGAAGCCCCTTCTTGATCAAAGACAATGGTTGCTGATCGAAGAACTTGGTTGCTGATCGAATTGGTTGTTGTTCCAAGACCCCTGGTGGTTGTCCCAAGACTAGTTGCCGTGTTGCTAAATTTTTGGTTGCTGATGCCAAAGACTAGTTGCTGTGTTGCTGATTTTCAGGTCGCTGATGCCAAAGAATGGTTGCTGATGTAGCAGATGCTGATCAAGGCTAGTTGATGTTGCTATTACGTCGCTGCCATTTGTTGCTGAAGTTGATTGTTGCCCAGAATTGCTAAAATGCTGCTGTCACCCTTCAAGATTGCTACTTGCTGCCCATGAGCTGCCACGAAAGAAAGCTGTTGCTGCTGAATTGAAGCCAAGGCCGCTGCTAATATTAAGGATTCAAAAAGCTGTGATTACATATGAATGAACATATGAATGAATATATGAATGTATGAATGAATGCAAGAATGAATGTGTGAATGCTTGTATAAAAGTTAAAGCCCCAAAATACAGAGGAAACTCTGTCAAATTTTTTTACAAAAAGAGAAGAAGAAGATAATGGCAAAGAGTTGCTAATTGCTATTGAACCTAAGTATGAAGAATTAAATTGACAAGCTACAACGATTCCATGAAAGAAGAGAAATAAAGAACAAGGACGAAGAGAAGAATAATTTTGTCAAAAGGACATTCCAAATGCAAAGCGCACACAACTTGTACGATTTAATGATGGATACTCAAGAAGCATTGAGATGCATGCCAAGGACTTCTCAAAAGGGGCTGTTAAAAACTGCTGCAGAAGTGGCTGCCGAAAATACTGAAAATTGATGAGATGGCTGCAGAAATAGCTGTTATAAAGACCCGTTTTCAAAAATTAATAACTTCTGCCCGAGAACTCCAATTGAGGAGAAGTTTGAGGCATTAGAAACTAGATATCAAGATCTTTCCGAACATATATGGTGCAGCTCCTTTTGGTGGCCCAATCGACATAGATTTTGATAAATAAAAGGGTCAATTCCAGCAATTCTGTCACTAGCAAATTTTGCCAATCTGATCACCCATTTTCAAAAATTGATAACTCCTTCCAGAAAACTCCAATGGAGGTGAAATCTATGGCACTGGAAACTAGATATTCAGATCTTCAATAGTCATATACAGCACAGACCCTTTTGGCAGCTCTGTCAATGCATATTTTGCTGGAGAAGAAGACTAATCCTTGCAGCCTGGCCAGCTCGACCACTCCTCGTTCAGAAATTGATAACTTTTGCTAGAAAACTCCGATCGAGACGAAATTCGCGGCATCGGAAAATAGACTTCCCGATTTTTCCAACCATGTATTATACAACTCCTATCGGCAGCCCAGTTGGGAGCAGCTCTTGATGGAAATGAAGACTAATTGGCGGCCCAGTCGATACGGACTCTAGTTACAAAGCCTTCCAAAATCTCAAGGCAATGATATATATATATATATATATATATATGCTGATATGTAACAAGTCATTTTATATTGCAATGAATAAGATTATTCTTTCTCATTATCTCTACTTGTACTTTTGCCCTTAATTGGAGATTCCCAAGACACTGTCTAGGGTAATTAATAATAGAGGCTTGCCTCTATTAGGAATAAAAGAACCCACAAACAAATAAAATGTGATATTTGTGCTTCGATGTATCGTTTGGTGTCTACACGATGTCAGGCGCGTATTTTCGATTCCACAATGACATGGAGACAAAAAATTCATATAGCCGACCCCGCCTAGTATAGGATTGCCGATAAGTCGGCTAAAAGGTTTTCCTTCATTAGCTTAGCTTTATTTGTAGGGATACTGTTCCGCTTCTAACATCCCAATCTCTCATAGAATTATTTGTTGTTATTATTATTTATGTATGTATTTTTATTTTTAATTTTATTTCATTTTATTTCAGTTTATTTCATTTCATTTTATTTTATTTTTATTTCATATTTGAGAACGACATGAAGACAGAGAATCCATATAGCCGACCCCATCTAGTATAGGATTAAGGTTTAGTTGTTGTTGTTGTTGTTGTTATTATTATTATATATTTGTATGTTATGAAATGTTTTGTTTTGTTTTGAGAAAATGAAAAAAAAACTAAAATAAAAAAACTATTATTGGCACAATAAGAATAAGTATAGATAAAAAGAAAGAACAATCTATTTTGAACAATACATGTCTTTCACATAGAACAATAAAAATTAGTAACTTAAAAAAAATGGCGGTTCCAAAAAAACGCACTTCTATATCAAAAAAACGTATTCGTAGAAATATTTGGAAGAGAAGGGGATATTTAGCTGTAGGAAAAGCTTTTTCTTTAGCTAAATCGGTTTTCACTAGGCATTCAAAAAGCTTTTTGTGCAACAAAGAAGTAATAAAGCCCTGGAATAATTTGACTACACATGGCAAGAAAAAATTTGCACTTTTTAAGATGAATGATTCACATTAACTAATGCATTGAACTCTTGAATATTAATTAAAGTAATTATTGTGGTATGGAGAATACCAATATTGCTAATTCTTTTGTCTATTGCTTTTGGGTTTTAAGTATTATTTGTTCTTTTCATAACAGTATATTTAACTCATAAAATGGTTGTTTTTTTCCTATCAATTGTACTTTTTCAATAGAAAAAATCAAATAAATTGGAAAAAGTATAATTGTAATAGAAATTGAATCCTAAATTGGCATACAAAGTATTACAAAAAAAAAACACTGAAAAACAAAGAAACGACGGAGAAAACAGCAGAATTTGACAATGAAAGAAAGGTCCACCAAGTAAAGCGTGTGAACCCCACGTGCGCGTCGAGACGAATTTTCCGAATTGGAGTTGAGCACGCGAATTTTCCAAGTTATGGCCAAAACACTGAACCGTGTCCAAAACCGTTCCCCAATCATAGAATTTGCTCGATCACCTTCTGTCTTTACGTCGGTCAGCCAATTTATGATATGTCAAAGCCCACATAATACAATCAGATAGTTCAGCATTGTCTGACTCGGGCTTTTCTATATCAGATATATAAGAGAACAACAAACATGCCTTTTGGGAGTGGCTCTTTGGAGAGTCTCCATTCTTTATGAGCTTGTTCCTCAACAATTGTGTTTCCAATCTGGAACATACTTGAATCTCTGCAAGTGCATTTTTGAGAGTGCTTCTTCCTCAAAAATAGTGCTTCTTCCTCAAAAATATAAATTTATATACTTACAATTTATTCCAACAGCTTTGTCCATTTCATTTCATTTGCAAATGATACTTCCATTTTATGTTCTGCTCGTTAAGGATTTCTTTATTAAATACATTAGATAGGACCACTTATTCATGTTTGGTTTCTATGATGTCTCACCATTATTAATATTCAAGTAATTTTTTTTTTCTCTTGATGCTATTTCCATTTTGCTTCCCCAGAAGAGAAAAAAAAAAAAACAGCGAAAAAAGATCACCACTAAGAAAAGAGGACCTTTACTATTGAATTTTTTTTTTTTTTTTTTTTTGAAAACAGCTGTTAAATAATCCTCAAGTGAAGACAATAAAAAAAGATATTGGCAAGATATCAAACACTTCCAATTTGCAAGAAAGTATAAGATGCTAATTGTATGAAAAAAGAAGCTTTGGTTCACAAAGTAGTTAGGAAAACTTGTTATGCTACAGTAATTTATAAATGTATTATTGAAAAATTAACATGCTAAAAGTAGTTGCCATGAACTCTCTAAAGAATTGATGCAAAATAATAAAAATGAGAAAATAGAAAAGGCCAAGAATATAATACAATAAATTGATAGAAAAACAAAGTTTACAGGAGGTAAAAGAACCCTATAAACGCCTACCTTGATGATAACCTTGCTCTTCACTTGGGTTTCCAATGCTTCTGTCATAGACTAGAAAGGAAGAGTCCAGAACACATTACTTGTCAAATTAGTAATTGAAAGTTCAGATAATTACCAATAACAGTTATTGAAATCACCCAGAAACCTTAACAAATTGAACAACCACTTGGATAGCAAGCTTTGGGCCAAGGGTACCATTAGACACCATCTCATCAAAGGTTTCAGTCAAGCACATGCCAATAGTGGATCTCCGATACAAGTCAAATGTTGTCATCACTGGACTTAGAATGAGATCAACAGATATCAAAACTGCAAGTTGAAGGCCTACAAGAGAGAAGAACACATGGGATAAAAAAAAAAGGAAATCTGTCTCCGAATATAGAATTGGTAAGCTTTTCTATGCAAAACATTCTATGCAATAGATAGAAGGTAGATAAAAAGAAGAAAAGAGACAAACAAGTACTGAAATGCTGAAACATTAAATTGGTGAATGAATATTCAAATTATGCCAGGGAATGTCAGCAGGGGTTTCACATACCTAATTTCACATCGCTCTCCATACAATATTCATTTTTTATGCATCTTAATTAAGTATAAATTAGCATTGAAATAGGTCAAGATGGTTGTCTAGATTCCTATCTACTGAATTTTTAAAACAATTCAAGGGATGTCTGTGAAATTAAATTAAAGTAGTAACATAAAGCACAGTCTGATAGACATAATTTCTATATTGATATAGATTTATTAGCATTGACTATCTAAAGCAAGAATATCTGCATCTATTAGATAGGAATACACATCAGCTAGAGTGAAAGTCACAACATACCAGAGTTAAAACTTCTTACCTCAACTGTTGGAAGAGTTATCTCTCTTGATGTTATGTCTATAGCCCATTGGATGAAGAAAATTGAATTCCTTTCATTTTATTAACACTTTTCCACAAATCAAAGGCTTCAACATCTATTGTCATGTTAAATAGGGGAGTTTGATTTCCCCAAAAACAAATAAACTTCCACTCAAGTAATGATTTTAAAAAAAAAGTAATCAAAATAATAGCTTAAAAAGCTTGGGACACATTTAAATATCAAAGCTTAATGCACAAAATCATAGCTGCAGATGTTAATCTCTGTCACTAACCTTACTCTACTTCAGATTCAGTTCTAATAAAAGAAATCTAAAATAACAGAGCAAGGCAGGAAGAATTCACGAAAGCAAGCAAAGGACCTAAACTCTCATTCATCAAACAATCCCTAGAATCATATTGCAAAAATTCTGCATTTAGCAAAAGGCTAATTCAAAACTGGTGTCTCAAAAGACATTATAGCTAAGAAAACTCATCTAAATATATTCAAAGGCAAACATTCATGGAAATGCATCTAGGATTCAAATTAATCGTTCAAGAAGGAAAAGCCCAAGAATCACCAAAGATCAAATTGGAAGCACAAATCAAAAAAGTAGGGAATAATCGACAGAGCTAGAGGAACACAGAGATGGGAACCGATCCGATTACTAGTATGAGATGGAGATGGAGGTGGACTCGCCCGATCTTGATGGAATCGCTGTTGGAGAGGGGGGCGTTTTCAAGGACGGAGATGGTGTTAACATATCACATGGAATCGCTATCGGAGAGGGCGGCGGGGACAGTGGCGAAGGGATAGATGGGGTCACCGAGATCGATCGAGAGAGAGAGGACCAACGCTAGGATAATGGAATCGTGTGAGAGAGGATGGTGTTAGTGCAAATTAGTTTGGTTGGCAATATTTGACACAAGTCCACTTGGTCAACAAGGTGATGTTCAAGCTGCTTGGATGATACAAATCAAGATTGAGATTCTTCATCCATAGAAAGGAGTTGATTGGTGAATTGATTTGGCAAGATATTAGTGATTGATGAGGTGCTGGATTGAAGCCAAATCAAGGGATAATTGGAGACCATATTTGGATGATTGAAGAACAAATATGGAGACAATCAATGGAGCATGATGGGCCAAGATGTGACCAAACTTGGAAAGAGATTAGAGGAGCCAATCTAACAACTCAACCTTGCATGATCGAGATGAAGGTTGATTCAAGAGCTCGCGCCATGGTGGGGTGCGACCGTGATGGGCTAATTATACGACGGAGAGGTGGATCGGCTAGTTACGTGTCGGGATCGGGTGGATCTAACGTAGTAGACTCGGAACTCAACCAGGAGGGTTGAAGGTGTGTCGAGGTTGAAGAGCAACAAATGCTGTAGCTTCTGTCAGTGCCTCAGTCGGGTCATGTTGCAATCGGAGTTATAACTAAGTTGCAACAACTAAATGTGGAAGGAGTCCAATTTAGTAGCTGCGGAGATTATGGCGATACTAAAAGAGGAAGGTGACATCATAGGTATGTTGCGCATCTACTAAAGACCCTACTGGATATTGACGGTGGGTGTGGAAAAAAACCTTGGGGGAGAGGTTGGAGAACACCGGCAATATTGAGGGGATAGAGTGATGATGTTTGTATGAGTGTTACTTGATTGTACACTTTTTGTTTCATCCTCTTTTAGTGAATTTTCATCTCCGGGCATAGCCCCCCAGATGTAGGCTTTGTAGCCGAACTGGGTTACCAACTTCTGTGTCCCCTTTCTTGTGTGGTTTTGTTTTTTTGTGTGTAAATGTTTTTGTTATTATCCTCTAAACATTCTGCGAGTAGTGAGTTGCAATCTGTGTTGCAACATATCATATAACAGGAAGACAACCCGGCGGAACTTACATTTGGTATCAGAGCCAGTCGTCGGAGTGCACCTTTGTTTCAAGGTCGGTGAAGTCCTGGAAGGAGTTCTGTCAATGGCCGGAAGGGAATGAGTCTCCAGCTGCTATCTACCACTTTTAAATGAAGCAAACTATGCATATTGGAAGGTGCGCATGAGGACATACATCAAATCTATATATGAAAGAGTCTGGATTGTCATAGAAGATGGATGGGAACCTCCAACATGTCTTGATGCCGAGAAGGAGAAGAGCAGTTGGACCCAAGAAGAACTAAACAAAGCAAATGCTAATGGAAAAGCCCTAAATGCAATTTTTGGTAGAGTCGATAAAGCGCAGTTCAAATACATTGCAACATGTGACTCGGCCAAGGAAGCGTGGGACACACTTCAAAGAATACATGAAGGAACAGATCTGGTACGCACTTCAAAACTACAAATGTTAACATCTAAATTTGACCGTCTCAGGATGGAGGAAGAAGAGACCATCTGCAATTTCAATGGCAAATTAATGGACATTGCAAATCAGGCTTTCCAGCTTGGGAAGAAATTTTCTGATAAGGAACTAGTTCGAAAAACCCTGTGGTCACTACCCAGGAGATTTGAAGCAAAGGTGACTACAATTGAAGAGGCTCGAGACATTCATGTCCTGAGATTGGATGAACTAATGGGGTCACTACAGGCTTTTGAAATGAACCTGAATTTTGACAGAAGGAAAGAGATAACTTCCAGTGTAGAGGCAAAGAAGGTGACACAACATGAAGATGAAAATATGATGTCCATACTCCGTGACATCATGAAATTGCTCAAACAAGTCATGTCTAAGAGAAGCTACTCCTGGAGAAGTAAGTGGAAGAATCAAGTGAAAGATGAGAAGAATTACAGCAATATTCAGTACTGGGGGTGTGGAAAGACAGGTCATCTATAACTAGGATGTACAAATATAAAAAGGAAAAGGGATAATGTACCCAACTCTATTACAGATGTTGTAGAAACCAAGCGGATAGACAGTGTGTTAAAGGAAAGTCAAGAAGCACATGCCATGTCCAGTAACTACGTCGCATTCACCTCTCAGTTAACGAAAAAAGGTAGTTTCAGCAGATGGAAGGGTGTTGCAAGTGGTGTTACAACATCAGGTACAACTTCTGAAGGAAGAGCCAAGATACAGCAGAAAAGATTAATCCCTACGTGTTACTACTGTGGAGGGAGTGGACACATGAGGCCAAGATGCAGAACGTTGAACGAAGATCTAAAGAATGGAAGAGTACTTGGATATGAACAGGCAACCAGAAGTAGGAGAATCAAAGGAAAGACTTATGTGATCAGACAACTGTGGATAAGAAAGCAGAATCCAAAGAGAGTAGTTTCAGAAAAGAAAAGGTGGGTTCAAAAGGCAGATGAAAGAAGTCTAGTAGCATACACTTCTGGACAAAAAGCTTCAAAAGATGATTGGTACTTTAATAGTGGTTGCTCAAGGCACATGACAGGAAACAAAGATCTTCTCACTAGTTACAAGAGATGTGAGATCGGGAATGTTATATTTGGTGATGGTCAACAAAATCCAATGATTGGAAGAGGAACGTTGTTAATGTCAGGTGTACCACGATTGAAGAATGTTTTGCATGTGAAAGGCATGAAAGCAAATCTTGTGAGCATTAGTCCACTATGTGATCAAGATATGGTTGTCAAGTTTACCAAGGACAGTTGTGCAGTCTATGATAATGTTGATGCCAAAAACTGGTCCACCTCACTCTTTGGCTACTGTGGCCTCGTGATCTGGTCTCAGCCTTTGACAAACAGTTAATATTTATAGTTGGTGTCGACGCTTACTTTTGCTTGCGAACAGGGAGACGCGGAGGGCACTCAGCAATTCCGTCCGGAATTATCCACTGATAGACCTGTGAAGAGGAGGAGAAGTGATCGGAATTGGGCCTTTCTGCCCGGATTTAACTCCGATGCTTAAGTCAGAAATCAGGGTAAGAAGTCCTAGGCAACGCTTTGTGTAATGTGTAGTGAGTGTTTCTTTTTTCCGGATCCTTTCCTTTTTGTCCTTCCTCTCCTTTTATAGCAAGTGAGAGGCGGTTTAAGCAAATATCTTGCAAGGCGGTGGGGTAAGGCGGTGGGCTAGGTGAATATCTTCTAAGGCGGCAGGAAAATATCTGCCTAGCGTGTAGGTGCTCTGTAGGCAAGTAGAGTAAATATCTGCCCACTGTAGTAAGTGGATAAGGCCTACTTACTGTAGAGGCATTAGATATTTACTTCTCTTCTTCCACCTCACGCCTTGTATAAGAGGGCTGTTATAATTCCGACGGACTTATTCGCAGGATTTATTCCTCACGTTATTGCCGAACGGAATTGTACAAGGTTATTTGGTGATATTGCCACGTGGCCAAGGATGCTACGTGGCTGAGAAAACACGGTCCTGTGTGTGACAGGTGGTCCCTAGGTCAATGACATCTGTCTTACCAAATATATCCGTAACACTAGTCCCCCCTAAAATGTACTTGTTCGAAGAATCTGAGCGAGAGGTGAGCTAATCGCACGTTTCGCTTGGTTCGAGAACAAGTATTCTTCTTAGTTAGCACATCTATGTAGGAGTGGGCTTCGTCTATGGCTATGGTATACGTGCTTTTAATAGGTGACCGACGCGTTCATGTGTTCTCTTTATTAGTATCGAAGTAGATTTTTCTCCGAAATTTTCGCCTATTTTTCTACTTAAGGGCTTGTATGGGTAACGTTCATAGTCAGAAATCTTTTGTATCATGGCTCAACGCTTGTCTTTTTTATAAATTCTTCACTTTTAGCCAATGCTCGCCACTTGTAATTCCTAGCTCCTTTCACCTAACATTTGTCGAATTAAGGACCGGGTTTATCCACCTAGTAAGTCCGAACGCTGTGTGTGGCCGGCGTTCTATTGGTTAACGGGGACCCAGGTGAGATATGTATCGATGCAGGGTGGGAGGCTTTTCATGTTGATCACGGCATGGAGGTGGGGGACCTTTTAGTTGTCACTTATGCAGGGGGTGTACGTTTCGAATTTGAGATGTTTGGAGACGACTCCTGCCGTAGAGAAGTGGGTCCCTACCTTCGCCCCCGTGCTGATCCAGGTTCTCCTAGTGGGAACGAGGATAGTGGCGGTTGCGGGAGTCCGTGCATCTCCTCTGAGTCTCATCCGCGGATATTTAACTTTAGTCCGTCGGATAACATGTTTTTGTTATTTTTGCTTTGTTTGCGTTCGTCATGTCACCTGAATAAATGATGTTTGTCGTTTTGTTTGTAAATCCTTTGGCATTTTTATGGCCTTCACTACCGATCCTATGTTGGAATGTGTGTTTTGTCTTTCATGGTGTTGGTCCTATGGTATTATGCTCATTATTTTTTTGAGGGACACGTGTCTTTGGCACTGTTCCATATTAAAGGGGAGATATGGCGTGACATGCGCGGTGTGCGTTTTGTCAACAGCATGATGGGCACGATTGCCAATATGTGTCAGGCGGCGTTTGGTATGCTGACGTGGACCGATTTCTTGGAGGAGTAATAATGGCTTATTTGAACGGTCAGGATTTGGGGACCTTTGGTTCAACGGTTTTGATCGGAATGTAACACTGAGATCTAACGGCCAGGGATTCGTTGCTTTTCATATATATGCGAAATCGTACAGGCCGAAAAAGGTTTATTTCGAAAGTTGAATCGTGTCTTCTTCCTAAGATTTCTTCTTCTTCTCCGGCGAGCTCTGGTTTCGAGTTTTCTGTGTTTGTGTTATCTTTTTCTTTCCTAAGGTAATGGCTAGCGCTACTTCTTCCTCCTCTAGTTCTCCTCATGAGCACTCGATTCCTTCTCCGTCCAACCCTACGATTTCTGTTGCGATCCCGGCGATTCCGGGTGGACTTGGAGACGTCCCGGTTCAGGGTTCGCGGGTTCATCCTGCTTCTAAGGCAATGGGTACGGGGTCGGACACATTCATAAGTCTTCTTTGACAAAAGGAAGTAGATAGCCTGGTAGCGAAGTATGAGATAAATCTGTCCCTGTTTGAGGTTAGGGTTCCCTGTTCTGGGGAGAGGGCAAGTTCTCCTAGGGAAGGAGAGATAGCCATCTATCAAGATGCGCTATTGGGTGGCCTTAGGCTTCCTTTTTCTGATTTTGCTAAGGCAATACTAGAAGAGTATCATTTGTGTCCCTCAGAGTTGGCCCCAAATTCTTGGAGACTTTTGAACGGCTTTGTTATTGTTTTCAAGCATTACGGAATAAGTCCGACCGTCCGTTGGTTCCGTATGCTTTTTAGCCTATGCCTAGAGTCTAACGCCGATTAGCATTACTTTTCGGCTCGTTCTGGGAGGAAATTTTTAGGGAAAGTTCCTTCTTCCATTAAGCGATGGAATAGTAAATTCTTCTTTGTCAAAAGTAAGTCCGAGTGGGATGTCCGAACAAAGTGGGAGGTTCCCCATCGGACATCGCCATGAGGAAATGACGGAGAAGAGGGAGGTTCTTTTAAGTCAATGACCGGCTATCCAAAGTGTACATGGATGAGTTCTTGACAAAGGAAAACCTTGTTAAATGTCGCTTAATAGTGTCCGGGTAGGCATTATTCGTGTATCTTGCTAGTCTGATTTTTAACTACTGATGAATCACTCATTTTGGCCCTTGTTTTGTAGGAAATCCGATGGAGGATAAGGACCTAAGCTATGTTAAGGGTCTTTGGCCTCTTTCGAGGGCGAAGTTCACCCGCCCTTGCCTCGCGGGCGGAAGAAGAAGGAAGTGGTACTTGGCCAAGGGGCTGATACCTCCAAGGAGGAAAGAAAGAAGAGGAAGAGAAAGGAGACGGATTCTTCCAAGAAGGGTGCAGGGTCCTCACGGGAGAGGAGGACCAAGAGAAAGAATTCCGAGGACGTATCAGGTCCCGGAATTGCAGAAGAACAGGTGAGGGTGCCTCAGGAAGAGGTTCGTGCGGAAGAGGTCCGCCCGGCATTGTCCCCAATTTTCGAGGGTCCTTCTTCTAGCCGGTCGGAGGACATCCTTCTCATAGAGGTGAGAATTTCTATATATATTTTTCCTACGGGTATCTTTCACTTAGAACTTTTAACTTAGGTTCTATTTTATAGGCGGAGGCGGGAAAAACGGCCCTTTTAGACAAATTAAAAGTGGCGGATTCAGTTTTAAAAGGATCTGCCACTAAGCAAAAGGAGTTATCTTCTGAGGATACTCCTTTTCGCGACGCTGGGTCCGTAAAGGACGTTTTGGTGGCCATGAGGCCCGAGCAGCTCTCCACGAAACTCCGGAGGGCTGGGAGGGAAGAGGCCACTTATCAACTATTCCGCTCGGCCATGCTAGTAAGGGTTGTTCTCACATTTCCTTTTACTTCTAAACTTGGCGCGTTTTTTACGAGCGTCTTGTTATTCTGTAGACTGCACACTGGGCGGACCGAGTCGGCAATCTTTGCCAAGAAGATTTTGCAAAGATGGAAATGAATAGAGCAGACATCGCCAAGTTAAGCTCTAGGGTGGCGGCCTTGGAAGAGAAGGAGAAAGAACAGCTTGATGCTATCCGGGCCTTTGAGCGAGATAAATCCGAGCGGCTGCGGCAGCTGGCCGCTATGGAAAAGGAGAAGGCCGATTTAGTGGCCCAATTATATGTTTCTAAAGGTTCTCTTCTTACTGCTAAGGAGGCTATCAAAGGGTTACAAAATCAATCCAGCAGTTTGAAGAAGGAACTTTAATCGACTGAGGATGAGTGAGCGGCCGCTCGATGGGACCTAAAGATGAAGGCTGCTGAGCTTACCGCCGTGCAAGCTGAGTTGGCGGAAATAAAGGGGGAGCGTGACATACTGAAAGAAGATTTGGCTTCCCGCTTGAAGGCTCCTAAATCCGACTCGCAAGAAATTAAGGATTTAATAGAGCGAGCGGACAAATTAGAGAAGGAGGTTGCCCGGCTTAGGGCGAAAGTTAAAGATGGAGCCACTCGTATATATTCCGTGGTGCAACAAGTGGGCCATCACGTTCCTCCTACGGAAGTTTTGTCTATGGGGCTGGCTGGAGTTTTGAAGAAGTTCACGGAGCTGAAAGAGCAACAAGTTATCAAGACTCCAGAGGCTCCTGTCCCCGCTACCTTGGAGCCTTCTACCCAAGTTCCTTCAGAAGCAGGCGGCTGTCCTGGGGGCCCTAGCTCTTAGGATGTTTTTCTTTTATGAACGTTTTTGTAAATTCTCAATCACCTGGAAATGTAATTTCTATTCATATGAATGAAACGCAAACCTTTATTTTGGTGAAGGTTTATTTCCGAGTGATGGTTGTTTTTGAACCATGTAAGAAATTTGCGAACTTCTTTATTCTTCCTTTGGCTTTTAAGCTTCGTAACGAGTCCTTAGTCCAATCATGGGACTTTGTTGAGTGAGGTACTCGCCTTCATGAATGAGATTGTTGCCTCATATTTCTATCGAGATTTTTGTCTTTTGAGAGTTGTCGTTTATCTGTGTAAGATAATTCCGACTCGTCTTTTAGGAATGGGAATTTCACCACATTTTAGTAGAATGGGAATTTCACCGCATTTTAGTAGAATGAGAATTTCACCGCATTTTAGTAGAATGGGAATTTCACCGCATTTTAGTAGAATGGGAATTTCACCGCATTTTAGTAGAATGGGAAAGACTTGAACTTTACTCCATGAAATTTAAGAGACAGCTACAGAACTCATTGATAGTAGCGTCGTAAGTGTTCAGCATGGAATGGACGCTTGAGCGTTTTTCCGTCCATATTTACTAGATAATAGGTGTCAGCTCGGACGATTCTTTGCACGACGTAAGGGCCTTCCCAGTTAGGAGTTAGCTTCCCCGTTCAGCTTTTATTTCCTTGGAATTCATTTTCTCTTAGGACCAGATCGCCGATTTGGAAGAAGACTCTTTTTACCCTTGTGTCGTAGAACCTTTTGATTCTTTGGCGATAGACAGCGGCCTTTATTTCTGCCATTTCTCTTCGTTCTTCAAGTAGGTCTAGTTCCGCTAGGAGATTTTTCTCATTTTCTTCTGACGAGAACTTCTGCTGTGTTCGCAAAGTAGGCATTCCTATTTCTGCGGGAATGACGGCTTCGGCCCCGTAAGTAAGAGAAAATGGACTTTCCCCTGTGGGAGTTCTGGTAGTTGTCCTGTAGGCCCAAAGGGCGCTCGGAATTTCTTCCACCCAATTGGTTCCATTTTTGGATACCCAGGTTTTCAGAGTCTGGAGTAAGGTACGGTTTGTCACTTCTACCTGGTCGTTGGCTTGGGGATGTGTCACAGAAGTCAATCTGGATTCAATTCCGAGTTCAGAACAGAAACTCCTGAAAGCCTGGTTATCAAACTGTCGCCCATTATCGGAGATGAAGGCGACTGGAATTCCGAATCGGCAGATGACCGTTCGCCATAAGAATCCCTGGCAAGCTTTCTCCGTGATCTTGGCTAAGGGCTCAACTTCCACCCATTTGGTGAAGTAGTCGATAGCGACTATTAGGAACTTCAGTTGCCGGATCGAAGTAGGGAATGGCCCTAAAAGATCAACACCCCCCAAATAGCAAACGGTCGCGGACTGATAATTGGCATAAGTGGTGCCGGTGGTCGTCTCTGAATTTTAGAATGCCGCTGGCAGGCATCACATTTACGAGCGAACGCTATTGCATCTTGAGTTAGCGTTGGCCAGTAATAACCTTGCCGCAAGACTTTGTAACTCAAGGCTTTGCCTCCTATGTGACCACCGCCGATGCCCTCGTGAATTTCTTGAAGGATATAGCTAGCTTCTGTAGGATGTAAGCATCGCAAGAAAGGTTGTGTGTAGGACCTTTTGTACAGGCTTTCGTTGATGATGGTGTATTGAGCGGATTTGTAAGCGATCCGTCGGGCCTCCACTTTGTTGGGTAGTGCAGGCCCACCTTGTAGGAAACTTTTTATGGGATCCATCCAACTTGGCTCTTCGGCCACACTTTGTACCTCTCCTTCAAGTCTATCGATAGTCTTTGTGGGAAGGTACTGTAGGTTAAAAGAGGATTCTGCATCTCCGTTTGGCGTTGTGGCCTTTTTGGATAAGGCGTCCGCTTCTTCGCTTTCTTTCGGCAAATTTTCTCAATCTGAAATAGGCTAAGCATGGTACTATTTTCCTCACTATTTCTTGGTATTTGATCATGATCTTTTCTATTGCTTCAAAGTCGCTTAGGGTGTGGCTCCACGACTAGTCATGAATCGAATACACATCTGCAGCCTTGAATTCCGAGCCCCCGGGCCAGGTGTAATCCGGCAAGGAGTGCTTCATATTCGGCCTCATTGTTAGTCGCTCGGAATTGGAACTTGAGCACTGTCGCCATTTTCCATTTAGAAGGAGAATAAAGGACAAAACCTGCTCCTGACCTTTCTTCAGTTGCCGACCCATCAACGTATAAAGACCACGGGATGCTAAGGCACTCTTCTGGATTCTGTGAAGGGAGTTCGCCCTCATTCGCAGGAAAAGTTAATTCTGCGATGAAATCGGCCAGTACTTGGGCCTTGATTGCCGTTCGGGGTTTGTAGGTGAGATCAAACTCGCCTAATTCTATTACCCACTTGGCTAGGCGTCCGGAATTTTCCGGTTTATGAAGAACTTGCTTTAGTGGCTGATCAGTCAATATCGTGATCCTGTGGGCTTGAAAATATGGTCTCAATCTTCGCAGATGTAATAAGAGCAAAAGCCAATTTTTCAAGTGGCAGATATCTTGATTCCGCATCGTTAAAGATCTTACTTGTGTAGTAGACTGGCTTTTGAACTCCGTTATCTTCTCTCAAAAGAACCGCACTCACTGCTCGTGGGGCAACGGCCAAGTAGATGTAGAGTTCTTCTCCCACTTGCGGTTTAGCTAATAGCTGAGGCGATCGGAGATAATTTTTAAGCCCCTGAAGGGATTTTTCGCATTCCTCCGTCCAATCCATTTTTTGCTCTTTTCGCAGGGCTTGAAAGAGCGGGAGATTTTTCTCTCCGGCTTTGGAGATGAATCTGCCAAGTGCCGCAAGGCGTCCATTAAGCCGTTGAATTTCTTGAAGGCTTTTGGGCGATCCCATGTCAAGAATAGCTTTGATCTTTT
Organism: Dioscorea zingiberensis; assembly: GCA_026586065.1. Classification (NCBI taxonomy): domain Eukaryota; kingdom Viridiplantae; phylum Streptophyta; class Magnoliopsida; order Dioscoreales; family Dioscoreaceae; genus Dioscorea; species Dioscorea zingiberensis. The sequence goes on from CM048822.1 coordinate 39,638,259, forward strand.
CTGGATTTGCCTCTATTCCTCTTTGTGTCAAGATAAATCCCAAGAACTTCCCTGATCGAACACCGAAGGAACATTTATTCGAGTTTAACCACATAGTGTAACTCCAGAGTGACTGAAAAGCCTCTTGTAAGACTGATAGATGTTCATCGGCTTTTCGGCTCTTCACCAGGATATCATCTACATACGCCTCAACATTTCTACCAATCTGCTCTTTGAAGACTGTATTTATGAGCCTTTGGAAGGTGGCTCCAGCATTTTTCAGGCCGAACGGCATCACCGTGTAGCAGTAAGTTCCAGTGCTTGTGATGAAGGATGTTTTTTCTTCGTCGCCTTTGGCCATTCGGATTTGGTTGTAGCCTGAAAAGGCGTTTAAGAAACTCAGCATCTCATGCCCCATTGTAGAGTCAACCAAACCATCAATTGATGGCAAAGGAAACGAATCTTTTGGACAAGCCTTGTTCAAGTCTGTGAAATCAACGCACATTCTCCATTTTTCGGACGGCTTTTTTACTAGAACAACATTTGCCAACCAATCTGGGTAATACACCTCTAAGATAAACTTAGCCTTTAGGAGGTTCGATACTTCTTCCTCTGCGGCCTTCTGCCTTTCTGGAGCGGAATTTCTTCTTTTCTGTTTCATAGGCCTAAATGACTGATCTACATTAAGGTGGTGTTCTATGATCTCGCGTTTTACGCCTGGCATATCCTCTGATGACCAAGCGAAGAGATCAGAATTTGCCCTTAATACCCTCATGAGGTCTTCTTGCTGTGCGGTTGCCAAGTTTGCCCCAATCCGCACTGCAGCGGTTCCGCTCGGTTGCGTCTAGGGGAACTGTTAGCAATTCTTCAACTGGTGTAGGTCGAAGTCCTTCATCTTCCCGTTTGGCTATTCTGCTGACTAGCATGGCCTCTGAAACCTTTGTTTTCCTTTTATTTAGGACTTTCCCTTTGAGGGTCGAGACGTAACATTGTCGAGCTAAGGGTTGGTCTCCTCTTACCTCTCCACTACCACTCTCAGTTGGGAATTTGAGGAGAAGATGGTAAGTAGAGATGATGGCTTTCAAGGCGTTGAGGGTTGGCCTGCCAAGGATCACGTTATAACTTGAAGCACAGCGTACAACCAAGAATTTCGTTGTCACGGTTGATGATCGTGGTGAGTTTCCTACTGTAACTGGTAGAGAGATCATCCCTTCTTGTTGTATCACCCCTCCGGAGAACCCTACTAAGGATGATTTTACAGGAAGTAAATCATCCGTGTCATACCTCATTCTTTCGAAAGCACTCCAGAAGAGGATGTCAACTGAACTTCCACTGTCTATCAGAACTCTCTTCATTTGGAAACTGGAGACCTTGATGGCAATAACCAGCGCGTCATCATGGGGGTGACGAACTTTACTAACATCGTTATCATAAAAAATGATGGGAGCCGCAGGTCGAGACCTTCTTCGTGGTGTTTCTGTCTCTTGCGTCGTTCCCACCATTCGGGCATAACTTTTTCGAGAGGCGGAACTTTCCCCTCCACAACCAGGGCCACCACTAATAAACCCCACCATCTCCCCTTTTTCTTCTTCAGGCTGTGAAGCTTCAGGTTCCTCTTGAATTTCAAGGTTGATATATTGCTCCAACTGTCCTCTTCGAACGACATCCTCTATCGCATTCATCAAGTGGGTACACTTTTCCGTGTCGTGTCCTTTAGATTGATGAAACTGGCAATATCTCTTGCTATTCTTTTGCCGTTCGGTATTTCTCGCAGGCTCTGGCCATGTCAGAAGCTTTTGCTCTTTGATTTGCATAAGGATATGGCTTCTGGTTTTATTTAGTGGGGTATGATGATCATATTTAACAATCTTTCCTTCCTTTGTAGGTTCTCGGGGATGCAGCATATGTCGTTGAGGGCGTGTTGAGGTTTCCAGATTTCTGTTTGTGCCCTTGTCGTCCCTATATGATCTTCTTTCCTTCCGTATATCCGGGGGCCTTCTGTTGACACTTTGGTAGGTTTTTCCTTTTAGGGTGTCTACAGGCCCACGTCGAGTCTCTTCTTCCCAACCCGTATAAATTTCATCGGAATTGATGTATTTTTGGGCATGGCTCATAAGGGCGGGAATTGTCTTTGGTGGATCCAAAGTGAGGGAGAAACGAAAGGGGAGTCCCTCCATTAAGAAGGTTACGCCATTCAAGCGGAAGAAGGTCCGCAACATTTGTTTATTTCGTCTATATAACGATTTAAATAGGCTTGGAGTGTTTCTCCCTTTCGTTGTTTAACGTGCAAAAGGGTAGACGGAGTTTTCTTTTGCTGTGAGTAATTAGCAAAGTAGGCTAAAAAGCGATTTGCTAAAATCTGAAAAGAAGTAATTGTGCTAGATGGAATATCGACAAACCAGTCTTGCGCTTTTCCCTCTAAGGTGGCGGGAAAAGCTCGACACATACGAGCGTCGGTAATTCCAGTGAGGAGCATCTTTGATCGAAAAGACTTGGTGGCCAGGACGGGACGGATCGGTTCTGCCTTCATATGCGGTCATAATAGGTGGCCTGAAGCTGTCAGGAACTCGTTCTTCCAATATCTCCTTGGCAAAGGGCGAACACATACTGAGAATATGCCGTTCGGATTTCTTGTTTTCTTGGGAAAAGTCTTGCCGCTGGGTCCTTCTATCCACAGTTTGTATGGATGGGCTATTTTGTTCCGCTCTTGTTCGTTCGGTTCTTGTAGCAGCTTGCTCCCTACGTCGAACGGAGGGGGGTTCTGAGCTAGCGGAAAAGGTGGTTCTTTCTCTTTTCTCCTTATGGGTGCGGGTTCTTGTCCTCCCTCTACTTTCGGAATTAGCTAACGGGACCGTTGATACGTTTGGTGTTGGGGCTTGTGTGGGAAGAGGTGGAGGATGGGTCAAAGTGTGGACAGCTTGAGCCAATTGTTCCAGTTGTTGCTGCATGTTAAGGTAAAACTCCGGAATGGACCCTTGGGGTTGGACGGACGGATTTTCTGATGGGGGTAAAATGGGTGGATTGTCCGACCGGATTTCTTCATGTCTTTGGACTTCGCCAAGTTCGATAGGTTCTTCAGGGCTAGTAGGTGCTCCTTGTCCTTGGATTCGTTTTGATCTTCTGGTAGTGGTCATTTGGCTTTTCGTAAGGAGGGTCCCCACGGACGGCCAGCTATTGATGCCAAAAACTGGTCCACCTCACTCTTTGGCTACTGTGGCCTCGTGATCTGGTCTCAGCCTTTGACAAACGGTTAATATTTATAGTTGGTGTGGACGCTTACTTACGCATTGAGCGAGGGGGAGACGCGGAGGGGACTCAGCAATTCCGTCCGGAATTATCCACTGATAGACCTGTGAAGAGGAGGAGAAGTGATCGGACTTGAGCTTTTCTGCATGGATTTAACTCCGATGCTTAAGTCAGAAATCAGGGTAAGAAGTCCTAGGCAACCCTTTGTGTAATGTGTAGTGAGTGTTTCTTTTTTCCGGATCCTTTCCTTTTTGTCCTTCCTCTCCTTTTATAGCAAGTGAGAGGCGGTTTAAGCAAATATCTTGCAAGGCGGTGGGGTAAGGCGGTGGGCTAGGTGAATATCTTCTAAGGCGGCAGGAAAATATCTGCCTAGCGTGTAGGTGCTCTGTAGGCAAGTAGAGTAAATATCTGCCCACTGTAGTAAGTGGATAAGGCCTACTTACTGTAGAGGCGTTAGATATTTACTTCTCTTCTTCCACCTCACGCCTTGTATAAGAGGGCTATTATATATCCGACGGACTTATTCGCAGGATTTATTCCTCACGTTTTTGCCGAACGGAATTGTGCAAGGTTATTTGGTGATATTGCCACGTGGCCAAGGATGCTACGTGGCTGAGAAAACACGGTCCTGTGTGTGACAGGTGGTCCCTAGGTCAATGACATCTGTCTTACCAAATATATCCGTAACAGATAACAAAAAGGAATGTGTTCTAACTAGGTTCAGATCATCAGACAACTGCTATCTGCTGCAGAAGTCACGAGTATGTTACAACTCATCTTGCAACATGACAGACATCTGGCATCAGAAACTTGGGCATCTAAATTTCAGAGATTTATTGAAGATTGGTGAGATGGGAGCTACAAGAGGATTACCAAAGCTTGTCCAGGAAAAGGATGGAATCTGTGGAGCATGTCAGTTGGGAAAGCAGAAACGTACTTCTCACAAAGTGTTGCAATTTACTGTTACAACAAGAGTACTAGAACTACTACACATGGACCTTTTTGGACCTACTCAAACAGAAAGTCTGTCAGGAAAGAGATATATCTTTGTATGTGTTGATGACTATTCTAGATTTACATGGGTAGACTTTCTCAGAGACAAGTCAGAGACCTTTGCAGCATTCAAGAAGCTCTGCACACAGCTTCAAAATGAGAAGAATTGTTCTATTGGAAAGATTGTCTGAATCCGAAGTGATCATGGGAGAGAGTTTGAAAATGCATAGTTTGCCGAATTTAGTAGAGAACATGGAATTCAACACGAATTCTTTGCTCCTATAACTCCTCAACAAAATGGGGTAGTTGAACGCAAGAATCGGACAGTCCAAGAAATGGCCAGAGTAACGCTGAATTCCAAGAAACTCCCCACTAGATTCTGGGCAAAAGTAGTCAATACTGCCTGCTACATTATAAATAGAGTGTATCTTCGTCCTTCTATAACTATGACACCCTATGAAATCTGGAAAGGAAGAAGACCCAGTGTTAGCTACTTTCACATCTTCGGTAGCAAGTGTTATATTCTGAATGATAGAGATCAACTTGGAAAATTTGAAAAGAAAAGTGATGAAGAAGTTTTTTTGGGGTACTCCACAAACAGTCGAGCTTATAGGGTGTATAACTCAAGGACCAATAAGGTAATGGAATCTATAAATATTGTTGTTGATGACTATGTCAATCAGGCGTATATTGAGGAGACTCACAGTCTTGCTGAAGAGCCCAACAATCTGAATATCCAGAGCAGTGAACTCAATGTTGATGATGTACAAGAAGAACAGACGGTTGTAACACCACCTGTAACACCAGATACTGCTCTAGATACAGACAGACAGCAAGTTGCAACTGACGTTACAACATAAGCTACAACCAGCGACACCGGATCAGAGATTGATGCAGAAGAAAGACATGATGAAGACAGATCAGTAGAAAACATTCCAGAGCCATCTTCACGAGTACGTAAGAACCATCCGATACAGGAGGTGATTGGTAATGTCGACGAAGGAAGACGTACTCGCAACACAAAAAGCGTAGATTACAGAGAACTGGCTGGATACATGTGCTATAATTCTCTCATCGAGCCTAAGAATGTGAAGGAAGCATTGACTGATGAATATTGGGTTACAGCTATGGAAGAAGAGCTCAATCAATTTGTCAGAAATAAGGTGTGGACCTTGGTTTCTAGACCCAAAGATGTAAATGTCATTGGAACAAAGTGGATCTTCAAAAACAAAATCGATAACAAGGGCAATATTGTTAGAAACAAGGCAAGACTGGTTGCTCAAGGGTACACTCAAGTAGAAGGAATAGACTTTATGAGACATTTGCACCAGTTGCCAGGTTAGAGTCCATCAGACTATTGCTGGTTGTGGCTTGCTGCATGGGGTTCAAACTGTATCAGATGGATGTCAAAAGCGCTTTTCTCAACCGGATCCTAAATCAAGAAGTGTATGTGGAACAATCGAAAGGCTTTGAAGATCCTCAAAATCCTGATCATGTCTACAAGTTGAAGAAGGCCCTCTATGGCCTGAAACAAGCTCCACGTGCTTGGTATGAACGACTCACCAGGTTTTTACTTGAGAAAGGATATCAAAAAGGGGGAGTCGACACAACACTGTTCATTAGAAGAACGCAAGGGAATCTCATGGTTGCACAAATATATGTCGATGATATTGTGTTTGGATCAACATCTCAGCAGCAAGTGGATGAATTTGTACTACTTATGCAGCAGGAATTTGAGATGAGTATGGTAGGAGAATTGAGCTACTTTCTGGGATTTCAGATTAAACAAAGCACTGATAGCATCTTCATCTCTCAAAGTAAATATGCAAAGAATCTTTTGAAGAAGTTTGGGCTAGAAAATGCAAGACATGTTAGAAAACCAATTGGTGTTGGTGACAAGTTATCTAAGGATGAACATGGTAAAGATGTGGATCCCAGTCTGTATAGAAGCATGATTGGCAGCTTGTTATACCTTACTGCAAGTCATCCTGATATCTGTTTCAGTATTGGGGTTTGTGCTCGTGATCAGTCTGTACCAAAACAATCACACCTAACTGCAGTCAAAAGAATCATTCGCTATGTTGGAGGTACTACTGAATATGGCATCTGGTACTCGTGAGATTCTAATGCACACTTGGCAGGTTAAAGTGATGTTGACTGGGCAGGCAACATAGACGATCGTAAGAGTACTTCTGGAGGATGTTTCTACCTAGGCACACATCTGGTTACCTGGTACAGTAAGAAGCAGAGTTCAATTTCACTTTCTACAGCTGAAGCTAAATACATCTCTGTAGGAAGTTGTTGTACACAACTGTTGTGGATGAAGCAAATGCTTGAGGATTATGGGTTGCCACAAGGACCGATGGTTGTATTTTGTGACAATAAAAGTGCCATTGATATCACCAAAAATCCTATGCAATATTCCCGAACAAAGCACATTGATCTTCGACATCATTTCATCCGAGATTTGGTTGAGAACAAGATTGTTGTCATGGATCATGTTGCAACAGAAGAGCAACTCGCTGACATTTTTACAAAGCCCCTTGACTCTACCAGATTTGAGTATTTGCGGGGTGCATTAGGCCTGTGTCGAGTTTGATCCCTATGGGGAGGACCTGCAAACGACCGTATCTCATTTGCCTCATTGTCGTTTGCAATGAAAGTAAGGCAGGCTATCTGACAGAGGGAGTTACACCTGTAGTTGCAATAGACAGTGCTTCCGGTTACTTAGGGGGAGTTGTAACTTATTATGCAACCATGCTATGAAGATCAGCTCGAATTTGACATTATGTGCCACAAAGGGGGAGATATGAGTAAGTTTGCCAGTCTTGTTTTTTTGTTAGTGACTACCTGTTTAAGTCTACTCCAAGGATAGGGGGAGATACCAGGGAGAACTAGAGTCAGTTATTGATGGTGATGTAACTGGTACAATCTGACAGAAGTAATTGTATCAAATAATGCCAAAGGGGGAGATTGTTAGTGCAAATTAGTTTGGTTGGCAATATTTGACACAAGTCCACTTGGTCAACAAGGTGATGTTCAAGCTGCTTGGATGATACAAATCAAGATTGAGATTCTTCATGCATAGAAAGGAGCTGATGGGTGAATTGATTTGGCAAGATATTAGTAATTGATATGGTGCTGTATTGAAGCCAAATCAAGGGATAATTGGAGACCATATTTGGATGATTGAAGAACAAATATAGAGACTGATAAGTGTTCAAATAAGAATTATTTATATGTAAAATTTATGCATATTAATCTAAGTCATAGAGGAATATTGGCCCGCTTGTACTCAAAATGGCTTTGTTTCTATAAACAGGGAAGAAAATAGCGGTTCCAAGAGAAAGGAAGCGTTTTCAAGAGAATGTGGGCCAAAACAGAGGAAACATAGCAAAAGTACCATCCATACGGAGTCCCATACGAACCCGTATGGACCTGGAGATTTTTACGAACCCCCAAACGGACTGACAAGACCCCGTATACAGAACCCTGAGAAGCATACAACCCCTTATGTGAGTCCATATACTGGGTCATATCACCATATACGGGGTCTTATGATATTTATACTGGGTCGCATATCGTAAAGCTAAAGCCGCGTTTTTAGTCGAACCGAGGGTAAAATCGTGAAATAAACCCAAAACCCTAGAGGGGGATATAAATACAAAGCTTAGTGAGGGTTTTGGGTCATCTTGGAGTATCTTGGAGCAAAAGAATCAAGTTTTGGGGGAGATTTTCATTATCTTCTTCACCATCAAGGAGGAGGAGATTGGAGGAGTTCCCCCGCATCAAAAGGCTCAAGAAAGAGAAGAAGGGGCAATAGAGAAGCAAGGAATCCATTATCAATCGCCATTAGGGGTTTTTCTCTCATGAACTTTATGTTTTTTTTTTCTCTTTTAGCATGTATTGTCACTTTCCATTGATGGAGAGCTAATTTCTTGATACTTGGGTGTTGATGAACCCTTGGATGAAGTTTAATTGATATTGTTTTCTATGTTAATTGCTTGGTTAAATGCATTGTGATCTATTGAATGTTATGTATGGTGGTATTAATGTAACACCCGCCCCGAAATAAATAAGGATTTTTATTTATTTATTTCCAGAATTTATTAAATAGTAATTTAATATGGTAAACGATGAAATTTGAGAAAAATTTCAAAGGGGCTGATTAATCCAGATTTAATTAAGTACTAATTAAACTTCCATTAATTATCGAGGAAAGGAAATAGACAATTTAAAATGGAGAATTGTAACGCCTCGTTTTCTTAATAATTATTAGTTAGTTCTCAAAGAATAAATCGAGGTGATTTAAAATGTAAATAAAGATTTAAGTATTTAAAATAATACAAAATGAAATGGAAAGTACATTAAATGGGTCGATATTTCCGTCTCATTGGGCCAAGCCCAACCCAACCATTTAAATTGGTAACCAAGTAGTAAAGTGTGACAATAATGAGAATTAATGGAGACAAATGGTTGGCATGTGACAAATAGTATAGTAACAAGTTAAAATAATGCAAGGTTTAAAGATAGGAAAAGTAAGGTAATGGAACTAAATAATATGAGCTATTGTTATTAGAAATGGGAATTTCAATATGATTAAATAACTAAGGTTAAGGTGACAAATAAGAGGGTTGGAGAATACAAGTTTAATGAAGGAAATAAAACATTAGGAGGTGTGACATGATTTACTATTAAATCAAGAAATCATGGGATAAAAGAAAAGAATAAAGTGAGGGGCTAAATGGTAAAAAGGGGTAACACTCAAATCTAAATCCCTTTTAATCCCTCTTCTCTCTCTCTATCACTCCCTTTTCTTCTTCTTCTTCTTCTCACCCACGCTTCACCCACGCCAGCTTTGACGCCGCCTCCACCGGCTGAAGCCTCGGGCCGCAAGAACCCCACCTCACTCTGATCTCCACTCGCTAGTCAGCTTACCTCCGCCGGCCAAATAGCCTCTTGTTGTTCGGCCCGGAGCCGCCATCACGGGCCTTCTTCTCCTCAAGCAGGTCATCTTCCACCGGCGATCTACTCCTGAAGGCGGATTATCGCCGAATCCATTAAAAGTGAGAACCCTAACTATGAGTGGATGGAGGGATGATTAAGATTAATGCTTAATTGGGGTTGATAGCTTGGAATTGATGTTGTTTTGAATGTGGTTACCAAGTTCAATGAGGTTAATCCATTGAATGTTGTAAATTTTGGGTTTGAATTGATACAAACCTTAGCTATCCATTGAAGCTTTTAACATGCCCATTACATGTTTGATAAAATGTCACAATGAACCCTTGAGCATAACTTCATGTTTAATAGACTTAGAGTATGCTAAAACTTAGCTCATTGATCATGTTTATGATGCTTGTTTGTTCAATTGGAAGATAGGATTTGCAAATACCCATTGTTGTGGTTTTGAGAATAAACATGCCCATGAAATATTTGATGAAATGCCACATGGAGTTTGTGAATATAATGGCATGTTTTATATACTTGGATCATGCTATGAAGAAGTTCATCGTTACATGTTTGTATAATGAAATTAAAGCCTAGAAAGAGAGAAGATGCTTCCCAATGTTTTTATTGAAATTACATGAACAATCTCCATGTTTATGAATAGATTTTGATTAACCTTAAGAGCATGATAGATCCTTCAAATGATGCTAAGGATGAAGAATGTAAAATCTTTGTATCCGAAAGTAAATTTTGTATTTCCTTCATGCTCTTAGTTTAAGCAAAATACATATTGATTTAAAGCATGCTCTAGCTAAGTTAATGAAGTTATGGTATTCTCTATGCCTTGTTGGCATGCATACATGTTTAAGTATAACATCGATTAACCTTTTAAGAGCATGTTAAACCCTCTTTAGAGACATTAATTATTAGACTATAAGAACCATTAAGAGAAAACATGCTCATCAAGTGTTTGATGTTTTGCCACATAGAACCATGAGACAATTAGAGGGCTATGTGGTTTTAATTGAGCTTGAACTATTAATAACCTTGTTGTTGTTAAAGAAAAAAAAAAAAAAAGGGGATTGAAGCAAGTAAATACTAAAACCACATTTCTAATTATGATTTTTGGTTAGATTATGATAAGAAGAATACATGGATGATGGAGTTAAAACTTTAGGAAATTTTGTAATGCTATAGATATACGGTAATATGAGAAACCATCCTTGGATAGATTAAGCATTAAGCACTCAAGTCATAGCAGGAGGATTAGAAGGGATGGAAATCACTATTGGAAAATAGGTGAGTAATACAAGTACTTGATTTTCAAGATTGGAGTTTAATTGAAGAGGGTTAAGCTTCAAGGAGAAGGAATTGTGCAGGAAACACTGTAGCACCTGCAGTAACACCCTTTTTATTTCATTTTATTATGGGCTCAGAGACCTTATAACGAGCCCAATTCTTAGGGAAATTGAAGATGATATTGGAAATATAATGTACAAGAAGTTTGGGAAGGAAATGAGGATGTTCTTCACGCCAATTTAATGTTTTAAATCCGGATTTTCCTCAGCCATCGTAGAAAGAGAATAAAGAGTGAACTAAAACTTCAATATTTTCAAAAAGACTCGGAATTGATTCCGATCGCCTGATAGTTCGGTGTATATTTAAACTAGTAAAAATGGTGCGGCAGGTATCTAAGAGCCCGGATCTATCTGTTATAAATTTAAAAGTCGACATTTCGTAAATTCACGATTTGGGTAACTAAATACATGTAATGTATTCTGCATTGTTATGAAATGTTATGTGACGCAACATTTACCATGTTTAGGACGTGGTGAGGTGGTCTAAGACCTGAGTGGAAGGCTGGGACCCGGTAGGTCCCGGAAGCTTAATAAGGTAGGATGTCGCGACGTGCACGCGTGTGGAGTATTTCTAACCTCATAGTATTCTCTTGATTCTTGTTGTTGCCGTAAGCTAAATGGATGTTGGAGTCCATCTTTTGATACATGCTCGTCTGCTGACATGTTATGCTTGCGTGCATTTGTTTGAGCTTGTATCTTTTGATATGATCTGCTTTGAGGGAGTACCCTTTGACATCCTTCTTGTGTTGTTGTGGGATGGCCAGGAGGTGGTACTCCATGGCATATGGCCAGTGGGAGTGATACTCCATGGCATATGGCCAGTGGAGTACCCTCCGCATCCCACTTGCACTGGATGGTCGAGGGTGGTACTCCATAGCAGTCTGTCGATATTCTATTCCTTGCATTAAATATTCTCTCCTTCTACCCTCCTTTGATTTTGTACTCTTATTTCCTCGAGAGGTTCCCAATACATATTCGAGATGGGTTTCCCCATATGTATCGGTTTTATATCTCGAGGAGATTGTTGCTTTCATGTTTTTTTTCAAATGCGTATTTAAGTAGAGTTTACTCCTTAGATACGTATTGGCTTCCAATCTCGATGAGATCTCTGATCATTGTATATTCAAGATGTTGCTACCTTGGATATATATGTATACCTGTTGTTAGGTATTAGTACTATCAATCTCTTACTTTCAGGCATGATACATCGGACGGAGACCCTGGCAGAGGGTGTATAATATCCGCCGCCGTGCCCCTAAGGATGAGCAATATCCGCCATACAGCACTCTGATGCCTCCATACTGTCTGACGGAGACCCTGGCAGTAGGGCATATAATATCCGGCCACTTGGCTCACCAGAGAGCCGGGCATTTTCCTCACCATGTGCACATGTATGCTATAAGAGTCTCGCTTAGGTCAAGATCGATACCGATGGTGTCGTAGATGTCGTAGGACATCTTAGTATCACATATGCCGAGGTTGAGTACATCCGTGGATTTACCCACATTCCGTGATTTGTTATTTGCTTGTGATGTTATTAGTGCATATTTGTACTTCTTTTTATTTCGTTTCCTTCCTAGTGGCTTTCGCCACCTTTATTGATTTAATTGCGATCCCATCGGGCCTTTCTTTGGCTCATGCACTTGATGGATGTTTTTCTCGTGTGACAAATGAGGAGTAGGATCGGGACTAGATGAGGACCTTGCGAGTAGCTAGGAGCGGAAATTGCAGAGAGAGCTTCCGCAGGACAACCTAGCAAATGATGGGGATATGTTGAGTGAGGTTTGCGTGCACCTCTATTCCTTTCTCGAAAGTGAGAGTTTTCATTCGGGACCTGCTAGGGTTTTATAAAAACCTTATATATATTTCTCCCGCTGATTTATAAATTAAACTCTGATTTAATTATCTGCTTATGTTACTTAGCCTTGCGTGCTTCTAGGGGCGACCCTATAAGCACGCAGCGTTTGTCGCGTGCGCCGAGGCCCGGGATCCGGGTTCGGGGCGTGACAAATAAAATGGTATCAGAGCGAAACTGATATCAGAAGGTGTTTACCGTGAGCAAACATCTTTTGATATCAGGGAGCAGCAGATAAAAGACACCCTAGTGACCCTAGTGACTTAGAAAGATTAGCACTCTGATTCTGATTCCTTTCTGAGAGTGTGGAGTGCCGGGTAGAGTACTCGTTCATGAGGTTATACCGAGAGTATGATTACGGCCTAATGTACCTAAACATGCCGAGGGGACGAGGATGACTTCGTGAGGAGGCCTGGGTAAGGCCACCCCTATAGGCCATGGAGTGGGAGCCGGAGGCTCCTACCAAGCCGATGATTTTGTTGAGACCTGAGATAGGATCGACTATATGCTAAGTTCCCCGAAAGTACAATTCCAGACTTAGAATCTTGCCCTTATTAAGGATATATGGATTTTCCAATTTCGAGGACGAAATTCCTATAAGGGGGGGAGATTGTAACACCCGCCCCGAAATAAATAAGGATTTTTATTTATTTATTTCCGCATTTATTAAATAGTAATTTAATATGGTAAACGATGAAATTTGAGAAAAATTTCAAAGGGGTTTGATTAATCCAGATTTAATTAAGTACTAATTAAATCGACATTAATTATCGAGGAAAGGAAATAGACAATTTAAAATGGAGAATTGTAACGCCTATTTTCTTAATAATTATTAGTTAGTTCCTCAAAGAATAAATCGAGGTGATTTAAAATGTAAATAAAGATTTAAGTATTTAAAATAATACAAATGAAATGGAAAGTACATTAAATGGGTCCATATTTCCGTCTTATTGGGCCAAGCCCAACCCAACCATTTAAATTGGTAACCAAGTAGTAAAGTGTGACAATAATGAGAATTAATGGAGACAAATGGTTGGCATGTGACAAATAGTATAGTGACAAGTTAAAATAATGCACGGTTTAAAGATAGGAAAAGTAAGGTAATGGAACTAAATAATATGAGCTATTGTTATTAGAAATGGGAACTTCAATATGATTAAATAACTAAGGTTAAGGTGACCAATAAGAGGGTTGGAGAATTCAAGTTTAATGAAGGAAATAAAACATTAGGGGGTGTGACATGATTTACTATTAAATCAAGAAATCATGGGATAAAAGAAAAGAATAAAGTGAGGGGCTAAATGGTAAAAAGGGGTAACACTCAAATCTAAATCCCTTTTAATCCCTCTTCTCTCTCTCTATCACTCCCTTTTCTTCTTCTTCTTCTTCTCACCCACGCCTTCACCCATCAGCTTTGACGCCGCCTCCCACCGGGCGAAGGCCTCCCACGCAACCCCCCACTCCGCAGCCTCGGATTCCACCCACAAGAAGTCAGCTTACCTCCTGGCCACGGCCACAGCCTTGTTCGGCCAGCCCGAGCCGCCACCGCCGACCTTCTTCTCCGTGAGGTCATCTTCCACCGTACATCTACTCCGCGAAGCGTGGATTATCGTCGAACGACAAAGTGAGAACCCTAACTATGAGTGGATGGAGGGATGATTAAGATTAATGCTTAATTGGGGTTGATAGCTTGGAATTGATGTTGTTTTGAATGTGGTTACCAAGTTCAATGAGGTTAATCCATTGAATGTTGTAAATTTTGGGTTTGAATTGATACAAACCTTAGCTATCCATTGAAGCTTTTAACATGCCCATTACATGTTTGATAAAATGTCACAATGAACCCTTGAGCATAACTTCATGTTTAATAGACTTAGAGTATGCTAATACTTTTCCTATTGTTCATGTTTATTATGCTTGTTTGTTCAATTGGAAGATAGGATTTGCAAATACCCATTGTTGTGGTTTTGAGAATAAACATGCCCATGAAATATTTGATGAAATGCCACATGGAGTTTGTGAATATAATGGCATGTTTTATATACTTGGATCATGCTATGAAGAAGTTCATCGTTACATGTTTGTATAATGAAATTAAAGCCTAGAAAGAGAGAAGATGCTTCCCAATGTTTTTATTGAAATTACATGAACAATCTCCATGTTTATGAATAGATTTTGATTAACCTTAAGAGCATGATAGATCCTTCCAAAATGATGCTAAGGATGAAGAATGTAAAATCTTTGTATCCGAGTAAATTTTGTATTTCCTTCATGCTCTTAGTTTAAGCAAAATACATATTGATTTAAAGCATGCTCTAGCTAAGTTAATGAAGTTATGGTATTCTCATGCCTTGTTGGCATGCATACATGTTTAAGTATAACATCGATTAACCTTTAAGAGCATGTTAAACCCTCTTTAGAGACATTAATTATTAGACTATAAGAACCATTAAGAGAAAACATGCTCATCAAGTGTTTGATGTTTTGCCACATAGAACCATGAGACAATTAGAGGGCTATGTGGTTTAATTGAGCTTGAACTATTAATAACCTTGTTGTTGTTAAAGAAAAAAAAAAAAAAAAAGGGGATTGAAGCAAGTAAATACTAAACCACATTTCTAATTATGATTTTTGGTTAGATTATGATAAGAAGAATACATGGATGATGGAGTTAAAGCTTTAGAAATTTTGTAATGCTATAGATATACGAATATGAGAAACCATCCTTGGATAGATTAAGCATTAAGCACTAAGTCATAGCGGTGAGGATTAGAAGGGATGGAAATCACTATTGGAAAATAGGTGAGTAATACAAGTACTTGATTTTCAAGATTGGAGTTTAATTGAAGAGGGTTAAGCTTCAAGGAGAAGGAATTGTGCAGGAAACACTGTAGCACCTGCAGAACACCCTTTTATTATTTCATTTTATTATGGGCTCAGAGACCTTATAACGAGCCCAATTCTTAGGGAAATTGAAGATGATATTGGAAATATAATGTACAAGAAGTTTGGGAAGGAATGACGATGTTCTTGGCCACAATTTAATTTAATATTTTAAATCCGGGATTTTCCTCGCCATCAGTTACTGTAGCAGTAGAATAAAGAGTGAACTAAAACTTCAATATTTTCAAAAGACTCCTAATTCGATTCGACGCCTCATAGTTCGGGTGTATATTTAAACTAGTAAAAATGAGTGCGCCAAGGTATCTAAGAGCCCGGATCTATCTGCTATAAATTTAAAAGTCATATTTCGTAAATTCACGATTTGGGTAACTAAATACATGTAATGTATTCCTGATTGTTATGAAATGTTATGTGACTAACATTTACCATGTTTAGGACGTGCGTGAGGTGGTCTAAGACTGAGTGGAAGGCTCGGACTCGGTAGGTCCCCAGGCGGATAAGGTAGGATGTCGCACGGGTAATCGTGCTGAGTATTTCTAACTCATAGTATTCTCTTGATTCTTGTTGTTGCTGTGCTAAATGGATGTTGAGTCCATCTTTTGATACATGCTCCTGTTGACATGTTATGCTTCTTTGCATTTGTTTGAGCTTGTATCTTTTGATATGATCTCTGCTTTGAGGGAGTACCCTTTGGACATCCTTCTTGTGTTGTTGCTGGATGGCTGTGAGGTGGTACTCCATGGCATATGGCTTGTGGGAGTGATACTCCATGGCATATGGCCAGCTGAGTACCCTCACGGCATCCCACTTGCACTGGATGGTCGAGGGGTGGTACTCCATAGCAAATTGCCGATATTCTATTCCTTGCATTAAGTATTCTCTCCTTCTACCCTCCTTTGATTTTGTACTCTTATTTCCTCGAGAGGTTCCCAATACATATTCGAGATGGGTTTCCCCATATGTATCGGTTTTATATCTCGAGGAGATTGTTGCTTTTATGTTTTTCAAATGCGTATTTAAGTAGAGTTTACTCCTTAGATACGTATTGGCTTCCAATCTCGATGAGATCTCTGATCATTGTATATTCAAGATGTTGCTACCTTGGATATATATGTATACCCGCGTTGTTAGGTATTAAAGTACTATCAATCTCTTACTTTCGGGCATGATACATGGGGACGGAGACCACTGGCGGGAGGGTGTATAATATCGGCCATCAGCCCCGCAGAGGGCGATAATATCCGCCACGAGCACTTGATGCTCTATCTGACGGAGACCCCGGCAGAGGGTGTATAATATCCGCCACTTGGCTCATTCAGAGCGGCATTTTCTCACCATGTGCACATGTATGCTATAGCGTAGTCTCGGCTTAGGCGAAGATCGATACCGATGGTGTCGTAGATGTAAATGAACATCTTAGTATCACATATGCCGAGGTTGAGTACATCCGTGGATTTACCCACATTCCCGTGATTTGTTATTTGCTTGTGATGTTATTAGTGCATATTTGTACTTCTTTATTTCTGCTTCCTTCCTAGTGACTTCTCAGCCACCTTTATTGATTTAATTGCGATCCCTCTGGGCCTTTCTTTGGCTCATGCACTTGATGGATGTTTTTCTCAAAGCATAAATGAGGAGTAGGATCGTGGACTAGATGAGGACCTTGCGGTAGCTAGGAGCGGAAATTGTGAGAGAGCTTCCGCAGGACAACCTAGCAAAATGATGGGGATATGTTGAGCTGAGGTTTGCGTGCACTCTATTCCTTTCTCGAGTGAGAGTTGTCATTCGGGACTGCTAGGGTTTTATAAAACCTTATATATATTTCTCCGCTGATTTATAAATTAAACTCGATTTAATTATACGCTTATGTTATTTAGCCTTGCGTGTTTCTAGGGGCGACCTATAAGCACGCTAGCCGCTTGTCGCTATGGCGCCGAGGTCCGGATCCGGTTAGGGGCGTGGATAAATAAAATGTGTATCAGGGGAATAAATCGAGATCGTAAGGTGTTTACCGTGAGCAAACATCTTTTGATATCAGGGAGCAGCAGATAAAAGACACCCTAGTGACCCTAGTGACTTAGAAAGATTAGCACTCTGATTCTGATTCCTTTCTGAGAGTGTGGGTGCAGGTAGAGTACTACGTTCTGATTAGTTATACCGATATATGATTACGTCTTAACAAACCTAAACATGCCGAGGGGACGAGGATGACTTCGTAGGAGGTCGGTAAGGCCACCCCTATAGGCCATGGAGTGGGAGCTGGAGGCTCCTACTCAAGCTGATGATTTTGTTGGAGACTGAGATAGGATCGACTATATGCTAAGTTCCCTGAGTACAATTCCAGACTTAGAATCTTGCCCTTATTAAGGATATATGGATTTTCCAATTTCGAGGACGAAATTCCTATAAGGGGGGGAGATTGTAACACCCGCCCCGAAATAAATAAGGATTTTTATTTATTTATTTCCAGAATTTATTAAATAGTAATTTAATATGGTAAATGATGAAATTTGAGAAAAATTTCAAAGGGGCTGATTAATCCAGATTTAATTAAGTACTAATTAAATCAGATTAATTATCGAGGAAAGGAAATAGACAATTTAAAATGGAGAATTGTAATAGCATCGGTTTTCTTAATAATTATTAGTTAGTTCTCAAAGAATAAATCGAGGTGATTTAAAATGTAAATAAAGATTTAAGTATTTAAAATAATACAAATGAAATGGAAAGTACATTAAATGGGTCGATATTTCCGTCTCATTGGGCCAAGCCCAACCCAACCATTTAAATTGGTAACCAAGTAGTAAAGTGTGACAATAATGAGAATTAATGGAGACAAATGGTTGGCATGTGACAAATAGTATAGTAACAAGTTAAAATAATGCAAGGTTTAAAGATAGGAAAAGTAAGGTAATGGAACTAAATAATATGAGCTATTGTTATTAGAAATGGGAATTTCAATATGATTAAATAACTAAGGTTAAGGTGACAAATAAGAGGGTTGGAGAATTCAAGTTTAATGAAGGAAATAAAACATTAGGAGGTGTGACATGATTTACTATTAAATCAAGAAATCATGGGATAAAAGAAAAGAATAAAGTGAGCGGCTAAATGGTAAAAAGGGGTAACACTCAAATCTAAATCCCTTTTAATCCCTCTTCTCTCTCTCTATCACTCCCTTTTCTTCTTCTTCTTCTTCTCACTCCACGCCTTCCCTTACCCACGCCTCTTGGCAGCTCCAGCTCCACGTGAGCCACACAACCCCCACCAGCACTCGATCTCCCACTACAGCCAGTCATTTCCTCTGCATGCCAAGCGGAAATTCTTGTTCGGCCAGGAGGAGGCCACCGCCGACCTTCTTCTCCGTGAGGTCATCTTCCAGTACCCGATCTACTCCCGGGCGTGGATTATCGTCGAATCGACAAAGTGAGAACCCTAACTATGAGTGGATGGAGGGATGATTAAGATTAATGCTTAATTGGGGTTGATAGCTTGGAATTGATGTTGTTTTGAATGTGGTTACCAAGTTCAATGAGGTTAATCCATTGAATGTTGTAAATTTTGGGTTTGAATTGATACAAACCTTAGCTATCCATTGAAGCTTTTAACATGCCCATTACATGTTTGATAAAATGTCACAATGAACCCTTGAGCATAACTTCATGTTTAATAGACTTAGAGTATGCTAAAACTTAGCTCATTGATCATGTTTATGATGCTTGTTTGTTCAATTGGAAGATAGGATTTGCAAATACCCATTGTTGTGGTTTTGAGAATAAACATGCCCATGAAATATTTGATGAAATGCCACATGGAGTTTGTGAATATAATGGCATGTTTTATATACTTGGATCATGCTATGAAGAAGTTCATCGTTACATGTTTGTATAATGAAATTAAAGCCTAGAAAGAGAGAAGATGCTTCCCAATGTTTTTATTGAAATTACATGAACAATCTCCATGTTTATGAATAGATTTTGATTAACCTTAAGAGCATGATAGATCCTTCAAATGATGCTAAGGATGAAGAATGTAAAAATCTTTGTATCCGAGTAAATTTTGTATTTCCTTCATGCTCTTAGTTTAAGCAAAATACATATTGATTTAAAGCATGCTCTAGCTAAGTTAATGAAGTTATGGTATTCTCATGCCTTGTTGGCATGCATACATGTTTAAGTATAACATCGATTAACCTTTAAGAGCATGTTAAACCCTCTTTAGAGACATTAATTATTAGACTATAAGAACCATTAAGAGAAAACATGCTCATCAAGTGTTTGATGTTTTGCCACATAGAACCATGAGACAATTAGAGGGCTATGTGGTTTAATTGAGCTTGAACTATTAATAACCTTGTTGTTGTTAAAGAAAAAAAAAAAAAGGGGATTGAAGCAAGTAAATACTAAACCACATTTCTAATTATGATTTTTGGTTAGATTATGATAAGAAGAATACATGGATGATGGAGTTAAAACTTTAGAAATTTTGTAATGCTATAGATATACGAATATGAGAAACCATCCTTGGATAGATTAAGCATTAAGCACTAAGTCATAGCAGGAGGATTAGAAGGGATGGAAATCACTATTGGAAAATAGGTGAGTAATACAAGTACTTGATTTTCGAAGATTGGAGTTTAATTGAAGAGGGTTAAGCTTCAAGGAGAAGGAATTGTGCAGGAAACACTGTAGCACCTGCGAGAACACCCTTTTATTTCATTTTATTATAGGCTCTGTAGACCTTATAAGCGAGCCCAATTCTTAGGAAATTGAAGATGATATTGGAAATATAATGTACAAGAAGTTTGGGAAGGAATGGCGATGTTCTTGACGTCAATTTAATATTTTAAATCCGGGATTTTCCTCGATTATTGTAGCAAAGAGAATAAAGAGTGAACTAAAACTTCAATATTTTCAAAAAGACTTCGAATTCGATTCCGATCGCCCGAATAGTTGGTGTATATTTAAACTAGTAAAAATGGAGTGCGGGCGCAGGGTATCTAAGAGCCCGGATCTATGATTATAAATTTAAAAGCCGACATTTGGTAAATTCACGATTTGGGTAACTAAATACATGTAATGTATTGCATTGTTATGAAATGTTATGTGACGAACATTTACCATGTTTAGGGCGTGGTGAGGTGGTCTAAGACACGAGTGGAAGGCTGGGACACAGGTAGGTCCCGAAGCCAATAAGGTAGGATGTCGCATCTGGAGTGCATGTGAGTATTTCTAACTCATAGTATTCTCTTGATTCTTGTTGTTCGCTGCCAAAATGGATGTTGGAGTCCATCTTTTGATACATGCTCATGCATTGACATGTTATGCTTGCTGCATTTGTTTGAGCTTGTATCTTTTGATATGATCTGCTTTGAGGGAGTACCCTTTGACATCCTTCTTGTGTTGTTGTGGGATGGCCAGGAGGTGGTACTCCATGGCATATGGCCAGTGGGAGTGATACTCCATGGCATATGGCCAGTGGAGTACCCTCTGGCATCCCACTTGCACCTGGGATGGTCGAGGGGGGTGGTACTCCATAGCAGTCTGTCGATATTCTATTCCTTGCATTAAATATTCTCTCCTTCTACCCTCCTTTGATTTTGTACTCTTATTTCCTCGAGAGGTTCCCAATACATATTCGAGATGGGTTTCCCCATATGTATCGGGTTTTATATCTCGAGGAGATTGTTGCTTTCATGTTTTTCAAATGCGTATTTAAGTAGAGTTTACTCCTTAGATACGTATTGGCTTTCCAATCTCGATGAGATCTCTCATCATTGTATATTCAAGATGTTGCTACCTTGGATATATATGTATACCTGCTTGTTAGGTATTAGTACTATCAATCTCTTACTTTCGTGCATGATACATGGACGGAGACCTGGCGAGAGGGTGTATAATATCTCACCGCCATCAGCCCCGCAGAGGGCGTATAATATCCGCCACGAGCACTTGATGCTCTATCGACGGAGACCACTGGCGAGGGTGTATAATATCTGGCCACTTGGCTCACTGCAGGAGAGCGGCATTTTCGACCATGTGCACATGTATGCTATAAGCGTAGCGGCTTAGGCGAAGGCGATCTACCGATGGTGTCGTAGATGTAAATGAACATCTTAGTATCACATATGCCAGAGGTTGAGTACATCTGTGGATTTACCCACATTCCCGTGATTTGTTATTTGCTTGTGATGTTATTAGTGCATATTTGTACTTCTTTTATTTCTGTTCCTTCCTAGTGGCTTTCGCCACCTTTATTGATTTAATTGCGATCCTACTGGGCCTTTCTTTGGCTCATGCACTTGATGGATGTTTTTCTCAGGTGACAATGAGGAGTAGGATCAGGACTAGATGAGGACCTTGCGAGTAGCTAGGAGCGGAAATTCAGGAGAGAGCTTCCGCAGGACAACCTAGCAGCGATGGGGATATGTTGAGCTGAGGTTTGCAGACCTCTATTCCTTTCTGAGTGAGAGTTGTCATTCGGGACCTGCTAGGTTTTATAAAAACCTTATATATATTTCTCCCGCTGATTTATAAATTAAACTCTGATTTAATTATCTGCTTATGTTACTTAGCCTTGCGTGCTTCTAGGGGCGACCCTATAAGCACGCGGCGTTTGTCGCGTGCGCCGAGGCCCGGGATCCGGGTTCGGGGCGTGACAATTAACCCCTCTACGTTGCGAGAGCCCGGAGAGGTTTCTATAGTCCATATGGGGGAAAATGCGAGCGCCTCCCGATGTGTAGATAAACTATAATAGAAAGGGCTATGAATACACCAGAAGCCCGGGTATTAAGGCAAGCAACTCCTTTAGATGTCTTATTCCCTTAGCTCTTCCAAGAGATAGGTTCCCTAGAGCATAACTAATAAGGGCACTAGGTTGAGTAATCACCCTCGAGCGAGGGGATGAAATCACATTAGGAACCCTTAGCCAATGATTCACCAAGAATTAGCATAGATATCATTATCCATCTCTAAGAACATCCAAGGGGGATTCAATAACCCGAGTATCCCCTTCATCGATTGATTGTCTTCAAGGTCAATTTTACTTGTTAATTTGAACTATTAATTTTAGAATTAGGTTTAGTCACCACCAACCAATCTTGATTGACTAGATAATAGACGAATAGTCACTACTAGTACTTCATTTCTCCCTGAGGATCGACAACCCGGCATTAGTCCACTTTATTACTTGATTTGACCCGTTTACTTGCGGATTTAGCGCATCAGAGATAATCAATGGAGCATGATGGGTCAAGATGTGACCAAACTAGCGGAGCAGCTAGGGGATCAGTTTTCCGAGCTCTCGCTATTCATTCGTGGACATGCCGCATTTGCACCCCCTCCACCTCCAGCACCAGCAGACGATGAGCCCGCATGGGACACTTGAGACATTACTTTTATATTTCATTTCTCTTTATGTGAAGCTTTGTTATTTGCACTTGTTATTTCTTTATTTTCGTGCATTATGGTACACTGCTGAGCAAGGGGCATGCATACACTATCCTATCCCTTATTTTTGTTCTGTGGATTCTCTTGTTTTGCACTTTATTGGAGTTGATGCCTTCTCTATGTTTGCAGAATCCAACTTTGGGACCCCAACCCTCGATGAGCAAAGCACTCCTCCACTCCCACAAATGAATTTCGGCAACTACATTTAGGGGAGTATTGTTCACCTTTCATCACTAATTACATGCGCTGAATTTAATTTTCTTGCATCGAGGAGAATGCAAAATTCTAGAGTGGGGATGGGTGGCTACCTATTTCTTCTTAAGATTATTGCAAATCTTTAAGTGTGGAGATAGGTAGCTATTAAGATCATTCAATGTAGATATTTTTATGACAATTATGCTTGATATGCATGATAACCTTGTGGATAGATAAATGTGACATGAATTTTCTTTTTCCAGTACACCATTTGTGATTTGAAATGATTAACACCATGGGCATATAGAGATCATCTTTGTGACAATTATGATTGTGAAAGACAATAGATAACTCATTGCTATGTACAATAAGAATAAAAAAATTACTTAGCATATAGTGGAAGTTGAGAGAGACAGTGTTCCGCTGCTAATGGTGATGAACTAGTTTGGAGTTCTGGCTCCTAACTAGAGTGCTCTCCATTTCAAAAAATCACTACTTAGCATGAACATCTAGGTAAAGTTGTAACCACCCGAGTAGCTAAGGGTTTGGGTGCCTAATCAGCATCGGTCCTATGCAAAAGGGGGGAATTACTCTCTACCTTGATCTCTAGCACGGGAAAGTCGGATCTAACAAAGATGCCCTACCCAATTCAAAAAAAAAAAAAAGAAAGGCATGTATTATTGTTGTACCTGTCCACCGTTCATCTAATAAGGAAGTAACTCTTTTGATCTTAGGGCCTCAAGGACCTTCTAGAGTATACTGAGAGCATGCTTGCCTTATTAGGACCTTAGAACATGGCATATGGAGTAAACAAGCTTTGTCTAGGACTTTATCGAAAAGTTACAGGATCAATCTAAGCTCTGGTGTGGAGATAGGAAAACATAATGAGGTGGTGCACTTGGACTAGAATTCATGTATAGTGTGTAGAGCCCAAGGTTGAACACTTATCTTCTTTTGTTAATTTCTTTTCTTTGTTTGAGGACAAGCAAACCTTTAAGTATGGAGATATGTGATAAGTGTTCAAATGAGCATTATTTATATGTAAAATTTATGCATATTAATATAAGTCTTGGTGGAATATTGGCCCGCTTGTACTCAAAATGGCTTTGTTTCTGTAAATAGGGCAGAAAATAGCGGTTCCAAGCGAAAGGAAGCGTTTTCAAGAGAATGTGGGCTAAAACAGGGGAAACAGAGAAAAAGTATCATCCATACGGAGTCCCATGCGGACCCTTATGGACCTGGAGATTTTTAGGGACCCCCAAACGGACTGTAGGGACCACATGCTCACGAGAACCACGAGAAGCATACGACCTCGTATATGAGTCCATATCTTTGGATGCATTATGGGCCATATAATGAGGTCATATGATATTTATCTTTGGGTGGGTATATATCGTAAAAGCTTCTGACCTCGCTTTTTAGTCGAACCGAGGGTAAAATCATGAAATAAACCCAAAACCCTAGAGGGGGATATAAATACAAAGCTTAGTGAGGGTTTTGGGTCATCTTGGAGTATCTTGGAGAAAAAGAATCAAGGTTTGGGGGAGATTTTCATCATCTTCTTCACCATCAAGGAGGAGGAGATTGGAGGAGTTCCCCCATCAAAAGGCTCAAGAAGGAGAAGAAGGGGGCAATAGAGAAGCAAGGAATCCATCATCAATCACCATTAGGGGTTTTTCTCTCATGAACTCTATGACTTCTTTCTCTTTTAGCATGGATTGTCACTCTCCATTGATGGAGAACTAATTTCTTGATACTTGGGTGTTGATAAACCCTTGGATGATGTTTAATTGATATTGTTTTCTATGTTAATTGCTTGGTTGAATGCATTGTGATCTATTGAATGTTATGTATGGTGGTATTAACCCCTCTACGTTGCGAGAGCCCGGAGAGGTTTCTATATTCCATATGGGGGAAGATGCGAGCGCCTCCTCATGTGTAGACAAACTTCAATAGAAAGGGCTATGAATACACCGAGAGCCCGGGTATTAAGGCGAGCAACTCCTTTAGATGTCTTATTCCCTTAGCTCTTCCAAGAGATAGGTTTCCTAGAGCATAACTAGTAAAGGCACTAGGTTGAGTAATCACCCTCGAGCAAGGGGATGAAATCACATTAGGAACCCTTGGCCAATGCTCAACCTTGCATGATCAAGATGAAGGTTGATTCAAGAGCTCGCGCCATGGTGGGGTGCTACCGTGATGGGCTGCGTACGCGACGGAGAGGTGGATCGGCTAGTTGCGTGTCGGGATCGGGTGGATCTGACGTAGTAGACTCAGAACTCAACTTGGAGGGTTGAAGGTGTGTCGAGGTCGAAGAGCAACGGATGTTGTAGCTTCTGTCAGTACCTCAGTCGGGCCATGTTGCAATGGGAGTTATAACTAAGTTGCAACAACTAAATTTGGAAGGAGTCCAATTTAGTAGCTGCAAAGATTATGGCGATACTAAAAGAGGAAGGCGACATCTTAGGCATGTCGTACATCTACTGAAGACCCTGCTGGATATTGACGGTGGGTGTGGGAAAAAACCTTGGGGGAGAGGTTGGAGAACACCGGCAATATTGAGGGGATAGAGTGATGATGTTTGTATGAGTGTTACTTGATTGTACACTTTTTGTTTTATCCACTTTTAGTGAATTTTCATCTCCGGGCATGGCCCCCCAGATGTAGGCTTTGTAGCCGAACTGGGTTACTAACTTATGTGTCCCCTTTCTTGTGTGGTTTTGTTTGTTTGTGTGTGAATGTTTTTGTTATTATCCTCTAAACATTTTGTGAGTAGTGAGTTGTAATCTGTGTTGCAACATATCATATAACAGGCAGACAACCCGGGGGAACTTACAGATGACGGCAATTAAAATATTCAGGTGGCATTTAAAAAAACAAAAAATCGAAATTCGTTTGTGGGTTTGCTTAAGCAATTAGTGGGGGTTCCCAGAAACCGCCGTTAAAAGGCATGATATTAGCGACAGTTTTCTTGCAAACCACCACTAAAGTCAACAACTAGCGACGGTTTTAGGGAAACCTTCACTAATTTCATGCATTTAGCGCGTTTTTCAGAATTTGTCGCTAATGTTGCATTTTGTGGCGGTTTAAGGAAAGCGCACTTAAAATGCTCACCGCCAAATACATGTTTTCTAGTAGAGTGAGCCGACCTCTCTATATATAAGATTCTCATGAACTATGTTTATGCAGCTAGTGTTGGCTATTGGAACAAAGCTTCAAGCAATTGTTGTAAAGCTAGCAATTCAACTCCATGAAAATAACAAAGTGATAACATGAGTTGTTGTAATGCAACAAGGTGATGATCATTTTTTGTTTATTTATCCAAAATTATTCTTTTTCATGTAAACGACAATCTTCCTTTTTTTTACAATGATCAAATGCACCTTAAGAATTAATTCTAATGATTACTTTATTTATTATTTTTTTTGCATAATGCATTTCAACTCGGCTTTTTTATTTGGATTCGAGTACGTAGATTATTGTTACATTCCCTATTTCTATTGCTATGCAGGAGAAAGATGGACAAGTTGACCAATCAATAAAGGAAAAAGGCGCTATAGAAGGTGACACGCATCGTCACAGCACGCGCGTGAGGAGAACCAATCAAAGGCTACGAGAGTTTGTATGGGATGAACATTAAAAGGGAAAGGAGAGATAGGGGTATGTTGGCTGAATGTGAATGACCTTCTTCTCCACTGAGAAGCAGGAGGCGCAGAGAGGTTTGGAGGTTAGGGTGAACCAAAGGATCCTTCTGTGTAGTTATCTTCTATTCCTTCTTTCTTGTTTTTGTGTAGTTCTTGACTTATTGTGATCTCTGTGAGACCTGTGAGTACTCTTAATGCTCTGTGTTTTCCTTGGTTGAATGTTGATGAATGAAAGATCTGGGGAAAGGTTCTTTTGATAATAGATTGTTGAGTTAATACATTTACAATTCTTGCAACTGGCACGCTGTAATAGCCTTCCATAGCACCTCTTTCCTTTATTGGTCATCAACCTCGTCCATCTTTCTCCTGCAGAAAGCAATAGCAAATGTGGAATGTAACAATTATTTTGAGAAACCATTTACTCACTAAAGAACAGAGTCTTGTTTCTTATTTTGTTTGATTTTGGTTAACAATTTGAGTGTGAATTTGG
The DNA here is from genome assembly GCA_026586065.1 of Dioscorea zingiberensis. Classification (NCBI taxonomy): domain Eukaryota; kingdom Viridiplantae; phylum Streptophyta; class Magnoliopsida; order Dioscoreales; family Dioscoreaceae; genus Dioscorea; species Dioscorea zingiberensis. Next base: position 39,665,321 of record CM048822.1, read on the forward strand.
ATTCAGATCTTGCTACCATGAGAACTTTGAGATCACATTGCCATAGTTTTAATAGCGTAAGTGGGTTACAATTTCTAATTTATAGTTTTCATGATTCAAGTATTAATGACTCCTATTATTTTTTAGGGTCATTGTTCACTTTTTTTGCAGTTATAGCACTCTTCCTATGTATGCACTAGAAACTCGGGATACTATTGGTGATGAAGAGTTTATACCAATTGGTCGGCCGAAGAAATCATTGATGGTAAGATACTATTCACTACAATGACATGAAACATCTCAAGATAAATAGGATAATTTTATTGGTGGTTGTTTTTATTTTTCTTTTAATGTTTTGCTTCTTGTTCCTCACTTATATGTTTGGTTTTTGGTTGCATTGATTTTCTTGCAGTGATGTAATTGTAGGCTTCCTCTGTTTTCTCCTATTATTTTATTTTTGGTGTACTTTTACTGCTTCGAATATTTGGTAGTGTGATTATGATAAATGATGTGATGATGAGTTGTCGCTAGTTTTGATTATCTTCATAGGAAGTGATATCAAATTCAAGACCATTTACAGAAAAAGCTATGGTTGCTGACTTGATTCAGCGCAAACATCGTTCTGAATTCTAGATAAGCTCTCTAGATGTTAATTCTTCTTTTTGGTCAATGTCCATGTTCGATTATTATAAAATAGACTTCTACATTAGTTTTGATTTCTTGATGCAACAAATGTTAAAGAAACCCTTTACACAGCTATAAAGGTAACTCTTGCTAGTGACTTCAATTCATGAAAATGCATATTGATCACAAATTTATAATCTATTTCCTCTAATCCTTGTTTCAAACATTTTGTTATAAAGGGCAAACCAGAGCTCCTTTCATCCTGTTATGAGATATATATATGAGATATAGATATTTATGGATAAGATATACATGTCTGTTAGATATAGTTTAGTCCCACATCGATTATTTATATATGATGTGTATGTTACTAGCCTATAAAACATCACAACTAAGCAAGCTGAGGAGAAAAGATTGTACACTGCCATATGTGTTGCTCCTGCTATTACTCTTAAGGCCTTGGGGTCTCTTAAAGGGAAAACATGTAAGCATTAGAGCCTCCGGGCACCACAAGTGTTTTACTTAAAGGGATAATCTATTTTAGATATGATGACAATGTAAATGAATAGTTTTTTTGGATTAAAGCCATTTTTGGTCCCTGGAAAGAGGTCCAATGTTCATTTCCAACCTAAATTTCAAAAATTGTTCAATACAGTCCCTGTATTTTGCGTATTCTGTCACATTTGATCCTTGACACTGATGTGGCGCTAACATGGCATACGAATGAAATATATGGTATTATTTGTTTTTTTTCTTTTACAGGTGGCCGTATTTTGATGATGTGGCCGCCACCGGATCAAGCTTAACGTGGCATGCCATGTGGCAATTTTTTAATTAGTTTTTTATTTTTATTTTTTTATTTTTTTTTAAATTTCTTATTTATTTTATCTTTTATTTTTTATTATTTTATCATTTATTTTTTATTTTTATTTATTTTTTATTTCTTCATAAAATAATAAAATAAAAAATAGAAAAATTAAAGAATAATAAAAATAATAAAAAAAATAATAATAATAATTAAAAAATTTGCCAAGTGGCATACCACGTTAGCAATCCAACTGGCCTACCACATCATCAAAATATGACAACCTGTAAAATAAATACAACGTATTTCATTCGTATGTCACGTCAGCGCCACATCAGAGTTAGGGACCAAATTTGACAGAATACGCAAAATACAGGGACTATATTGAACAACTTTTGAAATTTAGGATGGAAATGAATATTGGACCTCTTTCTAAGGACAAAAAATGGCTTTAACCCTAGTTTTTTCATTGTTAGTCTTTTGAAATGGGTATTGTTATTGTTGATTAACGTGAATGTATTGATTACTAATTAAATAAAATTTTGTTTCTTATTATTAATTAATTTGGTCCTTTTAGATATTATTAAAGGTATTTGTGTGATTATTATTATTATTATTATTATTATTATTATTATTATTATTATTATTATTATTATTATTGGGACGACCACGATGAAGAATCATGTGTAATATGCTACCTAAAATCTTGGGAAGAAAGCCATTCTTTAACACCTCAACAACATATGAACCTTTTAGAGAATGTTAACTAGGAAAGGGTCTTTGACAATTTTGTTCAAGAGGAGCATGAATACTTTCAGCGGCTCAGTAGTGCAAGGGATGAGCAACCAATATGCAACGTAATAAATGGCAACCTCCACCATCTCCTGTGAATACCGATTTGGGACTAAGCAAAATGGAAGAAATCTACATGGGAAATCATGACTCAGTACGCAACATGAGGACAAAGGAAGGGGCTCGTTTAGTACAAGTGCAAGAGGAAATTACCCTAGTCTCTGAAGAAGAAGAAGAGGATAATGATTTGGATCAAGGTTCGGAGGAACATCAACTTTGGAAGTCTCGATTGAGTCTAATGAATTACTAAAGAATAATCAAAAGAAGATGAACTTGTCCATAGAAGAACCTCCTAAGTTAGAATTGTAAGAGCTTCCCGAACACTTTGAGTATGCGTTTCTGGGTGACAATTCAAGGTTACACATGTTTTTTACTTGCTTGTGTGTCTATAACTCAAAATAATAGGTGACTTAATGGCTGCCGCCCGACTAGACATACCAATAGTTACCATATTCATATGGGCTACTGGGGAGTAGGTAATGATCTTCTTAAGATCGATCTGTCTTGAAGTGGTCGAGGAAGTATATATTATTGCAATCGCGCTTGGAGTATAAATGAAAGGAGTGGAACGAAGTGTCGCTTCGGGAAACATGGGTATTGAAAATCTTACAAACCCGTGGGTTCCCAATTTTGAAGGAATTCCTGCCAAGATGACAGATCCAAATTGTAGGTGCCTCTACATACATGGGCTTCTGTAACCAAATATGAATTGGTACCATAGGCACTTTGACAAATGAAAGAGGCGAAAGAAGCAATCCATAGAAAGATTTGGAGCCGCTCACTAAATTATGTGGTTAATAAGATTTGTAAATTGGTGGTTTCTATTTGGAGAAGAATCAACGGAATAGCTAATAGCATTAAAATTGATCCAAGTGAAGTATATAGGAAAAACTGATATGTTACCTTGATCTTTCTTTGTCTCGAACCCTATACCCCTATTATAACGGTAGAGTAAGGGGTGGCCAGTCATCATCACGGCGGATCTAACTAACCAAGAAGGAGAAATTACTACAAGTACTCAAGAGGTACAAAAATGTGATAGCATGGACGATCAACGATATCAAGGGCATGAATCTATCCTTTTGTATACATAAGATTTTAATGGAAGAAAACTAAAACCATCGGTTCAACCTCAAAAGACACTCAATCCAAATATGAAGGAGGTAGTGAAGGCTGAAGTTATTAAGCTCTTGGACAGTGGGGTGATTTATTCCATCGGATAATACTTGGGTTAGCTCAAGATGTGAAAAGTGCCAAAGAAGGGCGGGATGATGGTAGTAACAAATGAGAAGAACTAGCTAATCCCTAGACAAGAACGGTCACCGGATGGTGAGTCTGCAATGACTATAGAAAGCTAAATGATGCCACAAGGAATGATCATTTTCTCCTACCATTCATCTATCAAATGCTTGAAAAGTTGGCCGGACATTCATATTGCTTTCTCAATGGCTTCTCAAAGTATTTTCAGATTCCCATCACTTCGGAGGATGAAGAAAAGACTATCTTCACTTTCATATCTATACGCACGCTTGCATACCTCAACATGCCCTTTGGAATATGCAATGCTCTCGCCACCTTCCAAAGGTGCAAGCTCGCGATTTTTGAGGATTTTGTGGAAAATATCATGGAAGTATTCATGGATGACTTCTCCATTTTTGGAGATTCTTTTGATCTATGCCTCCATAATATATAGAATTTCTTGCCAGATATGAGGAGTCTAACTTAGTCCTGAGTTGGGAGAAATATCATTTCATGGTTCGAGAAGGAATAGTTTTGGGACACAAAATCTCAAACAAGGACTGAGATGTTGATAAAGCAAAAATTGAAAAGATTGAAAAGCTGCCTCTACCTACATCAGTTAAGACAATCTTGAGTTTTTTGGGGGAACGCGGGGTTTTGCAGGCACCTTATAAACTATTTCTCCAAGATCGCTAGGCTATTGACCAAATTTTATCAGAAAGATGCCATATTTGATTTCAACGATGAGTGTCTAGCAGCCTTCAATGTTTTAAAAGGGAAGCTCATCAAAGCCCCGGTCATGATCGTCCCTGATTGGGATTCACCATTTGAACTCATGTGCGATGAGAGCGACTTTGTTGTTGAAGCAGTTTTGGGGCAACGGAGGGACAAGTACTTTCAACCCATTCACTGTGCTAGCAAAATCCTAACTGGCGCACAAGAAAACTACACCAGAAGCCGTGAATAGCGGAGGGAAGTTTATTTATGTTCATTTTGATTCCCTCTTATCTTTTTGTATTAGATATGAGTTCCCCTTCTATGAGGAACTAATTTGTTAGATATTAGTGCATGATGAACCCTATGGTTAGGGTATAAATTCTGACATTGATTTCTATTATTAATTGATTTGTTTTGTTTTGAGTATTTGTTGAGCATTTTTATTGCAATAGTTTTCTACGTAGCGATAGCCTTGAAACCTATTCTAGTCCATAGGGGTGAAGAAGCAAACACCTTCCCTTGTATAGACCTATCTTAAAAGAGAGAGTTGTGAGTATGCCGAGAGTTTGGGTATTAAGGAGAGTGAGTCGCTCATATGTCTTATTCTCATAACTCTTCCAAGATATAAGTTCCCTAAAATGTTAATGCAATGAGGGTATTAGGTATTGATTGCCTCAAGGGAGGGATTTAATGTACCTTAGGAACCCTTGGTCCAATACTTACCAATCATTAATATAAAAATCTCTATCCATATATTTTCATAAAAATCCGATGGGGATTCATTAGCCGAGTACCTCTTTTTATGATAGATTCACCCTAGTAGTTAAACGAGTTATCAGTAGATTTTAGTACTTAGATTATTTTAGGTTTAGTTAAAACACCCAGATCTTGATTAGGCTAGATAATAGAAATATGGCTAATACTTGTAATTCTTTTGAGTACACATTATTACTTAACATGACCCATACACTTGAGGATTTCGCACATCACAAATCTTATCTGATATTACTCCAATTCCTAGATATGCGCATCCCACTGAGCCAGCTCTGCCTCGGTCCTCTTCATAGCCTTTCTCCCATGGGACAAGAGGACATTGTGCCTTCCCAGAGTCTAATGGCCGAGTGAATCATCAAAAGTGCAAACTATATAGACCCACCGATCTGTTAGAACATAAAGGTCAATCACCTAAAATAATTGCTCAAGAATACCTTGTTATGGATAAGAGCAAATTGAGATGCAAGCTCTTCACGGTCGAGTCTGCTGATAGTAGCCCAGTCCTCATCCCAAAAAATGCCCAGAAGTTCCTCAGAGGTCGCTATGTCCTTATTAAACAACGACTTCGCTCCATCCTTACGAGGAAATAATGGATCAACCAGAGAAGTTGAAAGCTTTTGGGGGTCCTTAGACTCAAGAGACACTTCGGGAGTGAAGTTCGCCACCTCGAGAACCAGGGGTCTGATACAAGACGTCTCAGGCAACACAAGGTCCAAATCTCGCTCCTCAGGAACGGAAGGGTCAACAAGAACAGGTCTGCAAGAAGCAATCCTCTTAGTGCAGCGTGTGGCCGGTTTCTAAGGAGGAGCGCCCACCATAAGATCCAAACGTGACTTATCTTGACCTTACATTGACTCGAGTGCCAGTCTTTGGGAATGGATGGCTAAGAGGTCAACCTTCCTCATGCTTCGACTGCTTCCTATCTGTCTTTCATCTTCCTTTGAACACCAAAGCTTTCCAAGGCAAAGGGGTGTCCAAAGAAAGGGATTTCGAGTCCTTCCTTACCACCTTCAGCAGGTGACTCTGGTCGAAAGACACCTCTGCAAGAAAAGAATGGGTCAGGCCAAAGATTGAATAATATGCACTTGTCAAGCATCTAACAAAAAGAAAAGGGGATACTACCACTTGCGAAGAGAGCACGGCCGCCCTAAGAACGGACTCATGTGTTGGATGGAAGTGATCAAAGGAGTCGAAATTCAAAATGGCTTGTTTCTTCTCTTCCCACTCGATCATAGTAAATGATTATAGGCCGAATACAAGAAGGAGTACCCCACAAGGTCGGGACATCCCAGTCGTCCCTACAAGAGACGAAGAAGAAATGGGACCTCCATTCAGGGAATTCAGAAAGAAGAGGACCTAGAAATATCTTGTTTTCGAGCAACGAAACAAAACTAGTCCTTGAGTTTGGGAATCTTCTTCAAGGAAAATAGAAGCCGGAACAAACGAATGGTAGGGGTGAATCCTAGTGGTGGAAGACAACAACGGAGGACAACCACAAAGCCACATAAGATTTTCCAAATATTTTGATGGAGTTGGGCGGGGTATATTTTGTTAAAACAGAGAACCTTTCGAAAGAAAGGATAGAGTGGGAAGCGAAGGCCTACTCTAAGAGATTCCAAGTACACAGCGACCTCCTCAAGTCAAGGATAGTTGGCCCTCTTGAAAGAAGAAAGGAGCCTAATTTTGAAAAAAAGATGAATATCGAAGCCGTTGTCGTAATGAAGAAGGTCCGGAGCCCTAATTTTGCTAAGAAAAGACTCTACGACAATGGAGGGTTTCCTAGTAGATAGATTCTCAACCTCAATTGCCTTTGCTAGAAGAACCAAATGCGATGACACCATAGGAAGGTGGAAGCTCTTCAGAAACTTACTAGAGAAAACAGGCGGGTTGGCATCTTATTTCTATATCCGGGTGACTGTGATATGACAAATCGCGTCATTTAACGAAAGAGTGTCGCCTGATGGTCGACATGTGGACCATAATCTTCTCGGCATTTTCAAAAATTTTGCCTAGGGAACAAGTCTTATCTAACCCCACGATCGGTTGGTGGAAGGGGAAAGGTGAAGCCAGGAAGAGGTGTAATACCCAACCTAACAGGACCTAGCACGACCACCGACGACCTGACTTCCTTGGCCTACTCAAGAAAAAAGCTTGTCGTCCTAACACGGGGGCAAGTGTCAAGGGAAAAAATACACCTACTCATGGCACGATCCTTGCGGCTTAGGGTAGTGGGTTTCAGGTAAATAATCGAACTTCCCCTAGTGAGCCACATGGAGATTCCACTATGTGGAAAGCGTGAACTCTCGCACGTCCGCGACTGCACTAATGTTAGAGACGTCTTCCTTGACCAATAGCATAGGAAGGGGACTCCTATATGTCCTCACCTACTCTAACGTTAAGGGCGAACCCCCACGATCAACAGCTTGGCAATGGCCCATGAGGTATAAAGTGAGGGAGAAAAAAAGGAAAAGGGGACTCTCTCTAGACTCGTCTTCTACCTCGAGAACTATTCCCTCCTCCGATTCTCTCCAACCTCCTCTGTAACTCTTCACGCATCTTCCCCCCCCCCCTTTCCTCTTCTCCTTCTCTGATTATCTCTTGCAAACCTAAGCGTTAGAAAGTCCCGGGAGAAGCCCTCACACTTCCCTTGTAGGAAGGAGGACTTGAAGCCGGAGTTCCATCGCCTTCGGGATGGTAACTCCCTGAGGTTGTCATCGAGATCGCAATATTTCCCTACTCAACCAATCAGATCCAACAATTCTTTCACTACCTTCTCCGAGCGGAGTGCAGATCCTGAGGACCCTTCTGTTTAGCGCATCAATATAATAAGTTGAGATTTTACATCTAACCTGGGTTAAAATATAAAAGTTTGATCCAAGGTAAAAAGTAGAACAAATGGTGCGTTCTAAGATACCTTGCTACAGTGCCAAGGTAGCATACTTAGTTCACAATTTACATGCACTTGAACACAATTTCTATAGGGTTGCACACAAATCACAAACGGACCCGTTTCACACAATCCGAGCCCGTTGCATTCTATAATCTTGCACACATAAGTATGCTACCTTGGGAAATAATACCCAAGGTATCTTAGAATTCACCAGAACAAATGGTAAATTCTATCATTCATTGGGTTACAACCCAAGGAATTTTGACTTGCCCTAAGTATAGGTGTAGGGTTGGGAGGCTATTTTGGTTGGGTTTTGGGGTTTTTTGGGGCCAAAGCAACCCAAGGCCCCAAGGAAGGATAGAAGGCACCAGAACAAATATAAAAGAAAGGATTATTATAACATATTATTGAAAAAAATAAGGAGTGATAAATGATTTACCTATTTTTCATGTTTCAAGTAAAAAACACAAATTAAGATTAATAGTAACTTTGTCCTAAACGAGCCCTAGTACTAACAATTTCTATAAATAGGCCTCTAGAGCGGTGAACGGAACTCCTTGCCGTTTCAGATGGAATCGGAGAACTCCGCCGCGGAGGTGCCGGAAGGCTCGCTGTCTCCATCACCGTCGCCGCCACAGCCAAGCACCTCGCAGGAAGGGGCATCGAAGCACCTCGCAGGGCTCCCTTCCCGTGGGCTCTTCTCCTCCACCATCCCATCCTCCAATCTGGTGCTCCTCTTGCCCTGTTACTCGAAATCCCTGGGGGTTTTTGTTCTTGGTTTATAGTCTGAGAAATTTCTGCAGGGTGGAATCCGTGTTTATATTTGCGATCATGACACATCGCCGCCAGGTTGGTCCCGTTCCATGGGTTTTTTTTTTTTTTTTTTGCGCTAAAACTGAGGTAATTAGTTCGAGAGTTTTTGCTCTTCGAGTTTTGAATCTAATAGTGTGTGTTTTAATTTTATTTTCTTGTTCCTTTTATCTTGATTTTAGAAGAGCAAGTGATCAAAACGAACTGCACCAATATTCTTATCAGAGCTCTTCAGATCAACAAGCAGAAGAACGAGGAGAAAGAGGCGAATGCTAAGACTGCACAAGAGAAGAAGGGGAAAAGGTGTGGACTTTGTATATTTTGAACGAATATTGCTTTTGATTGCATGTTTGATTTGATATAGAACATTCTTCCTTTCTTGCTACTTTTATTGTTTAATGATCTTCTCCACATGTATAGTTTAAATTGTGAAGTTCTAACTTTTAAATCCGTGCTTCATTTATATTGAGATTAGTTAGAAGCCTGTGAATTTGAGATGATTAATGGAAAATGCAGAATTTAGAGTTGTTGTACCTCTATTATAAGTGATATGTGATATAATGAAAGCATGGTAAGCTGCATGCAATAGACCAAAGTGGTCCGACCCTTCCCTGGTCCTCACACGCATGCAGGAGCTTTGTTGCTCCGGGCTGCCCTTTTTGTGATATAATGAAAGGGTAAATTAAGGTTTGTAGGCTTTTAAGGAATAGTTTGTCGGCTTTTGAGAGCTAAGATGGTCAATGATGTGGTCAACTTTTGCTTGTCATCTGTTATGGAGTAGCTTGTCATCTTGCTAAGGGTAATGTAATGAAAGGGCTAATTAAAGTTCGACACTGTTAAGGTGTAGCTTTTTGTCTTGCAAAATCTATATCGGTTAATCAAATGGTAAATTAAGGTTTGTAGGCTGTTAAGGATTAGCTTTTCATCTTGGGGAGGTTGTGATAGTCAATGAAATGTTAAATTAAGACACATACATTAATTAAGGAGTAGCTTGTCGAGTTGCGAAAGCTTGATTGTTCATTGATTATGCACTACATATATTGCATGTCCTAATTCAGATGCATGGCAATGTTTGTTTTTACCTTCGATTGTCTAAAACCATAATTTAGGAAAAAGAACAAAAGTCAAAAAAGAGAACTAGCATGCATAGCTTGATCAGCGAAAAATGTGTGCTCTGCTACAAGGTTTTAAAAGACGAAATCGGGTACCGAGGCGTTTTGCTTTAGCCTCTCAAGGCGTAAGCCTTGAGGTGAGACGAGGCGTAAGCCTCAACTAAAAAAATAAAAATAAATTAAAAAATAGCAATATATATTAGAATGTTAATAACTCAAGTACATTAAATAAAAACATCCATAATATATTTCATAACAAAACAAAATACAATAAGAAAGCAAAGCCGTCACTCAAATACATTAAATAAAAACACCCATAGTATAATTTTTAGAAGACAAAATATAATAAAAGTTTAAAAAAAACCACCCATAATATGCATATTGTAAGAAAAATTACAATTATGTGTAAGCACAAGCTTGACACTTTCCAGGAAGTGTCACATAACTATATATTAATATAAGTAAGGGTTTCCATGAAGTGAAGGATCTTAACTTGATTTTCACATGTTATCATCTTCCTATTCTGGATTTTTTTATTTCATTATATTTATTAATATAATTACATGACACAAAAAATATTCTTATTTATTTAATTATTTATTTATTTTTACGAAGGCATGGTACAAGGTCTAAAAATCCAAACCTTTCCACATCTTCAAAAAAGATTCTAAAACAGAGGCTTAAGCCTCGAACGCTTCTGAGGCGTAGCCTCTAAGGTGTAAGCCTCACTCAACCAAGGCTTGAGCCTCGGTTCCCTACTATGAGGCGCACGCCTCTAAGGCGTTTTGTGAGAGCCTCTAAGCCTCTAAGCCTCAGAGGCGTAAGCCTCTAAAGCTTTTGAAAACCAAGGCTAATATGCAGTGTGAATTTCTACCAAAGTGAATTAACAGCTAGGCATATTCTCAGAGAGGTTTCTACAATTCATACTAACAGATGTTATTCAGAAATTTAATACAAAATATGGTGGATGTTTCCATTTTTACTTCATACGATATTTATGTTCATAGGTGGATTGATCTTATAATCGACTTCTCATTCCTTCTTTCTGAACCAGACTCTCTGACATTTGAGGAATTTCATTACTTTGACCATACTCTCGGTGTTGTCTTTATTTTGTTTATTTATTCCTTTTATTGGTTCCTTTCCAACTACAGTTTCTATTATGTGGTCTAATTTGCATTCAAATATAGGTTCCCCTGACAGTTATGTTATAGTAATACCTTTTTAAATAGGTCCACCTTGTACATAAAAGTCCCAATGACTTGGTGTCAACCCATAAAGGGTCTTTGATTGAGATCTTATTGCAAGCTTGATGGTCATTTTTATTTATGTCTTGCCCGATTGTCTTCTTCCATATTCAACCTAATTTTGTCTCATAAAAGCTTAAATTTTGATGAAGATTGATGCAAAGTTACCACTAATAAGTCCTGCTGTGAGTCCATATTATGATGATGTTTCACAACACTATATACATGTCACTATCTTGTGTTCTCATTCTTATATATATGGATCACTGGTTTTCTCTATATAATTTAATGATGCATTTGCCGGCAAGTAAATACTGTGGGTTATCTTTTCTTGCTACTTATGGCCATTTTTTCTTTTCATTTGCTCAGTTAGTGATCATCTAACAGTGTTAACTTTTGACAGATCTGCTCCGAGAACTCTAGAGGGCAAATCTCCAGCAAAAAGAGCTAACACTGGTGGTGCTTCTAGCACATCACGACATGGTAAGCTCTGACGATTGTTCTATTACTTGTTTAAATGGTACCCTATAATTAGAAATTAGTTAGGGTGGACCTCAAATTGAGGCGTGATAGGATTAATCTGAGACTGACCCTTCAAAGGTGTTTAAAAAGTTGCACAGCCTCAAATAGGATAGGGAGGCGGAAAAATTGATTGTGAATAATCAGTCTGCATTGTGTACTTTAAATTGAAGAACACCAAGTCTTGGTCTGAAATTTAATGTGTGAAACTAATTGTCAACATATGGATTCTTAATTTGATTTTAACATCGAGGTACACCTTTTCTTCCCCAGGATCAAGTACTACTCCATCTGAGAAGGCACTCCAGATGATGACTGTAGAGCAGTTGCGTGCCCTTCTGAGGGAAAGAGGCCAATCTACAAAAGGAAAGAAGGTTAGTACATGGTTTCCTTCTATATGCAGAATTATGTCACATAGTTACTTAATACTACTAGTTATTTTTTTGTGGAAATTGAAATGCAACTTTGGTTTGGCTGGCAATCTAAATGAATAACATGAGAGAGAATTTGTTAAAGGCTTTCTTTAATTCTCATATCATAACTCTTTTGTGCAAAAGGAAAATGGCATTATAAAGATGCTCTCAAATATTACCTTTTATATAACGCTACCACTCATGGAGAACTTGGTTTTCTTCAGGATGAACTGATTGCACGCTTGAAAAATAAAGGCACATAGTTGGTGGGAGGGAGCCAGAAACTACAGCCTACAGGTCTCTAATTACTGAGCAAACTGATGCCGTAAAACTCAAAAAATTCTATGCTTGTAGTAGCTTTCAAGGCTAACATTTTTTATTTTCTTTCTTCATGAAAAGTTAGTAGGTCTTGCTATGGAAAGTTGTGACCATTGTCTCTTTTGAATTTCATAGATACTTTTAGCCAACTTCTATTTAATGGGCATCTGAAGATGTTGACTATTTATTTCATTGTGGATTTGCATGCCAAATAGGACCATATGAATTCATTTCATGGATCATACCGGGATGCAAAGTGCTGTAAACTATTTATTCATTATTTTGATATCAAACTTGTCTTCACCCGAATTTGGATGCTAGTTCTAGAAAACATGGATTATCTCATAGATGTACAATTATCTGCTTCCTACACTTTTTTAGTACATCTTTTGGTCAATAATAAAATTTGATTGTTGTCACTCTCTTTCTTTGATAATTAAAGAGTAGATATCAGGATATTATAATAAATATGAATAAATATTACAAATTTAGAAGGAGCGACAAAATTTGCTGTCATACATCATAAAACTCCCCATATTTTACAATATAAGTGAAAGGTTTTGTCAAAAAAAAAAAGAAATATATATATATATATATAGTATGGGCCCATATTGCAATAGTACAACAATGGTGATAGGGTGGGCCTGTTTCAAATGCAGCCGGCCTCACCTTATTACCATTGTATATATATATATATATATATATATATATGTAGAGTAAGATATTCTTTATTGCCGCTACGGCCAAATTTAACATTGTTTCAAATTCAAATGTTCTTCTATTTTTATTCTCTAGAGAAGATGTTTGGAAAGGATTTAATTTATGGGATCACGAAGATTATGCCAAAATAAAAGTTTCAAGCATAGTTCAATTCTCATACACCTGATTTGATGGCCGGTGCTCCCCACTTAATGGTTGAAATTCTCGAATCATAAAATTTTCCTAAAATAAAATCAAGTTTTAAGTGGACCAAACGGTCACCAAATTATATGAAAATGGACATGTTAGCTTATTTTTCGATGATCTTCCCATCCGTATGGTTGGAAATCCTTCAAATATGCTCTAGGGGCCAAAATGGATGTGGTCGGATCAACATAGTGATCTGACTGGCCTGAATCTATCATGCATGTGTATATATATATATATATACATATAACATAGTGATAGGATCAGGCCGGCCGCAAGTACGACCGCCTGATCCTATCAGTGTTTTTATATATCATATATATATATATATATATATATATATATATATATATATATATACAAATATTACTATGCGGTACCGTAACATATCAAAGGTCGTTACCATTTTAGCCCACTTTCACAGTATTTTAAGAAAATCCAACCGTATGGATAGAAAGAACATCGAAAAATAAGTCAGCATGTCAATTTTCATACAATTTGGGAACTTGTAGGGTCTTCATCTTAAAGGGTGAAATTTTGAATCGATAAGATTTTTATAAATTTTCACCCGTTAAGATGAATACCATACAAGTTCCCAAATTGTATGAAAATTGACATGCTAGCTTATTTTCGATGTTTTTTTTCCATCCATACCATGCTGATTTAAAAAAATATTCTCCAAGTCCTCAAAATGAATGCTACCTTAAATAAAATGTAAAGAATCCTACTTACTTTATACAAGTTTTTTATCGGTATATGTATATATATATATGTATTCTGATGATAAGATAATTTAAAAATTATATATATATATATATTATTTAAAATATATAGATAAATCTATATATATAAATAGATTATAAAATATATAATATATATATTTTAAATATATGATATATAAAAGTAGTGTTAGGATCAGGCCGCTTCTTGCGGCCGGCTTGATCCTAACACTATTATATATATATATATATATATATATATATATATATATATATAGCCTTTTGATTCTGTCCGCCGCCTAAATTATAAATTTCCTGGCCGCCGCTGATTCTGGCCCCTGGAGCATGCTTTGAACAATTTTCAACCGTGACGGATGGAAAGATCATCGAAAATAAGTTAGCTCACAATTTTCATACAATTTGGAAACTTGTAGGTCTTCATCTTAACGGATCAAAAACTTGTAGGAATCAACGATCCGTAATTTCAACCGCTATGGGAGGACCAAATCGGTTACCAAATTGTATGAAAATTGACAGTGGTAGCTTATTTTAGCGTGATCTTCCCATCCATGAAAAAATACCTCCAAGGGGCCAAAAATGGCTTACGACGGAATCGAATGCATCAAAGAATCGTACTTCTACATAAAGATCATCCTCTATATATATATATATATATATATATATATATATATATCTTCTCTTGTTGCGACCCGTCGAATTCTTTTATTGGGTTATAAAGACAGGATGTATATATATATATATATATATATAGGCATGATACTATGCCGCCGGCCTTATCACTGTGCAAGTGCGGTCGCCTCCATTTAACCTACTTGCATAGTATTTTGAGGAAATCTAACCGCATATCGAAAGAAACATCTAAAAATGCTAGCATGTAAATTTTCATACAATTTGGGAACTTGTAGGTTCTTCATCTTAACGAGTGAAATTCTAAATGGATAGGATTTCAATAAATTTTCACTGCTAAGATGAAGACACTACAAGTCCCTAAATTGTATGAAAATTTACATGCTAAATTTTATTTTTCATGTTCTTTCCATTGATACTATTGGAAATCCTTAAAACATGCCCGAGGGCCAAAATGGGAGACAACGTTCTATCGAATAAGTAATCCGCTTACTTTATCAGATATCATGCCTGATATATATATATATATATAAGTAGCTGAAGGATTTAGTGTCGCTTCTATCCTATCGCTACTTATATATAGTAAATATATAGAAAAATTATATATTATATTTTTTATAATGTATTTAAATATATACTGATTTATTTATATATTTAAAACAATATATAGATATGTATATATAATTTTTAAATTATCTTATCCTCAGAATATATGTATATATAAATTATATACATATATTCTGAGGATAAGATAATTTAAAAATTATATATACACATCTATATATTGTTTTAAATATATAGATAAATCAATATATATTTAAATACATTAGAAAAAATATAATATATAATTTTTCTATAGATTTACTATATATAAGTAGTGATAGGATGAGGCGGCCGCAAGTGCGGCCGGCCTCATCTTATCACTACCATATATATATATATATATATACGAGGCTGATACTATGAGGCCGACCTTATCATTGTGCAAGTACGGTCATCTCGTTTTGGCCAACTTGCACAGTGTTTTGAGAAAATCCAGCCATATGGATGGAAAGATCATCGAAAAATAACCTAACATGTCAATTTTCATACAATTTGGGAACTTGTAGGGTCTTCATCTTAAATTGTGAAATTTTGAACCGGTAAGATTTCTATAATATTTTACACGTTAAAATGAAGACCCTACAAGTTCCTAAATTGTATGAAAATTAACATACTAGCTTATTTTTCGATGTTCTTTTCATCCATACTATTGGAAATCATTAAAACATTGTGCAAGTGGCCAAATGGGAGGCGACCTTACTTGCACAAGATGGATCTCGATGAAACTTTATAATATCATCCTCGTATATATATATATATACGGGCATGATACAATAAGGCCAGCCGGATTACTGTTTCGGTAAGATCGTCGCCTATTTTGGCCCTTGAAGCATGTTTTAAGGATTTCCAACCATATGGATGGAAAGAACATCAAAAAATAAGCTAGCATGTTAATTTTCATACAATTTGGAAACCTTACGGTCTTCATCTTAACGGGTGAAAATACGGTTGGATTTCCTCAAAATACTATGTAAGTAGGTCAAATGGAGGCGACCGCACTTGCACAGTGATAAGGCCGGCGGCATAGTATCATGCCCGTATATATATATATATATATATATATATATATATATATATATATATGCATGATACTTTGTTTGTTTTGCTTGTTTCCTGTTCCACCCTTTCCACCGCTTGGAGATTGCATCTTCTCCTTCTCTTCCGAGGTTTTGCTAGTTTGCGAGGTTTACATGTGATGGGAGAGGGCTATTTTCCTTTGAAAGAGATTGTCTCGGTAGCCGACTCCTTCCCGAGCAAGATCAAGTACCTCAGCTTTTTCCATCAGGAGAGGCATTTCGATGCCCCCCTCTTTTCCAATATCGACCCCCTCTGCCTCCGAGAGGGCCAATATTTTTCCCCGGGGGCGCTTGAGTCCTTTGGGGCAAGTCTCCGCTTTTCTTTGCACCCTTTCTTCCGCGGGGTACTTAACTTTTACAATGTGTGCCTTTTCCAACTTCACCCTTATAGTTGGAGGGTTCTTTGTTTGTTTATGATCGTCTATCACTGACATCTGCTTCTTCCTTGTCTGTTTGTTTCGCCTCCTTTTTTTATTTTAGGAGGGACTTTGCCCTTGAGGAATGGTTCTACTTTGTTTCCCGGGAGGAGTCAGACTTGGAATTCACATTTCCCAAACACCCAGAGTGGCGGTCCCACTTTGTGTTTGTCACATGGGAAGGTAGCTTGGATATTCCTACTTTATGGAGTGCTTCTTTCTCGGGACGGAGCTATGACGCTATGTTGTCCGAGGATGAGGAGCGAAAGATCTCCTTGCTCCGAGGGATAGAACCGCAAGACCTGTCCTGCCCGATCCCGGACTATGTTCTCCGTGTGTCTGGACTTCTTCTGCAGGTAAACTTCCTCCCTTTTGTGCTTCGAGCGGGGGGTACCCCCCCGATTCAAATCAAGGAGCTGGATATGTTGATCAAACATGTAGGAGTGAAGCTGAAGTTGCCCAAGACCCCTTGTCTCTTCCTAGTGGCCCAATTACAAGACAGAGTCGTACGTTTCAAGGAAGTACTAAATGGGCTAATCCAAGAGAATTGGACTGAATCTACAAAGACCAAGATGGGCTCAATTAATCATCAAGGGTGTCATTCTACAAACTCCGCCCGCACGCGGGATGTAATCGACCAAGCACCAAACAAGGACGAGTCCCCATTCAAAGCGCAAGGCCCTCGTGAGACTCTCAGACATAATCAATATCTAGAGATAATAAGAACAACGTAATTTATATAAATAAAAGGAAGGGAGTTTACACAACTCCATACAATTACAATACAAGTACGATTCCGGGTTTACACAACCCAATACAAGGATCTAGCCAAGTCACCCCTAGTAGTCAATACAACATAAGTCGATACAAGTCTCACACACACACACACACACAACACAAGGAGGTACGCAGACCTCAAGGGAAATGCAACTAGCCCGAGTCAGCTACTCGGTATGTCCCCGTCTAAGCCCGACCCTACTCCTGGTCGACACCTGAGAAAATACAAGTCAAGTGCATGAGCCAAAGAAATGGCCCAGTAGGATCGCTAACAAAACAATAAATATTGCGAAAGCCATAAATAGGGAGTAGAATAAAACAAGTACAAGTATGCAAGTGAAGCAAAATCACAAGCAAGTAACATCTCTCTGGGATGTGAATAAATATACAGATGTACTCAATCTCTTGGCATATATGATACTAAGATACCTACAGTCTCATACGATATCCTCCAGATATCGTCTCCGGTCTATACCAGATAGCGCTATATCAATCATGTATACATGGCCAAAAAATATCACTCTCTGACTGAGCCTTCTTCCGATGTATCATGCCTGTACGTAAGAGATTGCCAGTACGAATACCTAACAACAGGTATACATATATATATCCAAGGCAGCAACATCATGAATATATAATAATCAGTGATCTCCTCGAGATCGGAAGCCAATACGTATTTAAGGAGCGACTCAACTCAAATACGTATAAGAAAACATGGAAACAAATATCTCCTCAAGACGTAAAGCTAATACATATGAGGATACTTAACTTGAATATGTATAGGAAATATCTCAAGGAAATAAGAGCACAAAAATCATAAGTATGGTAGGAGGAAGGAATACTCAAAACCCCCGTGTGAGAGCCTACCTGGGTAGAGAACAAACATCTGATCCTCATTGCGTCTCACGCGTCCGAACCAGGATCTAGTAGATATATAATAATCTTAGTATCTCTATACTTAAATATTTCATATCAATATATGAATACAAGTATCCTCGAGTCTATCTACTAACTTACTACTTTGAACATCAATATTCATGTATTCTACTAGAATACGGATAACATTATCATATTCTATAGAAATCATCTTCTTTAAGTAAGAAAGGGCCCGTGAGGCCCTAATCATCCCTAACAAAGGGATTAACTCAATAATTGATGATTCTCTAAGATTAATCATACTTGAAATCCTTAAACAAGAAATTAATGATGTATGAATTCTAAGTAAATTTCGGTGACATCTCCCCTATTTATTGGGCTCTCAAAGTATACAATCATTCCACCAAAGTATCCATTACACATGGATTTCATAATTCATACATTACTAAGCATCATAGTTCCTCCATACAAGCATTCAATTAGCACATTTCTTCCCTAATTCGTTCATGTAACCCATGCATTCCTTTGTGCTTAAATATACATTCGACATTCATTATGGTGTTCATTTCACCAAGTATTAGTGTTGCGGTTAAATCACCTTGGTTTACCTTCAATCCTAGCCGAGTACCTACAAGACGACCAAAGCCCATTAATCCTCTACCAATCTCTTCAAATTCCAAGATCCTTGCTATTAGGTCTATAGACAAATATTTTGACACCTACCGGTGATCAAACAGAGGAAAAAGGAAAAGGCATGTATCTACTTGTCGGAACGGCGAAAGGCTTAAGGAAAACCTCATTGGTGTTCGGGCCACGGAGCCTTGTCGACAGCCGGATAGAGAGGGATAGGCGTGAGGGTTACGACTTGCTAGAGTCCCTCTTGAGCTCGTCAAGTAGAAGAGGCGGTTGGCCCGGCCGCACAAGGGAGGAGCGGGACCGTAGGTCCTCCTCGGGGCTGCTAGCAGTGATATGGTGCTGGCCGCCGGTGGAGTCGCTTGGGCGCGGTTGGTCAAGCAACAGCGGCGCCGGAGAAAAGCGAGCGACCGGCCGAAGGCCGCGGCTGCGTTGCGTCGTCACGGTCGGAGGCACGCCAGGGCGGTGCTAGCTGCGGAGCTCGTGGCATTGGTCGGCTGCGTGCCCGCACGCGCCCAAGGGCCAATGGGGCTAGGGGCCACTGCTCGACTCGGTGGAGGCGGCCAGGAGGTTAGTCGGCACGACAAAGCCGACCGTAAGCCATCCGATCGGCGGTGACCAACTATGGGCTAGGGCACGAGCTTGGAGCTGGAATTTGAGAGAGAGAGGGATGAGATTAAAAATTTGATTTTCTCTCTCTCTTCTCTCCTCATAACTTTAGATAATAAAGTTATTATTAAAGATTATGGTTATTATTTTATTTAATATTGCAAAGTTGTCACATGATCACTATTGCATCACGAGTCTTGCAATAATTCGTTTGTCCTCTTGTCCAACCCGGATCAGCAAATCTCATCCTTTAATTGTTTTCCTTCGTCATGGGCTTACTCTGGCATCATGGTATTGCCTCGGTCCCCAGCCAGATCCACTTTTCTCGAGACTCAAAACATTTGTTTGTTTCCCCTCAATAATTAATATGGATTAATTAACACTAAATAATTTTTCCAAAATTCCATGGCTTACCATCTTAAATTTTGAGTTAAATATTTCTGGGAAAATTCTTATTTATTCTAGTGTAGGTTTTACAAAGGCATAGTCCATGTACTTAAAGCATTTGAAGAGGCTAATCAGCATGCAAAAAAACGTGACCAACATGGTTTGAATGGGGGAATGAATGGTTTCGCTTCCTCTAGAAGTCTAAGAGGCCTAAAACGTGGAAGCATTAAATTTTTTTCATTTAGTTATTGCATGGCTTATGTTGATGTTTGTGTTTCTTTCAAAGTTCTAGTTATTCTGACTTTTCATATGCTTGGAGAGTTGTTCCAAGTATAGCATAGGCATTATGAATTGCAGTTTTAGTTTTTGGTTTTCAGAAAATTATTGTGAGGTCTTGTGTTTCCTTTTGTTCTTGAAAGAACTTCCTTAACTTATCAAATTAATTCTTGTGGTGTTCAAACAACCAAACTTATCGCCTTGATCCTTGAGAGATTCTTGAGTGTTCTTGGTGTGGTGTTTCAATCCTTCATTGTCTTGGTTTTCATCTTGTTAGGTGACAGGTCAAGGCTCAACCAATATTGTCTATGGTTCTTGGGGTTTCATACCATCATAGTTATTGGGTTTCATCACAATTGTTGGTGGAGTTCATATCATTTGGTATCAGAGCTTTGGTTCTAAGGCAAATTTGATTATCTTTCTTTTTGCATTTTGTTTCTTCTCCCTTATGTAGTGACAAAGAAAAGCACAAAAAAGGGGCAAAAAAAAAAGGAAAAAAAAAGGCCAAAAAAAGGTGGTACATGATTCCAGTAAGAAATTTCTTCCTTTCAATCTTGTTACTCACTTTATTGAAGTTCTTGACCTTTTGATGAGTTTTTATTGTTCCTCAATTATGAATTGCTAATAATTCCAGTCTAAGAAAAAAAAAAAATCTTCTTTCAATCTTTTGTTACTCACTTCTTCAAATTAGTGACCTTTTTGGTAGGTTTTGGTTGTTCTTCATTTCTGAATTGCTATTGGATTGTCTTGAAATAGTTTCTTGATGTTCGATTAAGAACTAAAGAGAACACAAAAGAGTGGGAAAAGGTAAGTGTGTGTGAGACCTTAAGAGGGTAAAAGCCGATTACAAGTGAAACACATGAGGGAGTGTTAGAGAGGAATCTAAGCTTGTTTTGCAGGTTATAAATATGTCCAATATTCATGAAGAAGACACAATTGAAGAATTTCATCAATTGAGAATTCTGAACCTTCAAATGCAAGCATTATTAGGTGAAATGAGGCGTATGTTGAAGGCTGAATTAATACCTATATATTAAAGGTCGGACACGTTAGAAAAGGGAACTCCTCAGAGACCACAACAAGGCATCCCAAGTAGGAAGCAAGGTGGGCATGCTACGGGGCGAAATGTTAAGGAAGAGGAGGAAGAGGAGTTTCATGAGCCCTATTTGACCCAGGGCAGGTTTGAGCATGGGTATTGCAATAGAGAAGGTAGGATGGAAAGGCGAAGGAGGGATAATGATTTAAGAAACATCAAGATTAAGATTCCATTTCTTCAAGGTAAAAAGGATCCTGAAACTTATTTGTAGTGGGAAACTAAAATGGAGATGGTGTTTGATTGTCACCACTACCCGGAGTTAAAGAAGGTTAAGTTGGCTACAATTGAATTCACCTATTATGCCATTGTTTGGTGGGATCCGTTATTGACTAATAGGAGGAGGAATAGAGAACCACCCGTTGATACTTGGGAGGAGATGAAAATGCTTACGAGGAAGCATTTTGTACCCAACCACTATTATAGGGGATTGTATCAAAAGTTGCAACGATTAAGGGTTCTAAGAGTGTGGATGAATATTACAAGGAGATAGAGGTAGCTATGATCCGGGCTAATGTAGAAGAGGACCGAGAAGCCACCATGGTTAGGTTTTTGCACAGTTTAAATCATGAGATTCCGGATGTAGTCGAGTTGCAACACTATGTTGAATTGTTGGATATGGTGCATCAAGTCATAAAGGTGGAAGAACAATTCAAATGGAAGGGATTGGCTAGAAGGGGACAACCTATATGACTACCACCAGCCCTTGGAAGACATCTCTAAAAAGGGATGAGAAGCTACAAAACAAGCCAAAATTTGAACCCTCTAAGCATGCCAAGCCAACGCCCTCCACTACCTTAGGTAACACTGAGGCTTCTACTTCTAAAACATGTGATATTAAGTGTTTTAAATGTCAGAGGCAAGGACACATAGCCAGCCAATGTGTAAACAAAAGGGTGATGGTGATAAAAGCCCAAGGAGAACATGCTTTGAATAATAAGGAAGAAGTAGATGATGATGGCTTGCCACCTTTTGGCGATGATGAGCAAACGGTTGTGGTTGGAGATTTATTGGTAGCAAAATGTGCAAGTTAAGGAGGAAGAAAGTAACCAAAAGGAGAATTTTTTTCATACTCGGTGCTTTGTAAATAACAAAGTTTCCAATGTCATTATCGATGGCAGGAGTTGCACCAGCGTAGCCAACATTTATTTGGTGGAGAAATTGTCCTTGACCACCTTGAGACATCCTCACCCTTACTGGATTTATTGTCTAAATGATTGTGGCGAAATCGAGGTCACCTTTTGCAATAAGAAGTACGGTCTCTTGCCATTGCATTTCCCCTTAAGCGAGTTCTCATAGGTGTGGGGCCCGATGGGTCCTCCCTCGGGCTCACTCCTCTTGTCATCCCCGTCATGGGTGTTTGGTCCCGGGGGTACTCGGCCCACCAATCGGGGTTAGCCCCTTCTCTTGGAAAATCCGACTATGCGTTTGTTATGAAGCTTCCTTTCGTAGTGGGAACTTTAGCTAGGACCGTTAGTTGGGAGGAAGGAGATTGGTGTGGACGTGATTCTTGAGAGCGTCTGTTCGCTGACCATTCTTGATCATTACCCAGGAATAATCGTCTTTGGGTCGTTGGTCCCGAGGGGTTAGACAGTTTCGATTTCCACCCTTTTCTTCTTCTAATTATAAAGGCGAGAGTTGTCATATCCATAGCCACATTTCCCCTTTTCTTTATTGGCTTCCCGTACATCCTCTTTTTCTGTTAATTATGGACTTCCATAGGAGAAGAGAGAGAGCAGAAAATGGTGTGCGGAGGGAGAAGGGTTTGAACATGATGTCGCGACACGGGTTCCTCCCGTTCCCTTGTTCGATGCTTCTTCTGTCGCTCCCCAAGGGAATCATCATCCCAGCTGACTTCCGGGGTGGGGTGGTATACATGGCGATAAGGCGGGCCCATCAGCCTTACTGGGGCGAAGGCCCCTATCCCCTCGTCTTAGCGAAGTGGGGGCTACAGAGGGTGAGAGAAACCCTGTCTAGGGACCCTATTCACCACAGAGAAGCTGCTCTACTTAGTGTAGGGCCCCATATTCCTGAGACTGAACCGCTTGATAGAGGGGGACCTAGCTTCTAGGTTAAGTTTCATTGGAGTCGAGGTAAGTTCGCTCAGTTCTTATTTTTATCCCTTCTCAACTCTTTGAATCTTGTCTTGTTATCGGGTGTAGGCTGCCACACTCAGCGATGTCGTAGTAGCCCTTCTCTGGAAGGTGTCAAACTCGAATGTCCTTGAGGTGCGCTCGAAACTGTTAGGGTTCCTCCTAAAGAGGGCCGAGGGGAAGCTTTTGGAGGTCCGGGCCGACATGCCTAGCAAGGAGCACGCCATCCAAAGATCCAGGTAGGCGTTGTCCCAAAGAGTCAAGGAGAGAGCTGGGATCAAGACCCAACAAAATGAGGTGCGGGCCGCCGCTCTGGCGGCCCAGTCCGATCTAGATCGGGTACTTAGGTAGCGGGCGGTGGCTTTGGAGGAGACGCATGATGCATGCAAAAGTATACGCGATAGTTCTCCCACAAGTATACAGGGTCGATCAAGTAGTAAAGTACCTAAAGGTAGGGTAGTCGAATCCACAGGGATTGGCCACTAGTACTATCTGTTCTTTATTACCTAGCCTAACTATAAGAAGAGTTATGAAATCAAGCTAGTTGAATATCCTAACTAAAAACTAATGTGAACAAATGGTAAATTGGGGGTAATCAGAGATGAAAGATGGGACCTCGGATCATAATCCCCCTAGAATTCCCTTGCTAATGATCGATTCCCTATTACCAGCTAATTGCTAATAATTCTCCGAGGATGTAACAATGTGCTTCTTAGTAAAGCACCCAATCTCTCATGATGCTGATGCACACCCTAGCACTCTTGTCTGACTAAAAACCTATCTAAATGAATATCAAGGCTAATGGGATATTCTAGCCATTCCGAGTCACAGCACAAGCACTCGTGGTATTGGATGCTCCAATCTACTAAGGTGATGACTTGAGGCCCACGCAAGGGAAAGCCACATAAAGATATCTAAACAAATAATAACTCTAGGCTAATTAATACAACTCCACAATCATCCAGTAGGAACACTAACATGTCAATACTACCCCTTGAGGGGACGAATGATTGGGCTTATGCACAAGATAACCAAAAAGAGAATTGCAACCACAAACAATCAAGATTCTACACAGGGATTATTTAATAAGAAAAAAATGAATAAATATAGGAAATAAGTAACAAGTTCATCCTAGGGTTCAGGTGTCCGAGGCACTATAAAAGGCTTAGTCTCTTATGCTATGATCTATCATAACTAAGATGTAAGAGGATATTATACAATCAGACATAGAAGTCTTCCCTTGATAACGGCTCCTCTGCCTTCAATTCTTCTCTTGAAACCGTAGGTGTCGCTGCGGAAATTGCCCCTAGACTGCTCTGCCAAAAGTTCTTTATTAGGGTTATGTGGACGACCTTTTATAGATTTCTAAATTAGCGAAGCACGGCCTTGTTGATCTTGATAAGCCCATGCTCTTGGTCCGGTGACGCGGTCAACATGTTTTCCATAAACAAAGAGTTACATAGGGTTGAACATGCCCGTGCTTCATCAGCACACTCGTGTTAAGTAAGAGCATGGTCGTGCTTTTCTCTACATGTGCTCTATTTTGTCCTTTTTGCTCCAAAATGTCCGATTCTTGTTCCTTTTCTCCCGGGTACCTATTTACTTAGCCCATCACACAGAAATACCCAAAGTAGCACAAAAGTAGAGATTTGATGATAGGAAACGATACAAGTACATGTGAATATAAAGGAATTTTATGTATAATCATGCCCTTATAATATACCCCCACACTTGAGCTTTTGCTTGTCCTCAAGCAAAGGATAACACTACCAAAGAGAAATGATGAGTGCATGATCTCCAATCTCAAAATAGTTGCGATTCCCTCTAGTGCCCTAGGAAACACAGCATTAAGTGTCTGAAGGTTTTTATGGAAAATAGGTCTTACCTTATGCTTCGATTCCCCACGTGTGTGTGTAAGTGACCCTTCTAATAGTGCCGCTTATCAACTCAGGCCCGGCCAGGCTAGTCTAACCTTTATTCATTAACTACTTTTCTTAACTCTCTTGGCTGGGGATAGTATCTTCATACATCCAATGAGGTAGCCTTTTCCCTTGGTAGGTCATGAAGTGAACATTTGTGATGCCCAAGATCCAACTACGAAAGGTCGGCTTTCACGCTTCAAAGGTGATAGCTCTTTCAACCATCTTTTCTATATCGGTATGGCATCCCTAATGGATCCGACTTTCCGATGGGTAGGGTATCCCTAATGGATCCGACTTTCCAGTTATGCTAACCGTTCTCAAACCGTTTTTTCTTTAAATAATTCAATAAAGCAAAATCTCTCCCATGGTTGAACTAACTGGAATCCAAACCTAAGTGGTCAAGTGACAATAAAGTCAGGGTTGGTACTCAAAATTTTGTTGTCTGAAATCGGCAATTGAATTATTACTAAAAATAACTAAATCAAATAATTTGAGAGGAAAACGACTGAATTTGGGGATGAAAACAATGTCAACCAGGCATAGCCTTGTGGACCCTATGTGCGCGTCAAGATGAGTTTTCCGAATTGGGGCTGAACGCCCGAATCCGACATCGTAGCCAAAGTTATGGCCAAAATACCGAACCACATCATCTCGCTAGGATCCTCCTGCATCAGTCAACCTAAGTTGGAAAGAACTTGTCCTCGAGTTCACGTTAATGTTCTCAGAATAGGGTTTGATCATCAACTCCTTAAGCTGTTCATGAATGGCCCGAAGGTGTTCTGTCATTTCATCTTCCTTGTAATATGAAAAAATCTCCTTTATGCTTATCTTTGTAAGATCTGACTTGTCTCTCATATGAACACCCACCTGTTTAGCATTTGCTTCCTCTTCTGTTGAGTAGGATAATTTAAAAAGAAGTGGGAGTTGAAACTCCAACTGAAGCGTAGAACATTGAAACTCTCTCTTCAATGCCTCAAAGTCACCAATATCAATATTTGGCCCATAAAAAGTATCATCTCCTTTGTGGATCAGCCATAGTCTGCCAAATTCTTCTACAGTATTCTTAAGAAAAACCTCAGCCTTATTTTGAGTTTCTATTTCCCCCAAGAATTTCTTAGGTCGCATTGTTAACTCCTTCATGAACTCCTTGAGTGCATCTTGTGTCAAATCATCATTTGTTTTGTCCAGCTTCTCCAAATGATTGGAGTTATACAATCCACACGAACATTATACAGAGACACAACAACATTTCTCAGACATGGAGGCCTTAACAAATTCACTGTAATAACATGTTGAATACAAGTGATGCTCTCCTGAAAGTTATCATAGGTCAAAGATACAACTTTAAAACTAGTTATTGCCCCATAAACTGCTGCCAAAAGATGCTTACACAACTTATCCGCCACCTCATTAGATGCGCTAGTTAATCCAAATATAAGAACATCATAGAGTAATCGAACCAAACTCCCAATAAGCACTTCATTTTCAAGAAATAATGTGATTGCATATGTTGATTTCAAGCCTTCACTTGAGATATCTGTACATTATACTGTGATTTTTGAATTTAAATAGACTACCTGTTTAGTTTTAGTATTTAATGTATCCACTCCATGGAAATGATAATCCTGAGAAATAACCAAATCTATAGAAATGTTTTGATCATCATCAACAACCTTCAGTAATGCTTGCTCTATTTTTTTCTGTGATATCAGCAGCATGAACTATTCCATGGTGTGAGTGTCCTCCATCCCTTGTGAGGTAAAGATTACATTATCTCCATTATCAAACAAAGCATCAACTGTAATCAATTATTTAATAGGATCAAGTCCTTCCGTATGAGCAACCTTGATTGTCTCTTCATCACATAAATAGGCTCGTTGTGCATCATCATGCACGAACTCGCCAGTCTCTTGGTCGTATTCATCATAGATTGGTTGACCCATCTCCTCATCATCATCATCCCTATATTCATCATAGACGAGTTCTGATGCGTTGAATCTGCAAGTGAACGGGTCGAATCAAGTAATAAAGTGGACAAATGTCGGGTTGTCGATCCTCAGGGAGAAAGGAAGTACTAGTAATGTCTATTCGTTTATTATCTAGTCGATCAAGTTTGGTTGGTGATAACTAAACCTAATTCTAACAGTAACAGTGCAAATTAACAAGTAAAATTGACCTTGAAGACAATCAATCGATGAAGGGGATACTTGGGTGATTGAATCCCCCTTGGATTCTCTTAGATATGGATAATGCTCTCTATGTTAATTCTTGGTGAATCATTGGCCAAGGGTTCCTAAAGTGATTTCATCCCCTCGCTCGAGGGTGATTACTCAACCTAGTGCCCTTACTAGTTAAGTTCTAGGGAACCTATCTCTTAGAAGGACTAAGGGAATAGGACATCTAAAGGAGTTGCTCGCCTTAGTACCCGGGCTCCCGGTGTACTCCTAGCCCTCTCTATTGAAGTTTGTCTACACATGGGGAGGCGCTCGCATCTTCCCCCACATGGACTATAGAAACCTCTCCGGGCTCTCGCAACGTAGAGAGATTAATGCTACCACCATACATAACAATCAATAGACTACAATGCATTCAACCAAGCAATTAACATAGAAGAGACAATATCAATTAAACATAATCCAAAGGTTCATCAACACCCAAGTATCAAGAGATTAGCTCTCCATCAATGGAGAGCAACAATCCATGCCAAAAGAGAAAGCAAACATAGAGTTCATAAGAGAAAACCCCTAATAATGACCGTTGGTGGATCCCTTGCTTCTCTCTTGCCCCTTCTTCTCCTTCTTGAGCCCTTTTGATAGGAGAACTCCTCCAATCCTCTCCTCCTTGGTGATGGAGAAGATGATGAATATCTCTTCCCAAACCTTGATGCTTTGGCTCCAACCCACTCCAAGATGCCCCCAAACCCTAATTAGCCTTTGTATTTATACCCCAAACTAGGGTTTTGGGTGTATTTTCTGACTTTACCCTCGGTTAGGCCGAAATCGCAGCTGCAGCTTTACGATATACGACCCAGTATATGATTCATACGGCCCCGTACGGCTCCGTATACGGACTCCCATACGGAGTACCATATGGGGTCGTATACTCCTCAGGTCTCCGTATATGGGGTCCTGTCAGTCCGTTCGGGGGTCCATAGAAATCTCCAGGTCCATACGGGTCCGTATGGGACTCCGTATGGACGGTCTATTTTGGCCCGCATTCTCTTTAAAATGCTTCCTTTCTCTTGGAATTGCTATTTTCTGCTCTGTTTACAAAACAAAGTCATTTTGAGTACAAGCGGGCCAACATTCCTCTAAAACTTAAAGTAATATGCATGAATTTCATATATAAATGATGCTCATTTGAACACTTATCAAGTTCGCCATGCTCCTCAACCCCATCTCTAACATCTTCATCGATCAACAAATTTTTGCCCTTTTGACTCGCGGGCTTCCAGCACTCGGTTGCTTTATGCGCCTGTTCCCCACAATGATAACATCAACAAGAAGAATTAGGATTACCAGTTGGAGGTAGTTTGATTGGACAGTAATCCTGAGGGCGAACTGGCCGGCAACTCTAGTCGCTCATTGCCACAGACTAGCCTCTTGTTCTACCATTTTTCATCAGCAAGTGCTCGCTGGTATAAGGAATGAGTGTAGTTGAACGGAAGGAAATGCCCTTTCATCTTCTTCTTCATCTTATCCCAATCAACAATCTTTGGCTTGCCTTGCCTATCTCATGAATGCCACAACTGCGTCCACCATTCAGATGCTCGGCCCTTCAATTTGATGGCAACCAGCTTCACCTTTAGATGATTAGGGACCTACTTCAATTCGAAGATTTTCTCCACTTCATCAACCCAATCGAATGAAGCTGTCAGCTTATAGTGAGCCAGTAAATTCGGACAGCTCCACTCGAAAGCCGAGGCCTCCGTGATGCTCCTCTCATACACAGTGATCTCAAACCAGATCACATCAGGGTTAAGGGTTGATGAATGTGGACTCAGAGTCGTGGTCTTAAACCTCACGATCCTCCAAATCTCGTATCGCCAACTGTTGGGTTAACTCTGCATTTTGCCTCTATAGATCCTCAATCATCCCCTCCAAGACACTCCGGTCTCGCTACTGGACTTCCTCAGCTAGAACCTACCTACCACGATGACCACGGCCACCACGACCTCCAGCCATTGATGCCGATGCGAAAAAGACAATCTCTGATACCAACTAACACTGGGCGGGGTAATGATTAACAGCGGGCTTGCTGGAACAAAGGGGATCGCAAGGAAGACGACAAAGAACCCAAAAGAACCGAAGAATAACTCTAATGTTCAAGCATATTTCATTCAAAAAACAACTGAAACTAAAGCTAGTCCACAAGCCGAACTAATAGCCTCAAAAACCTAGAATCTCCTAAGTTCAGTAATTTTACCAAAAATTGGCAAAATCCAAAATTATTAATAATTGAAAATTCAAATCAAACTAAAAAGGAAGCCAAAATCCTAGAGCAAATCGAAATCAAATCATGCCCAAAATCGGCATTTGAATTATTAGTAAAAATAACAAAATCAAATAATTGGCGAGGAAAATGGCTGAATTTGGGGAT
The DNA here is from genome assembly GCA_026586065.1 of Dioscorea zingiberensis. Taxonomy (NCBI): domain Eukaryota; kingdom Viridiplantae; phylum Streptophyta; class Magnoliopsida; order Dioscoreales; family Dioscoreaceae; genus Dioscorea; species Dioscorea zingiberensis. The sequence continues at coordinate 39,695,253 of CM048822.1, forward strand.
GAAAATGATGTCCACCAAGAATAGCCTATGGACCCCATGTGTGCGTTGAGATGAGCTTTTCGAATTGGGGTTAAACGCGCGAATCCGACATCCGTAGCCAAAGTTATGACCAAAATACCGAACAACGCCATCTGGCCCCGATCTTCCTGCATCAAATACACACGTTGGAACTTCTTGGTCTACGCAAATTATGTATAAGTACGGGTCTTTCCAAACGTAATGTTGTAAATTGGTGAAAAACTTCCTTCTTTCTTGGGTTGAGAGTTCCCTTGGAAGTGTGCGACCCACAAGGTAATTTGCATAATCTAAGAACTACAGGATTTCTTCTTCCTCAGCCTTTTCCATTAGGTATAAGTGCTCGTCAGGGAATGCATTATTGACGTCTTCTTTCTCATTCACGGTGTGATGAGATCTTTCTAGTCGAGATAGATGATCGGCTACTACATTTTCAGATCCTCGTTTGTTCTTGATTTCCAAGTCGAATTTTTGTAATAGTAACATCCAAAGAATCAATCGGGGTTTAGCATCAAGTTTGTTTAATAGATGTCTCAGTGCTACATGGTCAATGCAAACAATGAATTTTGATAAAACTAAATCGAGACGAAATTTTTTGAATACATAAACTACGGCTAATAACTCCTTCTCCGTTGTAATGCAGTTTTCCTGCGTGTTTGTCAATAACTTGTTTGTCAATAACTTGCTTGCATAGTAGATTGATCAAAAATGCCCATCCTTCCTTTGCCCTAGAACTGCTCCAATTATAAAATCACTTGCATCGCACATTAGTTCAAAAGATAAACTCCAGTCTGGGCCCCCCATGATTGGAGCTTTCACTAAGTTGTCTTTCAAAATGGTACATGATTCCATGCATTCTTTTGTAAAATTAAAGGGTATAGGCTGGCAACTCTCACTCTAACTGGCAACTGGCTTTCTACCATGGATTTAGGGAACTCGCCTCCTTCTCCACCGAACTTCATCCTCCTTCTCTTGTTAGGGTTTTTCACGACCATCCATGGTCCGCACAAACCCGTGCTCAGCTAAGCACCAATCTGCTTATTCTCTGTCCCCTTTCTCATCAAAGATGCCGCATCCGACTTCTCCGGCGCCCGCCTCGCCCACGGAATTGCCACCTCCTTGTCTTTCTTCTGAAGTTCACCCTGTCTACTACTTTCCCCTACCTCTACGATCACCGTACCTTCTACAATAGCCTTCTCTTTGTTCGCCATTCTATCTTTGTATCTTTTTCTAGTAGTTTAGTCAAGGGTTTGGTGATTTTTAAAAAGTCCTTTATGAATATTTGATAAAACCCGGCTGAATGATACAAAGCTGTGAGTTTTTCAATAGTTTCAATTTTTTCTTTATCTACCTCTATGCCATGTTTTTAATTTTGTGTTCTAAGACTATGCCCTCTTGGACTATGAAATGACATTTTTCCCATTCAAAACTAGGTTAATTTCTTCGCAATGTTGCAAAACGTGTTCTAGATTATAGAGACATAGGTCAAAAGAATCGCCAAATATTGAAAAATCATCCATAAATACCTACATGATATCTTCTACAAAAGCATCAAAGATAGACATCATGCAATGTTGAAAAGTGGCATGTGCATTACATAAGCAAAAGGGAATTCAGCGATAAGCGAACGTACTGTACGACCATGTAAATGTCGTTTTCTCATGATCTTCAAGGGCTATATATGAGAATATGCAGGTATTTGTACATCCCATCCAGGAAGCAATAATAGTGATGGCTTGAGAGTCGCTCCAACATTTGATCGATGAAGGGTAGCGGGAAATGATCTTTATGGATAACATCATTAAGCTTCCGGTAATTAATACATACCCTCCATCCTGTGACATTTCTTATTGGGATAAGCTTTTTTCTTTCGTTCTATACAACGGTCATTCCTTCTTCCATGGGAACCACCTGTACTAGGCTGATCCAAGAGCTATCGGAAATGGGGTAGATTACTTCGGCGTCTAGCAATTTATTCACCTCTGCCTTCACCACTTCTTTCATGTTCGGGTTCAGTCTTTGCTAAGGTGCATTTTGGGTTTGTAATCGTCTTCCATTAGAATCTTATGTGTACAAAAAGTTGGATTTATCCCCCTGATGTCTGCTATCTTCTATGTCAGCGCCCTGTTATGCTTTTTCAGTGTTGTCAACAACTTCTTCTTCTGTTGTGTCTACAAGTTAAAGGAGATAATGATCGAAAGTTTTGCATTCCCCTCCAGATAGGTGTATTCCAGATGTGTGGGTATCTTTTTTAGTTAAAACTCTAGAGGTTCCTAAATGAATGGTTTTATTTTTACCCATACCTTCTTGGTCAGGTCTTCCCGTGGAGTGATCTCTCCGAAGGTACCTTCAGATGTTTTATCAATGCATTCCTCTTCCTCTGCTCCCTCATATATGTTCAAATTTACTTCTATTCCTTGTTGATATCCCAAATCACGACATTGCAAGTTATTGAATCCATGGTGCTCTCAAAAATGGAAAGGATCTGCTCCATGTTGGTTGTCTCGTTGCAGGTTGAGTTTAGAAACAGTTATGTATTTTCCGTAAAGCTGTGTACTACTTCTTCCAAATTGATTTCCTTAACCTTTGCAACCCTTGATTCTCGCTGTACTTTTTCAATGTGATGAATGTGATATTCCAAGAAGTCTTCAAATGTGGAATGGGCATAGCGAGCCATGTTATACTTTTGTGACCCTAAAGGACAAATATTGTTAATTTGGTGTGATATGTTCAATCAAGCCTAAGGTTTTTTTTTTTTTTTTTCAAAATAGCCTAACTAACTAGAATAACAAGTCGTAATATTCCTAACTTTGCCAGTCCCCGGCAACAGTACCAAAAACTTGATGCATGCACAGGGTGCGCGATGACTAACACGCAAGTCTACGGAATCAATCAAGTAGTAAAGTACCCAAAGATGCCTTCCTAACCCTAGAACATTGGTATTTATAGGGGTAAGGGCCTTTGTAAAGTATCTCACCCGTTTAGGGTTCGTGTGGGACCAAATCATGTGCAAATCGGGTGTAAATTAGGCCCAGAAAATAACCCATACGAGCCTCCATACGGGCATATGTGAGCCCGTATATTTATGCAAATTCGCTCCCCGAGTCATACGGGCTGTATGAGATCCCGTACGGAATACAGGTTCCTTCGTAAGACCGTATACTACCCAATATGGCTTATAAGGGGCGTATGGGAAAAGGCTGAAATTACTGTAGTGGCTAAAGTTATTATAGCATACGACCCATATAGTAGCCTGTATGCCTATCAAAAAACCTTGTTTTTACACCAAAACTTCGGGGAACTTCTCCTTAATGTATGGGAGTATTTGTAGGTCCTTTGTAGCTCCTAACTTTGACGTTTTGGTCTCCGAAATGCGTTCAAAAGTCTCATTTCTCTTGAAACACCTTCAATGTGCCCTGTTGAACAAAAGTAACACTTATTAAGCATCGGTAGGCCACATTTTACCAAATTAGCATGTAAAACATACATGAATATGTTATAAAATTATGCTCAAATGAACACTTATCAATAAGCTAACACCAAGTGTATACAGGGGTCATACGGTCTGTTATACGTATGTATATACGGGGTAATATATGGCCCATATAGGAGTGTGTATGGATCATAAATGCATAAGTTGAAATCTCCAGGTCTATATGGAAGCCATACGACCCGTACAACATGTAGTATGATTGCTAGGTACTATCATACGGGATACATATGGTCATTTAATAGACTGTATGGGCGCCCATTGTCCCCTCGACAAATTTTGAGGCATACAGTTTGTTGTACGGCATGTCGACGGCTGTATAACCCGACCAGTGAAGCATACGATGTTCTATATGGACCGTATACGGGCCCGTATGGGTCGGATAGTTACAAAAATTAGGGCGATACACATCGTGCCCTTTCATCTGTTTAAAACCCCCAAACGTCGAACCCACTTCTCCAAAATTCAATTCAATCGTTCTCTACACCGGTGCGACTCCCTTCTTTGTTTTTGGGCTTCCTTCATCCCAAGGTATGTGCATTCTTGCTTGATCTATCGATGAAATCCATCCTTTTCATGTTTAGAAACCTAGGTTTTGTTTGGATGATTTGTATGATGAATGTGTGATTTTGCACCAAATCTAGGCCTCAATACTTTGATTAGAGGCATGTATAGAGTCTAGGATGTGGAATGGATGTGTTTGATTTTTTATTTGGGCCAAGGAAACACAATGCACGTTGGGGCCCTCGCGCCCTGAGCGTACGGCCCGTTCGGAAGCCCATTTGGCCCACAGTCAGGGTCGTACAGTCTGACATACAACCCATATATAAGGGCTCGTATAGAGCCAATCATGAGCCACAGTGCATGATTTCATTCTATCTCCTGATATTTCGAATGCACTGACATCCTTTTCAATTGTTTTTTAGGCATGTCTCGAAAGTTGACCGCCTCAAAAAGGCTCAGGTCTGGAGAGGGCTCATCGTCCGACGGCCCCCAGTTTATGGAGGAGCATTTCCTCTACCTTTATACAAGCCTCGCGGCTCAACCCTTCGAACGCGCAGGCTTCATTATCTAGGGAGTCCTCTGTTAACTTGGGATAGATGACCGTGTCCGAGAGCTGATTTTCGTCTATGGTTGGGATAGATTATTCTCCCTCCACCACGAGGTGTTCCGAGATCTTACACTCGAGGTTTTGAGTCCTTTCGAGGCTGACTGGAGCACCGTGTCGGAGCGGCCCCTCACCACCATATCTTTCCAGCTATTCGGTGGACAGAGAGGACCATGAGCTACACTCGGTTCTCTATCTATATAGGATTTTATGATCGCAAGGCTATCCACACCCGCGAGTACAGTGAGCTTCTCATCACCTTCCCAGAGCACACCATCACTTATAACCGATATTCGCTCCAGCTTGGAGGGCGCTACGGGAACAATAAGGCGTCCCTCATAACTGATCTGGTTCACTGCTACATCCATGCCATGATTAGCCGCACCATCGCAGGGATGGATGATAGCACCAGCGTTGTCATCGTCGCCGGTCTGTTTCTTCTATATAGCATATTTGAGCGAGTACCTATCCATCTGGGGTACATACTCTCCGACTATTTGGTGTACCAGGGACAGAACTTCCAACTCAGGACCATCAACGCGGGACTGTACATCACCTGCCTGATCATACTGATGGGTCTTGAGGACAGGACAGAGGGTGTATCATGGCTGTAGCTTATGACTCCATTGGGGATGAGCACCCTGTGTTAGATGGGGCTCGTCCAGTATTCAGGCAGCCGCTACACACTTGTTGTCCAGGATTCTAAAAGCTCCGATGAGCGTGAGTCGGGATCTGAGGACTCCGTCCCACTATCACCTACTGGGCGACTTCACTCCTCTGCTTCCAGGAGCCACTTCGAGAGACTAGAGGAGCAGATATCTGAGGTTCACGCCGTCTAGGACACTATCCTTGACGAGCAGAGCCAGATGAGGGCCCAATTCCTTGATGAGTAGCGTTAGTTGAGGGATCAGTTCACCAAGTTTTTCATCTTCATTCGAGGACAGACACCCTTTGCACCACCTCCTCCATCTCAAGCACCCACAACTCCACCACTAGAGGCACCGATAGATGATGAGCCCTCTATGGATTATTGAGACATTCATCTTTATTTGTATTTATGTGTTATATTATTTTCTTCTAGTATTATTTGGACTTGTATTTATTTTCGTGCATTGTTGTACTTTTTAGCAAGGGCATCGCCTTGCTACACTTATCTTTATTTTAACCTTCTATGGTATCCATTGATTCCTATTTTGAGGAGTTATGATGATCTTTCCTCCCTTGCAGATTGGAAACACGACGTCACATCCCCCGGTATCCACCCAACTAATCAATTCATAGAACTTAAGCAGTACACCAAATTAACCTGGGAAGTTTTAGTTCACCTTTCTCCATACTTATTTTAAATTTGACTTCATAAGTACATTGAGGACAATGTACATTTTTAAGTGTGGAGATGGGTAGCTACCTATCCACTTAGGCGTCTATTGCGAAATTCTAAGTTTGCAGATAGATAGCTATTAGTGAAATTCATTGCAAATCTTTATATGATAAAATGTATAGTGTACACCAATGAGGGCCTAGTTAGGAGAAACTTTGACATGATTCTATTCTTAGTGCACCATCTTAGTGCTCAATTTTGAAATTTTTCCTATGAAACACCATGGCCATCTAGAGACAATATTTGTGACACTCATAATTTTTAAAGACAATAGATAACCCATTGCCATTGGTGGGCAGGCATATAGGGAGAAACTAATTCTCCCAGCATATAACACTAGAGGAGGATGCTGTATGGGATGGAAGACAGCACAATTCTAGCTCATCATCAGCTATGTGGACTCCTACTCAATAATGACAATGCTTGAAAGAAAGGAGAACCACACCCGATAAATAATAATGATAGTATATGGACCCTGTGAACGAACACAAAGACCAACCTTCTGGGAGGAATTAAAAGAAATACGAAATCGCAAGAGGGGGCGTGGCTGATTGGGGGTGATTTTAATGTCACAAGAAGCACATGTGATAGGAATATAGGAACAGGAAACACGTAAGATCAAGAGGGCTTCAACCAACTGATTGAGGAACTACAACGATGCGACCCGCTTCTGACTGATTGAAGTTACACCTAGACCAACAGTAGAGCGTCACCCACTATGATTCGCCTGGACAGATTTCTGCTAAGTCTGGAATGGGTATCGACTTTCCTTTGAATATGCCAAAGGGCGCTACCACGTGTTCATTCAGACCACACACCCATTACACTAGAAAGTGGTCACCAAGAGCCCATGAAATACCACTTCAAGTTTAATAGAAGCTTGGGAAAAACAAAAGGCTTTTGGACAATGGTCAAGGAGTGGTGGGAACACAGTTTATATCCAGGGGAGGGAAGCTTCAAATAGGCAAATAAGCTAACTCTAGTAAGGGGATGGCTAAGGAAATGACATCAAGAACATCTAAATACCAAAAGACAAAGGAAAGAGGAACTTCTATAGGAGATTGAAAGCTTAGACATCTAGAGCGAGTCCCAACCGCTAACCACCACTGAGGAGGAACAGCTCATGGAAAACAGGGGAGAATATGATAACATCATTCGAACGAAGGAAGAACTATGGCGACAATGCTCAAGAATAATGTAGCTAAGCAGGGGGGACCGAAATACCAGATACTTCCAAGCTATAGCAAATCAAAAGAAAAACAGTAACTGGATCCACAAGCTACAGGTAGAGAGGATCAGACTTACAAGGAAACAAAGACAATAGGAGAAGCAAAATCCATGCAATTTAACCTCATTCTGGGGTAGAAAAGAAACTTTCGATAGTCCATGGATTGGTCAAAAAATGTTTAAAGGAAGCGTACAGATTGACCTCTCGCCGCTTGAGGAGCTCTTCACAGAAGAGGAGGTTAGGCAAACAATACAGGAAATGAACCCGGACAAGGCAGTGGGCCCTGCTGGATTCCCTATGACCCTTTTTCAACAAGGATGGAGTTTCATGAAGATAGACATTATGCAAACATTTCAGGAGATCTACCAAGGGCATGTAAATTTGGAACAAATCAAATGGGTGCATATCCTTCTTGTACCAAAGTCGAGTACGGCCGTCTCCATTAAGGACTTTCGGTCGATAAGCCTACTTAACTGCTCAATCAAAATTATCACCAAAGTACTAGCAAACTCCTGTAAAAGAACATCATACAACTGGTGGATGAGACCCAAACAGCATTCATAAAAGACAGATGCATTCAGGGTAACATAGTCACAGCAGAGGAGATAATATATGGAATGAAAAAGAAAGGGGGAATCTTGATAATGATTGACTTCAAAAAAGCCTTTGACACGGTGGACTAGGAGTTCCTCATAGAGATTCTTAAAGCAAAAGGTTTTGGCTGGCGATGAATATGCTAGATCTGTACTATATTAGAGACATCAAAGTCCCATTTCCTAATAAATGGCAACCGGATGAGCTACACACGACATCAAAGGGGTCTCAGACAAGGAGATCCCTATCCCCACTATTATTTATCTTGGCCATAGACATCTTCTCAACCATGATCAATAAGGCTTTGCAAGCGCAACTCTTCAAAGGATGCAGCCTCAGAAGGGGAAAAGGTGAGCAAATCACCAACCTGGAATACACGGACGACCTCATAGTGATTGGCTTCGGAACCCCTAACGACTTTAGAATGCTGAAACTCATCTTCTACCTCTTCGAGGGACTGACTCGACTAAAGGTCAACTACAACAAAAGCCCCATAATCCCTATCGGGGAAGTAGAGACCAACTTAAGAGTCCTGTCAATGACAATGGGATGCAAGACAAGCCAGCTGTCACTAAACTATCTAGGCATCCAAATATCAGGGAACAGACGAAACAATAGGATTGGAAAAGTTTAATCATGAAGATAAATCACAGATTAGGATCATGGAAAGGAAGTCTACTCTCGATGGGGGGAAGAATCACTTTAGTGAATACAGTCCTAACGGTAATTCCAACATACTGGATGTCAATATACAAACTGCCACAATGGGTCATCCGACGAATTAATGCCATACAAAGGGACTTCCTCTGGCATGGGGCAAACCAGGACTCCAAGGCATATAGACTTGAAAAATGGGAACTCCTTTGCATGCAAAAGGAGCAGGCGGATGGAGGATAACTAATCTAAAGGCTTTCAACGAGGAGCTTCTCAGAAAGTGGTGCTAGAGACTAATCACAGGAGAAGCTGGAATCTGCCACAAGATCATTCACAGAGCTTACTACCGAAATAGCCACATTGACCCTTTTAAAACGACATTGAATAGTGTGTCATACTTCTGGAAAGGACTCAGGGACCAACAGGACATTGTCATGGCAAACATCAGTGCTATTCCAGCAACAAGAGAGACCATCAATGTTTTGTTTTACAATTGGATGGAGGGGACTAAGCCCTGTACAAGACACTTAGAACTCCAAACACTAATAGTAAAAGAGTGCCTCACAATCCAGGGAGCACATAGAACAATACTTCGGAGGCAACCCCTACTACGACCATGGCCAATCACACAGGGAGCAGCTAAAGCACTGCAATGAATGTAGGATAGGATCACTAGAGGTAACAACACATGAGAGGACTGTAGGCAATGGAGACTAACTCTAAACCAATAGTTCACAGGCAAGTCCTTATATTAATTCCGGATTGATGGTGGAGTGCGAGGTGTCCTGACAAAATCGTTCTGGAAGCAAGCATACCCTCTAAAAAACAAACTATTCGCATGGCTTGCATGGGAAGACAAGATACTCACTCTACAAAACATGGCAAAGTGTAAATGACAAGGAGAATGAACCCAATGCTATCTATGTGACCGAGAGGAGGAAACGACGGACCACCTGCTACTCACATGTCAATACTCAATACGGATATGGAAGCACTACTCCCATCTCTTCGGGCTCACAATCCTTCCAACCACGATGCGAGATCTGTGGGGGAGGACAGCCTTCTCCAGACAAGTGGAGAATGAGTCCCGGAAGAGCTGGCACCTCACGTTCATGGCAATCATCTAGAACATATGGATGAAGCGGAATCAGAGAGGCTTCCAAGATAAACAGCGTGTTTTCACGGAAGTGATCCGACACACGGACTACCTCCTATTGTCTTGGTTTGATGCAGTGCATAGGACCAAGAAACAGAAGCTAGAGATGCTACAAACCATGGCGAAACGCAGCCTATCCCACACGAGAGACACACGAGGACAGCGGACACTGGAGCTAGACTTCTAAGATGCTAATGGACAGACGCACACAACCCAGTAGGAGACTGGGAACATGACAACTACAATGGACTCAATGTAATCAAGGATAACCTGTACTTCTGGGTTCACTATGAACTGCAACTACTTGTATCAGGGGTTTCTACTAGAACCCTCATTTTAATAATGAATAAATGTGGTTTATCTACTTATAGAAGAACAAAAAATATATATATATAATAAAAAATTAAAAAAAATTAAAAAACTTGCAAGACAAATTTACATGAGCTCAAAGAAAGAAAAAACAACAGGGCTTGCTGATCCCAAAAAATTGATGAGTTAGAAGCCTTGACGGGCCTGTGAACTACAAAAACTAACAAGTGGTGGGCTTGCAGAACTTAGTTGGTGTCCGTAAGATTTAAAATCAATTCTAAATCAGCATGCCACGAGATATATCAGAAAAAAAATAAATTCACAAAAACATCCCAATTAATTTCACGATTGTCAAAAAAAAAAATATATTAAAGTTATGTTGATGCAGCATATTAATCTATGTGAGCATGCCAGATGTGTAGCCACGTCTTCTCCTCTCATATTGATGTAGCTTATGATCACCAACTATTTTTCAAAATCATAAATTTTATGTTTTTTTGCATATTTTTTTAATATACCACGTCAGCATGCAATTTCAATATGTCAAAATAGAAAATTTTTCAAAAAAGATTATATTGTCATGGCATATTATTCACAACAACATATCATGTGTGTCACCAAGTCTGCCAACATTATTAAACAAGCAATAAAATTTAATAAAAAAATTAACTGTATTTCATGTTGTATGCCATTTGACCATTAAGCCAGTAATAAGGATGAAAGTGAACATAAATTTCAATGTAAAAGAATTATAAAAAATAATTTTATTGTATATAAATGAAAGTAAATATTTGATTAAAGTATATGGACAAAAAATGGTTTTAATCCAACCAAATATAAAACTAACAACAAAGCAATAATATCAAAGGCAGAACATGGAAAAAAGCCAGATGGATCTACTATGCAAGAGGAAATGAATAAATAAATAAGAAGATAGATGGGTGTACTTTTCCAGTATTTTACCGGTTTTTTTGAGCAACATGAAATTTTTTTTAGAGGCAGTTGTTTGTCAAGACAAAGAAAGATGGAAACTTCCAATAACTTACTTTTTTACTATTTATATTTAGGGATATTTTCTCCGTGGAGGGATAAAGTCATCCTTATCTCTAATTCAATGGAAGTTGATTGTATTAATTAAAAAAAAAACTTTAATAAGCAAACTCAAAAACCCCAAGCACCGAAAAAATCCACCTCTTTTTCCTTAATCACTCAAATCAAACACGGCGATATAAACTCACTTCCATGTATATTCTTAACGTCCCTCGGATCCAGAGAATGTGAAATTTTATGAGCAAACAAATACCCCTTAACATCTCATGCATCTACTAGTTAGTTGGTTGTTAAAAATCAATTGAGATGTGATTTCACTAGCGGCTCGATCGTGACTCGCAACTCGAGCAATTTTAACATGTTGACTCATGGTTCCACACGTGTTATCTCCTTGTGCAAGTTTTAGGATCCTCAAACCATTCAATGCACATCAAAATGTATAGCCGTGTCTTTTGGCAAGTGAAAACCAAATTTTAACAATAGTTACAGGTAAATTTATATTCTTTTATCTAAAATTTAACATGTTATGACAATAAAACCCATTAAAAAATATATGACCATTAACATCACTTATGAAAATTTTACAATAAATAAACCTCAATCTAAGGTGTAAAAAATTAAATGGTTCATATTTTGAAAATAAGAATATAAAAATTAAATAAATGCCTGATTGATGTTGTTGAACACTAAATATATAGTAGAAAACCTTTTCCGAAACTCCTATTTCCGGAACTCCTACATCAACCCCCATAAGAAACTACCAGGAAGGGCATCACTTTGTTGGAAAGGAATTGTGTCTCAATGGTATCCACTCCAGCTGGGGATAATGGTGCATCTTGGTAAGGGTAAGGGAGACACGATTAATTTCTGGAAAGATAGGTGGCTCATTGGAACCTCCCCCATCAACCTATCAGAAGCACTTACACATCTGATTAGAGAGCCGGATATCTCGATGCAGAAAGCCCGTCGGCAGCGGCAGAACAACATCCCACTTCTCTAGGAAGGCCCCCTCACTCTTGCAGAGGACATAATATTTGAAGACATCCTCACAAAACTGGAGGAGTCCCCGCAAGATACTGCAGACAAGCTACAATGGTTGTGGGGCACAGGTTTCTCTGGTAAATCCTTATTATGGTTCCTTGTCGATGGTGGCCTCCGATGCCCTATACGAAATGACTTCTGGGGTATAGCTTGCCCAACTAAGGTCAAGCTATTTGCATGGCTAGCCTGGGATAAAAAATTGCTTACACTGGACAATTTGAGCAAAAGGGGATGGCTAGGAGACTGAACTCAATGCTACTAATGTAATGGGCATGAGGAAATGGTTGAACATCTTTTCATTACATGCTCAGAAACATGAAAAATCTGGGAACACTACTGTCCGCTATTTGGGCTCACCTCGGCTCCCCATAACATACAAGATTTATGGGGAGCAAGAAGAGGGAATCTAGGGACTTAGCTTCACAAATAGGGATGTCAACGGGGCGGGGATTCACCGGGGGGTGCATTCCCCAGCCCCGGCCTCGACTTGTCAACCCTATCCCCGGCCCCGGCCCAGGACCTGGGTACGGGGAAAAATTTTTCCCCATCCCCATCCCCATGGGGATTACCAGGGTTCGGGGATTCCCCGTCCCCAATTTTTTTTTTTTTCAATTTGTGCCATCATTTAAATTATCATGTCCACTATTTCAGAAGCTTATAAAGCAAAAAAATTTAACTTCTGTTTTGCATCTGGATAACCGCTAAACAAGAAATCATGAACAAATAATATATAAAAGGATTAAAAACAAAGTGCTAACTGCTAACAAGAAAATTATGAAATTTGAACAAATGATAAAAGGAAAAGTGCCACTGCTACCAAGAATACATATGAACAAATGAAAAGATCTTCTTTCTCCAGCAAAAGAAAAGCAGTCTTAAATGTAAAGAAATACATCATCAAGCTCCAATGTTACATTCAAATAGACATTCAAATACATCATCAAGGACATTATGATCTGAATCCCGATTATACAATAGAATTTAAGGTAAGTAGACAAGCAGTTGAGAGAGAGAGAGATCATGAGAACAACAACAATAGCAACATCAGTAACAAGTCTCCAGAACATTCAAATAGACAATCAGACCTGCAGAACATCAGAACATTCATTATAACCCTAAATGCAACTATGCAAGACCTTAACCTCCTTCCAAGCTTCCAGCCATCAAATAGACAATCAGACCTGCAAACAGCAGAACATTCAAATATTTAATGTTTAATTCAAGTTAAAAGACAAAGATCAAACATTATTTTAACAGCAGAACGTACAATATGTAAAACCATTGTATTAAAATATGTTACATCAGAACAGCAGAACATTATATTAAAATATATAAAAACATTATATTAAAATATGTAATAGTAGAACAACAGAACATTATATTAAAAAATGTAAAAACATTATATTAAAATATGTAATAAAGACAAATGTGGCCAAAGTGAGAACATACAAGAAATGCAGTCAGGCTTTCAATCACCCACTTTCTCCAGCAACATGCTACTAGAACCCTTTATGAAGCCCAAACTACAATATGTAAAAAAAATTATATTAAAATAAACATCTATATTACTAAAGTAAATTAAAAGTGCTCTTATATGATCATATAGTAGAATTTAATATGAACCTTTAGCTATTCCAACTCTTCTTCTTCACTCTCAAAATCTTCATTCATAGTACCACATCCATCTTCTTTTTTGGAAAATTCACCTATAAAACAAAATAATATTAATTTTAAGTAAAATAAATAAAATTTTAATTACTTACAACTAGATCTTATTACCTTCAATATCTTTCATCAACCAATTTTGAGTGCACATCAATGCCTCTAAAGTATTCGCATGAAGTCTACTATGATGAGGACTCACCAATCTATCATCGGTACTAAAAGCAGATTCTGAAGCCACTGTAGAGATTGGAATAGCCAAGATGTCTTTAGCAATCATTTGTAATATTGGATAACGGAGTCCACAACTTTTCCACCAGGCTAAAATGTCAAAGTCCGGAGTTCTTGGCAAGACTTTCTCCTCCAAATAATGGTCTAACTCTGACTTCAATATATTTTTATTTGAATCACTCACAAAGGAATCAAAACCATCAAGGAAGCTTGAAGTGTCTATAGCATTCACCTTTGGGCTATTACATGAAGATTGCCATGTTTAAGTAGAACTTTCTTATTCATGTAACAAGTCATAACAATAGTTTGTAGTCCTTTGAATTTCATAATCTGCCGAGTGTCCATAGAGATGAGGAAAAAAATATTCCAATAATTTCAACTTATATCTTGGATCAAGCACAGTAGCTACTCCCATAAACCCATGAACTGTTTCCCAATATTATCAAACTTTGTTGACATACTTGTGGCCATATTTCTAATAGTCTCAATAGAAGATTTAGCTCAAGTGTTCAAAGAAAGTTTGGTCTTACACATCAATAGAAAGAAAACATTAGATGTGGGGTATTTTCTTCCTGAAAATGCATTAGAAGCATTACAGAACACATGTGACCTTTTGCAAATCTCCTCAGCTAATACCCAATCTTCTTCAGTTGGTACAAAAATAAAAAGAGGGTCCCTTTGTTGCAAACGATAAAAAACATCTTTATATTCCAAAGCAACACTAAGCATCAAATATGTTGAATTCCATTGAGTCTTGCAATCAAGCATTATTTGCTTGGAATAAGTTATGCTCAAAAGTTGCACATTTTCCTTGCAAGTTTGTTGCCTTTTTGGTGTGGCTGTCCAAAAAGCAACACTATCTATAACCCTCTCTATTCCATCACCCATAACCTTTAACCCATCTTGCAGAATTAAATTCAAAATATGTGCACAACAATGCATGTGAATTAATTTCCCACGCAACAAGAGATGACTCGGATTAAGCTTAGACACTAGGATGTCAACCATAGCATCATTAGTAGAATAATTATCAAGAGTCAAAGTGGACAACTTTCTTTCTATGTTCCATTCAAATATGCAATTCAACAATTCCGTGGAGAGAACCGCAGATGTATGTGAACAAGGCACATAAAGAAACCTAACAAGTAAAGAAAAATTGCATAACTATAACATGGATAATTCTAACAAGGTAAAGTAAATTTAATAAAATGAACTATTTAACATACTTACATACCTCAAAACCAAACTTTGCAAATTCCAATTGTTGTCAATAAAATGTGTCGTGATAGCCATGAATCCTTTCTTTTGATTTTAAGCTGTCCACATATTCGTAGTTATTGCAACCCTACTTGAATTTTTCTTCAAAAGATCCATTATCTTGGATTTTTCAGTAGCATATATCTTCATGATATCATTTCTAATTGTATTCCTAGAAGGAATTTTGAACAATGGTTGAAGATTAGCTAAATACTTTTTGAACCCATAATGTTGAACCATTGAATTGGGTATTCATGCATTATTATCATACTAGCAAGGTCCTTCCTTGAAGATTCTTGGTCAAATGTGTAATTAATTGCTTATAGACATTTTTCCATCCGCCTTCCATTGTTGTTGCACTAATGTTTTCTTTCTTATGTTGTTGAAAGGCCTCATTTTGCAAACTTTATAATGATCATGAAGATGTTTTGTCCCATTCTTGCTCTCACCTCCAAGTAATTTCTTACAATAATTGCATTGGGCTTTATTCAATTCACCATCCTTGACCTTTTTAAAATGTTGTCAAACAATTGATTTTAATCTCTTCTTACCAACTTTTGGTTCTTCTTAACTAACTTGAGTAGGAGAGTCAATAGGAGACCCAATTGGTGACTCTATAGGAGACTCAAGGGGATTTAAAGTTAATGAGCCACCAACTCCTATTACGGATTGACTACTACCAACAGGAGTAGAAGAAGTATCACCTTGAGATGCCATTCCTATAGAAAATATATGCATATATGTTGATAATTATCCAAAACAAATAAAAAAACCAAAAGAACAGAATGATAATCAGCCAAAAACAAATAAATAAACACATAAAAGAACATCAGCACATTTAGACGATTAAACACTCTAAATTTCCATAAAAAACCCTAAAAAGCCTATGAACTGTTCCACGGACAACATGTGAAATTGTGATTTGTAAACCATATCAAGAGCCATCAGAACATCAAAGAAATTAATCTAACTAATAAACAAATAAAGACAAAAAAACCCTAAAAACAAATCAGCCCCATTTGTGATCTGTCCATCAAGATTCAAAATTCAAAGATTTCAATTGGTGATCGTAAAAACAAAAAGAAAAAGAAAAATGCAAGCAAAATGCTTGGAAAATAAAGAAAAATCAAAGGCATTATGATGCAGGAGAGCCCGAGTCAGACGATGCCGAGCTGTCTGATTGCACCATGAGAGCTTTGGCATACAACGACTTGGCGGACAGACGTAAAGGCTAAAGGTGATCGAGCCATGTCCGGAATTAGGGAGCACTTTGGACACGTTTCAGTATTTTGGCCATAACTTTGGCTACTGATATCGGATTCGCGAGCTCAACCCGAATTCGGAAAGCTCGTCTCGACGCGCACGTGGGGTCCATCGAGCTTTGCTAGCCCTTCCTTCATCCTCAAATTCCACTGGTTTCCTCGTCCTTCTTCGTTTCTCGGTGTTTTTTTTCATTTTTGGCAATACTTCGTATGCCAATTTAGGATAGGATATGAATCTGATTTGAACTTAGATTTTTAGGAGTTATCTGTTTTGTTTAGTTATTTTAGAATTAGATAAGTTTTCCTATTGGACCAAAATTTGCCGGTTTGAGCAAATTTTGATAAAAAAATAGAATTTCTAGGTTATCTAGGTTAGTTTTTTTTAGCTATTTAAACCCGGCTTGTCGGTTGAATTTTATTCATTGTTTATTGAGTTTTGAATAAAATTATTTTTCTGAATTTCAGAGTATTTTCTCTGGTTCTTTTGGTTCTTCGTTTGTTCTTCCTTACGGTCCTTGGATCCGGCTAGCCCGCGGGATAATTGCTACCCCACCCGGCGTCAGTTGGTATCAGAGCTCATCTTCTTCCTGTGGCCTCGGCATCAATGGCTGGAGGTCATGGTGGTCGTCGTGGTGGACATGTTCCGGCAGAGGAAGGTTCGTCTCGAGACCCAATCGCCTTAGAAGCGATGAACAAGGATCCGCAGAGACAAGTAGCGGAGTTGACCCAACGGTTGGCTGCGCGAGATTTGGGGGATCGTGAGGTTTCAGACCACGATTCCGAGTCAACCTTCGTTAACCCCTATTCCCAGTGCGGGCAATCCAGAGAGCACCGTACCCGAGAGGAGCGTCACGGAGATCTCGGCTTTCGGGTGGAGTTGCCCGAATTTACTAGTATCCTACATACTGAAGTCTCATCGACTGGCTGAACGAGGTCGAGAGGGTATTTGAGTACAAGGAGGTCCCTGATTGTTTGAAGGTGAAGCTAGTTGCCATAAAGTAGAATGGCCGAGCATCTGCGTGGTGGGAGCAGCTGCGGCGTTCATAAGATCGGCAAGGCAAACCAAAGATTGCAGATTGGGACAAGATGAAGAAGAAGATGAAGGGGCACTTCCTTCCCTTCGGCTGCACCTAAATCTTGTTTCAACGCCTTCATACGTTGAGACAGGGCGCATGATCAGTAGATGAGTACACAGAGGACTTCTACTAATTGATCGAACGGAACGAGTTATCCGAGACAGAGGAGCAATTGGTGGCTCGATATTTGGGAGGTCTGCGCCAACCACTGCAGGTTGTTCTCAGCCTACACTCACTGTGGACTGTTTCGGAGGCATACCAGCGCGCTCTCACTGTTGAAAAGTAGCAGAATAGAAGACCACCAATCATGAGAGATTAGAGTAGCCGAACAGCTTGTCCTTAGGCACCCCGCCTTATCCAGCAAGCACCGTCAGGTAGTTCTAACTTTGCCGTTCATTGTTATAGATGTGGTGAGCAGGGGCATAAATCACCCGAGTGTCGAAAACCTGCTAGTCAGAAGGGCAAGAATCTGATGATTGAAGAGATCGAGGCAGAGGTGGCTAAGGAACCAGTTTATGATGATTATAGAGATGATGATGAGGCTGGTGACGTGCTGATTGGGGATGGCCATGAGACCCCCGTTGTTCGCAAGAGTCTTTTGGCACTCAAGGATGAATCAAGGGACGACTGGCTGAGAAACAACATCTTCCACACCACCTGCACAGTGGCTGACAAGGTTTGCAAGGTGATCATCGACAGCGGTAGTTGTGAGAACGTGGTATTTGATGTTGTCAAGAAGTTGCAGTTGAAGACAGAGCGACATTCGAAGCCCTACAATCTATCATGGCTGAGGAAAGGCACCGAGGTAAAAGTAGATCGGCGATGTCTCGTGTCTTTCTCCATTGGGCAGAAGTACTTTAACAACGCATGGTGCCACGTTGTGTCAATGGATGCCTGTCACCTACTACTGGGACGACCATGGCAGTATGATCGGAGTGTAGTTTACGATGGAAGGAAGAATACTTATTCCCTCGACATTAAGGGAAAAAAGATTGTGTTGGCACCCCTCCGGGAAGAAAAGCATCCTACCCCGGTAACCAATACTAACCTACTTTCTATGTCCAGATTTTTAAGCGGGATCAAGCAGAGCAATGTAGTCTACGCGCTGGTACCTTGCATGCATAGTGCCACAGTCATGGATCGAGATCTACCAATAGAGATGGAGCAGTTGCTCCTGGAGTTCGCGGACTTGATGCTAGAGGAACTTCCCCCGGGACTCCCACCTATGAGGGACATCCAACACCAAATAGCTCTTGTCCCAGGATCGAGCTTGCCGAACCGACCGGCATACCGCCTCAGTCCCAAGGAGGCCGCGGAATTACAGCGGCAAGTGGAGGTGTTATTGAGGAACGACTACATCCAAGAAAGCATGAGTCCCTACGCAGTTCCAGCCCTGTTAGTACCAAAGAAGGATGGCTCATGGCACCTGTGTATAGACAGCTGAGCAATCAACAAAATCACCATCAAGTATCGCTACCCCATCCCCTGCCTGGATGACATGTTAGATCATCTTTCCGTCTCAAAGGTCTTCTCAAAAATCGACCTGAAGAGCGGATACCACCAGATCAGAATACGGCCAGGAGATGAGTGGAAGACGGCGTTCAAGACACAGCATGGACTGTACGAGTGGATGGTGATGCCTTTTGGGTTGTCCAACATCCCCAGCACATTCGTGCGATTCATGCACCAGGTTTTGCGACCATTTATGGGCGAGTTTGTGGTGGTCTATTTTGATGACATCCTCATCTATAGTTCGAATTGGTCCTCACACTTTGACCACCTTCGCGCTGTCTTTGAGTTGCTGAGAACAGAGAGCCTGTTCGTCAGCCGAAAGAAGTGTTCATTCTTCACCACTTCTGTGACCTTCCTTGGTTTTGTTGTTTCTACTGACGGTGTTCATGCAAATCAATCAAAGATAGATGCAATCTTGGAGTGGCCCAGACCAAGGACCTTGCATGATGTTCGAAGCTTCCATGAGCTGGCCTCGTTCTATAGAAGATTCATCCGTCACTTTAGCACGTTGATTGCCCCCATCACAGGGTGTCTCAAGGGGCGTGATTTCAAGTGGACCGATGAGGCCGAAACTAGCTTTCATTAGGTCAAATAGAAGATGACTGAAGCACCAGCTCTAGCACTTCCCGACTTCGACAAAGTGTTCGAGGTTAACTGTGATGCATCTGGAGTTGGCGTTGGAGGTGTTCTGAGCCAGTCAGGACCACCGATAGCTTTCTTCAGCGAGAAGTTGTCGGGGTCGAAGAAGAATTACTCCACTTATGACCTGGAGTTTTATACCATAGTTCAGTCACTGAAGCATTAGCGCCACTTTCTCATACAGAAGGAGTTCATCCTGTTCACCGATCTTGAGGCCCTGAAGTACATCAATGGCCAACACAAACTGAGCAGGCGACACGCTAAGTGGGTGGCATACTTGCAGGAGTTCACCTTTACTTTGAAGCATCAAGCAGGAAGCCTCAACCGTGTAGAGATGCTTTGAGTCGCCGCAATTCTCTTCTCACCACAATGAGAGCCAAAGTTGCAAGGTTTGAAGCTTTTACGGATATGTATGCGGATGATCCTTCCTTTGGGATGATCCTTCAGGAGGTAACCGATGGGCATCGTCACGATTTTATTTTGCATAACGGTTACCTGTTTCGTGGCCTGCAGCTGTGCATCTCCGACTGTTCATTGCGACAGCAGATCATGAGTGAACTCCATAATGAGGGGCACTTTGGTCGTGATAAGACCTACGCCCTTATAGCTGCAGACTTTTATTGACCGAAGCAGTTTAGCGATGTGGCTCACTTTGTGGAGAGCTGCTTTATGTGTCAGCAGGCCAAAGGAGTTCTCACCAAAGCAGGTCTGTATACTCCCTTGCCAGTCCCTGAAGCCCCTTGGCTTGACGTTAGTATGGATTTTGTTCTGCGTCTTCCTCGTACCTAGCAGGCCTCAGATTCTATCATGGTGGTGGTTGACAGATTTTCCAAGATGTCCCATTTTGTAGCTTGTCGGAAGACTATGGATGCTACCCGCATTGCACATCTTTACTTTCGAGAGGTTGTCCGCTTGCATGATGTCCCTCGCTCCATCACATCCGATCATGACACCAAGTTCGTCAGCCTCTTCTGGAGAAGCTTGTGGGGGAAATTGGGAACGCAGTTGAACTTTAGTAGTGCATACCACCCCTAGACAGATGGCCAGACTGAAGTGGTAAATCGGAGTTTGGGTAACCTATTGAGGAGTTTGGCTGGAACTAAACCAAAGCAGTGGGATCTGGCATTACCTCAAGCCGAATTCGCCTACAATAGATCGAAGAATCGGACTACCAGCTTGAGCCCATTCGAGGTTGTCTATGGGCGGAACCCATCAGGAGTACTCGATCTGACCCCCATCCCACGAATTAGTCGTGTTCACCCCCGAGCTGATGAGATGGCTGAACATCTTCGGGTTATTCATGAGCAAGTCAAGTTAGCTATTCAGGAGAGTAATACCAAGTACAAGGTGAATGCTGACAAACGGCAGCGTCAGGTGCTGTTCGATGAGGGTGACTTAGTGTGGGCTGTCCTCACTCAAGATCGCTTTCCTGTGGGTGAATATAACAAGCTCAAGGAACGGAAGATCGGACCCTATGAAGTCCTACAGAAGATCAATGACAATGCATACCGGTTGCGCCTCCCTAGTTATTTGAAGACCTCCGACATCTTCAATGTGAAGCATCTGAGCCCTTGCCTTGTGGAGTCGACTGATACAAACTCGAGGGTGAGCTCTTTCTAACCCGGGGAGGCTAATACAGGAGAGCCCGAGTCAGACGATGCCGAGCTCTATGATTGCACTATGAGAGCTTTGGCATACCACGACTTGGCGGACCGACGTAAAGGCCGAAGGTGATCTAGCCAAGTCCGGAATTGGGGAGCACTTTAGACATGTTTCGGTATTTTGGTCATAACTTTGGGTACCGATATCGAATTTGCTCGCTCAACCCCAATTTGGAAAGCTCGTCTCGACGCGCATGTGGGTGCATCGAGATTTGCTCGATGGACCATTCCTTTATCCTCAAATTCCACTATTTTCCCGGTCATTTCTTCGTTTCTCGGTGTTTTTCTCCAATTTTGGCAATACTTCATATGCCAATTTAGGATAGGATATGAATCCGATTTGAACTCGGATTTTTAGGAGTTATCTGTTTTGTTTAGTTATTTTAGAATTAGATAAGTTTTTCTATTGGACCAAAATTTGCCTATTTGGGCAAATTTGGATAAGAAGATAGAATTTCTAGGTTATCTAGGTTAGTTTTCTTTAGCTATTTAAACCCGGCTTGTGGGTTGAATTTTATTCATTGATTATTGAGTTTTGAATAAAATTATTTTCCTGAATTTTAGAGTATTTTCTCTTGTTCTTTTGGTTCTTCGTTTGTTCTTCCTTACGGTCCTTGGATCCGGCTAGCCCGCGGGATAATTGCTTCCCCGCCCGGCATCACAATACCTCTCAGTAATAGGCGTCGTTTGAGATTGGAGAGCGATGAGCACTTGTTTCCAATTTGAGCCTTTGAAGTTCTGAAGTTCTGATAGAGATAATCACGGGGTGAGAGACCGAGAGGAGAGAGAGAAATAAGGGGGAACCGGGGTCCGGACTCCGATAAGAAACGATGCTAGATTCATTGAGGAAGAGCTGAAGTCGGAAGAGGGCGCGGTGACGACGGTGCCTCTGCGATATTTCTGTGATATTGATGGTTTGGGAACTTTGGTTAATTGGTTAGCTAGCCCTAACTTATTACCTGGTGATTTGGCTGGAGTATAAATTTGAGTTGGTTAATTGGTTAATTGATTGGTTAATTGGTTAAATGATTAATTGAAGTTCAAATTATTTTTATATTTATAATTACAACAATTATTAATATATTTATAATAACTTTTTATTTAAATTCTTTATAATATAAATTATAATATTTATATATATATATATATATATATTATAATTTTTAAATTAAATATTTCGGGGACGGGGCCAGGGCGGGGAATCTTGTTCCCCGTCGAGGCCGGGGCCCATTGACATCCTTATTCACAAAGAAGCCAGGGTAGGATGGAAGCTAGCAATCATGGCTATTACTTGGAGCATCTGGCTCGAAAGAAACCAAAGATGCTTCCTGGAAAAACAACGAGTTTTTTTCTAGAATTATTCGTGGGATGGACTTTTTATTGCTTTCTTGGTTTGATGCAGCTAGAGCGGCCAAGAAGCAAAAGTTGGTGCCAATGGAGGCCATTGTCAAGAGAAGTCTTGCCCAATGCTTCAATGAGGAGGAAGAACCCAGAGTAGGGGGTGATGATTTCGAGGAAGAGGATCTAGGAACCAGAGATAATTCGGAGTAAGAAGCTACCCTTACTCTAGTGGGGCCGTACTGCGAAAAGGATGTAACACTTGGCCATATATTGACTCGGCTGCCATAGTCAATATGTACCCGGCTACCATAGCCAATATGTATTTTTCATAAATAAATGAATATGGTTTATCCACTTTTCTCAAAAAATATATATATATATAGTAGAAAAATGTTACCTATATATAAAATCAATCTTCAATTAGTTTTAAACTTGTTGGTGAAGCTAAAAAAATTTAAAAAAAAAATTTATTTTTTCAAAAAATATAAAACAAAAACAAACAAACAAACAAAAGACGGGGAAGAAGAAGTTATGTTGGTAGGAAATTATTTGTGAACTCCATAGGCTTGGGTGGGCCTTTTCTGGGCCATCCCTGGCTGATGAAAAATGCTAACCCAAGCATATTTATAAACAAGCCTAGCTAGACCTTTGAAAACAAGGTCATTAAGCTCAAGACTAGTAAATAGAATATGTTTGGAAAATGCATGTCACTGAGTCTACTTCCATAAAGTGTATAATTGTTTATGTTGTTTATATTTCAAATGAAAAGAGAAAATATTCTGTAAAGTGCTGTGTTTAAATCTCCAATAATTAGAAACCATATTATATATGATCATGTTAATGTGAGGCCGACCACGAGCTATATGAGTGCATTATCGGGCCGGGTCTCGGGTGTCCCAAGCACGGGCCCTATATGTTTTCACATAGCGGCCGACCTCATAATAACATGTCCCTATATATATGTTACGGAGATATTTGGTAAGACACGTGTCGCGTACCTAAATGGCCACTTGTCACACACAAGACTATGCCCCTCAGGCCACGTGGCAATATCACCAAATACTCTAGCATAATTCCGTTCGGCAAATAAGAATGAGGGTTCAACCCTACAAAAAGTCCGTCAGAATTATAAAAACCGTCTCATAGGGCGATAGCCACCTAGGTAAGAAAATATCTAACGCCTCTACAGTAAGTAGATCTTATCCACTTGCCTCTACAGTGGGCAGATATTTTCTACTTGGCTACATAGTACCTACACAGTAGGCACAATAGGCAGATATTTTCTTACCGCCTTACTCACCGCCTTTCCTAAACCGCCTTTAAGTTGCTATAAAAGAAGAGCAATGATAGAAAGAAAAGGATCTGAAAAACATTACACAAAAGAACTAACTTATGTCTAAGACTTCCTCTTCACAAGTTTTCTGACTCAAGCATCGGAGTTAAATCCGGGAAGAAAGGCCCAATTCCGATCCTTCCCTTCTCCTTTTTACAGACTCACCCAAAAGCAAAGAGCTGATAATTCCGGTCGGCATTCCAGAGCGTCTCCTGTTCAGAATCTAAAGTAAGCGTCCACATCAACTATAAATTTCAACCGTTTATCGAAGGCTGAGACCAGATCACGAGGCAACAGTAGCCAAAGTGTGAGGTGGACCAGTTTTTGGCATCAACAGTTTGGCGCCGTCCGTGGGGACCCTTACAAAAAGCTAAATGATTACTACCAGAAGATCTAAACAAATTCAAGAGCAAGGATCACCTAGTAATACCGACGTACCCGGTAAAATCCGGAGAGATGAGGAGAATCCGTTGGAAAATCCACCCATCTTGCCTCCATCGGAAAACCCACCCATCTTACCCCCATCGAAAAATCCAGCCATTTTATCCCAGGGACCCGTCCCAGAATTTTATCTTAACATGCAGTAGCAATTAGAGTGGTTGGCTCAAGCTGTTCATACCTTGACCCATCCACCACTTCCTTCCACACAAATTCCACCAAATATGCCGACAGCCCCACTGGCGAATTTCGAAAGCAAAGGGAGGACAAGAACTCACACCCATGGAGAAAGAAGAGAAAGAACCGCCTTTTCTGCTAGTTCAAAACCCCCCTCCGTTCGACGTCGAGAGCAAGCTGCCACAAGAACGGAACGGACAAGAACCGAACGGAATAGTCCGTCTGTTCCAACTGTCGACAGAAGAACACAGCGATAGGGTCCTTCCCGAGGAAAACATATGCTCGTCTTTCATCAAGGAAATATTGGAGGAGCAAGTTCCTGATAGTTTTCGACCACCTGCTATGATTGCATATGAGGGCAAAACCGATCCGTCTCGTCACCTGAAGTCTTTCCGATCGAAGATGCTGCTTTCTGGAATTACCGACGCTCGTATGTGCCGAGCTTTTCCCGCCACTTTAGAGGGAAAAGCGCAAGACTGGTTTGTCGATCTTCCATCTAGCACAATTCCTTCGTTTCAAGTTCTAGCAGATCGCTTTCTAGCTTATTTTGCTAATTACTCAAAGCAAAAGAAAACTCCATCTACCCTTCTGCGCGTTAAGCAACGAGGGGGGGAAACACTCCAAGCCTATTTAAACCGTTTCATAGATGAAGCCGCAAATGTTGCGGACCTTATTCCGCGCATGGCTGTAACCATCCTGATGGAGGGTTTGCTAGAATCCCCTTTCCGTTTTTCCCTCACTTTGGATCCACCAAAAACCATCCCCGCCCTCATGATCCATGCCCAAAAGTACATCAATTCTGATGAAATTTACACGGGTTGGGAAGAAGAGGCTCGACGCACTCCAGTTGAGGTCCAGAAAGGAAAAGCCCATCACAATGTCAATAGAAGGCCCACGGAAATCTGAAAGGAAGAAGGATCACGTAAGGATAATAAGAATGAGAATAGAGGTTTGGAACCTTCAACACGCCCTCAGCGACACATGCTACAGCCCAGAGAACCTTCAAGAGAAGGGAAAATAGTCAGATACGACCACCATACCCCACTAAATCAGACCAGAAGCCATATTCTTATGCAAATCCAGGATCAACAAATCTTGACATGGCCAGAACCTGCCAAGAATCCCGAACGACAAAAGAATAGTAAAAGATATTACAAGTTTCATCAAGCTAGTGGACATGACACAGAAAAGTGCACCCATTTGATGAACGCCATAGAAGATGTCGTTAGAAGGGGACAATTGGAGCAGTATATCAACATTGATGTTCAAGAGGAGCCTGAGACTTCACAGCCTGAAGGAGAAAAAGGAGAGATGGTTGGATTTATTAGTGGTGGTCCTGGGTGTGGTGGTAAAAGTTCCGCCTCTCGGAAGAGCTATGCCCGAATGGTGGGAGCTGCGCAACAAAGAAGGTCTCGGCCTATGGCTCCCATCATTTTTTATGATAACGATATCAGCAGAGTTCGCCACCCTCATGACGACGCCTTGGTCATTGCTATCATAGTTTCCAACTTCCAAATGAAAAGAGTTCTGGTAGACAGCGGAAGTTCATTGGACATTCTTTTCTGGAGCGCCTTTGAAAGAATGAGGTACGATGCAGATAACTTACTCCCCGTAAAATCATCTTTAGTAGGATTTTCTGAAGGGGTGGTACAACCAGAAGGAATGATCACATTGTCAGTTACGGTAGGAAATTCGCCAAGATCATCCACAGTGACAACAAATTTTCTAGTTGTACGTCGTGCTTCAAGTTACAACGTGATTTTTGGTAGGACAACCCTCAACGCCTTGAAAGCAATAATTTCTACTTACCACCTTCTCCTCAAATTTCTGACCGAGAATGGCAGTGGAGAAGTAAGAGGGGATCAACCCTTGGCACGGCAATGTTATGTCTCAACTCTCAAAGGAAAAACTCTAAACAGAGGCAAAACAAGAGTTTCAAAAACCATGTTGATCAACAGAATAGCCGAACGGGAAGATGAAGAACTCCGACCGACACCTGTTGAAGAATTGCTTATAGTTCCTCTAGACACAACTAGAGCGGAACGTACTGTGCAGATTGGCGCGGATTTGACAACAGTACAGCAAGAAAATCTTATGGTAGTACTAAGGGCAAATTCCGATCTCTTCGCCTGGTCATCAGAAGATATGCCGGGCGTAAAACGTGATGTCATTGAACACCGCCTCAGCATAGATCAGTCGTTCAAACCTGTGAAACAGAAAAGAAGGAATTCCGCCCCAGAAAGGCAGAAGGCTGCGGAAGAAGAAGTGTCAACCCTTTTGAAGGCTGGATTTATCCGAGAGGTGAACTATCCAGACTGGTTGGCTAATGTGGTTCTAGTAAAAAAGCCGTCCGGAAAATGGAGAATGTGTGTGGATTTCACGGACCTAAATAAAGCTTGTCCAAAAGATTCATTCCCTCTACCTTCAATTGATGGTTTGGTTGACTCTACGGCAGGGCATGAGATGCTGAGTTTCTTAGATGCCTTCTCAGGCTACAATCAAATCCGAATGGCCAAAGACGACGAAGAAAAAACATCCTTCATTACAAGCAAAGGAACTTATTGCTATAAGGTGATGCCGTTCGGTCTAAAAAATGCTGGAGCCACCTTCCAGAGGCTCATAAATACAGTCTTCAAAGAGCAAATTGGCAGAAATGTCGAAGCTTATGTGGATGACATCTTGGTGAAGAGCCGAAAAGCCGATGAACACCTGTCGGATTTACAAGAGGCCTTTCAGTCGCTTCGGACTTACAACATGCGCCTAAATCCGAACAAGTGTGCCTTTGGTGTCCGATCAGAGAAATTTCTAGGATTTATATTGACACAAAGAGGAATAGAAGCAAATCCGGAAAAGATCAAGGCCATTCTTGATATGGGGTCACCCAAAAGTCTTCAAGAAGTACAACGGCTTAATGGACGCCTAGCAGCTCTTGGGAGGTTTATCTCTAAAGCCGGAGAGAAAAATCTCCCACTCTTCCAAGCCTTGCGAAAAGCACCAAAAATGGAATGGACGGAAGAATGTGAAAAATCCTTTCAGGGGCTTAAAGATTATCTCCAATCGCCTCAGTTGCTAGCTAAGCCGCAAGTAGGGGAAGAACTCTACATCTACTTGGCCACTGCTCCTCGAGCGGTCAGTGCAGTTCTTTTGAGAGAAGACAAGATAGTTCAGAAGCCAGTCTATTATACAAGTAAGATCCTTAACGACGCGGAGTCAAGGTATCTACCACTTGAAAAATTGGCTTTCGCTCTTATCACATCCGCACGAAGATTGAGACAGTATTTTCAGGCTCACAAAGTAACTGTGTTGACTGACCAGCCCTTAAATCAAGTCCTCCATAAGCCTGAAAATTCCGGACATCTAGCCAAGTGGGTAATAGAATTGGGTGAGTTTGATCTCACTTATAAACCCCAAACGGCAATCAAGGCTCAAGTGCTAGCAGATTTTATCGCGAAGTTGACCATTCCCACGAATGGGGATGAACTCCCGTCACAGGATCCAGAAGAAAGCCCTAGCATCCCATGGTCCTTATATGTCGATGGATCAGCAATTGAAGAAAAGTCAGGAGCCGGCTTCGTCCTTTATTCTCCTTCTAAATGGAAAATTGCAACAATGCTTAAGTTCCAATTCCGAGCAACCAACAACGAGGCTGAATATGAAGCCTTCATCGTAGGATTGCATTTGGCCCGGGGGCTCGGAATTCAGCATCTGCATGTATATTCCGACTCACAGCTAGTCGTGAGCCACACACTGGGCAGTTTTGAAGCAAAGGAGGAGAACATTATTAAATACCAGGCAGTGGTGAAGAAAATAGTTCCATGCTTCACTTATTTTCAGATTGAAAGAATCTGTCAAGCACAAAATGAAAAAGTGGACATCTTATCTAAAAAAGCCACTGCGCCCAGTGGAGATGCAGAATCCTCTTTCAACCTACAGTACCTTCCCGCAAAAACTATTGAAGGGTTGGAAGGAGAAGTACAAAGTGCAGCAGAAGAGTCAAGTTGGATTGATCCCATTAGAAACTACCTGCAAGGTGGACCTGCACCATCCAACAAGACAGAAGCCAGACGGATTTCTTACAAATCCGCTCGGTACACCATCATTGGCGAAAACCTATATAAGAGGTCATATACACAACCCTTCTTGCGATGCTTGCGTCCCACAGAAGCCAACTATATCCTTCAAGAAATTCATGAAGGCATTGGAGGGGGTCATATAGGAGGCAAAGCCTTGAGTTACAAAGTCCTGCGACAAGGCTATTACTGGCCAACATTAACTCAAGATGCAGTGGCGTTCGCCCGAAAATGTGATGCCTGCCAACGGCATTCCAAGATTCAAAGACGACCACCAACACTGCTCACGCCAATTATCAGCCCTCGCCCATTTGCTATCCGGGGAGTTGATCTTCGAGGGCCATTTCCTACTTCGACTCGACAAATGAAGCTTTTGATAGTGGCTATTGATTACTTCACCAAATGGGTAGAAGTTGAGCCCTTGGCTAAGATCACAGAGAAAGCTTGTCAGGGATTCTTGTGGCGAACTGTTATCTGTCGATTCAGAAGTTGAGCCCTTGGCCAAGATCACAGAGAAAACTTTTATATCTATACAACTTGGTTATATGCAAAAGAGATGAACCCCTGGCCGTTAGATCCCAGCGTTACACCCCGATCGGACCGTTGAACCAAAGGTCCCCAAATCCAGACCGTTCAGATAGCCATCATTATTTCTCCTTAAACGATTCAAAATTCTATCCACGTCACCATACCAAACGCGGCCTGACACACATGGGTAACCGCGGCCATCATGATGTTGACAAACGCGCACGCCACACACGTCGCGCCACCATCTCCCTTTAATACTAAACAGTAGGAAAGACACGTGTCTTCTCAAGGAATAACAGGCACTATATAAAAAGTAGAGCCCATACCATAGAAGACAAAACACACGCCCCAACATAGGATCACCAGTGATTATTTCAGGAAGGTACCAAAGAGTTTATAGGCAAAACGACAACCTTTATTTATTGTTACAGAGATAGTTGCAAACAACAAAACACAACACAACAAGTCTGTCGGAATTCCCTAGTTAACAGTCCCCAGATCCATCCGAGGACTCGCTCGGATAAGACTCAGAGGAGACGCACGGACTTCCACAGCCATCACTGTCCTCATTATCACTAGGAAACCCCTAAGAAGCACGTGGCGAAGATGGGGTCCACTTCTCTGACGAGAATCGCTTCCAAACATTTCAACTTCAAAGCTCATACCCCCTGCATAAGTAATAATTAGAAGATCCCCCGCCTCCACATAATGATCAACGTGGAAGGTTTCCCACCCTTCCTCAATACATATCTCACCTAAACCCCTGTCAACTTCTAGAAGGGATGGCCATACACAGCCGTTTGGACTTACCAAATGGATGACCCCAGTCCTTAAGCCTTCCAGATGTTCATGAAAAGAAGTTGGAATTCGTAAATGACGAGAAGACTGAGTGAAAGTGAAGAATTTGAAGAAAGACAAACGATGAGCCATTATACAAAGAAACAAAGATAGCGATAGAATGGATAAAAACACTATCCATACAAGCTCCTTAAATAGAAAAACTTAGTGACGCTATAGGCGAAAATTCCGGAGAAAAATCTACCTCGATTCGAAACAACAAAAAGACAACACAGCAAGTGTCGGTCACCTATTAAAAGCACATGTGCCTAGAAGCAAAATTTACGCCCACATAGACATGCCAACTATGGAAGATACTTGTTCTCGAACCAAGCGAAAAGTGCTCTTGACTCACTCCTCGCTCAGATTTTTCGAACAAGTACACTTTGGGGGGGACTAGTGTTACGGAGATATTTGGTAAGACACGTGTCGCGTACCTAAATGGCCACTTGTCACACACAAGACTATGCCCCTCAGGCCACGTGGTAATATCACCAAATACTCTAGCATAATTTCGTTCGGCAAATAAGAATGAGGGTTCAACCCTACAAAAAGTCCGTCAGAATTATAAAAACCGTCTCATAGGGCGATAGCCACCTAGGTAAGAAAATATCTAACGCCTCTACAGTAAGTAGATCTTATCCACTTGCCTCTACAGTGGGCAGATATTTTCTACTTGCCTACATAGTACCTACACAGTAGGCACAATAGGCAGATATTTTCTTACCGCCTCAAGAGATATTTTCTTACCGCCTTACTCACCGCCTTTCCTAAACCGCCTTTAAGTTGCTATAAAAGAAGAGCAATGATAGAAAGAAAAGGATCTGAAAAACATTACACAAAAGAACTAACTTATGTCTAAGACTTCCTCTTCACAAGTTTTCTGACTTAAGCATCGGAGTTAAATCCAGACAGAAAGGCCCAATTCCGATCCTTTCCTTCTCCTTTTTACAGATTCACCCCAAAGAAAAGAGCTGATAATTCCGGTCGGCATTCCAGAGCGTCTCATGTTCAGAATCTGAAGTAAGCGTCCACATCAACTATAAATTTCAACCGTTTGTCGAAGGCTGAGACCAGATCACGAGGCAACAGTAGCCAAAGTGTGAGGTGGACCAGTTTTTGGCATCAACAATATATATATATATATATATATATATATATATATATATATATATTAAAATATGGTTCGATCAGTATATAATTAAAATATTATATTTATTATTTAATTACAATGATATTATTTTATTCTATCTGATAAGTTTACCCATTTTAGTCTTGCCAATGTATCCAATGGAATCGAGAATTGTTGGTTCTCCACTAAAAATAGGCTCTTCGTGTGAAATGGGCATATTTTTCAAGTAAATGGATACCATTTGCCAAATCCTATCTTATTGATGAAAGATGATAATATAATGATAAAATAATAAAAATAATAATAATAAAGAATTAAGAAAAGAAAATTCAAGTTCAACTTGACCTTCCAAAAATCTCGTCATAGCCATAGCCTTCCTAACCATAAATTGTGAATGCATGCTAGGTGTCATGTGTGTTGATTGATCTATGATTCTTTATTATGTTAACATAGTATGCTGGCCTGGATAATATTCTTTAAAAAGCTAAAAATCTGTTTATGTTTTCAATTGTAAGTGTTTCCATTAATAAACCATGCACCTAATTAATTTGATCATAAATAAAAATAAAGGATAAACAAAATCAAATATTCACAACTTAATTTGTTTATCGATGAGGAATAATACATTTTATAATAGAAAGTTGGATATATATATATATATATATATATATATATATATATATATATATATGTTACGGAGATATTTGATAAAACATGCGTCACCTACCTAAATGGCCACCTGTCACACGCAGTGCTACGTCCTTTTGGCCACGTGGCAATATCACCAAATATTCTAGCGCTAGCGAAATTCCGTTCGGCAAATAAGAGTGAGGGTTCAACCCTACAAACAAATCCATCGGAATTATAGCAACTTTCTTAAAAACCGTCTCCTAAGGTGCCAATAGCCACCTAGGGAAGAAAATATCTAACGCCTCTACAGTAAGTAGATCTTATCCACTTGCCTCTACAGTGGGCAGATATTCTCTACTTACCTACGTAGTACCAACACAGTAGGCAGATATTTTCTTACCGCCTCTTGAGATATTTACTCACCGCCTTACTTACCGCCTTTTCCGCCGCCTTTCAGGATATTTTCCTAAACCGCTTTTAATTTGCTATAAAAGTAGAACAATGATAGTAAGAAAGGGATCTACAAAAAATTACACAGAGCACTATAAGACTTCCTTCTCAAGTTTTCTGACTAAAGCATCGGAGTTAAATCCGGGCAGAAAGGCCAAATTCAGATCATTTCCTTCTCCTTTTTACAGATTCACCCCAAAGTAAAAAGCTGACAATTCCGATCGGTATTCCAGAGCATCTCTTGTTCAGAATCTGAAGTAAGCGTCCAAACCAACTATAAATTTCAACCGTTTGTCGAAGGCTGAGACCAGATCACGAGGCAACAGTAACCAAAGCGTGAGGTGGACCAGTTTTTGGCATCAACAATATATATATATATATATATATATATATATATGATTCTCGTCTCAAGATCGAGTTTGGTGGCCTATTTACTTGATCTTAATTTGACATAAATACAAGCATTCAGTGCAGCAAGTGCTCAATTAGAGTTCCTTTATCATCGATCATCCCTTGAGGAAAAATATTATGCTTATGGCCCCATTAATCCTTTATTTATCTCATCTCTGCAAGTGTTAATAAAGCCAATGAGAATCATCACCACTTTGATTAATTATTCACGAATATAATATATATATATATATATATATATATATATATATATATATATATATATGTACATCAAATTGATAGATATTTTATTATTCTAATCAGCTAGCTTTGACACTTTTGATCCATCTACCACAACTAAAACAATGTCCTTGTCCATCTATTGGATTGGATGACAAGTTTATGAAGGCCATGTCCTCCTTATCATCTACTTCTCTACAAATCCAATCCAAACTTATCCTCTCTTTCATTTTTATATATTCATGTATACAAAAAAAGAGAGTTACAAGAATATTGAATGGTGAGACCCACTCAACTAATTAAGAGCTTACTCACATTCTTGACTTGGAATCCCAACTATTCCCTCACCATCTTGCCTTCCAATTTGCTCCATTCTTTACATCTCAAAGACCTTATAATCTCAAGAGCCGTGCGCTAGCTTTGTTTCTGAAGTTTTAGTCCATTTCATTTCAACTGTAATCATGGTATGTACTTCATCATTAAACCCTCCCTCTTGAAACAAACATCATATTTAATTAAAACAGTAATACTAGTACATTATAATAAATTACAACAATGCAAGAAAAGGAATTAGATAGGCTTATGGCCGGGAAATTAACCTTGTTCATATATATTTTACATTACATCGGTTTCGATAAAGGATTCTATGGACCATAAGCTTAAACTTAAAATGAATTAAGGAATTCAATCAACCCAACTTTAAAAGAAAGGTATTCATTAGTTTGATTCAGACAAAAAGGAAACTGATGAGTAAAATAAATGAAAGAAAAACATATTAGTGAAATATGAACATGCACACAAAAATCACATTCTTGGATGGTAGAAAGTCTGCCTGAAAGGAGGTTAGATAATTTTGTTTTCTTGGCTCCCAAGTGTATTTGATAACCAAGCATTGGTTTGGTGCTATTTCACTATATGATCACTTAATCATTATCTCATCTACTAATCTCTCTCCAATAACCATTGTATTTTAGTAATATATATAAAATCAAAGAATTAACTACCAAAATGGGTCTTTATTCATGAAATAAAAAAATAAAAAATAGCTATATTTCGGTGAACACATGAATAGTTTTAAAATTTTAGAAAATACATTATACATATGTCAGCAAAAAAGAAAAAAAGAAAAGAAAAAAAAAGGAATAATCCAAAATGAAAGATAAGGGAGATGATAGGGTTCTGTGATATTTGTGTCGTGTCACGTGTGGTCAGTAAGGAATCACATGCAAGTGGCACACGTGCCCATGCATGGAACAAGCCAGATACGTTAAGCAACATCCCTCTGCCCTTAATCCCAAACAACTTGATTAGTCTTTTTCCAATAACTCTAGATCTAGAGAGAACATTCATCTCTCTCTCTCTCTCTCTCTCTCTCTCTCTCTCTCTCTCTCTCTCTCTCTCTCTCTCTCTCTTATGTATAAATATATATATGTTAAGCAGTATCTTAAGCAATACTGCTAATAAGTAGGAGTAGGAGTAAAAGTAGATAATTAATCCAAGGATCTTGTGCTGGAATAGAGGAATGAAGGAATGAATTTGAATTTAACGAACAAAGAGTAAATAAAAGTATTCGGCATGTCTCGGGGATCACGAAAGGGTACTAATCAAATATTTTTTTAATTTAACAGTATTGCTTAAGATGTACATAAGCATGCTACAATTTGAGACAAGAAGATATACATAGAATATAATTAGGAGATTAATTTACAGATAAATTAAGACAGGTGTTAGACTGGGCTTCATGTTTTATTTATAGATAAGTATTATTATTATTATTATTTTA
Source organism: Dioscorea zingiberensis (assembly GCA_026586065.1). Taxonomy (NCBI): domain Eukaryota; kingdom Viridiplantae; phylum Streptophyta; class Magnoliopsida; order Dioscoreales; family Dioscoreaceae; genus Dioscorea; species Dioscorea zingiberensis. The sequence continues at coordinate 39,729,928 of CM048822.1, forward strand.
AAATAATTTTTATATTTAATAAATTAACATTAAAAATAAAGTCAATATAATTATGAATATGTGTCTATAAGTTTCTATTTAAATGAGTCACTAACAAATTAAGCACTTGCTTGTGAAGAGTTCGATGGGATGTTTTTTTCTTTTCTTCTCTCACTTTCGTTTCTTCAACTTTTATTTTATATATATATATATATATATATATATATATATATATATAGAGAGAGAGAGAGAGAGAGAGAGAGAGAGAAAAAATAATAAATTTAGAGGTGAAGGTATAAAAAATAAAAAGTAAATAAAAATTCACATTGCAGAGAAAGAGAAGAATCAAATATAGAACCGGAACATGGTCTAATGAACCGGGTTGTTTAGAATAGAAACTAGAAAGTCAAAGGGACTTTGAAATTGCACGTGGTAAGGATGTGGGTAGAGCCGTGCCAGTTCCGCAGCAGACAACACTCTCGATGTCGTTTGCTAAAGCGACATATCACATCGACTTTCTAAATATTCCTGACCCTTGTCTTTTTTCTTCCTTTTTTTTTTCCTTCCCCAAATTTTCTCATCTTTTTTCCTTTTCCTTATCCATTTTCTTTTATTCTCATCTACTCATTCTATTTTTTCCATTTTCGTTTTATCTCACAGAGTTCTTTAATATTATTTTGGGCTGAAATTTCAATATATATTGATATACAGAAGACTTGTCCAAGCACCCATCACCATCATATCCATCCCACAATCCATACCCTCATAGGAGAAGATAAAGCTACCCTAGGAGTAAGAAAAGGCATGCCTAGAACCTCATCATGGCCAACAAAAAGGGACACAGATCCCAAGGAGGAAAAGGGGAAAGATATAAGGAAGCAAGTGACCAAGAAGGAAGGTAAGAAAGATTGAAACCAAAAAAGACTCTCTCTCATCTCTTCCTCCTTCTCTTCACCCAGCCAGTCTACTAACTTAACCGTCGGAGCAGGCACGGGTAGCACAGAGCCCTACCCCCTCTTTTTTTTCTTCTTCATTAATTGTCCCCTTTTCAGGTGAACTTGAAGAAAGAAAACTTGCTGCAAGATCTTTCATCACCAGAAGATCATCGGTTAGCTGGACGTCTGAGGAGTCCACGCGGCATAACCAGATTACCCATCAACAGATTGTCGTCGTCCATGGGGACAGAAGTTGAGCAACAAAAGCTGAGAATGCCCGCAGGCAAATACAAGGACAAGAAGAGAATGAAGCCTCACTGCCACTGACAATAAGATTTGAAAGTCCTGAGGCCCAAGGTCAACAACAACAAGCTGACCCTCAGGAGGCAAGCTACCACGCTCTAGAGGAGAGGCTGGAGGCGAAGGTGGCAAGGCAGATGGAGATCATAACGCCATCTATCCTCCAACTAGAGAAACAAGTCTCCCAGTTGCCCGCACAACGACCCTTCTCTCCCGAGGTCTTCGGAGGAAGATCAAGGTCCGACCTTCGCACGGAAAGGTCTGACAGGAGGACGGGTAGGAGCAAAACCAAGCTGGACTCGGATGCCAGCAGCTCTGGCTTCCCGCCCCTGAGACGACATTCCCGACGGCAGTCCAAGACCATGTTGATATCTCTGCATGACTCTCCCCCATGGAGAAGGGAAGAAAGTAGATGGGCAAGCCCACGCAAGGAGGACCTAAATGGTATCCGGCTCCCAGCGAGGATCATGGAAGCACATCTCCCCTGTAGGCTTAAACCCCCTCAAATGGAGACCTTCAACGGCTCCACGGACCCAAATGATCATGTGGGGGCCTACGAGACCCTCATGCCCATAGACGCCTCCTCCGACGTCATCATGTGCCGACTCTTCCCTACAACACTCCATGGCGAAGCGTTAGTGTGGTTCAAGACCCTTCCCCCGAATTCAGTCTCTTTTTTCGAAGCACTGGCAGCCCTCTTCCTCAGTGATTTTATGGGTGAGGTGTAAAAACGACGCCCGCCACCCTCATGGCGGTTCAACAACAAGAAGAAGAAACCCTCCATGCTTAAATCAATCGCTTCACCGAAGAGACTCGTACCATTCCCAGGCTTAATCACTATGTTGCCGGAGTGGCATTAATAGAAGGCCTCCTTCCCTCACCTTTCAAAGATGACTTGTCTCTGGATCAACCTGAAAAGTTCTCAGAACTCCTCGCCTGAGCAGAGAGATTCATAAATCAAGAAGAGATATAGCAGGGTAGAAAGGGAGGAAGAAGGCAACTCAGACAGAAGTGAAGATAGCCTCACCATACGTTAGGGCCCCAGTCGACCCTTCAAGACAAGCTCCATCTAACCCGCCAAGAAATCGTCAACCTCCCCGAGGCTTAGATCACCCGAGAGATGAACTGAGATAAAAGGAATTCACTAACCTCAATGACACCTGCGCGAACATTCTCATGCAAGTACAAAACAAGAAAATCTTGAATTCGCCCGCAAAGATCATAAACTCATCCACCCGAAAAGACAGATATTGTTCTTTCAACCAGGAGCATGGCCATGATATAGAGGAGTGCCTCAATCTGAGATCAAGCATCAAATCCGAAAGGGACAGCTGGGCCAGTACATCAAACGAGATTCCCAAGAGGAAGGCCCTTCTGAAAAATGTACCGTCCTGCCGCCTACCATTGTTCGAACGGTAGGATGAACCAACCTATGAAGCATCTAAAGGCAGCAACCCTCGCCTGACTAATGCCACTACTTCTGAATTACGCTGGATGGCACGAGTAATGAAGTATTAAATTTTACTTTTGGCATTAATAAAATCTTTACTTTCCGAAAGGTTCCTATCTTTATTTTGATCATTATGGAGACTTCCTTTTAAAAATTCTTGTTTACATTTTGCATTCAAAAAAGTTTTACTTATTGAGCGTAAGCAATTAACAGCATAGACCCATAACACGCCACGCTAAGAAAATTTGTCTTTGTAGCGAGAACCAGACATCTATGAGGACTTCGCCTAGAAAGGCCCAAGTTTCCAAAACGCAAACCTAGGAAAGAAACTAAGTATCCCGGCTCCTTAAAATCTAAGCTCGGGGTAACCCCTTTCTGAAAGAAATGTGGGATTCAACATCCTGAAACGTAACCAACGTGTGAAATCCAAGGATTTTAGGGGTTAATTTTTTTTTAGTTATCTACTTTAATTATGTGGTCAATAAGGGAAGTCTCCGAGGTTGGACTTATTTGAATTTTTAATCTTTGGATTATTTTTGTTATGTGGAAGAATTCCCTAAAATGGGTTTAATTGAAAAAGGGGATTCAATTGATTTAAACACCTTAATTATAGTTGATTAATTGGAAAAGAAAGATTAAATGAATTTAAAGTCATAAATTGGGGTTATCAGGGACCTTTATGTAAATTTTTACAAAAGGAGGACTTATGTGCAAAGAGGAGTGAGAACCATGCAGTAATTATTACTGGTTGACAGGTGGAGGGATTCATGTAAATATATAATATTATATATATATATATATATATATATAATGTTTAGATATATATATACGTTTAGATATATGGGTTAGATAAGTGATTGATTTGATGTTTTAATAGTGGTTGGAGATATGAGTAGATAAGTGGTTGATTTGATAAGATGGATTCACTTAAATGTATATATAAGATGATGTTTTGGAATTTAAAATCCCACGTGAACTCCTTGAATGAAATTATCTATTAATGAAGGGACGGTCAAGGTTTGAAGTTTGTTATGTTTACATATCCAAAGGCTGAGGATTAAAAGCAGAGTGAGAAAGCAATAAGTGGGCGGCCAGCATTACAAGCACTCAAAATTTTTGGATTTACCTTATCAACGGAATTTAAATTCCTCTACGATCTCCACGCGAGCTTATAAGAAGGAAGCTATCTCCAAACCCTAGTATAGTCCCTCGTACGAGAACAATGCCGTCGCCGCAGTCGTCGTCGCCACTGCAAAGAAAAATATAAAGAGAGGGAGATAGGGAGGGCCGGAGGTCTTTGCCGCCGTGGAAGCTTGCCGACAGTTCCCGGATCCGGTAAGCCACTGATCTCATACTAGGGTCCGTAGATAGTATGAACATGCATGAGGAGATGGGATACTTGTGATGTTTTTCATTGAAATTATCTTTAGTTTCAAGAGGGTATGCATGCATGCTCACAGAGATTTGTTAAGGATGGTTAATATGTGGACTTCTGATTTATTCTTGGTTTCCATTGGTGTTTGTGAGTAGGGCTATAGGAGAAGATTGTAGGATGATTAATATTTGCTTGCATGTGGTGATGATTTTGTGTGTGTTGGGTTTGGGTTTAACGAGTTTAGGATAATATGGAGGCTTGATTTTGAGAGGTGAGCTTGACTTGATTGGAGGATTTTCTTTGGAAGGATATGGGTATAGCGTAGATGTGAGCTTTTGTGATTGATCTTATAAATTTATGTTGAATTGATAGCCATGATTTCATGTGCATTTGATAGATTTGTTAAGGCTTGGAAGAATTAGAAGTTGGAAATGGACTTGTTGGGGTTGTTGTGTAAGTACAAGATTGAAGAATCAAAGTTGCATGTTATGTGTGGGCAATGGAATTGGTTTGAATGAGATTGTTATGCTTTGTGTTTGTAGGCTTGGTTCACTACCTTACTAGTGATGGGCTTGGGCTTGATTCGTGTATGATTGAGAGTTGAAGTATTGAGTTGACTCATTAAGTCGAGTTGAGTTCATTAGTGGGACGAGCTTGTTAATTGAACTTATTTAGTAAGTATGGTTACTCATAGGTGTGTGAGCACTATTTGAGACCGAGTTTATGGTTTCCAGGTGGTGGTTTGGAGCTCTGAGCTGCTACAAGGGGGACGCGGGGTCGCCGGTTGGTTTTATCAGTTGAGGTAAGTTGCTTCTGCCTAGTACGCACTCTACGGAGTGTTTATTGGACTTGTGGTTGCCATGTTTATTTTGTAAGTTACTCTTGCCTCGCTCCTACCCATTGTTTGGGTTTCTTGCTTTGATGAATGCTATTAGTTAGCATATCTTCTTTGTGGTATCTGTTTTCTTGGATGCATGCACATACATGTTTGTTTTGCTCTCTTTCCTCGTTTGTGTATGATTGGTGTGCTTGTGGTAGTGTTGCTACTACCTGTTTGTTGGAATACTCGTTGGACATGCCCTCCTGTGGGCCGATACTTGACTGTAGGCACTCGTGGTGCTTGTGTGTAGCTAGGTAGGTATGCGTCAGTGGAGTGAGCGGGCTCGCTGAGCATAGCCTCCTATTGTCTGGCATGAGACCATTGAGATACGTTGTACTTGTGTGCTGGTCGGGTTGGTGTGCGCCAACTAAGTTTGTTCTTCCGCCCGGTTCACTGGAACGTGGGGGCTCCGGTTTGGGGAACGTTCAGGGACGGGACACCCTGGCGTTTTGGCTTGCCATGCCAAAGGGACGATAATCTGGTTGTCCTGCCTGTCAGCGGGATTGATACACTGGCCGTATCGACACGTGGAGTGGTGGCGCTACCGAGGTGCAACAGGTTGGTCGCTTGCAGCCCGAGGCTGTGTTGCTGTCCGGGGGATCGTTTGTTGATCTACCTTTGGAATTCCTTTGTTTAAAGCCATGAAGGCTATCGTTGGATAAGAGTCGAACCGTTGCTGATGATTGTGGTAAACTCCTAGGATCGGTTGTGTGGGGTGTAGCCCCTTTGCTTGATGTTCTCTTGGATTATTGATATCATGATTTGTCTTGTTGCTCACACTTCTTTGAGAACCTTGCAGGGTACTTACTGGGCTTTCATTCCTAAAGCTCACTACCTTTTTCTTCTCCCATTTCAGGTCTTGAGGAGTAGGTAACTCGAGTATTGGGAGACGTGTGAGAGTTGGGGTGTGATACTTGTCGAGGTTGGAGGACCTCTTTTCAGTTCTTGTGTGAGATATTGGTCTATGACCTTATAGGGCCTGGTGTTGTTTAGGGTATTGGACCCTTGTACTTTATTTTCCGCATTAGTACTCTGATTTGTTTTTTATATTATTGGATTGATAAACTTTTGTATTTATTTTGTTATCTGCTACTGTTTACTTAGGCCTTGTACTTGAGTGGGGCCCGTCTCCACTTGGGTACGGCCGATCTGTTGACGTGCCCGAGGTCCCGGGATCCAGGTCAGGGCGTTACACAATGCTTTGCCATTTGGGAACATGCGTGCGAACTCCTCACCATGGAGCGTGACCACCATAGCGGCACCCAGGACCGTGAAAGGCGAACCGACACCCAGAGAGTGTACGCGAATGCGTCACCCAAGAGTGTAACCGCTATTGCGGCACCTCGGAGCATGATAGGCAAAGCGACACCCTGGTATGTAAACGTAAATACAACACCCGAGGATATAACCAACATCTCTACACCCCGAAGCATGTACGCAAATGCCTCCCCCAGGAGTGAAACCGCTACCGCGGCACCGAGGAGCGTGATAGGCAAAATGACACCCAGGTTTGTAGACACAAATACGACACCCGAAGATATAATCGACATCTCGGCACTCGGGACCGTACATGCGAACGCCTCACCCAGGAGCGTGACCGCAATAGCGACACCCAGGAGCATGAATGGCGAAGCAGCACCAAAGAGAGACCGACATCTCGATATCTTGGTAAGTTTGTCTAACCGTAACACCTGTAAGCACGACTAACATCTCAGCATACGAATAGGCATCTCGACAATTATGATAATGGTACAAAGCCGAGTAGCTGGCGTCGCCACAAATGATGAAGTAGACAATAAAAATCATATCCTGAGATCGCATGAGAAACGGCGGATATGACGCCAAACAAATTAAATCAACGTGTAAGAGAAAAGAACACAAAATCTACTAGTAAATACAACGAAACACGACATAGCCAAATGGATATTATTTTATTGAATAAGGATGCTTCCATACATTCCAAAGATAAACGGCAGTTACACCGAATCGTCGTCGCTAAGTATCACCTCCGCGACACTCGGACGGGCCGAAAAGACAGATTCCTTTTCACATGCGGGGTCCCAAAAATTTTTACACGAAACTGAATCCCCCAGATGAAATTGTAAACTAAGAAATCTCTTAATGATAGCCGATGATCTGCCACGAAATTGGGCCATCCTCTCTAGAATCACATTTCCCTGATAAGCTAATCCCGGACCAAGACCACGTTCCACACCCACCCGCTAGGGCCCTCCAGGCTAATGACACCTTCGGGTAATTGGGCCAACTGATTGTAGAAGCCTCTAGGAATAAGCAGCTTCTGGGTAACTTCTAGGGACACGAACACTTTGAAGAACGATGGTCCCTCTAGAAAAGATATTTTCAACATCTATGTAGGTCAGCCTTACCATGGATCTACTTATATAATCCATTTAGGGTGACATAGCGGTCCTGGAAAAATCCAGCATTAATTACAATAAAACATCCCAAATAATTACCCTAGGGGTCCTAGTTCAAACCTTGAAACTCACGCCATGACTGGTCAAGAAACGAGGAAGAACAACTTGACAGTCATCGAGAAAAATTCATCCTCATTATGGTGCAACGCCTCGAAATCAACCATGAGCTACCCTACCATAATGACTCGTGATCCCAGTCATACTAGGGCCACGCTCGGCGAACAACATTCCCAGTGATGGATGCCCGAATACCTAGGCGATCTAGGTTTTACCCGAAATATTTGACTGCTCCAAATAGGGAACCACCTCGGCAAAAAACAATCAGATAATTCCTTCTCTCCTATTCAAGGAAAGATAATAATACACTTCGAACAGGAATCACGAAAGCTGCAACACAACTTAGTCAAATGCTGTTAACCCAACTGCAGCTATCTGAGTAGAAAAAGGACCTCAAGACCCGACAACGGTGGACGGTATAAAGGGTAGGAGAAAGACATGAACGGGGTGAAAGCACTAATGCACAATTCAAACCTCGACCATGCAAATAATAACGGGATAAGTAATATCGCCCCGATCATGTTGGAAAACGCAAACAAACTATTAGTAAAGATGTCACCACCCTAGAGTTAGGCTAATAGATCGGAAGAAAAAATGTCTTCGTTTCACAAATAGAGGAAATCGCACCTCTTATAAAACACAAAAATTGGATAGCAAAGAAAAAAGGGAAAGTACATAAAAGGCTAAGCTGGGGTATAGATGCGGTAGATCCCCCCTTCGTTAGATCTTTTGAAGATGATCGCACTATCTCCCCTAGCAGCCTCCCTCCCGACAGTCGCGACCTCTGCCAAACGCCCTTTGCTCTTCTCCTTCTGTCGGAGCCACCCCCAAAGTCTCACAACCTCAAAGTGATCTTTATCACTAAAGCAGAGATCAGGGTGGGCCCGAGACGCTGCTTGGAAGACCGAGAAGCAATTCTTAGAGTTTTTGCGTAAAACCTCTTTAAACTTAGAGCTAGCCTGGAAATCCGCATGAGCCTTCTTGGAAACCTTTTGCTTGTCCGCAACCGAGGAGGCTTGAAACTCCAAAGAGTCAAAATGACGCTTAACTGAATCACTCAACTCTCGGGCCCATTCAGGAGAATTACGGAACTCCTCCCTGAATAATGCCACTCCTTTACCGACGCCCTTCTCGATAGCAGCCGCCCTAGAGTCCCTCTGAGAATCCAAGGTCCTCTGCAAGTCTTCGAGAGAATGGCGGCATCCCAAGAGCTCATCCTCAATTCTAGCCTTCTCTTCTAGTAGCCCCGCCACCCGAGCTTGGAGCTCCGCCTCGGACCAACGGCAAGCTGCCAACTCTTGCGAGTATACCTCTTGGACTACTCGAGCTTTCTGCTGCAGGTGTCGGGCAGCATGGTCTATGAAATAACCGCCCTGAAAAATTATAGGTAGCAAGAAGTAAGCACAAGGCACAAGAACTATCAAAATAAAAGACTACGGGCACGCTAAGTAACATATCGATAAGGCTAGGGAGGAGAGATAGTAACCCAAGGCGTCATTATCAAGTTTTGATAGCTTGGCCTTGAAGAAAGACGAGCGCACCATCTCAAAGGCCCGGAAGCACGCTCGAGGGAAACCGAAATCTCAAAGACCGGTCCGGAGGATCCATGAGGGTGTGGCACTTCTCCCTCCTTCCCGGTTGTATGACTTGGCGAGAATTCGACTCCAGTGAACGCAGAAGAAGAACACCGAGTCCTTTTTCGGGAACGACTAGACTCCCCGGCTTCCCACTTCTTCGACTTCCCTTCCTTCAATTTCTTCTTTTTCCTCTCCTCCGGGACCCTGTGATCGGGCGAAACAGAGATGACCCCAACTTGGGGAACCACATGAGCCTCGACCTCTACGGGCACATCCCCTAGGGGTATCTCGGTACCCCCGAGAGCGGCATCAGTATCCGCTGCCCCCATGATGTCCTCCAAGTCCAGAGCCTTCACCACGGCGTTCTCAAAATCTTGGACCTCCTCCACAAGAGAGCCCATAAGTTCGTCGATATCCATGCCAGCACCTGTGCAAGAAATAAAACAAAAAAAAAAGACAAGACCTCATACCCTTTGCTAGAAAAAGCCCATGGTCTAGAAGATTCCTGGCGATCAGAAGTCTATCAAGGCGAATCCTAGGAAAACCATGAAAGACTAGCCTTTGCCTACTTTATTCAGTCTTCTCTTTAAATTGAGGACCGGCCTTTAAATTTGGGGTACCCCATGAAGTCGGGATCCTCCAAGAACGGCTGTAGGAAACAAAAAGGAATTTATCGTTCCAATCATAAATAGAAGACCAACCCGGACCTAAGAAAGATCTTCGATAACGCGTAGCAAAGTAATACCAGCCTCCTCCGAGATGAGTCCTAAGTGAAAATAAAAGGCAAAACCATCTAACAGAAAGCTTAATCCCAAAATGCTGCAGAACTACAACAAAGCCCCCTAATGTTCTCCATGTGTTGGGGGTTAATTGGGAGGGACAAAGTTCAAAAAAACTAGGCATCAAAGTAAATCACAATCTTATTATTACGAGGTGTATTTACCCTTTCATTAGACTTGGGAGCCCTACAAGAAAACTGGGGGGACTTGATCAAGAAGCAACTACAAATTTTCTCTACATCGCTGGGAGAAAGGATGCTACTGGTCTCCCCTACGGCTGGGTGACCCAATGCCCCGGAGGAAGGTCCGACTTCTCCTGCTTCAGCTCTAATAGATTCAGAGGAACAGGCCATTACCTGAGGAAACAGAATGAGGAGTGGTGAAGAAGGAGAAAACGATCTTGAAGAAGGCAGTACATATAGAGATTAGAAAAAGAACCCCTAGATTTAACCTACTTTCAAAAGAGATCAATGACCACCTCCCCCCCCACCAAATACATGATCAACAGCTAACAAGAGCCCGATACCATGTCTCAGAGACGAGATGTGTGGCCAATTAACGCAATCCATCATTACCTCGATTGCCTCGCTCACAAGGAATGAAAAGTCGCATGGGGCGAAGAGATATAGGGGCCCATAATGGTTTCACCATCTTCAAAACAGTAACAGACCCCCACTGTGCCCACGTCACCAATAAAATACCCCTCATCTCCTTAAGTATGACTTCCGTCATCAGGGGCTATCTAGATGAGCTCCTCGGGTACAGAATAGTATAAGAATTCTTCAGAGAAAAAACTAACTCGAGCATGAACACGAGAGGCTAATCAACCCCAAGGCCCCGAGATTCACGGGAAATCCAATGTAACCCAAACAAGTTCCGCCCTAAGAACCGAACTTTCATGTATGTCGATTTACCCCGAGATTCTGAAAACCTAGGGATAAAAAAGGGGAGGGGCTAGTGATATACAGAAGACTTGTCCAAGCATCCGTCGCCATCATACCCATCCCACAATCCATATGGGCCTACAAGGCGCCTCCATACCCTCTTAGGAGAAGACAAAGCTTTCTTAGGAGTAAGGAAAGGCGCGCCTAGGACCTCATCATGGCTAGCAAAAAGGGACACATATCCCAAGGAGGAAAATGAGAAAAATATAAGGAAGCAAGTGACCAGGAAGGAAGGTAAGAAAGATTGAAACCAAAAAAGGCTCTCCGATCTCCTCCTCTGGCTTGTCTACTAACTTGACCATCGGAGCGGGCAAGGGCAGCAGAGCCCTACCCTCTCTTACTTTTCTTCTTTACTGTCCCTTTTCAAGTGAACTTGAAGAAAGCAAACCTATTGCAAGATCTTTCATAACCGGAAGATCATCAGTTAGCTGGACGTCTGAGGAGTCCATGTGGCGTAACGAGATTACTGGCCAACAGATTTATTAAAAATTTTGTTTTAATCTTATCCTTTTCCCCTTGGTATATTTGTATATAGATAATGAGTAAATTTTTATAAATCTATTTTTAAAATGTTTATTTTTTATAGAATTTTATAGATCTATTTTGGATAGATTTTTGTTTTATGTATTTTAAGTTTTAGCCTCTTATAAATAAAATTATTTTTATAAAATATTATTTTAAGATGTTGAAATAATAGAAACTTAAAGATTAAGGGTATCTTACAAATGGTATAAATTTATTTTACTTAAATTACTTAAGTGAGAAATATAGACACACCTAATAATTTTAATTTTGCAAATATATATATATATATATATATATATATATATATATATATACATGACTGTGATAAGGTGCGGTCAGCCGGAACACTGTGCAGATCTGGCCGACAACCGTTTTAGCCCTTGAAGCATGTTTGAGGATTTCCAACCGCACGGATGGGAAGATCATCTAAAAATAAGCTAGCCTGTCTATTTTCATACAATGTGGTGACCGTTTGGTCCTCCCACTTAACGGTTCTTATTTTAGGAAAATTTTAACGGTTCACAAATTCAACCATTAAGTGGGAGGACCAAACGGTCACCAAATTGTATGAAAATTGATAGGCTAGCTTATTTTTTGATAATCTTCTCATCCGTACGGTTGAAAATCCTTTAAACATGCTCCAAAGATCAAAATGGGCTTCAGCCAGATCTGCACAATGATCCGACGGACCGCACCTTATCGGGACTATATATATATATATATATGAAATAAAATTTTTCAATAAAAATTAAATATTTGTATGTAATTTCAATATTTTGCATGGGTGTATATATACCTTAGTTTTTTTTGTCTTTTCATCTATAAAGGCGGCCAACAGGTAACAATAGGCTAACAGGTAACAACAATCATCATTCAGATTTTTATTAATGAATGTGCCACTTTATAAAAAAAAATATAATAATAATAATAATAATAATAATAATAATAATAATAATAACATCGATTTCCATTGGCAAATTCGTAATTTCGAAAATGGGTAGTCAAGTCGGGCGGGTTTGTATCGGATCATCTGACAGGATCCGGATCCGACCCGCGAGCATGTAGAGCAAAGACAGCATAATGTATAATAATAATAATGCATGCATGATGATGATTACATGGTTAATAATGAAGGAAGGTGATGACTTGAAGTTCACGTCTAATGGGTACCGGATCACGTGCTAGCGCGCCTGCCCACGCACGGAACAAGCCCGATCCGTTAAGCAACATCTATTCCTCTTCTACTACTACTGTTGTTTACATTCCCCAACCCCGACCTCCAAATCCCAAGAAAAAAATAAACCAAATAAAAAAACCAATTAATTCTATTATGTTTAATATAGTTTAATTTTCAAGTTTATAGATTATTCAATCTTAGGAATAAGGAACAAGGAATTACCATTATTATCACACGATCCCAACACTCCCGTGTGCTTCTTTTCGAGATTTCCTAAACTGCCCTCCTCTTGTGTTTATTATTTTAGTATCATCATCTTTTGCATTTATAACCTTACAAAATTAAATTGTAGTGTGGTTTTTTACAATATTTTTAAAACCGGATCGGAAATGAACTGGTCTCACAATTGGGTCACAGGTTAGTTGGTCTAACTAGATGACATCATATATATATATATATATATATATATATATATATATATATATATATATATATATATATACACATGGAGAGATACATGAAGCTAGCTCATCTTGATACATGGAAGGATCTGAGTCCTTAATTCCATCAGCTATGAATCAACTTACCATTAAGGACAGTATACACTCTCCTCGGTTACGAACCTCTTCGGGACGTTAGACAATGTCATCTCTATGGTTTCATGAAGACCTCCTCAGATAACCATGGATGGCTTCCCCCTCGGATTCTTGGGCACTTCCCCCTCGGTTCCAAAGAGAAGGCTCTTCGTCCAAGATCCAACTACTCACTGTCACACAAGAGCACTTAACTGTAGTGGACACTGAAGGGATTGCCGAAGAACCCTTAGCCCTTCTAGAAGGATTAACTGTTGAGACCTAACTAACTAATGACCTGACATCTAGAAGCATCTGGAAGAAGTGTGAGCTGGCAATATAAGCTGGCAACTGAGTTGGTATCCAGCTGGCGTACATGTGATCAAATTCGATGAAGCTTGTTGCCCAAGCTTCCCCGATCCTGGCGCTTATAAATAACAGGGTTCACCTCATTCGATTCCAGGTTCCATTACTCCGGCGAAAGCCTTCCTTTCCAAAAACTCAACCCCTCCTCTTCTTCTCCCTCATCTTGATCCCAATGAGTCATATTCCTTGTATTTCTAGCAAATTCATAGTGAATTTCTCTCCCAAGATGGAGATCCGTGGTTTTCTCCCCCGATTTGAGGGGTTTCCATATCTGGTTTTCTCTTTCTCTATTTGGTTTTTTATCTGATCTGTTTAAGTTCATCCCCAAATCCACAAATAAATATACTTGTTAGTTAAGATTAGGGTCCTCATTTTGCACCAACAATATATATATATATATATATATATATATATATATATATATATATATATATATATATTGTTGATGCTAGATTCTCCTTTGCCTCGAGATCAACTCCGATCTTGCACCAAAGGTTATTTGTTTGAAATGGAGGACCTAAACCAACTGGAAATCAAATCGAAATCAAGCTAGAGTGGGGAAACAAAAGATTTAAAGTGCAAAAACTCTCAAAATCAAGGAAAAAAAACCAAGGATCCCTCTCACGGGATCAAATCACACTAATCATTCATGGTTGTTACAAGGAGAATGAGAAACAAACAGATACCAAAGGAAAGAATGGATGGCTGGAGAGGTAGGGCTTTACCACTCAAAAAATCTCCCCCCTTTTCGGTGGAGTTGTTCCTACATTTTATAGACGCAAGGCATGGGAAATTTGGCGCCCAAGTTTGCCAGACCAGTCCTAGAAGAAGTGATGTCGGGCGGGGTAGCGATTAACCCACGGGCTAGCCGGATCCAAAAGGGGATTGCAAGGAAGACGACAAAGAGAAAGAAAAACAGAGAGAAATCTCTAAAACTCCAAAAGTAAAATTATTATTCAGAATTCAATAATGAAAAACTAACCCACAAGCCGGGTTAAATAGTCTCAAAGGATTAACTTAGAAACCTTGTCATCTAATCTAAATTTACTAAAATTGACAAAATTATTATTTAAAACTAAACTTATCTAAATTTAAAACTATAAACAAATAAGATAACTCCTAAAAATTTGAGATCAAATTGGATTTAAATCCTATCCTAATTCTGTTCTTCCCTTCTTAGGATCCTGGATGAACTCCTTGGGGTTTCCTCGTCTTGCGTGAATTCATCCAGCACTGTAGCTTCCGAATGAGACTGCCCGAACAAGATTCCGAGCAGGTGATGCTTTGTAGTAATCTGAACAGAAGGTACCTTATGAATCCGAATGGAATTGCCTTCGGCCGAGTCTGAATGAGATTGCTTCCTGTTGAATCCGGACGTAATTGTCTTCTACTAGATCCAGACGAAATTACCTCCTACTGAATCCAGACAAGATTACCTTCTACTGTATCAGTACGAGATTACCTTCTGTTGAATCCGGACGGAATTTCCTTCTCTCAATCACGAGCAGGAATTGGAGTGCGGACCCGGCGTAGCTAACCTCTGCTCTCATGTTATTATGTGTGCCACTGGGTGAAGGCCGCCCGGATATTCTCCATGTAGATGGTTGGATAACCGCTACATGTCTTCCCACTTTTTCCCCATTAGAATATATTACCTCGAAACAAATGATAAAATTATAAAATATGCAATATATATATATTCATAAAAAAAGCTCAAATATAATATTGAGGATATTATGAGAATTCGTGATCGAGGCGTGAAAGGTAATTCATTACTCATTTTTACCATTATTGTGTGGAAATTTTCTGTGAGGTAATTATTTTTGTATTTATTATCTTTTTATAAATCTCATTAATTTATTCTTTTATTAATATTTGTTATTGATTTTATCATTATTGCAATGTTAGGTTATTGATTTGATTACTTAAGAAATGCAAACCCGCTTTCCAGAAACTAACAGGGAGTTACTTCTTCTTGTGTCATGCCTTGATCCAACTCGTTTTTCAAATTCAACATCTACAAGGTACTCCTTCTTGCAAAGATGTATCGAAGACGTCTTGGTGACTGACTGCATGTATGATGCTTGAGGATCAACTTGCTACTTTTATTTATGATGTTCGGCGTGATGATGATTTTGCAATTGTTTTGGACTTGGGAGGTTTTGTTAGGAAGCTTGTTGAGACAGGAAAACATGCTATTTTCCACTCGTTTATCACCTTATTGAGTTGGCATTGGTTTTGCCTATTACGACAGCTAGTGTTGAGAGGGTATTTTCAGAAATGAATGTTGTGAAAACTAACTTGCGCAACAAAATGGGAGAGGAGTGGATGAATGATAACATGGTTGTCTATATCGAGAAGTAAGTTTTTGCAACTATTGACAATTAGGAGATTCTCAAGTAGCCGTTCGTGAAAATACAAACTCGTCGTACGCAGTTAACTTCTCTTAGTCGTATGCATCCACATCCGACACCCGCACTAGCGGTTGTTCTAGTTTGAGTGTGCATAGATAAATGTTATATATATATATATATATATATATATATATATATATATATATATATATATATATATATATATATAGGGTCGTGCTACTATGCGGCCGACTGAAACACTGTTCCAGTCCGGCCGCCTCCCATTTTGGCCCCTGGAGCATGTTTGAAGGATTTCCAACCGTACGAATGGGAAGATCATCGAAAAATAAGCTAACATGTCAATTTTCATACAATTTGGTGACCGTTTGGTCCTCCAACTTAATGGTTGAAATTCTGAACCATTAAAATTTCCCTAAAATAAGAACTGTTAAGTGGGAGGACCAAACGGTCACCAAATTATATGAAAATTGACAGGCTAACTTATTTTCGATGATCTTCCCATTCGTATGGTTGGAAATCCTTCAAACATGCTCTAGGGGCCAAAATGGGAGGCGGCCGATTCGACATAATGATCGACCGGCCTAATAATAGAACCTCCGTGTGTGTGTATATATATATATATATATATATATATATATATATATATATATATATTCATAATGCTATCAGGCCGGCCGTATTACTGTTCACATGTGGTCGACTCCCATTTTGGCCCTTCGAGCATGTTTGAAAGATTTCCAACCGTACGGATGTGAAGATCATAGAAAAATAAGCTAGCATGTCCATTTTCATAAAATTTGGTGACCTCCCACTTAACGGTTGTTATTTTATAGAAATCTGAATAGTTCAGAATTTCAACCATTAAGTGGGAGGACTAGGGCTGGTAAACGATCAAACTGTTCGTAAGCAACTCGAGTTCGATTCGATATTGGTTCGAGTTCGAATAACAAACTGAACTTGAATTCAAATTTGAGCTCAAAAAATAAATGAGTCGAACTCAAGCCAGAGTCAGCTCGTTTGAGTTTAGTTCGAAGTTCGAATATATATATATATATATATATATATATATATATATATATATATATATATATATATATATATATATATATATAATTATTTGGGTTGCATAATTTATTCTTGATTTTTATCTTATAAAATATAATTATAATGTAGTTATTTATTAGTTTTATGTAGAAAGTAGAAACCCTTTATATTTTTTAAAATTTAAACCAAATAATTTTTTAAATTTTAAATTCTAAACCGATCCAACCGATCAACATTCCAATATATACCCAAAAGGGCCAAACTCTAACCCTTGTTTGCGCCGCTCTCCTATCTCTCTCTCTTTCGCTCTCTCAATCTCGACCCCAGCCAGCCCCAACCAATGAGTATCCGGTTGAGGCCGGTTAGACGAACGGGGGAAGAGGAGGAAAACAACGAGAGAGGAACATCGACTGATCCCGTGCCGTCACCCTCGCCATAGATTGGTAACCTCGCGTCCCCCGCCTCAATACTGTGCTTCTCCTCTCTTTTTCTAATGAGACTGTCACAGACTCACAGTCGCTCAGGCGAGTGTAGAGAGCTAGGGCATTGGGAGCCTTGGAGTGGTGTCAGCAGCCGAGCTCTCATCGAGTAATTAGATATCATTGACGAGGCCAGTCAAGGAGACATGTAGGCTGTAGCTGAAGTCAAGCAAACAACGCCACAAGACACCATGTATACTCTAAAGAATAATAGAGAAGAGGAACATAAAGAGAAATCTCACCACCAATTTCAAGAGTTTGCTTAAATATATAATGTTTTACAGGATTTTTAAATGATGCTAACCATGTTTAGCATTTGTAATAACAATATTTATTATAATTTTATATATATTTTTTTAATTTTGAGTTTGTTTTTAATTGAACTCGAATTTTTATAAATATTATCAAGCCGAACTCGAGCAGAAAATTATAATTCGAACTCGAACCGAACTCAAACTGAACATTATAATTTCGAACCCGAGCCGAACTCGAGCCGAACTCGAGCCGAACAATGGAATTTCGAGCCGAACTCGAGCTAGGCTCAGCTCGTTCAAGTTCGGCTTGTTTCCAACCCTAGGGAGGACCAAACGGTCACCAAACTGTATGAAAATGGACATGCTAACTTATTTTTCTATTCACATCCATACGGATGTAAATCTTTCAAACATGCTCTAAGGGCTATATATATATATATATATATATATATATATATATATATATATATATATATATATATATATATATATATATCATTTTGTGCTAGCCTCCCATTTTGGCCCCTGGAGCATGTTTGAAGGATTTCCAACCGTATGGATGGGAAGATCATCGAAAAATAAGCTAGTTTGTCAATTTTCATACAATTTGGTGACCGTTTGGTCTTCCCATTTAATGGTTGAAATTCCGAACTGTTAAAATTTCCTTAAAGTAAAAACGGTTAAGTGGGAGAACCAAACGGTCGCCAAATTATATGAAAATTGACAAAATAACTTATTTTTCGATGATCTTCCCATCCGTATGGTTGGAAATCCTTCAAACATGCTCTAGGGCTAAAATGGGAGGCGTCTGAATCAGCACAGTGATCCGGCCGGCCTGATAGTAGAACCTCCGTGTGTATATATATACTTCGATGTATGTATTTAAATGGTGGTTGTTTTAATAAAAAAAAATATATTATCACACTATTTTATATTAAAAATAATTGTTATGTTATATGAATTTTTTTTTATGTGTTTTGTTCTCAGCCCCTCTACTGAGTCATGGTTCCGTCCTTGCCTCAAACCCTCTTTATTAACTCCCATAACAATAAGAGCTCTAAGGTACACCACATAATTTAAAATCCTCTAACAATTCTCAAAAAATAAGGAATGAGTAGTTAATTATATCAAGATAACGTTTTTGAGTGCTTGTTTTGGTAGTTTGATTGTTTATTTTATTTTATAATTTAAAATTAAATTTATTTTTAAAAATCTCAATCTTAGTTTTTAAAAATTTTAAAATTAAAATTATCTATAAGCATCTTATTATAGATATATATTATTTAAAATAAAAAATCTAAAATTTGAGAAAGTTCTAAAATCCCAACCTAATTTTCTTATAATTTTAAATTTTTAAAATTTAAATTATATATATTTTTTATTAGTAATTTTGATCGATAATTTGTTTCAATATCAGGATAATCATCAAATTCTTCCGATTCTGAAGTTTCTATCATTTGGTCAGACCCTTTGTGGTCAGACTCTGTGTTTTCTAACCTATTTATTATAAAATAAAAAATAAATTGATATATTTTTTTATTAATAATCGTAGAAACTGTAAATGTAAATTGTTAACGAGATTTTCAGGAAGATCCCAAGAATCAAGCGAACACTTGAATTTATAAGGGTTTTTTGGAGAAAAGATCCAAGAAGGCCAAGAAAGAGAGAATCAAGAAGACAAACACCAAGGTTTTAACGTGAAAAACCCCTCAAATCGGGGAAAAACCACGGGTCTCCATGCTTGGAGAGAGAAATCCACTATGAGCGATTCTTTACAAACGAGGAGGAGAGAGGAGGGGAGTATGTGTACAAATAGTTCAATCTGCCTTACAAGTGTGAGGCCTTAGCTATTTATAGGCCTTGGTTACGGCCTCTTCGGTATTTCGATTCACCCATTGTTCCTTCTAGAAGGGTTCAGAGCTCCTCGGCAAAGAGAGAGGAGTCTCATTCGGAAGGTTTGTTCGGAAATCTCTTCGGAAGGTTTGCTTGGGAGACCATTTGGAAGCTGTTTGGAAGTTCCTCTTCTTTTCGGAACCTGCTCAGGAGGCTCTTCGGGAGACTCTTCGGGGGATTCTTCGAAAAGGCTCTTCGGAGTGCTCTTCGGGGGACTCTTCGAAAAGGTTCTTTGGAGTGCTCTTCGGGTGGCTCTTCGGGTAGTTCTTCGGAAAACTCTTTGGGGGAGAATGAGTTCGAACCTGCGTTAGTGATCTGAGGGTGCGGAATCTTCCACGCATCGGGTTGAAACATTTCCACGTGTCCTTGCCGGTTTCACCCTCATCATCAGTCCCCCCTCTAGTATGCTTGTGTGAGCTAAGCATACGAGCGGTGGCGTGTGATTGTCACGAGATTTTTCGAAGAGCATTTCCAATTAGTGGCATGGGAGAGGTGCAGATGCTTCGGTTCTGATTGGATAAAGTTCTGAGCGAGCAGGTGAGGCGTCTAATCGTTGATTCGAGGCGCATTAAATGCGTCGTACCTTTTCAGTTTCTCAAGGCTTCTTTTTCGCAAGCGCCGGTAGGAGTAATGATTGCGACTGTTCCATCATTGTCTTACGTGGCGTGAATCCAACTTAGTTCCCATCTATGCTTCAACCCGAACCGTCCATCGCTTATACACGTGTCCGGTCCTGATTACGCGCCAGTTGGAGGAGTGATCTGAGCTATTGCGAGAGAATAGTGTTTGTTATACATTCTCTCGTCACGCCTCTTTTTTCGAAAAGAGTTTCCCTCTCAAAGGATTGCGCTCATCTTCTCTACTGCGGGTTCCGGTGATTTGTATGCGTAGAGGTTCGCCAGTGTTTATCCGGACATCGCTCATGGCTTCAGGTGAGCCGTCTTCTTCTTCTACTCCTTCTCCTGCTTCTCCGCTGGTTGATCCTCCTGTCTTAGCTCTCGAGACTGTTACAGATGTAGTAAAAAACCCAGATGTTTGTTCTTCTTCCTTCCCTAACCTCCTTTCTTCAAAAGCGATCCATAAAATAGCTTTAGCATACAAGATCACTGGGGTTGAATCTCCTTTGAAGTATAGAGTCCCAGCGCCTTCATAGCGTGCGAGTTCACCGTCTAAGGATGGTGAAATCGCGATTTATTACGACGCCCTTCTTGCTGGGCTTAGGTTGCCTTTCCCGAGGCTTTTCTTAGACATCTTTAGGGAGTTCGAGATTTGTCCGTCCCAATTAGCTCCGAACTCCTGGAGGTGCTTATGTGGGTTCGTGATCATGTGTCGTCATCACCAAATCAAGCCTTCTGTTTCTCGATTTAAGCTCTTCTTTGGTTTGAGCAAGGAGAGACACACCGACTGGTATTACTTTGGGGCTCGGGCGAATAGGAGGTTTCTCGGTCCTGTCCCTTCGTCCATAAAAGGATGGAAGTCGAAATTTTTCTTTGTTTCTAGTACCGAGGGGTTGGGGGTTCGGACTCAGTGGGGCTCTCCGAGCTTCTTCCCTTGGAAAGGAAGGATTTTACGTCGGAGGAGGATTTTGACTTTCAGAAGCTTAAGGAGTGGTTCGATATTCCTGTTGATAGGTACTTGACCACTGAGATCCTGCAAGCCTGCGACCTTTATCCGGCCCTAGGTAGGGTCTTGTTTTATCTTTATTCTTTCCTCTAATATTCCGGTGTTCCTCTATTTCCTGAAACGTTTTCTCTATATCTTTTGATAGGAAACCCAATCGAGGTGAAGTCTGCGCTGAGTATCCTCCTTGCGGGAGTTCGAGCCAATGAGGCCAAGCTGAGAATGACGAAGCTTGAGAGAAGGAAAAGGAAGGCCTCGGTGCGGGATAGTCATCCTCCCAAGCCTCTGCAAACGAAAGAGGGAGCTTCAGTTGATAAGGAGAAAACCCTCGAGGTAGCATGGGGGCAATCTGAGGAGCCTCTTCGTGAGGAGGAGAGGGGAGATGCTGAGGCGAGCGCTCCTCCGTGGAAGATTCTGAAGCGGAATAAGAAGTTAGTTGCCGTGAAGAAGACGGTCTCCATAATTGTGGTCCCCGTAGAGGAGGAGGGAGGTCTCCTCAGGTGAGGGAGGGGAACCTTTCTGAAGAAGATCTCTTTCCCCTTAGTGAACGTAGGAAGGGGATTCGTGTGGCGAGTAACGTCTCGCCTGTGAGTGTTTCTTCCGAGCCGCTTGACTCTGGTGGCCTTTTGCTGCAAGAGATCGAGAATGCTCTGGACTCTTCTTGCGGTGCTGAGGAGCCTAGCCGCCAAGGGTTTGCACATCCTGAAGGGAGGGAGCCGGAACGTGCCTCGGTTCCTCCTACAGACAAGATGAAGGGTCTTGCGACCGAAGCGGAGGAGATGGGTCAGGCTTCGGGAAGCTCTTTGGGGCTAAGGTTCAACCCATTTGACGGCCTTTTGTGTCATGATCCTGCGTTGGCGACCGTGTCATTAGAACTCCTTCGGACGGAGCAAATGGAGTCTCGGTTGCGGTGTCTTGATGAGGTCGAGCTGGCGGCCCACATGCGTCTAGCCGCGGTTTCTGTAAGTTTTTTCAACTTATGTCCTTTAAGGACTTTCAAGTGTTCGATACTTAGATAGGGTGTATCCTCTTTCCAGAGTGGAGTGATGATGGACCGTGCTGCAAGTTTTCTGGAGGCAGGTCGCAATCTTCGCGGTGCCATGTCGAGTCTAGAGGCAGAGAACCAGAGGCTTCGGACTGATTTTTCTCTCTTGTTGGGGGAGAAAAACAGGATCGAGGGGTCGCTTAGCTCGTCATCCGCACAATGCCAACGGTTGCTAAAGGAGAAGTTAGAGCTGGAGGGTCGTGTGAAGACCTGTACTGAGAAAGTGAAGGAACTCGAGGAGGTGGTGGAGCAGATCTAGCTATCTAAGCAAAGTTTTGAAGAGCGGTGTCTTGAGGCTGAGGCGAGTCTTTCTTCTTCTAAAGCCGAGGCTGAAAAGCTCTCTTCGGACTTGGATTCTGCCAAACGGTCGATCGTTGCTCTTCAAGAGGAAAAGGATAAGCTGGTGAAGGAAACCGAGGAGAAGGACGATTCCCTCTTCCGAGCAGGTGCTGAAAGGGATGCTGCGGTGGAGGAGAGAGACCGAGCCCTGAAGGAGATGGCCTCTCTTCAGGAGACTTTGGACCTTTGCTATAATCGCATAAAGGAGCTGGAAGCCATTTCTGCTTTGTATGGGGAGAAGGATCAGGGGTATGGGGCTGGCTTTCAGAAAGGTGGCGAGGAGACCTTCAAGATTTTTCAGGAGTTGGTGTTGAAGGTTGTGCCTTCTGAGGTGTTGGGGATGATCTCCACAGACTTCAACACTATGTCGTATAAGCAGGCCCTCAAGATCTTAGCTGGAGAGGACCCGAACGTGGAGACTGATGACGAGCTCCTGGATGATGAGCTCTCTTTAGATGAGGCCGAGGAGGAGGGTAAGGCTTTGGATTTTTTCTTCTTCTTGTAGCCCTTATGTGACTCCCTGTTTTGATCATTACAGGTCCTGCTCCCGAGGCAGCTTGTGGCGGTGAGATGGCTTCGGCGGGTGAAGCGCCTTTGGGGGATGTTTCTACACTTAGTCATGGCGAGGAGGCTAGCTCCGGAGCGAGGGGCGATGATGAGGGGGGGGCTGCCTTGATGTCTTTCCTGTTCCTGAGGATACCCCCTCGGCACCGTAGAGACTTGTTTCTTTCTTTGTTGTTTAGTGGTTGTCTGTGTAGACTTCGGCTATAATGTCGATGTAACTATGTTTGATATGTTTTCAATGTTTCTGCCTTGATAAATGAATTTGAGTTGCTTTTGCCATATTTCCATTTGTTTTTTTTTTTCAAAAACTCCGAGGTCGTACTTGTAGGAGTAGGTGTGTGGATCCTTAAGTGGGGCTTTTGGAGTAGGAGAGGTTCCCGGTGGTGGTGCGGGAATATTTTTTGAGGTGGAGGTGGTAGATTGTGTTTATGAGGGGGAGTCGAAATGGTTCTCGATCAAAGCGCAGAACCCTGATTCCGAGGGGGAATCGAAGTGATTTGCGATCGAAGGGCGGAACCCTGATTCCGAAGAGGAATCGAGGTGGTTCGCGATCGAAGCGCAGAACCCTGATTCCGAGGGGGAATGAATCAGGGGGAATCGAAGTGGTTCGCGATCGAAGTGGTTCGCGATAGAAGCGCAGAACCCTGATTTCGTAGGGGAATCGAAGTGGAGTCGTCTCTTCTTTGAGGCATTGACTTTGGACCGTGGGCGTATTGTACTGAGGTAGAAGCGAAGTCTTATTGATAATACTTCCTTAGTGCTTCGGAATGGAAAGGACGTTTCAGCTTCTTTCCATCCAACTTGGCGAGCCGGTATGTGCCTGGCCTCACAATTCCTGTCACGATGTAGGGCCCTTCCCAATTTGTGGTTAGTTTTCCTGTCTTGCTCTTGTTCCCCTTGAACTTGTTTTCTCGCAAGACCAAATCGCCCATCTGGAAAGTGACTTCCTTTACCTTTGAATCATAAAACTTCTTTACTTTTTGGCGATAAGCTGCTGCTCGGAGGTTCGCCATGTTCCTTTTCTCTTCTAGGAGATCTAATTCGGCTCTGAGTTGCTCTTCGTTAGTTGCCAGGTCAAATGCTTGTGTCCGCAGGGTGGGTATTCCACTTTCCGGAGGGATTACCGCCTCCACCCCGAAGGCCAGGGCAAATGCTGTTTCCCCAGTGGGCGTTCGGGTGGTGATTCGGTATGCCCATAGAGTCCCTGGAACCTCTTTTGCCCATGAGGAGCCATTGCTGAGAACCTTGGTCTTCAGGCTATGGAGGAGTGTTCTGTTGGTGACTTCAACTTGCCCATTGGTCTAGGGGTGGGTGACTGATGTGAGTCTATGCTCAATCTCGAGTTTCTCACAGAAAGCTTTGAACGCAGAACTGGCGAACTGACGGCCGTTATCTGTTATGAAGGCTAGAGGGATTCCGAACTGGCAGACAACTGACTTCCAAAGGAAGGACTGGCAGGCCTTCTCCGTAATCGAAGATAGGGGTTCTGCTTTCACCCATTTGGTAAAATAGTCGATCGCAACTATTAAGAATTTTAACTGTCGAGCCGCCACTGGGAAGGGACCAAGAATGTCTACTCCCCAGAGGGCGAATGGCCTTGTGCCCACGATTGGTGTCAGGTGAGCGGCAGGTTTCTTCTGGATATTGGAATGTCTTTGGCACGCGTCGCATTTCCGGGCAAACTCAATAGCATCTTTTGACAAAGTTGGCCAGTAGTAGTCTTGCTGAAGGACTTTGTGGCTGAGGGCTTTACCGCCCTGATGATCTCCTACTATTCCTCCGTGGATTTCCTTGAGGACATGGTTCGCTTCGGAGGGTCGCAGGCACCTCAGGAGAGGTAAGGAATAGGACCTTGTAGAGTTGGCCATCTATGATGTTGAAGCGGGTGGATCGGATGGCAATGCGTCGAGAGAGCTTGGGGTCTGGTGGAAGTGTTCTATCCTTGAGGTAGTCCAAGATGGGGTCCATCCAACAGGGTCCGTCTTCTATGTCGAGGAGCTCTTCAGGGGGACGACACGCAATTGTCCTTGTTGTTAGATGCTGAATGTTGATGGGTTGCTGGACGTCCCCATTCGAGGTAGCAAGTTTGGATAAGAGGTCCGCTTCTTGGTTTTCAGTTCTAGGGACCTTGTTGATATGAACATTCTGGAAGCTTTTCATGAGATGTCATACTACATCTTTGTATTTTAGCATATTCTCTTCTCGAGCCTCGAATTCTTCCGTTATGTGGCCCACCACGAGCTGTGAGTCGGTATTTATCTGTAGGTTTTGGACCCCGAGGCCTCGACAAGCTGTAGTCCTGCTATTACTGCCTCGTATTCTGCCTCGTTGTTGGTGGCCTTGAAGCTGAACTTAAGGACCGTGGAGGTGCTCCATCCTGAGGGGGAACGGAGAACTATTCCCGCTCCAGAATTTTTCGCAGTTGCTGAGCCGTCAGCGTGCAAGACCTATTGGGAAGAGGAGGCGGGGTATGTTTCTAGGAGGTTCATGGTTTCGGGCCCCTTGTGTTTGGTGACGGTAAGCTCTGCGATAAAATCTGCCAAAACTTGGGCCTTGTTAGCTGTCCGAGGGGCATAACTGATATCATACTCTCCGAGCTCGATCACCCATTTCGCTAAGCGGCCCGAGGTGTCAGGCCGGTGAAGTATTTGCTTTAATGGTTGATCAGTAAGTACTTTTATCTTGTGTGACTGGAAGTACGGGCGGAGCTTTCTGGCTAAGATCACTAACGCGAAGGCGAGCTTCTCGAGTGGAAGGTACCTCGACTCAGTTCCTGAAAGTACCTTGCTGGTGTAATACACTGGTTTCTATGTCCCATCCTCTTCCCTTGTGAGAACTAAACTGATTACGCAGTCTGAAACTGCAAGGTAAACGTAGAGCTCTTCTCCTGTCTTCGGTTTGGAAAGAAGGGTGGGTGATTGAAGGTAGTTCTTTAGCTGGTCGAGGGCCTTATCGCATTCCTCTGTCCACTGCAATTTTGGTGCGGCCCGGAGGGTACGAAAGAATGGTAGGTTCTTCTCTCCAGATCGTGAAATAAATCTCCCAAGAGCGGCTAGTCTCCCATTGAGAAGTTGAATTTCTTTGATGCTCCTTGGTGGCCTGGTGTTCATGATGGCTTGGATTTGCTCTGGATTGGCCTCGATTCCTCTCTGTGTGATCATAAAACCGAGGAATTTCCCCGAGCGAACTCCGAAGGCGCACTTGCTTGGGTTGAGACTCATGGCGTGGGCTCGCAATGCCTCGAAAGTTTCTTGGAGGTCGGAGGCATGGTGTTCGGCTTTTGCGCTCTTGACCAAGATGTCATCCACGTAGGCGTCAACATTCCTTCCAATTTGTTTTGCAAAGACTTTATTTACAAGCCTTTGAAATGTTGCTCCGACGTTCTTCAATCCGAAGGGCATGACCCTGTAACAATATGTTCCCCTGGAGGTCTTTTCCTCATCTGTTCTACCCATTCAGATCGATTATACCCTAAGAACGCGTCTAAGAAGCTAAGCATTTCGTATCCCAAAGTAGAGTCTACACGGTTATCTATCAGAGGCAGGGGGTAACAATCCTTGGGGCACGCCTTATTTAGATCTGTGAAATCCACACACATGCGCCATTTTCCATTGGCTTTCTTTACAAGGACAACATTGGAGAGCCAATCGGGATATTGGACCTCCCGGATGAACTCTACTTTCAATAACTTGCTAACCTCCTCCTCGGTAGCTTCAAGGCGGTCCGGAGTGAAGTTCCTCCTCTTCTGAGTGACAGGTTTGAAGGCAGGATCTACTTTCAGGTGATGTTCGATAATGGTGCGGGGTACTCCTGGCATCTCTTCGGCGGCCCAGGCGAAGATATCAACATTTCGTTTCAGGAGTCCCAGGAGCTCTTCCTGATGTGCTGAACTAAGTTCGCTTCCGAGCTGCACTGTTCGCTCGGGGATCTCCTCGTCAAATTGACACTTTCTTAGTTCTTCCACTGGTGTAGGGCGACGAGCTTCTCGTCCGTCATCTTCGGGTAACAGCTCTTCGAGGGTTAGTGTTTCAGATGCCTTGCCGGACTCTCCGCCTCTGTTCTTCAAGTAGTTGACGTAGCATTGTCAAGAAGCTGCTTGATCGCCCTTTATCTCTCCGCATCCATGTTCAGTTTGGAATTTGAGCATCATGTGGTAAGTTGAGGGGACAGCGCCGAAGATGTTCAAGGAGGGTCTACCCATGATTGCATTATAGCTAGAGGGGCACTGAACCACCAGAAAGTTGATCATAGAGGAAACCGCTCGTGGAGGTTTGCTGAGGGTAACAGGAAGGGCTATGATCCCCTCGGGTTGAAGGGGGCTCCCATTGAAACCCATTATGGGGGACTTGGTTAGTTTAAAGCCACTACTAGTCCTTGTACTATTGCACTTTGTTCAATTCCAGTCCTCTACTTTATCAATGTTCAATATGGTCCTGTACTTTATGTATTTTGTTCAATACGGTGCCTGTACTTTGTGTATTTGTTCAATATGGTCCCTGTACTTTTGTATTTGTTCAATACGGTGCTTGTACTTTGTGTATTTGTTCAATATGGTCCCTGTACTTTGTGTATTTGTTCAATATAGTCCAAACGTGCTGACATGTGCAATGAATTGTCTATACTTTATATATTCCAAATCAGCTGCCATGTCAAAAATAGTGGACTGTATTGAACAAAATATGTAAAGTATGGGACCGTGTTAAACATTGATAAAGTAGAGGACTGGAATTGAACAAAGTGCTATAGTACAGGGACCATTAGTAGCTTTAAGCCTTAAAATTATCAGCGCCGATCTTCATTCGTTCAAAGGCGTCCCAGAAAATGATGTCAACCGAGCTCCCGGTATCGACGAGTACTCTATGCATCATGAAGACTCCCACTTTGACTGCTATCACTAAAGCATCGTCATGAGGTTGGGAGACGCCCCGAAGGTCTTCGCTCGAGAAAGTTATTAGCTCTGATGGGCGGGCTCGTTTCTGGGGTGGATCTTCGTGCACTGCCCCTACCGTCCTTGCATAACTCTTCCTGGAGGAGGAGCTTTCTCCTCCGTAGCCAGGGCCTCCGGCAATAAAGAGCAGGGGGAGGTCTTCGGCAGGTGTGGCCTGTTGTGGTGGAGGATCCTCCTTGGGTGTTTGTTCTTGCCGTAGGAATTGATCAAGTTTCCTTGCCCTGATGAGGTCTTCAATGGCATCCATCAATTGGACACAGTCCTCGGTCGTGTGACCTTTGGCTTGATGATAGGCGCAAAACTTTCCGCTCCGCTTCATGGTTGCGGACTCCTTAATGGGGTTTGGTTGCTTCAAGAGTTTTTTGTGTTGTATCTGCATTAGGATATTCTCTCCAGATGTGTTGAGGTTGGTGTAGTTGTTGTACTTCCCTGGGAACCGAGGCCTCCTTGGTTCCTGAGGGTTGTAGTCAGTTCGGCGCGATGACTCGTCTCGCCTCCTTTCTGGCTCTTTCCAGGGCCTCTACTCTCCTTGCCTAGGATCTTTATATCTGTCGGATCGGGATTCTTCTCTCTGGAGTTCCCTGATCCTTTGCAAGGTTTCTTCTTTTCGGTCAGCTTTGAACTCCTCGGCAGCGATATAGGACTGCGCCTTGCTCATTAGTTCGGGCAAGTCTTTCGGAACGGCTCCAGAAATAGCATCAAGAAAAGGACCATCACGAAGTCCATCCAATGCTGCACACACAACCATAATAGAGTCAAGGTGGGACATTCCGGAGGTCTCTTTACTGAATCTGTCCAAATAATCTCGAAGGTTTTCCCCCTCCATCTGCTTGCATCTGAGGAGCATCATTGGGTTTTTCATCTGCCTTCGGCAATTGGCGAACCGTTGGAAGAAGAGCTCGGTTAACTGCCTGAAACTGGCTATTGATTCGAGGGGCAGACTTCTGAACCAGTCATAGGCAATTCCCGTGAGGGTTTTCGGGAATGCGCGGCATAAAACGACTTCGTTGAGGCCATTAGTCATTATTTCCGTACAATAACGCTCCACATGCTCGTAGGGATCGGTGGTTCCATCGTAATATCTGATGTTGGGAGGTTGGAATCTCTCTGGGAATGGATCCTCCCAGATTGCCTTGATGAAGGGTGAGAGCATGTATGGGACATAAGTCAAGACCCTCTTACGATCACTGATTCTGCCTCCGCGTTAGGATTCTGGGGAGCGGTTGCGTCTGGGAGCGACCCCGTGCTTGATAACCATGGGGGGAGTGATGCCTTGGCGGGGAGCTCCGATATGGGTGGTGCTGAGGCGAATACAACAGGGGTGAGTTCATTCTTGGAGAGTGGTGTCGAGGCGATCGGCGTCTCCAATGTGGCTCGGGAGATTCAAATCCTCTCCGCGGAGTGAGGCGCCTTTGCCGATGCCTGTAGTCGCATCGGGAACGTTCTCTCCAATGGAGGCGCGGCGGGGTAGGGCTTCGGCTCAAAGAACGGTGGCTTTGCCCTCGTCGCGGTGTAAGCGCGAGGTAATGGGGAGAATGAACCGCGGAGTGCTCTCGGCTTCCCAGGCGAGACAGTGGGGCACGTGGTGCCGTCGCTTGGGTAACATGGCGCTCAACTGTCATCATGTTGTGTACCAGGTCGGCAATTTGTCTCTCTATGGCCCTGAAGCGTTCCTCTGTAACTTCCATGGTTCGGGGACAAAGTTGAGGGTCCCCTTCTGCCGCTGGAGGCGCCTCGTCTGGAGGCGGAGGTGTTGCCCCAGTTGGGGCGGGCGTCGCTTCAACAGGGGGTGGGGTTGGGTGAACGGCGCTTGTCTGTTCTTGATTCTGGCTCTGTCTTGATCTCCTAGTGGTCGCCATGACTTCTTGATCGCGTCCCCACGAACGGCGCCAAAATGTTAACGAGATTTTTGGGAAGATCCCAAGAATCAAACCAACACTTGAATTTATAAGGGTTTTTTTTGGGGAAAAGATCCAAGAAGGCCAAGAAAGAGAGAATCGAGAAGACAAAATCCAAGGTTTTAACATGGAAAACCCCTCAAATCGGGGAAAAACCATGGGTCTGCAAGCTTGGAGAGAGAAATCCACTATGAGTAATTCTTTACAAACGAGGAGGAGAGAGGAGGGGAGTATATGTACAAAGCGTTCAATCTGCCTTACAAGTGTGAGGCCTTGGCTATTTATAGGCCTTGGTCACGGCCTCTTCTGTGTTTCGATTCACCCATTGTTCCTTCTAGAAGGGTTCAGAGCTCCTCGGCAAAGAGAGAAGAGGAGTCTCATTCGGAAGGTTTGTTCGGAAATCCCTTCGGAAGGTTTTCTTGGGAGACCATTTGGAAGCTGTTTGGAAGTTCCTCTTCTTTTCGGAACCTGCTCAGGAGGCTCTTCGGGGGATTCTTCGAAAAGGCTCTTCGGAGTGCTCTTCGGGGGACTCTTTGAAAAGGCTCTTCGGAGTGGCTCTTCGGGTGGCTCTTCGGAGTGGCTCTTCGGGTAGCTCTTCGGAAAACTCTTTGGGGGAGAATGAGTTCGAACCTGCGTTAGTGATCTGAGGGTGCGGAATCTTCCACGCGTCGGGTTGAAACATTTCCACGTGTCCTTGCCGGTTTCACCCTCATCATAAATGAATACAGATCATATCTTTATAATCAAACCCTAGCTCATCCTTACCGCCACCAATGGCGGCCGCCGATCTAAAGCCCCTGTTGTTTTGGTTGTAGAGGAAGGGGAGGATCTTTCCCGAACCTAACTCGACAGAACATGGCGGCAATGATGTAGTGGCTCACGTCCAACTTGAGCTCCAGATACTCCCTCATCTTCCACTTCTCCGGCTATGGCTCCCAGCGCCGAAACTTCTAAGGCAATGAACCTGACAAAAATGAGGGTCTGCCCTGTCCAATTGGCCGGTTCAGCAGGTTTGAGTTAGTTTGACTAGTTTAACTTTTGATCAACAATCCACATAAATCCAGACCGGACTGTTATCCGATTTTTGATTCTGCAACCGACCGGTTGATCCGGTCCGAATTTAAGAACATTGGTTTTTTATATATACTTCATAAAAATCACGAGTTATAAGTGAACCAAACAATAAAAAGGGCTTAATCGATATTTCAGATGTGCTTGGTTCAACCTTCTAACTTGAACCAGGAACTGAATAAGAGATTATGTTGTGCCGTGCCGCCCCGTCAAGATCGTTGACCACTCTCCACTAACCTTAGTTAAGAGATCCCGGCAACGCTGATCCGCCACATGTTGGAACCAGCCAGCATCACACTTCTTGTTTCTCCGGCCAAAGATCAATCGTCGTGATCCTCCCAAGATATCATACCGTATGCTAAAGAAGATACCGTGGGGCCCACGTACTCACAAAATGACAAAACCCTCCTCACACGGACTTCGTCTTTTAGTGGATCGGTGGTCTCTCTCTTTCCTGACTGTTCAACAAGCGGGTTCCGGATGGGGACACGTGGAAGAAACCTATTACCCTTTTGACACGTGTGATGAGATATGGAACGGCTTCACACGTGTCAAGCCCGTGGGGTTATCGTGTCAAAAGGGTTAGCAGCGGGAACAAGCCTAATTGAGCTGCCACTCCATGTGCTGGCTTATCCCAAGGTCTTTTCCCCCTAATGGCTCAGAGCAGCCATGGAGTGACACGTGGATTCAAAATTTGCCCCCATCACCCTTGCAATGACACCATGTAACACAACGTTCTCTTGTACTTTTATGCGTACCACCAAACTTAAATTATATTTTTTAGTATATTTGAAAAATATGGCTCGTTAAAAAAGTCAAAATAATTATATAAATATATAGTATAAATATATAAATATCACTCACTAGGAGAGTGAGATACATATAGTTAATTTTAATTTTTAAAAGTTTTTAAAAACTAAAACTTTATATTGTAACTTTCAAATATATTATATTTAAACAACTTCAGAAGAAAATTATTTAATTTAAAAATATGAATAAATATTAAAATTTAATATTAATCTCTTACACAGTAATGTAGAATTTATTTTTAAGAAATCTTTAAACTCTGAAAAATTAGTGATTAAGGTGACTTGCAGGATTCATTATCTGATTTTAAGATTCTTAACGGTGAAGGGAAATTGCTGATAAATTGAATTAAGAGGAATTTTAGGAGTTTATAGTTGTATTTACATGAAAATTTCAATTTTAAATTATTCGAGCTTTAACTTTGATAATAATTATCAAAATAAGTAGATATACTCTTAACACGTATCCCCCTCACTTTTCTCCGGTCACGGTGAGGCACACCCCCTAAGAGTCGCCACCATGCTTCTAGCCAGAAAAGGGCCAAGGGGACAAGATAGAGCACAGGGAAGACACGAATCCCCAAGGAAAGAAGGCGAGATATAGGGAGGAAAGGCACTAGGGAGAAGGTAAGTAACAAACTAACAAAAAACCCTCTGACTCCTTCTCCGGTCACACGATTAACTTGACCGTCAGAGCGGGTATGGGCAACAAAACACCAGCCTCTCTCATAGTCTTCCTTTGTTCTTGTCCCCATTACAAGTGAACTCTAGGGAAGCGCACCTACAACTAGGTCTTTCTTTCCGGAAGACCATCGCTTAAATTTGGACACCGAGGAGTCCACGTGGCGTAACAGTTCATCAAGCAATGTAATGGCGCCATCCATGGGGACATATCTAAAACAAAAAGTCATGGAAACCTGGAGAGAACAAACAACTAGCTCTCCTTCAACCCCAAATGAAACAGCATAGATAGAAGATGACTCACGAGAACGCTGCCAACACCTAGAGCGTGAAGTGGAGACCCTCACCCAAGCCCTCCGGAGGATGGAGGAACGAGTACAGAAACTCTCTGCTATGCAAAACCCCCCTCCCCGGGAGCTAAGAGATGAGCCTACTATAGGGGTTCAACGTCATTTCCAGAGGACCTAGTGGGGCGGGGGCAGGTCGGGTGGGGGGTGATAGTGCGGCAACCCGAAAATCCTATGCACAGGTTCCCATCCGAGTATGGCCATCGAAAAAAATCCAAGACGGGCACCCCTATCACATTCTCAAGCGAAGATTTCGGGAGGGTGGCACACCCCTATGATAATGCAGTAGTAATTAGAGTAATCATGGCGGACATCGAAGTCAAAAGAGTCCTCGTCGACAAGGGGAGTTTGGTTCACGTTCTCTTCTGGAGTGCTTTGATGCGATGCAACCGCAAGTGTATGGGTTGTAACAAGTAATAAAGTGGACTTGAAAGTCAGGTTATCGATCCTCTGGGAGATGGAAGTACTAGTACCCACTATTCATCTACTATCTAGTCTATCCAAAGGTGGTTGATTATGCTAATTCTAAACAAATCAATTGAAAACACAAACAAGGGAATTGGGTTGCTCTTAAGGTTAAACAATCATAAAAGGGGGATGCTCGGACAATTGAATCCCCCTTGGACTTCTAAAAGATGAATGCTACTCTCTATCTCGACATTTGGTTGATCCTTGGCCAAGGGAACCTATGGTACTTTCACTCCCTCTCTCGAGGCGAGTTACTAATCCTAGTGACCTTACCGATGATGTTCTAGGGAACCTAATTCTTGGAGGGATTATGGGAATAATATATCTAAAGGACTCGTCTCCTTAGTACCCAGGTTCTCGGTGTACTCACAATCTCCTCTATTGGAGATGGTCTACACACGGGGAGACGTTCGCTTCTTCCCCCATATGGACTATGAAAATCCCTCCGGGCTCTCGCAATGTAGAGGGATTAACTTGCATTAAAACATCCAATAGACTTAATGAGATTCAACCAAGCAATCAAAGATAGAGAGATAACATTAATTAAAACATGTCCAAAGGTTCATCAATCATCCAAGCATCTACAAGATAAGCCCTCCATGAAAGGGGGGCAACAATCCAAAACAAAGGTGAAAACAAACAAGGAAATCATAAGGAATAACACTAATGCATATACCGTTGATGACTTCCTCGATCTTCTTCCAATGGTTTCCCCTCTTCTTGCTCCAATAGCTTCAAGATGAGAATCTTCAAGCTTTCCCCAAGATTAGACTCTCTCCCCAAGCTGCTTCTCTCCTTCCTAAACACTCATTAGTCGGCTTTTATACCTCTAGGGTTTTAGGGGTGAGATTTACCAATTTGCCCCTTTCTAGGTCTGCAGATTCGCTGAAATTTATGATTTACCGGCCCGTATATAGCCGTATATTAGCCCGTATATGGGCTAGTTACCTCCATACGATCTATCATACGGCCGTATACTGGCCCGTATTCCCTTCAGGTACCAGTATACGGCCGTATGTCAGCCCGAATAAATGCCCGTATGGGCCCTTCTGGGCGCTCTGAGGTCCCCGTTTCTCTTGAAATGCTTTCTTTCTTCCGGGGTCCTAGTATTTTGCCTTGTTTATCAGAATGAATACATTTTAAGTATCGGTGGGCAAAATGTCTTCAAAATTACATGCCAAGCATATAGGAATATGATATAAAATTATGCTCAAATGAACACTTATCAAACATCTCCACACTTAAAGGTTTGCTTGTCCCCAAGCAAAGAAAAGAAATCAACAAAAGAACATATAAGTGTTCATCCTCTTGGCCATGAAATGTATGACTCAACTCTTTTCAAGTTCACCACCCATATGTTTTGTTCTCCCATTTTCACGCTAGGGCCTAAATAGTTCTCATGCAAGATATCATTACTGTTCTAGACAAAGCTTATTCACTCCACATGCCATGTTCTAAAAAAAACTTTGCAAGACAAACGCCTCCTCGAGGGTTCTTTAGGCCCTAAGATCAGTGAAATCCCCTTAGATTAGATATATGGTGGACGAATATAAAGATGTTTTTTTTTTTTTGGTAGGGCATCCCTAATGGATCCGACTTTATGTATTTAAAGATCAATGTAGAGTGTAGTTCCTCCTCTTCGCAGAGTGCTCATGCTAATTAGGCACCAGGGAACTTAGCTACTAAGATGGTTACAACTCTGCATGATTGTGTTCATGCTAATTAATGATTTTTCGAATTGAGGGACACTCTTATAGGGAGCCGGAACCCCAAACTACTTCATCAAACTAAGCATCGGAACACTATTGTGTACAACTATTTTATTATCTCTCTATTTGTCCACTAGATCATATTATAAAGGGTTAATGAATTGAATTAGCGCCACGAAATCTCTTAGAGCCATTGAAAAAAATGTGTTTAGCTATTAAAGTAAAAAGAACATGGCAATGGGTTATCTATTGTCTCTAAAAATCATGAATGTTACAGAGATGTTCTCTAAATGCCCATGGCGTTTCATAAGAGAGTTTAACAAAATTATGTGCCAAGATGGTGCCCTAGAAATAGAGTGTGCCAACATGCTTCCTTAAGGCCTTTGTCGAGGCATGCTAGTCATGAAAAATTTAAAAATTTGCAATGAATTTCACTAATAGCTACCTATCTCCACACTTAAAGTTTTGCTATGGATGTACAAAGATAAATGATAGGTAGCTACCCATCTCCACACTTAAAATTGTACATTGTCCTCAATTTACGCAATAATTCCAAAATTAAATATGCATGGAGAAAAGTGATCTAAAACTTCCCCGGTTAATTCAGTGTGTCAATCGGTTTCCATGAAGTTAGTGCTTGTCGACTATCGGCAAATGTTGATACAAGTTCCATTTTTGCAAAGCAAGGGAGAGATCATCATAATTCCATAGAAAAGAATGGGAAAACAATGGAGTCCATAGAAAATAAACAGAAGGATAAGTGTAGCAGGGCGATGCCCTTACTAGCCATACACGGTGCAAGAAAATAAGATCATGAGTCCAACAAAAATGAAATATAAAAAGTGTGTAAAATCCGCACAAATTATGGAGTAATTAAATCCCTAATTTGGTACTAATTATTTTTAGTCAAATAAGGGTCTAGCTTGAAATTTAATTAAAGGACGGGGCTTAAATGAAAATGGACATTCATGAATATATATATATATATATATATATATATATATATATATATGATAGGGATGAAAGTAGTAAGACACATGGCGCTCATCCAGGCAGGCCACATGTCAAGATAACAAGACAAGACCCCTTAACACCAACATATCGGTCCATGACCGGATCATTTCCGATATAACCCTTTTGCCCAGCCAGCTCATCCTGATATGATATATCTTGTCGATCCGATATAGACACCCGATATGTCGATATTATTATATAACTCATCGGGATCGGAAAGAACTCCCCAACCCAACACATGTCAATCAATAAAGGCACTCCTAGACTAGTAATTATCTATATCGGTTTCGATCTTCTAGAAGAAGTACAGCTGT
Source organism: Dioscorea zingiberensis (assembly GCA_026586065.1). NCBI lineage: Eukaryota > Viridiplantae > Streptophyta > Magnoliopsida > Dioscoreales > Dioscoreaceae > Dioscorea > Dioscorea zingiberensis. The sequence continues at coordinate 39,766,151 of CM048822.1, forward strand.
AGACAGCCTGACCTTCTAGAAGGGTTACAACTGGAGACAGCTCAGACAGTTAGCTGGCACTTGGCTGGCACTTAGCTGGAGCTTAGCTGAAAAGACAGCTAGCAAACACGTACCTAAATTGAACCCACGCCTATAAAAGGCGGGAATCGCAGCTCATTTGAACAAGTTGAATTCTAGCAGCGAAGCTTTGCCCATTTGGAGTGAGGATCCATTCTCTCTCTTTTTTCCTGTTCTTCCATTCATGGAATCATTGTAAGATCTCTTGTAAACTCAATAATTGATAGTGAGATCTCTCTTTCCGTGGTTTTTTCCCCGTGGATCAAGTGTTTTTTCACGCAAATCCGGTTTCTCCCTCTTTATGTTTGAATTCTTGATTGATTTTCTCCTAAGATAGCCACCCAATTAATACAAATTCAATTGTTAAGCTGAAATTGGGAATTCATCCTAATTTAGCTCTAACAGTTTGGCGCCGTCTGTGGGGAGGCTTTGAACAAAAAGTCCATAGCTACCACACAGAGAAAATCAAAGAGATTTCAAACCCATGAAGGAGAGAAAGGAGCTACAATCACCGCCCCTGTTGAAGATGTTCTACCTCCAGGAATTGAGATACCTCAAGGAAATGCTGGAGTCGAGAATGATGTTGATCGCGTCAGAAGGATGGCGCAGGAGATCGAAGAGCTGAAACAGGCTCTTCAACAAGCACGTCAGCGTGCTTCACAGACTACTGTCCCTCATGATGCACAACCCCTCAAGGAGAGTAGGGGAAGGAAGGCAACTTACTCCCCTGGGCATCAAACACATTCTTCGATGCAGCACCGAAGTAAAGAATCTTCTATTGGAAGCTTTGATCCAGTACATCAGCATCGGAACCGCCATTCCCGAGGAGACATAGTGAGGGATTGGAGAAAGAGAGAAATCTCCCATTCTCCAGATTGATCCATAGATCGGAGGCCCAGAGTCCGATCACCAGCATATCGGCCCCAGAGACGTTATCACTCACCAGATCGATATTACTCGTTTTCGGATCGATCTCCACGTCAACATCATTCCAGACACCGATCTCCTTGGCGTGATTCACCATATTGCCGTTATCCATCTCTCCGGCGATATATCTCTGAAAGGGACAGAGTTCAACAGCTCATGCCACACATCACTTCTCCCTTTATAAGGGAAATTTGGGAAGCCCATTTCCCCGAACATTTTAGACCCCCAAATGTTTGCCATTATGATGGGACATCTGACCCCTAGGAACATTTGGAGAATTATTATGATGAGATGATGATCAACCGAACAACTGAGGCTGTCATGTGTCGAGCGTTCCCTCGAATACTCATTAATGATGCCCATGACTGGTTTAGGGGTATCCCCCCAGGAACCATACATAGTTTTCAACAACTTTCTGACCTCTTCCTTTGTAACTTTGCCAATAACAGGAGGTTGAAGAAAAATTCTATGATGCTGTCAGGCAAAGACCAGAAGAAAGTCTACACGGCTACATAAGTTGCTTCAATAAGGCGATCAACGGCATGGTTGATATTAATTCTGCATTAGTTGTGGGTATAGCAGTGGAGGGATTGAAAGATGGACCCTTCAAAGATTCCTTAACCCAAGAACCCCCAACAGGTCTCTCAGATTTCCAAGCCACAGCTACAAAATATATAACCTTCGAGGAGATGAAAGCTAAATGATAGGAGAGTGATCTGCTACAAATGGAGGAAATCAGAAAAAAGTACCACCACCCACAACCATATAGAGAATGGAAAGAAGGAGCTCCGAGAGGTGATAAACCTCGGAGAGAAGGAGGTCGAAACCTAAACCGACCAGATCGGTTTGTTGAAAGGAGACCTCCTCAGCAACAGAGGTATGATCCTGAAAGGGCAGCAAAGTACCATAATTACTCTATTCTCAACTCCTCTCGGGAAGATATTTTATCCCAAATCCAGGATCAAAAGATATTAAAGCCCCCACAACCGATGAAAGACAATCCAAGGAGGAAGAAGAGTAAACAGTTCTGCAAATTTCATCAGGACAAGGGGCATTCTACTAAAGAATGTATCCAATTGAAAAATGCCATTGAAGATCTTGTTAGAGAGGGCAAATTGGATAAATTTCTACAAAAAGAACAAGATACTGAGCATATCCCTCCTCCACAACACATTATCCCAAGTGATACATATGCGACAGTAATTGCTGGAGGTCCAGGGTGTGGCGGGGAAAGCTCCAAATCAAGAAAAAATTATGCGAGAATGGTGGGTTCTGTACAGAACGTCACATCCTTGAAGAGGCCCTGTACACCTGTACAAATTTGTTTCTCAAGTGAAGATCTGAAAGGTGTTCATCACCCCCATGATGACGCTCTAGTGATCACCGCGCAGATCAGAATTTTCACTGTTGAGTGAGTTCTCATTGATACCGAAAGTTCGATAGACATTATATTCTCTTCTACCTTTGACAGAATGAAATTTCCTATTGAAAATCTGAAACCTATTAAATCTCCTCTCATCGGGTTCAATGGCAATCCTCTACAACCCGACGGTATGATTTCTCTCCCGTTGACTCTTGGCACTCGCCCACGAGCCACTACTACACTCATTAACTTTTTGATTGTCCGATGCCCCTCGAGCTACAATGTCATCATAGGGAGGCCATCGATCAATTAATTGAAAGCTATACCTTCAACTTATCATATGATGATCAAATTTCCAACTACCAATGGTTGCGATGAGGTGAAAGGCAACCAATTGGCCTCTCGCTAATGCTATGCTACCATGCTCAAAGGTCATGGTGAGGGGAGTAGCCGATCTGGGGAAACGCTCACTGTTGAAGACATATAGCATATACGAACGGGAGAAGCGCCGTCCCACCCCGGTTGAAGAACTGAAGACCATACCTCTGAAAGAGGAACAACCGAAACCGACCATCCACATAGGAGCGAGTCTCCAGTCTTCACAGCAAGAAGAGATACTAAGCCTCCTAAGGAGCAATCCGATATATTCGCTTGGACAATTGAAGAGATGCCCGGAGTCCCTTGGGATGTCATTGAACATCGACTCAATGTCGATCCAGGATACAAACCAGTCATACAAAAGTAAAGAAGTTTTGCTCCTGACCACCCACAAGCTGCCCAAGAAGAAGTGGATAAACGTTTGAAGGTAGATTTCATTTGAGAAGTGTATTACCCTGAGTGGTTATCGAATGTTGTATTGGTAAAAAAATCCACAGGAAAGTGGAGGATGTGTGTGGATTTCACTGATCTCAATAAAGCATGCCCTAAAGACTACTACCCTCCGCCTCTTATAGATAATTTAGTAGATTCTACATCAGGGTATGAAATGCTTAGTTTTCTCGATGCATATTCCGGGTATAATCAAATCCGAATGACAGAATCCGATGTGGAGAAGACTTCATTTATCACTGGAAGAGGAACATACTGTTACAAAGTCATGACATTTGGTTTAAAAAATGCTAGTGCCACTTTTCAGAGATTAGTGAACAAGGTATCAGAAATCAAATTGGGAGAAATGTAGAAGCATATATCGATGACATCCTGGTGAAAAGTTATAAAACTGAACGACATGTTGCCGATTTGCAAGAAACCGAGTTGTCCTGGAAATGAGATCCCCAAGAACAATCAAAGAAATACAGAGACTTAATGGCCAATTAGCAGCCTTGGGAAGATTCATTTCGAAGTCGGGAGAAAAGAACCTTCCCTTCTTCTTGGCATTAAGGAAAGCTCCCATGGTAGAATGGAATGAAGAATGTGAGAAAGCATGCATACAACTAAAAGAATATTTGCAATCACCAACTTTGTTAGCAAAGCCACAACCAAGAGAAGAGCTTTATGTTTACTTGTCTGCAACTGATGCCATTGTCAGCTCGGTATTAGTAAAAATTGAGGATAATTTGCAAAAGCTAGTATACTACACAAGCAAAGTCCTCACTGATACTGAATCAAGATATCTTTCCCTTGAGAAATTGACCTTTACTTTAGTGGTTATTGCTCGACGACTCAGCCCTTATTTTCAGTCACATTGGATTAAGGTGTTGACCGATCAACCATTAAAGCAGATCCTACATTGGCCAGACACATCGGGACGCTTAGCCCGATGGGTGCTTGAGCTTGAGGAGTATGACATCAACTATGAACCGCGTACTTCTATAGAGGCACAAGTACTTACATACTTCATCGTTGAACTTACAACCACTACTGATGATGATCCCTTGAACATCAAACTATCTGAAACCAAGAATGACCTGTCATCCCAATGGGTCTTGCATATAGATGGTTCCTCCATGGGAGACAGTTCGGGAGGAGGACTGATCCTACAATCACCATCTGGATGGAACACTTCTACTATCCTAAAGTTTGGTTTTAAAGCAACCAATAATGAGGCCGAATATGAGGCTATGATAGCTGGATTATAGTTAGCTCGCGGTCTTTGAGTAAGGAATCTGCAACTAACACTGATTCTCAGTTGGTTGTGGGCCATCTGAATGAAGAATTTGAAGCAAGGGAAAACCATATGGTCAAGTATAAGTCTCTGTTGCAGAAGCTCACCACAAGCTTTGAAAAATGCCACATCTCCAAAATCCCTAGATCAGAAAACCAGAAGGCCGATCTACTATCTAAATTAGCCTCAGCAAACGCCAACATTGAACAACCAATCAACACTCAATACTTGGCAGCCAGGAAAATTGATTGCCGACCACTTGAGGAACTTATGGATATTGATCACGAACCATGTTGGATCGATCCAATCTTGAGTTACTTGCAAGATGGAACTCTCCCTCAAGAGCCCAAAGAAGCTCGAAGAATCACCATCAGAGCTTCCCGATATAGTGTTGTGAATGGACAACTCTACAAAAGATCTTACATCCTCCCTCTGTTGAAATGCCTCTGGCCCTCTGAATCAGAATATATCCTTCGAGAAATCCATGAGGAATAGTGGGGGATCATCTAGGGGGAAGAGCACTGAGTCACAAAATTTTGAGACAAGGATATTATTGGCCAACCTTGAATAAAGATGCCATTGAATTTGTCAAGAAATGTGATGCCTGCCAACGCCATTCTAATATTTAGCGGCGCCCCCTAATACCACTCACTGCAGTCGTGAGTACAAGACCCTTTGCTTTATGGGGAGTAGATATACTTGGGTCATTTCCTGTAGCTGTTCGACAAATGAAATTCTTGATTGTGGCGATCGACTATTTTAATAAGTGGGTAGAGGCAGAACCACTGGCGTCAATCACAAGGAAGGCTTGTTAGAGTTTCTTATGGAAATCCATTATTTTACGTCTCGGCTTACCCGTGGCTTTCATTACTGACAATGGCCGCCAGTTCGATAATCCAGCCTTCAAGACGTTCTGTACAGATCTTGTTATAGAATCAAGATTGACTTCTGTCACCCACCCAAAAGCAAATAGACAAGTGGAAGTGACCAACAGAACTCTTCTTCACAGTCTGAAAACCCGGGTCCTCCAAAACGGATCGAACTGGTTAAAGGAAATTCCAAGTACTCTATGGGCATATCGGACGATTGCTCGGACCCGACTGGTGAAACCCCATTTGCATTAGCATTCGGAGTCGAAGCTATACTTCCAACGGAGATTAATTTGGCCACACCAAGAACACAATCCTTCGATCTAGTCAGCAATGAAGAACAGCTCCGGGCCGAGCTTGATCTCCTAGAAGAAAAGAGGAACTGTGTTAATGTCCGAGCAGCAGCATACCGGCAGAAAGTCAAAAGATACTATAATGCCAAGGTGAAAGAAGTAGCCTTTCAAGTTGGAGACCTTGTACCGCGAGAGAATATCTTTCAAGGTAACTAGAGCCGAACGGGGAAGCTGAATATCAATTGGGAAGGCCCCTATATTGTGCAAAAAATTGTAAGGCCCGGTACATACTGGCTCTCCAAAATGGATGGACGCAGACTCAAATGTCCATACCATTCAGAACATCTACGGAGGTACTATCAATAAAATCATTTACTTCCCATACATTTATGCTTTCTCCTTTTTTACTTCGTTTCTAGGAAAATTTATTCATCAATGAAGAAAGAGGAAATCAACAAATTGGGCCATACCGGTCCTTCATTACAAAAGACCATACCGGTCTATTATAACAACGAACCATACCAGTCTCCTAATGAAGATGACCATACCGGTCCTTCATAACAAAAGACCATACCGGTCTA